>OY747128.1:25541556-26210077 GCA_963556465.1 Berberis vulgaris
TCTGGGCTTTTATCAGAAGCTGTTGTTTCCAGTCGTCACCAGCTAGGCTTACCTGATCAGATTCAATGACTGTTGTCCGCGAAGGGGGTGACAGTCCCTGGCAAGTCATCGTCACCAGGCGTGATAGTGTTAACTAGACTCCCACATCCTAAACCATCGACATCTGCACTGGGCAAACTAGGTGTTGGGGTTAACCAGAAGTCGTCGTCAGCCAAAGCTGACTAAGCTTGCTTGGCTAGGTGGGTGGGGGGGGGGGGGGGGGGGGGTTCGCCAACTGGAGGCATGCAAGCCTATATCCGCGAGTGGAGTGCATTGTCTGGACGAGTTGTGAAGAGACGGGAGTACCTTGAATCAGTTGGTGATATGCAGGTGTGATCCATGTGTCAAGACTGACTAGGGTTTTTGATGCTCGCGTCAGACACGTGGTAGAATAATGTTCGAATAGTGGGCCGAGCCCTTGGGCCCATAGAGTGAGAGCTAGGGTTTCTTGTACGAAATACGCTACGTGTACAACGTAGATCGCATGGTAACACGTGTATGGCGTAGATCTCGAGACGGTCGAGTATTGGTCACTCCCCTACAATTAATGGGGTTGTGTACAACCTCGTTGATTGGATGAACGTGGAATTGTGCAGTTTCCTTGGGAACCGTCGTCTCCTCGTTTCCCATACGGTATTCAATGCTAACAGTTAATGTTTGTGACCATCTTTGTATGTCTTCTCCTATCTTCTTCGGGAGGCCGGATGCCATTTGAGGAAGTCTGCAATTTGTTGCAAGGTATGTATTGCTGTTGTCAGGTTACTTTCTTGGCTGAGCAATCGACTACTCTGTACTTTTAGCCCTTTTTCACACATTTGTCCTTAATCTTGGGACACGTTTCTCGGAGGAGTCATTGGGTGAAGTTTACTTGGGGTACCTTTGTTGTTGCATCCGAGTCTTCTATGTAGTCGGACTGTTTAAGTGAGTCTTTATTTTATGTCGCATCAGATTCATATTCTTGTAGTATGTAATCTTTTGTATTTGCCTCAGGGCACCTGTTGTTACATCTTTCCAGTAATCAATAGAGTGTGTTTGCGTAATTCTTTTTTTATTTATTAAATGATTGCAAATCACATAAGTTTCTAAGAACTAGAACTCTACATTGATTGTGGAAAAGAAAATAAACAACTAAAATAGACTAACTGTTGGCAGAGAGAAGTCGACCCGACAATGAAGTGAGTTCGCATGGCCCTTGTTGGATCATTGATACTTTCAGCGAATTGTTGAGCTTCGCTGATGTCTCTGAGGTTACTTAAGAGTAAACCTTGCATGGGAGTTAATCTCTGCGCCGATGGAATGTCAGAGGGGTTATACTTTCGTCCGCATTGACCTCTTCGTTTTGCTTGGTTGAAGAGCGGATTGCTCATATACCGCTTGATTGTCCCCCATTTCTGAAATGAGCCACCGCAGTTGGGATCTCATGTGAGTAGAGTGATAAGTCCACAATCACAGGGTTTGGCTCTAGTTCAGATTGTGTTGTGGGATCCAGTTGGATCTGGGAACATTCTATTTGCTTCAATGCAGCATAATGGCAACCTCGTGCCATAGGCTGGTCCCCACGTATTATTCCTTCAGAGTGGTTAGCAGTGTACTTAACGCACTGGTAAAGGGTGGAGACTACTGCTTCCATCTGGTGGAGTCATGGCCTTCCCATGTAGATGGCGCGTCTACTACAGTGAAGTCCAGGAATAAGACATTTCTCACTTGTGGCTCTCCTGCAACTACTGCTAACCTTATCTTCTCGATCGGGAAGCATTTTTCTCCGCTGAATCCAATCAGCGGGTAGTCTGAGGACGTCAGACTCTCCTCCTTGAGGTCCATATTGCGAAACGCATTGTAGAACAGGAAGTTGAGTGAGCTTTCCGTATCTACCAGAGCTCTTTTTACCTCCTACCTTGCAATCAAGATCGATATGACAATAACATCATTATACGGTGCTCGGACTCCTTCGAGGTCCTTGTCTGTAAAGGCTAAAGTGGGAATGGGGCTTTGCACCCTCGAGTAGTAAATGCGCATGTCCTCGTCTTCGAGTTGTGTCTGCATCTCCAGTAGAGTCTGCTTGCGGGACCAGTTTGATTGGTCTTCATTTGGTCTAACTCTGTGAAGGACATAGATTATCCTCGAAGTCTCCTTCTCGATTTCCTTGACTAACTCCCCCGGTTCCTGGGTCATTTTGGTCGCTTCACAGAGCCCAAGAATTCCTTTAGCTTTTCTCTGCAGATCGAGCACTAGATCTCGTACCTTAGACTCTTGCAGTTGTTGGTATCATGGCCACCCTCATTGTGGTATGAGCAGTACTTGCTATTGTCACATTTGGAGGGGTCTTCGCGCTGCTTCGGGAGCCACTTCCAATCTTCCCAGTTTTTCATGAAATTTAGGACATCCGTTAGGCTTGAATTAAGGGGGTCACGGATCTAGATCCAACGTAGATGGAAACTTAATCTGGCCTGGCTCGGCCAGGGTCCGATCTGTTGTCATTACGCTTTCGCTTGCTCATTTCTTTGTCCTCTCCCCTCATTTTCTCCTTCATGTCCTTAGGAGCGGAGGGCTTCTTCTCAGTATTTGTTTCCCTCTTCATAGTTCTCAACTCTTCCAAGGTGATGTACCTCTGGGCGCTCTTAAAGAGTTCCTTCATATCCAAAGGGGGTTCCAAGGTGAGGCATTCATAAAGTTTTCTCTCATTTAGGTCCGCTGTAAAAACCGTTACGACTGTGTTGTCGCTGCAACTGTCAATGAGTGTCAGCTCGTCGTTAAAACGCGTGACATACTTTATGAGTATCTAATTGATTCTCTATTTCAGAGAGAATATGTAGTGGGGGCCTTTCCGGAGACACTGACTTCCAACGAAATGCGTTAGGAACTCCTTTGCTAGCGTCTTGAATGAGTCGATCGATCTCGATGGGAGGCTGTGGAACCATGTTAGTGCTGACTTCTTCAAGCTTGTAGGGAAACTTCTACACATCACCGACTCAGATCCTTCTTTGAGTGCCATTACATGCTGGTAATGGTGCAGGTGGTCAAATGGGTCATTGGTCCCCTCGTAGAAGTCGAGCTTTGGATGCGTGAACTTTTTTGGAAGAGCCTTGTTCATGATACGGTTGATTCATTCACCACAATATTTCTTAATTCACCCTCCACACTTCAACCATATTTTCCTAATGATTAAAAGATTCTGACTAGGTTGTAACGGGGCTTAGGAAATGGTGACATTGAAGGTTAAGGATAAACAAAAGTACTTTTTTGATAAGGTTAGAAGTCTTCTATAAGTGTTGAACTTCATGGATTGGCTTAACACATTCTTTTCTATTAAAAAGCTTTACATCTTCATGAATGTGGAAAACAAGGGCTACTTGGTTTTTTTTAAGCTTTGTACAAAATGGTAATGGAATGTGAAACTCTTTCTACTCGTTTTGACACTAAGAAGTGTATACATATCCATTGATGGTGATAAAACCTTCTTTGTTAATCATTCGTCTCCAACCTTTTTCAAAAGTACAAGGGTCAGGAAAAATATAATTGGATTATTTTGGGGTTTTCAATTATTGGGTTAACAACAAAACTGTTAATACGACAAGCTTCAAACTGACTCCAAGGCTAAACAATACATGGAAAGGTTAAAAGGCTCAATCTAGGCAAATAATGACGTTCTTCATTTCCCAAGAATAACATGGTTTCTATGCTTTAAGTGAATTTCAGAATGTACTGTAGTAGTAGTAGTAGTATAAGTCAAATTTGATGTTTTATTCTCAGTTTTGACATAAACAAATAATTATAGAGATCATGCAACAAGATAATGTAGGATTCAAGAAATTCATAATTTGCTTATAACCCTTAGAAAAGAGAAATGCTAAAAATCTCACAGGGTTCAACTCTCCACTATTATTCTCATGTTCACTAGATAACTAATCAACTTTTTCAACTTTAAACAAGAACATCGAAGCTAAAACACAACTCTCAATACAAACTCTTAGAAAACACCTAGCTTATAAGTTGTACAAACTATTATCTAATATTGACAAACTACTAACTTTCAAAGTTTCAAATCTTACACTCAGATGTCTTTGTAGCTAGATTTATGGAACCTAATCTCATCATGGATAAGTACTCGGGTTACAAAGACGAAAAACAATTTTTTTTTAAATGTTTAGACATCCCATTTTCAAATGAGATATAAGTTTCAAATATCTCTCTCCCCCACCCCCCAAAAAAAAAAAAAAAAAATTCTAAATCAAACATTATCCTCAATGTTCTAAAATAAGACACCTTGGGTTAAATATGAACTAAAGAGACAATAACAATATAGCAAAGGGTAGAGATCAATGTAAGTTTGTTTGATGCTCAAATGAATGTTGACATATCACAGACCACGAGCAGGGTATGATCTGTAGGGTTTAGCCAAGACATCCAAATAACACAAAGACATAGAAATGGTATATACAGTGAATGAGTGCAAATGACAATCAATCTTGGTAAATAGGGTTTTCCAGAAGGATCTCCTCAACTTCTAGGTTACGAAGCTCTAAAAATGCCTTCAATCATTGTCCATTAACTTGGAAGTTACTATAGTCTTTTTGGTTCTCAACTGTGATGGCACCCCATGGGGTAACAATTTTGACAGTAAAAGGTCCTGACCAACGGGTTTTTAACTTCCCAGAAAATATGTGAAGTCGAGAATTGTACATAAGTACTTTTTTACATGGGTGAAACTCTTTTCGCATGATTTGACCATCATGGATTTTTTTTCATTTTCTCCTTATACTTCTTGGATAGATTGTATGCATCATTTCTGAGCCCATCAAGCTCATTTAGTTGCAATTTTCTATGTTCACCAACTTTATCAAGGTCAAAGTTAGGACGTTTAATTGCCCAAAAAGTTTAGTGCTCGAGCTCAATGGGTAAATGACAAGGTTTGCCAAATACTAGATGATATGGTGACATTCCTATGGGGCTTTTGAATGCAGTGCAATAAGCCCAAAGAGACTCTGGCAATCTCAAACTTCAATCCTTTCTATATGGTCTGACAGTTTTTTTCAAGGATTTGTTTGATTTGCTGATTGGAAACTTCTACCTGACCACTCATTTGCAGATGGTATGGTACAGAAACCTTGTGGGTTACACCATGCCTTTTCATTAAGTTCTCAAACACTCTATTGCAAAAGTGGGAACCTCTATCACTGATGATTGCACGAGGTGTGCCAAAACGAGCAAAGATGTACTCCTTTAAGAAGTTGACAACTATTCTGTGGTCATTGGTCTTACAAGCTATGGCTTCAATCCATTTTGAAATAAAGTCTACCGCAACCAGGATGTAGGTGAAACACATGAAGTTGGGAATGGACCCATGAAATCAATACCCCACACATCAAAGAGCTCCACAATCAGGTTTGGAATCAAAGGCATCAAGTGTATACGAGATATACGCCCAAATTGTTGACATTTGTACAAGCTTGACAGTACACATGGACATCTCGAAAAAGGGTGGGCCAATAGAAACCGCATTGCAAAACTTTTGCAATAATCTTATTCGCACTAAAATGGCCTCCACAGGCATGATCATGACAAAATGCCAAGATCTCTTTCTGGTCCAACTCAAGGATGCATCTACGAATGATTTGATTTGGGCAATATTTGAAGAAATAGGGATCATCCCAAGAAAAATACTTTACCATGGATAGAAACTTGAACTTATCTTACTTAGACCAATGTTCTGGAATTTTCTTTGTAGCAAGAAAGTTCACAATGTTAGCATACCAAAGTCGTTGTGACTGGACATGAGCGATAATCATTAATTGCTCATTAGGGAAAGTTTTTGTTATGAGTAATAGTTTTTTCTCTGATTCAATAATCATCCGAGATAAGTGGCAAGCGACCACATTTTCTGTTCCTTTCTTATCTCGAATCTCAATATCAAATTCTTGAAGTAACAAGACCCATCATATCAAACATGGTTTTGTTTCATTTTTAGATAAAAGGTATTTTAAAGCTGTATGATCAGTGTAGACAATCACTTTGGATCCAATGAGATAAAATCAAAATTTCTCAAGGGCAAAAAAAACTACCAACAACTATTTTTCCATGGTGGAATAATTGAGTTGAGCACCATCGAGAATCTTACTCACATAATGGATCACATGGGGACGTTTGTCTATTCGTTGCCCATACACAGTGCCTATGGCATAGTCAGTCACATCACACATTATCTCAAAAGGAATACTCCAATTAGGTGGACGAATAATGGGTGTTGAGGTAAGTTCAAACTTCAACTGCTCAAATGCCTTCAAGCATTCATTAATAAAATCGAACAAGGCTTCCTTGGCCAAAAGTGCACACAAGGGCCTCGCAATTTTGCTGAAATCTTTGATGAACAGACGATAGAAACTAGCATGTCCTAAAAAGGATCTGATTTTTTTGACAGTTCTTAGTGGTGGTAGGTTAGCTATGGTGTCAACTTTGGCTTTATCTACTTCCACACCTCTTTTTGAAATTATATGACCTAACACAATACCCTCTTTCACCATGAAATGCCATTTTTCCTAATTGAGTATAAGATTTTTCTCCTTACATTTTTCCAACACAAGTGTTAGATGATTCAAACATTGATCAAAACTAGAACCAAAGACAGAAAAGTCATCCATGAAGACTTTTAGAAATCTTTCTACCATATCGGAGAAAATACTCAACATGCATCTTCGGAATGTTGTGGGTGCATTACACAAACCAAATGGCATACTTCTATATGCTAAGGTACCGAATGGACAAGTAAATGTGGTTTTGTCTTGATCTTCTTAGGCAATTGAAATTTGGTTGTAGCTAGAGTAACCATCAAGAAAACAGTAATACTCATGCTGGCTAACCGCTCCAACATTTGATCAATGAAGGAAAGAGGAAAATGGTATTTCCTAGTCATCGAGTTTAGCTTCCAATAGTCAATACATACTCGCCATCCTATTTGAACACGAGTAGGCACCAACTCATCAATGTTTTTCTTCACGACGATGATGCCAGATTTCTTAGGAACTACCTGAAATGGGCTAACCCATTGACTATCAAAGATTGGGTATATAATACCCGCATCTAGAAGTTTAATCACCTATCCTCTCACAACTTCTTTCATCATAGGATTTAGTCTCATTTGTGGTTCTCTAGATGTTTTTGCATTCTCTTCGAGATGAATCTTATGCATCACCACAGAAGGACTTATTCCCTTGATGTCTGCAATAGACCAACCAATTGTCTCTTTGTGTTTTTGGAGCATTTCCACTAACTTACCTTCCTGTTCTTTATTTAAGTGAGCATAAATGATGACAGGTAAAGTATTATTGTCTCCTAAGAAAGTGTATTTCAAATGGTTGGGCAACGGTTTGAGTTTTAACTTTGGTGGTGCAACTAATGAAGGAATTTGGGGATTGCTACCAATGGGTAACGACTCTACCTTTGGTTTCCAAGTATCGGTATCAAGTAAAGGTATAGAGTCCAAGTAATAAATTGACTTCTCTAATGGTATTTTCCTCGTTGAGGTCCAAATAAAAAACATTCCTCCAAGGGATCACTATAACATTGCCTCAGAAAAAACTTTTCACTGAGCCATTCTATCATGTTCACTTCTTCCCGACATACTTCCTCAAGTGGATGTTGAATACTATGGAATACATTAAGCTCAACTGTCATGTTTCCAAATGAAAACTTCATGATACCATTTCTGCAGTGGATGATGACATTTGATGTTGCTAAGAATGGACATCCTAAAATGACAGGGATTTGGTTTTTAACATTTTTAACTGATTCAATGTCTAATACCACGAAATCTGCTAGGAAGTAGAACTTATCAACCTGAATAAGCACATCTTCAACAATTCCCCTTGGAACCTTGATAGACCTATCAGCTAACTGAATGGTGATGGAAGTTGGTTTTAACTCCCCTAAATCTAGAGCTTTGTACATTGAAAATGGAAATAAATTCACACTAGCTCCTAGATCTAGCAAAACTTGCTTGATCTCATTCTCACATATTCTCAAGGCAATGGTTGGACAACCTAGGTCTTTGTACTTCATAGCAGTACATTGTTGGATGTATGATGAGGCTTGTTCTGCTAGAAAGGCTTGCCAAGGCACATTGGTTTTCCTTTTCACTATACACAGATCTTTGAGAAACTTTGACTACGAAGGTATTTGCTTGATGGCCTCTAAGAAGGGTATGTGATGTTCACTTGTTTAAACACTTCTAAGATGTTGGCATTCAAAGGACCTTTCCTTGGTGGTAGAGGTCTTTCAGGGTATAGAGCTTTTGGGACAAAAGGGTTTCATTGATTGTGGTTCTTAGCTTTGATTAGGAACCGTGTTCCTAGTTACTGGACTCTTGAACACTTTGGTCTTTTTTTCCTTTTCTTGAGACTGAACCGGTTCAGTCTCTTTGGGTAACTCAACCTTATTGTTAATTTGTTTACCACTCCTCAGAGTCGTAATGGATTTAACTTCCTCATGTTGGAGATCTTGGTTTGAACCAGTTCCTATTTCAAACTGTCTTTTGGGATGTTGTTGATGTTGGTATTGAGATGATTGTGACATAAATTGTCCCTTGGGATTTGGTATTGGTTGGCTAGGAAACTTAAATTTCTCTCTATCGCCAACAATGGTTGTAAGCTGACTCATTTGTTCCCCTAATTTCACTATGGTTTGAGTGTTGGCTTGAGTAGCCATATTCTAGGGATGAATCATTTGTTGCAACAATTCCTCTAAGGATGACTTGTTTTGTTGCGGTGCAACAAATTGTCTATTTTGGTGGGGCACATTAGAGAATTGTTGTCTCTGATAGTGAAATTGGTTTGGTCCCCTATAGGATTGTTGTTCTCCATGGATTTGAGGTTGATCTTGCCCCCATGCAAATTTTGGATGGCTTCGCCACCCAGAATTGTATGTTTCACTGAAAGGGTTCGCTATTTTATAAGCATTGATGGCCTGCACGTGTTCTTCCCCAATTGATCTTTCTGGATAAAAGACGAGACATGAATGAGCCATATGTGTTGGTTCTGTGCAAATGATGCAAGAAAATGTGTTAGGTTCACTGCCTGAAACCTTCATGACTGGGTGAATAGTCTTAGCAGATTTAGTTTGAGCCATGGATAAAGCCTTAATTTGTCTCCTCATACTTTCTATTTGGGCATGGAGATCTACTTCTTCCCTTACTTCATAAAGGCATACCTTGTTTTTAGAGATTTTATCTATTCTATTTTCAAAATCCCATTGTTGAGAGTTTTCTGATAATTTCTCAAAGAGCTCAAAGGCTGCATCATCACTCAAACTCAAAAAGTTCCCTCCATTCATTGACTCAATCATATGACAATTACTTTGAGTACCCATTGTAAAGTATTGTACCAACCTCCATGTCTCAAAAGCATGATTGGGGCATTTAAATAACAAGTTCTTAAATCTTTCTCATGCTTCATAAAATTGTCCATCACCTCTTTGCCTAAAATCTTGGATTTTCTGTATAAGGGAAAAATTTTCGACACTGGGAATAATTTATTTATGAACTTCAATTTCAATTGTTCCCATTGAGTGATGGATCCAAATGGTAATGAGTATAACCACATTTTTTTTCTTAACAGAGAAAGGAAATAAGCGAAGTCTAACAGAATCATCACTGAAATTTTGAAATTTGAAAGTGTTGCAAATTGTCAAAATTTCATTGATGTGACAGTAAGGATTCTCTCTCTAACCCTAAACCATAAAATGTAGGTAATAACGAGATCACATGTGGCTTCAACTCGAAATGAGTTGCGGGGGTGGGTGGCAACCTAATGCTCGAGGGTTGACCTTGGTGTATTTGAGCAAAATACTCTCGAAGAGTTCTACCCCCAACATTGACTGGGTTTTCCTAGTTGCAACTCTAGGTTGTTTGTTCCCTTGATCCGCCATTGGATTTTCGACTTCAACTGATGACAAAACACTCTCAAGTGAACCAAGTGGTCTATCTATACGAATCAAACGTCGAGTATGGTCTCGTGACCAAACGCTCATAAAACAATCACAACTCCCAAATGTGAACCTAAACTAGGTGCAGTTTCACTTAGAAGATGATGCACAAACAAGTCTTTGGTGTCTAGTACACAACAAATTGATTATCTTCAGTCAAGTGAAAGAAACAATTAATTTTTAAGGCCCAATCTAATTTGAAGTGGAGAATATTTTGGAGCGCCTCAAAAGTTAATTTTCACCCTAATTAGATTTTTCCCATATGTCTTGAATGTAAGTAAGGAGAATCTTATTACGTAAAAACTCCTTAGACCGCCACGCTAGGCAGAGATGTGTTCTAGCAAGGTTTTACCTTGTTTGGTTGGCTAAGCCTTTGAAGGGCGTCTTTAAGATCCAAGGATTTCATACGATATTTAGTTACAACTTAAATGTTTTCAAGAACCCTTGTGTTCCTAATCAAAATAAGATTAGACTTGTGAGAAACCCTATCGAAGCATCACTCTCTATGCGAAAAAGTCAGAAATGGCAGTGCAGTCACAGTGGTCTTTACCGGCGCAGACCAATTGGCAATAGAGTCAGGCACGGATCTACGAGGGGGCGAGTGGGGGCACTTGCCCCCACTGACTTTTGAGATTTTTATTTATTTATTTATTTATTTATTTGTCCCCCAATTAGTTTTTTTATGTGCCCCTCTATTCTCACTTTTCACTTTAACCAGGACTTTATCCTTCAAATCATGTACATATCAAATTCAAACGAGTTATTCTAGACAGCTCGGGTAGACAACCTGGTTTGCTGCGGGCCAAAATACAAATTTGCCCCCCCCCCCCTCTTTAAACAACTTTTTGGAGAAGGTATTTAAAGAGGGGGGGGGGGGAAACTTGTATTTTAGGCCCCCCAGGCAGCCTCTCCCAGGCTATCTAGAATTTGGGAATTCAAACTATACTTTTAGAGTTAGAGATAGAGGTTAAATCCCTCAAATCTCTCAAAGAATAGAAATTCTAGCGAGTCTTCCCTGCCTGGGGGGGGCGAAAATACATTTTCCCCCCCCTCTTTAAACACATACTCCAAAAAGATGTTTTAAAGAGGGGGCAAAAATGTATTTTCGCCTCCCAGGCAGGGAAATCAGGCTGGTTTCCCAGACCAGCTAGAACTGCTCCTCAAAGAAATCAAAATTCACAGTTTCTTCTTCACACTCCATCGATTGGATAAGATGAGGGAAACCCCTATATTTCATCATCTTCAAAGATCTATAACTATTGAGTTATTTGAGCTCATCTTCACAAGATCCAGTAGGATCCAAACCACCTTATTCTTCTTCTTCTAGGTACCAGGTGCCTTCATTAATCACTGTGTTGGTCATCTCCACAAAAAAAATCGTAAGCAACTCAATCTCTTCCTCATTTTCTTCATGTAGTAGTAATCAATGATTCAAACCCTTCTCTTCTGTTGTGTTTCTATAAGTAGTAATCATCTTCAATGACTGTCTTTGTTGTACTCCCCTTTTTGCTATAGTAGTAATCAATGAATATAGTAGTAATTCTACAGGGCCTGGGTCCCCCTGCTTGGTTTGCTGCCTGGGGGGCAAAAATACACTTTTGCCCCCCCCCCTCTTTAAACACCTTTTCCAAAAAGGTTGTTAAAGAGGGGGGCAAAAGTGTATTTTTGCCCCCTCTTTAAACACCTTTTCCAAAAAGGTTGTTAAATAGGGGGGGGCAAAAGTGTAGTTTTGCCTCCTCAGACAGCAACCTCGCTGGTTTTTCTAGGCCAGGAAGAATTTCGGATTTAAAAAAAAATTCATGTTAAAATAACTAATTTTTATATTATATTTAATTAATTATGACATCACTCCGCCCCCCCTCGACAAAAATCCTGGCTCCGTCACTGAATAGAGTAGCCTTACTTCAAAAGAGTTCAATCACAGTCTATTCTTTTTTTTTTGAGGTCCTATACACATCATTCTAATTGGCTCTAGTTATCTGAGTTCATTTTATTAAATTTGGCCAAGTTTGAACTTGAATTGGAGTGATGGGGTGGGTGATCAAGTCCCACTCAATTGCAAATAGCCAAGTCTGTTCTTACGTAGTTTAGGACAATTCGATATCTTGCAAACATTTAAACACTCAAAAACATTCCAGAAACACTTCTTGCAGGAGACTCAAAGTGGGTTGAGAGAAGTACCTCACTTTGCTTCCAGTTGTATCTTGGACCATTTTTTTTTATCTATTATAACTTAATAGTACAAATTTAAATTCTCACAATCACTCAAAGAAAACAAGAAAATTTTGTTCTACTATGGTCCAAGTGGCTTCATTTTTTCCATTAGATCCACCAAAGCTCCTCTTCAAGTATCCTTTCACACAAATCCTGAAAATTACACCTTTGAGAGTGAGTAGTGGCTTCAAAAATAGAGTATAGAACCGAACACTAAAAAAATTCAGCTTTGGCAAAACAATGCACTGCTGGAAATTTTCAGAACTAATAGATCGACTTTGAAAATTCGTGCAGAGTTCAATACTTGATGAAATTATGATCTACAAATTTATTTGAATTACTAACAGACCAAAGTTTTCTTAGAAAAATTCTAAAAATTCATTTGACAGAAAAATTTGGAAACACTCAAAACGGAATTATCAATTGGTAGAAAAATGTGTCCAAACTGTCATTTGCAACAGTCAAATTCCAACACAGGTAGTCCAACTTCGAAAAATTGTTTCTCACTAGTCTTTAATCCAATGAACGAACAAAAATATGTTCGTGAAAGCTCATGATATATACAAAAAATTTGAAAAAAAAACAAAAAACTATAATTAGTCTAAAGAATACAAACAGGAAGATGTTACAGAGTTTTCAGACTACAAATGTAATCAAAACAATGCAAATATACCTAAATTATGAAAATGAACCTAAACTAAACTAGTGATACGCATTCAAAATTGATTTTAAAACTAATTTTCCATTGCTCTCCCCAGCAACCATGCCAAAAACTTGATCAATCTCAAATCATACCGCAAGCGCACGATTATATATCTATATAGTTAGATAACGACAAGTATGAGTCAAATCCCACAACGAGAGCTATAAAATCAGAAAACTAATATTTAAATCTATCTTAAAACTTAAGCTAATTAAAAAATAAGTGGTTGATGATGTGTGTAACACCCCTACTAAATCAGGGCGTGACAATGTGTTTGAACTAAAAGCTAAATAAGAACTAAGTAAGCAAATTACAATAAAATGTGGAGATACTTAGGGCTTTAGAGATCACCACCATGGGTTGATGACTCTCTTAGGCTAGTTTCAAGATTATATTCTTCCAATCATAACTCATCCTTAGATAGATTCTCACCTCACCTAAGAATGGAAAATTGTACAATGAAACTTATGTAATCAAACCAATTGGATAATCATAACTAAGTATTATAAGCATTATCTAAAAACATAAAATGAATTCATATTTAAATAAAACACCTAATATCTAACAAATCATGTATAACCTTATACTATGAGCACACTTAAAACATTAAAGGGTGGGTTTGTTAGACTCATATTAGTGAAGACATCTTTAGTTTATGACTTTTAGAAAGATGAAAGCAAGAGTAAGAAATGTATCCATGATTATGAAAATAAAACTTCAATTGATTTCATTGAACATTGACATCCAAGTACATAGATTATGCTAATCACAATATTGGTCTAATTTACATGGAAGAAAATACATTGAGAATACCTAATTGAGGTCATCCTCCTATGGGGCTCACTCACACCTTAAGAGGGTGTTTAGCCACTCATGGTAAACCTTAGGTTTCTCATGGTGATACACATAAAGAGAATGAAATTCAAAGTTACAAGTGAAACTTCAAAGCTTTCAATCTCCAACTCTCAATTTTCTCTCCTTTTCCAGATCTCCTCAGTACACTCCAAACATGAGGTATTTATAGGTGAAGAAGTGTGAGATGGTGCAGTGGGTGGTGGAATAAAATAAGAAAAAAGTAAAGGAATATGTTGGAAAATAGATGGTGGAATAAAATAAGAGAAAGATAAAAGAATATGGTGGAATAAAATAAGGATAAACTAAGAAAATGATCAGGGAATATGTTGGATAATGGATGGTGGAGTGTGTAGAGATTTCTTTTGGCTATGATGAAGTTGCCATGTGGATGTCCAAATCTTCAAATTAATTTTCTCGAGTTATGTAGATGATGGTGCTATGTGGACTTGACTTCATGGACCTTGGGCTTGAACATTTTTGGTAACACATGTGTTATATTACAATAGGCATTGTTGTTGAACTTAGCCTTATTGTATCATTTTGTGCATATTTGATGATTAATACTTGAAATTTTGCATTACACACAAAATACACGTAATGAGAATTTTTTATTAGATAATAGAACATAACAAATATAGAATTAAGGGCTTAAAATGTATCATTTATAAGGCTATCAGATGGGGGGAAGTGGAAAGTTGCATTTTGGACATGCCTTGTTTAAGTCTGTATAATTTACGCATACTCTCCATTTCTCGTTTTTCTTTCTTACCAATACGGTATTCGCCAGGCAATCTGGGGACTGTGCTTCTTGATCATATCAGCGTTGAGCAGTCTTTGTACCTGTTCATTTATGATCTGGTTTCTTTCTGGAGCCATGGGTATCTTCTTCTACCTGACGATTTTCCACGCAGGGTCAACCTCCAACCGGTAGGTAATCACGGAGGGGTCAATTCCCACCATGTACTGCATTGTCCAAATGAAGACACGCTAACTTTGTCGTAAAAGGTTTATCAGCCATTCTGCCAATTCTTTGCTTAGGCGAGAGCCCATCTGGACGACTCTGTTGTTGCTTGGGCTGTCGAAGTAGATCATGGTGGATTCCTCTTCTGGCTGATCGATATTGGGTCTTCCCCTCAGATTAACTGGAATCTCATTGTCTGAGTTTGAAGATTCTTCTTCAATTTTGGGACCCGTGTATTGAGATGTCATGCTTGTTGGCCCGGACTGTAGTTGGTAGCTATCGAGTTGTTTCATGGCTGCTTAGTAGCAGTCTCTGGCTTCCGGCTGGTTTCCTCGTATGGTGCCCACTGCTTGATTTGTAAGGTATTTGATACACTAGTGCAGAGTAGAAACCGTCGCCTCCATTTGGTGGAGTCAAGGTCTTTTTAAGATGACGTTGTAGGTGGACGGGGCATCGATCACGACGAACATAATCCTAAAGGTTAGCTTGGTGCATGAGTATGTTTGGTAGAAATGTCATTTGAATACAAGTTCATTTCTATATTGTCTCCTCGTTATATTGGAATAACATCCACCTACCTCCTCCCCCCATCCATTCCATCTTCCTTAGTTGGCATGAGATTAATAGAGTTCATTTTCCACTTTCACCTCCACCAAAGGTGGTGAGACTTATTTTGTGTGCACCATTCCTCTTCAACTTCTAGGAAATGGAATAAGAGTTCCACTTAGACTATGGTGACTCTTTTTGTTTGAATTTATATACCAGCTATCAACTTATAATTTTGTTTGAATTTTGAGTAATTCTATGGTGATTCTTTTTGGGGGGTTTTTTTACACCTTTTATCCCTTCTATTTAAAACACCATCAATAGAAGGGGTAGAAGTGTAAAAAACCCAAAGAGGCATAAAAAAGCACAAAAAAGAGGCAACATAGAATTATTTATATATTTTATTAAGGAGATGCAATGACTTAGTCCCCAAACTTGTGGAAACTTATGGAAATATAGTAAGGTGTTGTAATAAATAAATTGGGTCCTATTTGATAAAAGAAAAAATGGGTATTGAGGCACATCCACACCCTTGAGTCTTAAATCAAGTTCAATACCCATGGTTAGGAAGGTGACACGATAAACTATGGTGGTTGTTAGTGGCACCCGCTGCTTAGATGAAAGCCACCACTATTTTTCAATTCTCATTTCTAAAGTTAAATTTTGGACTTGTAAGAATCACCACCATATATTAGATTTGATTGGCCCACACTTACCCTTCAAAGTCAAGATTTGCCAAACTCACTCAACTAACTCACATCTCTTCCTTTGTCATTTTCTTTTTAAATTGGGTCGTTGACCTTTTTTATTATTTATTAATCCATGCCCAAAGGCTACATGACTGACACTATAGGGTTAATCAAACTAGGCCCGAATGCTACAATATTTTTGCCATTTAATACCCTCGTCACCTTCATCTCGTATGAAGACTTGCTTTTGCTCCGGTATAGTCCATCTAAGCAGCTGCATTCAATACTCGAAGGCTTATCAACAACGGAACATGTGTGCTCCTAATGATCGGGCAAAAACTCACAAAATCATAACTGATGAGTTTTGAACCCGCGACCTCTCACAAGGAGAATGGATGTCCGACGAGCTACAAATGATGCACCAAACTCATCCACAATTTTACTATCTTTTTCTTATCCACCATCTCCTTCCGCCATTCATCATTAACAACCAAACTCATCATCTTATCTTAATTCCTATCATCTCAACAGCCACCATTTTCTCCAAAAGTTTTATTGAACAACCAAACTAAAGGGTGCTCGTTTATGCTTCCAATTGGAGTTGGAATTCTTAATATATAAGAAATAAACATTGTAAAATAAAATGAGTGTTTGTTTTTAGTTTCATTTAGAAGCTAAACTTTTGAATGGTAGCAAACACCAAGGGGGTGTTAATCATTAATTGTTAATTCTTTACTAGAATTCCATTCCAACAATAACTTTCACCTGCCTCTACCTCCCCTATGTCATGCAAGGAATGTTATCACTTCGCAATCGATCGCCTAATTATGGGTGTTGGGGTATTGAATTAGTACTATATGTATGTCTTAGTCTCTTGGTTACCACATATGTTCAATCGTCCAACAAAATAGTAAGTCAAAATACACATATGGCCAGCCAAAGAGCATGTAGATTAATGTATACGGCCAACTAAAAAGTATATTGAGTCATCATACGGCCTATACAACTATATGTGTACTAGTCACTAAATTACCAACTGAGTTTCATCAGTCTAGCCAAAAGTATGTTGAATCAGCCGAGTGAAAAGAAAATTAATGTTTTTTTATCTACTTTGAAATCCCTCTATTTGCTTGATCAAAACTCTCATTCCTTGTTCTTATTTGTTTGCCTTTTTTTTCTCTGTATTCTTTGTGATGATAGTACATAGTGGATGAGGAAGAAAGAATAAATAAGAAAAATAAAGAAAATAGATGAAAGTGACAAGAAGAAAGTGAAAAAAATGAATGGCGAGCAGGGGCGGATCTAGGATTGCAGACAAAGGAGGGCAAAAAAATTATAGATAATTTAATTTCTAAAATAAATAGATAAATATGATTAAAATAGAGTTTTAAAAGTGTTACAAGATAAACATACATAATGAATCAATGTAGATGCGCAATAAACATACATAAAGTTTTAAAAGTTTTTAAAGTATCTATCCATCACTCGTCAGCACAAGTGCACAAATATTTAACTACACAAATACAACAACACAATTCCAATATTCATATTAAAAAATGCTATCCCAAATTCCTAAATTCTCAAATTGTCAAATTTGTAATGTAAATCAATAATTAATACATGAAAGAGAAGAAACCTTACCAAATATTAAGAACTTGAGATAATGGCCTTTTCAGCAGATGAAATTAAATACTCACTTAAGCTTTAAGGATCAAATACCCACTTTGTCAAAGCCTAAACAAATAAACAAATTAAATTAAATTAAAAATCAAATATGAAATATCCCTGTATAAAGATAAGATAATAAATTAGATGCTTAAACAAATATGAAATGCCTCATTAAAGCTCAAACAAATATAGAACAAAAGAAAGGAATTTACCCTTTGTTTGATTGATTAAAATAATATTTTGAATAATTTTAAAAATAACAATCCTTTCATTCATCTCTCTCTCATTTATCTTTTTTATCAAACCCAACCCCATACATTACAGCCAAACCAAACCCACACTCAAGCCTCACTTCACTCTTCATCTCACATTCTCACTCAAGCCTCACTCTGCATCTCAGAAAGCTCAAGCTCTCTAACACAGTACACTCAAGCTCTCTCAGAAAGCTCAAAGAAGGGGATTTTTCGTCTCTTCATCTCACTCAAGCTCATTCTTCATCTCTGAGAAAACTCAAAGCAGACTCTTCATCTCACTCAAACTCAGTCAAGCTCACTCTTCTTCATCTCTGAGTTTGCTTTCATCAGATTCAGAGAGATCAAGAGATCGAGGAGTTTGCTTTCTTCTTCATCAGACTCAGTGGGATCAAGAGATCAAGAGAGATCAAGAGATCATACTCAGAGAGATCAAGAGATCGAGGAGTTTGCTTTCTTCTTCATCAGACTCGGTGAGATCGAGAGATCGAGTTTTTATCAAAGAGTTTTTGTTTGTTTCATCAGACTTTGAGGCGGATCCAGGAGAGATCGAGCTCGGTTTCATCATAGAGAGATCGAGTTTCTGATCTCTTTCGATTTTCTGATCAGATCCCTCTTTGATCTCTCTGAGATCTCGCTCTGATCTCTCTGATATCTTTGAGATCTTTCTTTGATCTCGCACTGATATCTCTGATCTCGCTCTGATCTCTCTGAGATCCTGCTATGATCTCTCTGATCTCGCTCTGATCTCTCTCTGATCTCTCAAAGTTGATTCCTTGTTTCAATTTTGGATCGCCAAAGAGAGAGACAAAGACCAAGGTAGGAAGAGATGTTAAAGCTTAAGGTTATTTGTTGTTGTCCTGTTGATTTTATTTAGAATCCATAATCAAACAAACTCACCTTGTTTTGCAGGGATGGAGAAGAAGCTATTGTTGAGGACCGAAGGCGTGGAGGCGGAGATTAGAGGCGGCGACTCAATTTTTTTCGTTCAATTGTGATACGAGATCTGTTATCTGTTATTGTAATTCTTAGTTTTATAAGAGAGGCGAGATGAAATTTTTAAGGGGGGCAAGAATGAAATTGTATATGCTCTGATGGAGTTTTTTCAAAACCTAAGGGGGTCAATTGACCCCCTTACCCAAGCTGTAGATCCGCCCCTGATGGCGAGGACTAAGGGAAGGAAAAAATAAGGAAGTTGAAGGGAAAATAATGAAGAGAAAGGTAGCGATTTAATGGACTGGTGGTACTGTGGTAGTGTTAGTTGTAGTGATGAAAGAGGTAAAAAGAGGAAATTTAATAATTATGAAGATGACAGGTTGATGAGGGTGGCTCTTACAACATAAGGAAGCATTGCCAATGCATAGTAATTGACCCCCAAGTTATTGTGTGGGTTCTCCGGGGTGGGCACCATTTCAATGAGGGTGTTTTCCTCCAACCGACTCTGCCTAATGATATCTTCTCCTTCCTTAATTCGTAAAGGCAACGACTATTTGGAACCACAACTTAATCTCACCCACACCATCCATACTTTTAAAAAAAAAAATTTACATGCTCTCCCACACCACCTATTTAAACCACTATTCATCATCTTCTTCTCTCACCCTCTCTTTTCTAGAACAAGAACAAGAACAATAACATGGAAGAGGGTAGCAAAGAAGGGAGTGATCAATTGCGAGGGATGGTAAGAGACGACCAGCGACGGCGAGATATAGAGGAGATGGAGCCACAACCATCGTTGCCCCTTCTCCATTGTCTTTTCTCCTTCCCCTTTCCATCTTTTTTTGTCCTTCCCTTCTCCCATCTCTCCTACTTTCTCTCAGTTCCCCTATATTCTTCTCCCACTATCTCTTATTCTCGCACAAGCCTTCGCCCTTCTCCATCTCCTTATTTTCATTCTTCTCCCTCTATTCTTTTCCCACATTTTCTTTTTTTTTTTTGCTAGCCCTCACGGCGGACTATGCAAAGATGGGTTTCCCTACTCGCATGGACCACTGCAAGGGCAAAACAAATTGACCCTCGCAGAGATACCTACGAGTGGAAGACTCGCAGTCGCGGAGTCACTCATTAAAGAAAACATGGTATTGTCCCTAACTTTTGACCAACTTTGACACTCGATTAAAACCAATTCTCAAGCTTATCAAAGCACAAAAAATGTAGTACTCAGTTATCTAATGAACACAATTTGAATCACCTAAAAATATTTTGAAATGAACAAATTATGGTTATTTTACTAAAGTCACTCAAATCTGTCCGGTAAAGAAAATATGGTATTGTCCCCAATTTTCAGCCAACTTTAACACTCGATTGAGATCGATTCTCATGCTCATCAAAACATTAAAAAAAATGTAGTAATCTAAGTTATCTAATAAACACAATTTGGATCACTTTAAAATGTTTTGAAATGAGCAGGTTATAGTTATTTTACCACAGTCACTCAAAATTCTTCAACAACGACCAAGTCGCAAAGGATCATACAAATGTAAGTCTCCCACTCGCATGATCCTATGCGAGTTTAAGTCTCTTACTCGCATGATCCACTGCGAGTTTAAGTCTCCCTCTAGCATTTGTAGTGGGTCATGCGAATGAGGTACTTACACTGGCATAGGATCATGCGAGTGGGAGACTTACATTCGCATGATCCTTTGCGACTTGGTCATTGTTGGACAGTTTTGAGTGATTGTAGTAAAATGACCATAACTTGCTCATTTCAAAACATTTTCAGGTGATTCAAATTGTGTTCATTAGATAACTCATAGTAGTACATGTTTTGTGTTTTGATGAGTTTGAGAATCGATCTCAATATAGTGTCAAAGTTTGTCGAAAGTCAGGGATAGTACCATATTTTCTTTATCGAACAGTTTTGAGTGACTTTAGTAAAATGATCATAACTTGCTCATTTCAAAACATTTTTAGGTGATTCAAATTGTGTTCATTATATAACTCAGAGTAATACATTTTTCGTGTTTTGATGAGCTTGAGAATCAATCTTAATTGAGTGCCAAAATTGGTCGAAAGTCAGAGACATTACCATATTTTTATGTTTTGAATAAGTGAGTGCTAGACTATTTTGGGAAGAGAAGAGAAGATGGGAAGCCAACGGTGCAGTCATCTCTCACCGTCCCTCGCAGAAGAGAAAAGGGAGTTGGGAGGGGAAAGGGAGTTTTCATAGGTATGAATTTGATAAGGGAAGTAACAGAGGGATGATGAACCTTTTTGGCACTACAAAAAAAAAGCCCTTTAATAGCGGTTCAAAAACGCTATGGTAGGATACCATAGCGTTTTAGTAAACGCTATGGTAGGATACCATAGCGTTTTAGTAAACGCTATGTTTGCCGGTGCTATAATAGACCCTGGCGGTTTAAAACCGCTATAGAAAGTTACCCTGTTATAGCGTTTTTAAAACGCTATGGTAGATCCTTTTATAGCGTTTCTGAAACGCTATGATAGAGTCTACCATAGCGTTTCAAAAACGCTATGGTAGGTACACATAGCAAATTTTTTTTTTTTTTTTTTTTTTTAATTTCATTTGCTATCAATTTGAAATTTCAGAAACACTATTATAACACTAATTTCTTTAACCATAGGAGCTAAACAATTTGAACAAGTTCAAGAGAAATTGTACAAGATTTTACAAGTTCCAGCGAAATTTTACAAGATTTACACTAGACCGCATGTCTGCAACCCCAATTTGGGAAAACCCACTGTCCACCGTTACATGGAAAATACTGTTGAACTAAACTCTAACATCAACATCTAGTTTGGTCTTCTTCTTCTTGCACAGCCTTACGTACCCTTACCCTTATCTTTCTTTGCAGTTTGAGCTTCAAGTTGGTGACCTGACATTTCATCATCACATGTGGATCATGAACTTTACCTCATCAAGTGACTAGGCCCTTCTTTTTTTATGCATTCAAATACAGGAGGATCCCAACATCTGGCAACACATATCTCATGCAGACGTGATATTGCTGATCGATTATAAGAAAAATCTACAGTAAGAATTAGAACAAGTCAAACTCGGGCCAACAACTGATGCAGATTATATGATATGCTTTAGCACAACCATTAAACGTGAGGAGTAATACCTCCATTTTGTGAGGTGGTGCCTGAGCAGCTAGCATCACTGACATTATCACTATCTCGTCTTTGTGGTAAAGATGTGGGTTGTCTGCTGATGGAACTGAAGATGGGGATGTTGGTTGGTTCTTCAGCCATCGTATTTGTGCAAGAATCATGAGTCTCTGCATGTAAAGAGCAATCTTGTATGTCCAAATCTTCTAGCTTAATACAATCCAGAAGAACTGCTTCTGCAACGGGTGTTTCATCATAACCAATTAGCTTGGCTTCTTCCTTTTTGGTCACCTTCAGTATATGTTCAAGTGTTTTACCCTTTTTTGGCTTGTAACCTTGAGCCTGCACCGTTGGGATGGAGTTCAAGAGAAAGCAACTACAGAGCTAAAATCTATGATAATCCAAACAGTGTAATATGATACCTTCAATTTTAAGTATATTTCCTCTGCCGAAATTCTCTCAGCAGCCTTTTTGCTTCGGTGAGTAGCACGGCTTCTTAAAGAAATATTTTCCATAGTTACACATGCGTCAATAACAAAAGGTGCTCCTTTCTTTGATTGCTCCACCTTGTTGAATTCCAGATACCATTTATGAGATTGACAAAGCTCTTGGAGCAGCCTGGCAGGATTCAGATGCAAATTCGAGAAACTCATGATCGGATCGAGGAAGGAGAGCATGATTTCCCATACAAGGTCTATATTGAATCCGGAGTCAAGAAGCATAGCACCAACACTGGATTCTACTACGTCGCCTAGAGCCTGAATCAATGAAAAACGACCGTGTTTAGTTTAAAAGTAACAAACAATTACATTATGGAATATAATACTCATGGGTTTAGGTTGTGTTACCTTTGGACAAGTTATTCCTTGGACGAGGGCTTTTTTTGAAGGATCCATCTGTGAAAAATTTACAAACTTCTCGACAGCCTCGCGGAGGCTGCCAGAGTCATTGATTAGGTATCTGTGGAGGCATCGGCCTGCTGCAACATAGCCAAAAGAAGTATTGTTGACACTCGCTGATCTCAAATCAGTCAACTGGCCAGGCTTCAACCTTGGGTAGACTGAATACAGATATGACGTTATTAAGTAATCCAAAACAGCATCTCCAAGAAACTCCAATCTCTGGATAAAGTAACAATTAGTGCTACATGCGAAGCTAAATGATTTAAACAATTCAGGAAAGAAAAACCTTGCTTCATCCGTTTAAAAATATTTAGAAACATACACTGCATACCTGATAACAGCCTCCAGAGTGTTTGTTATATGAAGGATGTAAAAATGCTTGTACCAATAAACCTTTGTGCAGAAACCTGTGTCCTAATGAGTTTTCCAGGGCACTGATGTCAATATGATTAGAGAGTGACATGTAGCTCTTGCTTGCACGGCAGATATTAGAAACTTGTGAAGCTTCAAAGTCTACGTCTATACCAATCCATTTCAGAAATGCGATAGCAGCTTTGAATCCACTGTCAACTATGAATGCTCCAATGAGTGCCTCCACAACATCAGCTATAGCTTTCTTTTGCAACCACTGATGTCCTTTACTACATTTTGCATTATCTAAATCTGCACTATCGGTACTGCTCTGTTTAGGGTGAATAATTAGTGCTGTATCCTCATTGCAGATAAGTTTATAAGGACGCCCCAGTGCATAGAACTGGCTAGGGTCAAACAGTTCATCACGAATGTACACCTGAAACAAGTAGAATCAAATCAATATTACTAAGCATCGAGTATTATTCATGGTTCTACACAACTCTTCTTCCCGGCTAGAATCACTACTCAACGATGGAAAATGATGAGATTCATACTAACCTGTAAACTACTCCTTGTTGCAAGCTTGTATAAATTAGAATTATTTACAATACTTGAACGTTTCCGCGTCAGATGCCCCTCATCAAGAGTTTCATGCAAAAGGAATAAATGCCTACCAACTGCATATTTGAGGAATGCATCACCAAGTATTTCAAGCCTCTCAAGTGAGAAGCGCTCTGAGCACTTCTCTGTATTAATTGCTTCTAGGACCTGCAAATGTTACAAGCATGTTGTATACCTCTACATAATTGAAGTTGATGCAAAATCTGTTAAAATGGGCATTCGAAGAAATATAATTAGATAAGAGCATACTCGCAAGGCAGTAACTTCAGATCCCTCCATGAATGAAGCTGAGAAAACACCCTTTAGCTCAATCGCCACCAGTAAATTTTCCAACCGATGCATAATTGAAGGTAATAAGGACAAGGAGCTGCCTATATCTTTAGAGAAACGAATTATCTTCAATAAACAAAGTTCTGGAGGTATCTCCACAAAGTGCTCCTCTAATTTGCGTGCCTCTGTTTTTGTAATTAGTAAACGAACAAATAATTAAACTAAAAATGTTTCCGAAAGAAATATACAATAGAGAATTGTGTTCATACCCGTGTTTTCTTGCACTCGGTTGCGTGCCTCTGTTTTAGGAGATTGCTAATACATCCTTGAGTGCTATTTTCAGCGCACACACATGAATAACCAAATGAAGAAAAAAAATTAGGAAATCAAATAATTTATCAACTAAGCAAATAAGTTAGGTACATTAGAATTTTATGGTAACAAGAGTAATACCAGGTATCCACGGAATGCAGTTTGAATCTTGATTGCCGCCACTTCTTCCTTTGATTTTCCTGGGTATTGAGCGACACTAGTGAGACGAACAACCTCTGCAGCTGCGTGTGCGGCTGCAACAGCAGCCTCAGCAGCTGCTGCAGTGGCAATTGCCATCGAATAAGCATGCTTGCTCTGCTGATTTTCCGCTTCAGCTAATTTTACCTCCTCTGGCGGTGAAGGAGGAGGCCTATTGACAGTTTCTACAGTGGAAGAGGAAGGAACTTCGTCCTTCCCCAATGCAACCCCATATTTCTTCTTTAAATTGCTGGCTTTCTGATCAATAACATAACAGCAATTCAATCAAAAGGCAGAAACCAAAACTTCCAATGACTATTCTGATGTGTGAAAAAACAGATAAAAAGTGTTCTTAAGACCTTCTCCTTCTTCTTCTCCTTGGATTCAGGACTGAATGCCTTCTTTACTGCAACAAACCAGTTCCCCTTCTTCCCCATCTTCTGAACATTCGACAATTCGATCTGTAACAACAACCCACAACATTGCAAATCCAGATCAGATCAAATCAGCCACTTTCACATATAACTCAACTAAATAACTACAACTGTGACTCCTTTCAGGAAAAAAAAAAAACAGAAACACAAGGGAATGAAATGAAATTGCACCCACCTATTGACTGCATATCAAACAATTCAAAGGGGGCAGTGAAAAACCCATTAACAGATCTACAGCAAATAACACGCATAAGCTCTCATTCAAACTAAACCCATCATAAAAATTCAATCTGTATTCAAAATTTCCAGCTCAAATAACAAATGAAGCAATACCCAGACACTAAAATTGAAAGATCTTCAACAATATCAAATACCCATGATTACCTTCTAAAAAAATGAAGAAACAACCCATAGATCTAGAGTGATTTACCTTCAGGCTAGTTCAGGAGTAAAACACATCTTTCATGTCTTTCATGGCATTAATACTAATTTTCTACATTAATTTGCTCGGATTAAGATATCCAGATAAAGACATGGTTGTATGGAGCCAGATTTGCTCACCTTTGGAAGCCCATGGAAGTTGATAGGTAAAAACTTTGAAGTAGCTTCTTGATCTTGGTCTGGAGTTAGAACAACAAAGGCCTCAGCTTCGAGGAGGATAGGATGCTCACTTTTGTTGACAACCTGCAACTCTGGGCCTACTGTATCCAGCATAACCTGAAAAAAGAAGGCAAAATGTATATCTGAGTAAAACATAACAGACAGGAGTGATACATCTTGAAAACTTTAACAATACTATAACTGTTGATACAATGTTTTCCTTTATTTCTTCTTTACTTTTCCTCCCTTTGTTGGTAAAACAGTTGTTTACTTAAACCTTGACATAATTGAAATCTTTCTGCATGCATGAGGAATAATATACTTTTCATCGAGGACAGAAGAATGCCATATAAAAAAACTCGCAGGAGGAGAATTTGGAATTTACTTCAGAAAAATACATCCATTGATTCACTAGGAGTCTTCTGTTGGATATACTCTTACGAAGTTAAAATAAATATAAATAAATGAAAATGTGAGAATTCAAAAATCAAGATAGGGGTCTTCTGTTGGATATACTCTTACGAAGCTAGAATATGATTCTTAATGTTGCTTAATAGGTAGTAAGCATTCTAATAACCTCAAGCACATTTATAATATAGAAAACTATGTTATGTCAAAGGCACACTTGTATAACGAAATTATCACTAATAGTTCTTAGAAGATCAAACACACATGCTAGTTTCACTTAGGCCACTTTAAGTGGGTTGGCATAAACAAACACATTTCTGAACCACTTATAAGTGCCAATAAGCAACTTACCACTTGTAAGTGGTGCAAACAAACACTCAGTATAATGTCAAAAGTGATGAATCAGGACTAGAAACTCTTACCCTCACACTATTCCAGTTAGAACTTAGAAGTTAAATGGTTAATTCTTGGAAGGTGATCAAAGACAAAATATGTAATCTATTAATTGACAATCTAGCTTAATCCATCTCAATCAAAAAATTAAAAACTTGAGCATAAATTCATAGACAGAGGTAGATTGCAAATGTAAAAATGAGGGGAAAAATACCACAATAGACAACATCTCTGTGTCCCCTAAGCTTTTTTATATCTTGCATTTTTTGCACCATAGTCGATGGTTTAGCAATGGCATAACAAGCTGCACAAATAGAAGGGGCACAATGGTGTTTGGCGCATCATTTGAAGGTTTGTACTTCCTAAGAGCCATTTATTATGTAAAACCTGAAAGCAATAAAAGATATACCCATTATGTAAAACCCATTAAGACAACTAGAGTACTAGACAAGCCAAAGGAACAACACCTTTGTGATTGAAACTGCTCAACAAAATCCATACAAATAGATGATTTAGTTTAAGTTCATCATAAAGAGTTAGCCTACGCATATGTCACTCTTTTATGCCTATCCCTCCATCTCTCTTTTCTACCCATCTACCTTCCTACATCTTTCATTCCTGCAATGTCTCAACTCTACCACTAATCCCAACAAGAGTTTATCATTTATCAAATGTTTAGAATTCCATGTCAATCCGGTCAAACTTAAATGTTGATACTATCTAAACATGCAATTTCCCCTTCCTACAAATGTATTATCCGATTAAACCTTTTACAACTACTCTCAAAAACTTGAACACGCACAAATCTTTCTAAACAAGTAAACCAGAAAAACTGGTGTGAAGATTAACTCATCACATTGACAAACTCAATTACTATCAAGAAACCCCAAACAACTATATGATCAAAAAACAAAAAACTCATATCTCCAACTAATCTACTCAACAAGTGAATCAAATAAACAAAATAAAGCATCAACTTTCCAAAATCAGTAAACAAGAATACCAATTTCCACAATCAATAACCCCAATTGAGCCCCTCCAGAACCCCAATAAATCAAAACCCACAATGCAATTTCACTCAACCACATTAAACCCAAACTTCAGGCTATCCTCCCACCCCAATTTCACCAAAACAACAATAAAAAACAGCAAATAACCCATTAGAGATCCAATCACAAACATGCAGAAACCCTAGTTGATTCTACGAACATTTTTTCAGTCGAATCGAATTTCGATACCTTAGTTGAGTCGGTTTGAAGCAGATAGAGATGCCCAGCTTTTCATGGTGACATTCCTCGATTTGGAGATTGAAACAGAGGGTTTCTTCCAAAGGGGTAGAAGAAGAGATAGAGCTTTACTCTTCGACCACTCGCGCTTTGAGCTGTCGAGCGACATTCCTTTCTCCTTCTCATTAGATACAGACAAAGAAAGAGATCAAAATTTGAGGGAGCGATAGAAAGCTTGGGGAGGGAAAGAACGGCTAATCCAGATCCACCTGTGACCCGTATGCTTCTCTGCTTCTTCTCTTCTTTCTTCAACTTCTTTCTCCCTGCGCCCTCCCTCTTCTTTGTGTCGTCTCCCTCGATCTCTCTCTGTATCTCGATTTCTCTCCCTCGATCTCTCTCTGTATCTCGATTTCTCTCCCTCGCTCTCTCCCTAGATATATCTCTCTCCCTCCATCTCTTTTTCTCCCTCAACGGTCTCTCGATCTCTTTCCCTCATTGTGTAGCTTTTGGTTTGAAATAGGAGTATTTGGGCGAGAGCGAGGGAGGAGAGTGATGCATGCTGAGTGAAATTTTTGGTTAAGCGCCAAAAGGCCCGCCCAAATTTAGATAGTGTTTTAACAGTGTGATGTCATTAGAATTTGGGTTTTTATAGCATAAACGTAAAAAACGCTATCATCAATTGCTATTAATAGGTAACTTTGGTGTAGTGTGGGTAAGTCGAATGAAAGTGAAATGGGAGAGATTGGGGAGAGTGGTGGTTTAGTTGTGAGATGAGAGGGAGAAAAAATTTTCGATCGAAGAAGAGAACATGAAGGATCGAAGAAGAAAAAAAGAAGTTGGGAGGAGAGAGAACTTTCGATGGTTTGAATTTGGGAGAGGAAAATGATTTATTTTATTTTTTTTCCCTTTTATGGGTGGTGTAGTGAGAACATTAGTGTGAGAGAGAAAGTACACGGCGTTGGAAAAACAATTAGATGGATGATGTATGTAAGTGCAACTTGAGGTGCCAAATAGTCGCTAACAAAACTATCCTCGAATCGTCATCGTCATCATCATCATCATGGAAGCGCAATCTTGGAAGAAAAAAAAAAAAAAAACCTACCTTCACCTTCTCTCTCACGGCTTTTTCTTTCATCACTCTTTCGTTTCTTCTCAGATCCGGAGGTGCGTACGCAGAGCCCTCTCATTGTCTCACTATCCTTCTTCAGGTATAATCTCTCTTTCTCTCTTACCCCTTCTTCTTCTCTCTCTCTTTGGGGCTTCAAAGGTTTCAATTGAGTCCATGTCTGCTTTGCTTTTGATATCGAGTGGATTCAATTTGATAACAAAATAAAAATAAAAATTGTAAGTTAATATGATGTTATGTTGTTCTGTGTTGCGGGGTTGAAAGCAATTTTGTAGCTCTAATGGTACTTTTCGTAAGAGAGTCTTGTAATTGTCGAATTCCCTTTTGTTTTATAAACGGGGATGAGAAAAATATATATTGATTGTTCAGAAAGGGCCATTTGTCTCTCTGAATAATGTGCACAACTACTAGATATCAGCGCGTCAAAGAGCAACACCGTAGAGGCGTAAACTCACAAGGGCTATATAATTTTGTTTATATGGAGATGCCCATAGCGTTTCCCCGAGCACAAACTGTTGCAAATGTTATGTTGCTTCGTAGATCACTTTCAGAATTTAGTACGAAACACTGTGTCCTAAACGTGAGTCGGCAAGTTCAGCACCAATCCTAGTTAACAGTTAGGACCTGCATTCATTGTTATGCAACTCAGATTCCATTGTGAGAGTTGACCAAATAATACAATAAGGCAAATGAAAAATAACACTTGCAGAATGATGAAGGTTCCTTAGTAGTTATCTGTATGCTATTATATGTATAGGTGACATTTTGATTTTATCATTCTTCTCTGACTCGGGTATTTGTTATTTGCTCGTTCAGAGTTCCGCAAAGAGATTTCGGGTGTTCAATAAAATGTCAAATTTAGGAACATCTAAAGGCATTCTAGAGATTGCAAAGTTCGCAATTTACGTGGGGGTTCCAATTGGTCTCATGTACACTTTTGCCAACAACACTAAAAATCTCAACAAATTCATGGGCAATGTGAGATCTCTATATCTTATCTAATGATTCTATTTTTTTTTATTGTTTTGGTTTGTTTGCTTATATAAATTGACAAGTAGACATTGATAATCATTTCGGTAATGAGATCCCTTGTTTATTTGATTCATCACAAGAAAAGGACAAAAACTATCTCAGTTCTTTGGAGAGTTGATTGGTTTGGTCGGGAATTACCAAATTTTAGTTTACTTTTATCACTCAAAAGTATGTTTAGATATGGCATGGGTTTTTGTTTGATGTTAAAACTCAATTACAGAATACATTAAAGTTCTAAATCACAAACAAAACTGTGGATAGAGTTTTGACGAGTTTTCAAATTGAAGTCACATAGACAGTCAATGCCTAATGCAAAATACAATAATGTTTTTCCTCGTTCACTTCTTGCTTGGGAGATCTGAATTTAAAGTCTGCACGAGAATAGTAGGGCGGTAGGGCTTAATTGGCCTCAGTCTGGGGGATTTATTAATTTCAAGCTTTTTACCTCCCACTAGGATGGTAGTGCTTGTTTGACCTCCCTACTAATTAAAGTTTTGCTGGTTCAAGGGTCTCGTGCCATGGCGTGTTTTGCTTTCATCATAAACTTTTTTTTAAATGGAATGGTATAGAGAGAGGATGACCCCTTTATTTGTGATTTTTTAGAGATCCAATCGCGTTTTGGGGGAGATAAGGTGGTTCTAGAGTAGCTATTTGAGGTTTTGGACAGAATAGGCCAGATCTTTTAGGAAGGTAGAGTGGTTAGTTAGCAGATTTAAAAGGTAATGGTGTTTCATCAGGTAGTTAGGAGGTTAAAGCTCTAGAAAACTGCAGGCAGTGTTTGCAATCAAGTTTAAAGGAGACAAAACACATCACTAATCCGCATGTTCAAGAAACCCTGTAGGGGTCCGACTTGGGAGCTTTTAACCAACCTTTTCCACAAGAATCAACATGTATAGGAACTGTTGGGAGTTCTGGCGTGGTTGAGTTGTCCAAATCGGAGCCTGAATTTGTTGGATGGTGACATAAGGCATTCAAGCCACTGGGGTTGAAGATAGCCTAGGGAGGGAACTGAAGATGATGTTTGTACTTGTTACTATTTCGGGGGTTAGCTTTCACAAATCCTGTTTGAGAAGTTCTGTTTTATTCGTCTAATTTTAGCTGTCAATGTAACTCAATTTTTAATTGATGACTAAATTCAGCATGTATCCATGTTACGCATCATCTGATCCATTCTATGTTTTATGCTATTACCTGACTTCATCATCTTTCTTTTGGTGTTCAGCGCTCTTATGTGGTGTATCCCACTGACGGTCCCCTTCCTCCCTCACTTGAGGAAATCCAAGAGGCAGCTCGAGAGATGGCTAAAGAGATTGCTCGCAAGAAAAATCAACCTTAATTGGCTTTTGTTGTGTAACTGATGTACCAAAACTCATGTAGCTGCTCTCCTTTTTCTTTTCTGAATAGTTGAAATGCAGAATAAAGTTGGTTCACCACATGTTATTGTTTTCAGAGATAGTTGGGATTGGTTACATGTTTGTTGATCCATATTTATGTATAGGACAGTTATGGCACAAAACATAATATATTTGAGTAAAGGAAGGAGTAAACTGTCGGAAGTGTGTTCTTCTGGAGAAATTTTCTGCATGGAGTTCCTGCATGCATAAAAGCCTCGTAATAAAATAAATTAAAAAAATCAAACTCCTTTGGGTGAGATATGTATTACATCGAGCAGAATGGTTTCACAACCGTCATAATGATTCTTCTCCTCCCGTGGAGACTGGTTTTGAGAGCATAAATGGTATGAGAATGCCAAGTGCCAAGGTTCATATGAAATTACTGAAATATGTGAAACTTTTGCTGAAATAATGTAGAACGAGTTAGGATGTTAAGTGCTTCCCTAGCTCCCAAAAATTTTGTCCCCTGTACTATTGGTTTGAGTTAAATCCGACTGTCAGGAGTTTGACTGTTACAAATGGAGGATTACCATTTTTCGCTTAACGTAGTTTCAGTGTTTCTTGGTGAAAGTCCACTTGAAACATAGCAAGAGAGAGGCAGAACATCTTCAATAGAATCAGCAGACTACCTTTGAAAACTGAAGAAAGTTTTGGATCATTTGCCTCTTCAGTCCATGAAGTAGTTCTGGGTCATGTTGTACTCTTTTTTTTTTTGTAGGTTGGACTTCTTGTGAGGTGGTGTTCTTGAACAGCTCCTCGAGTTCTAAAGACAATAGTGATTCATAATGTTAGCAATAGATAAATTGCAACTTTTCCCAACACTTTACTTTAGTAGCCAGCATTGAATTTCATCCAGAACTCCATTTGCTAAATAATAAATCAATGACCTTTGAATTGTTTTTCTTTTTTTGTGTGTACAATTGACTGTAATAACCATCCGCGGTTCAATTGTAAACAATGCAGCCAAATTCTTTAAACTTTAATGCCTCTGATTAAGTATTTGCAGTTGAATCCTGCAGGCTACCTCATTGGTTACACTAGTAGATTATGTTGAGTTCTTTTCCAATATTATTTTTGAACAAGATAAATATTTGTGAATTTTGCGCCCTGAACATAGACTAGATTTAAAAAGTTTTAAAACACATTTATTGGGTATATGTAACAACACTGTGTATAAGCATCTTGAGATGCCACTTTACGATGTACAATCATTTTCAAAGTACCACACTGAATCCCAAGAGATTAACCAGATCTGCAATGATGGATGGAAGTGCAGGCCATCCTGTTGATGTCAACAGCTTCCCATGAGCAACCGATTCTGCACACTCCACCAGCTCCCCACCAGCCACCTTAACAATTGCCTTCATCGCATAACCACTAACACATTTCTTGCCCTACAAAATTAACAGCAAGATTTATACATATTACCGGTAGTTTAGAATTGTCAGCTATGGATCAAGGGACTCAAAACGTTTAACTAAAACTGATAATGTTTGCATAGCAACTCCTAGGCATGTGGCATTTTCCTACACCAAAGTAAGATGTTGTTGACTTGGGATAGGAAAGCATACCTCTAAAAGACCAGCTGCAGCCAAAAGAAGCTTCCCTTGGCCTAAACCAGCTATGACTTTGTCCTTCTCGGCAAACTCTTTCACCAATGAAACCACCTTATCATCCATCACCAAAAACTCTGGTGATCTCCCACCTGGTATTACAAGGCAATCATAGTCCTCAACACAAACTTCACTCAAATCAATGGTGAGAATGACGTTATGACCCTGCTTCTCACTGCAGATTTGGGCACCTTCATGGTCATGGATGCACGTTACGCACTTTTCTCCCTTCGTTTTGTTTGAGGTAACAACATCTACTCTGCATCCCAACGCTCCCAATGCTTGGAATGGGACATTTATCTCATAGTCTTCTACATAGTCCTGAATAAGAAAATAGAATCAATATATATGCATTGTGGAATCATGAACATGAGAATATGAGATCATCATGCATGAAAATGGTGAGAAAACTCACTCCACATAAGATAAGCACCGATTTCTTTTGATCTGCTACGATCTTCACCCCCATCAACCAAAAAAGATGGTCAATGTACTCCGCATGTGCAGGCCACCCTATTGCACTAATGAAATTCCCATCAACAGCACAAGAAGTTATAGGTTCTGGATCCAACCAAACACCTCCTGCAAGCTGAATTATAGGCTTCAAACTCGGAAATGCAGTTAACTTCTTGCCTTTAACAAGGCCGGCAGAGATCAACATCAGTTGGCTATGACATGTTGTTGCAATTGGTTTCCCTGCCTCAGCAAACTGGGCTACAATGCTTAAGACCTTATTATCCACACTTAGAAGCTCGGTGAATCGACCTCCAGGGATGATAAGTGCATCATAGGACTCGGGTTTAATAACATCAAAGTTTGCATTCAGTGTGAAGAAATGACCTTGAAGTTCTGTGTATAGCTGGTGAGATGATAAAAAAAATATTTGCTTGTTAGGATATAAAAATGCTTCTGTTTTCCTATATGTGATTATGTGAACCAAACAATGAAACAATAAACAGTCCATTGTTTCCGTGTTCTTTCAATCCCGAAAAGTTGTAGTATACTGAGTTTTGTTGTTAGAATTCAATGAGCTAATGGAATGATTAATGAACCAAGATTGAGTGATTCAATTCAAGAAGCTTAATTGATGATAAAAATATATATATATATATATATAAAAATGAAATCGTAAAACAAGAAGAGGAAGAGAAAGAATACCTGATAACCCATGTAATCATGAACAGCAGTGATGCACTTATCACCAGGCCTCTTGTTAGGAGACACACAGTCTACTCTGATACCAAATGCTTGAAGCACTTGAAATGGCACGATTGCTTCATAGTCTTCCATGTAGTCTCCACATATCATCAACACTGATTTTGGACCCAATGACCCCATCTTTAGTTGTTGGGAATTCGATAGCACTACCAGCAAATCAAATGTTATTGGTTAAGTTTTATGCAAGAGAGATCGATGAGAGAGCTGTAGTTGGAGTGTTTGGGATTTATAAAGACACGAGATAGGAGAGGTTTGAGAGTGTGTTTTGGAGTGGTTGTTGTTCCCACGGGAAGCTCGTTGGAGGGAATTCGTCACTGTGATGAAGAGACATATAAAAAAATAAAAATAAAAAACTACTTAGTTTTAGGAGAATGCACTCTCCCTTTTCCTCGCTCCCTAGAATTTTCGGCACTACAATATCCTTGGACGGACCTTTGCATAACAGTGAAAGCAAGGACAAGGACATATAGTACTAAAATGTCTTTTCAAGTTGTTATTATAGGTTTTATCCAGGCATATTGAATAGAACAAAACAACACTAAAACTAAAACAATATCTTTCAGTGGCTGTTCAACTCTCGTCTCCTTAAGAGTTCATGTTATTGTTAACCTTCCTCGTTTCATGCCAATAATTTGTTGGTTTTTTTTTTTTTTTTAAAAGTTGGGTTTAACACTTTAATTAACAAAAGGTGGGGTCAAAATGAATATGATGTATTCCAACAAAAAATTTCAGCTAAAAGTAGTGCATTGTGAATTTGCGATATGTACTGTTAATCATGTCATATTAAAAAAACACCCAAGTGTATATTTTGCGTTAAATAATCGTACTAGGGATATATCATTTATTTTTATTTTTTACGTGAAACAATTATTCACTGTTTAATGATATTCAAAATCATTAGTGTTTGATTTCTCTAACTTGACCTAGGGTAATTTATTTTTCTTTTAATTTTGCCCTTTATAGTATTGCGTATTTGCCAACAGAAGGGCAAAATAAACCTTTATCTTCCATTTGCGTATCAACCATTTGCTTAATAACTCCATTCTATAATTGAATAAGCAATTTTCAAGTGAAGCAACAAAGCACAGCTTGCTTGTATGACATCCAAACTCATCTAAATCTCACAAGAGTAAAACCACATTATGAAATAATTCCTAGGCCGACTGTGTTGCAGAAATTCAATTTATGTTACATAAAGATTGAATTTGTACACTCAGGTTTCTGAGACAGTTCTTCAAGTTTATTGCTCGAACCCAATATTTGATTGCATGTCCTCATTTGAAGGTTACAACTCAAGACTCTTTTACTTTTGATAGCGATTTTAGGTTAAACAATCTATTTGAACTGATTTTGTATTTCATGTTGGATATGTGAATCAACTTACAAGCTGATACAACAGCTATAGCAGCTTCCATGACTGAATCTGCATGACCTGGTGAACATTGGGATTGGATGTGATATCATTTGGTGATGCTGTTCATATCTAGTTTCTGTTCATAGTCTGACCATTGATCTGATGACGATCATATTCAATGGTGGCCTCCATGTTGAAAATTGCCCCACACAAGTTGATGAATAATGAATAGAAACACATTCATCAGTAAGCCAATCACCAGCTCAGCTTCACATTAATCTGATCTAGGCCGATTTGGACCACCTTTCTGGTTATTGTACAACGGTAAGACCCAACCGGTGTTGGTGCCGCTACATTTTCTACCCCCACAACACCGCCAGTATAGAACAAGTAACACTATAATCACACAAATAGGGATTGCCCACCTGCCACATTAGAAATAAAAGAAACAAATCAAGCACGCATTTCAATTAAAATTTCGACGAGTACTAATCTTTTTGTTCCAAGGCCATAGGATTTGCTCCTGTTTGCTCGCTTAATCTTTCATTATGTCTTAATTCTTTTTTTTGCAATCCTTTGATCTGAGCACTTTCCTTTTGGATTTACCGACTCATAATAATAATAATAATAATAATAATAATAATAATAATAATAATAACAATAATAATAATAAAGGGATTTCAAGAGCAAATGTGTTTAGAGTTGGATAGAGCAAAGAACCATTACCTGTCCAAGTCGAGGATAGGACTATAAACTAGTGTCTCCCAAGTTGCAACAATGAAATGCCATAAGGGATTGTAATAAAGAGACTCGGCTGACCAAAACATCCTTGTGTACGTCTCCAAGAAAATAAATAATACCCATGCTGCACCCTCCAACAAAATAAACTTTATGATAAAGCGGCCAACCACCACCATGACAAGTGAGAAAGCGACCAACCAATTGAATAGCCTATGGTTGTATTCCTTAATGAATAAAGAACGAGACTTCCCCATCATCTGCAGATAATGAATACCGTAATTGACAATTCAGTCCAGTTTCAAGAAACCAGGTTGAGCAACACAATACCAATAACTTTGAGAATTTCCCTCACTCCCATCACTTGTATGAGGTCTAGAAAGAATAACCAAGAAAATGAAATAATGAAGCAAACCTTTGACATCCTTTGTTCAAATCTTATTTTAGCTGGCCCAACACATTCATGCTCAAAGCTTTGGTTGCACTGAAGGAATCCCGCATTAAATTTTGCCATGGATGGCAGTCTGAGTACTTGGAGATGGTCCATGTTATCCTCACACTTTGTGTACAATGCCTCACACAACTTCGAAGATTGATACTCGTTGGCCATAATGAAATTCTTGTATACCTGAATAGAATATTTCCAACAGTATAAAGTGACACACAGTAAAAGAAGTGATATTTACTATCCCTTGGTTGTTTGTAACCCGACTGTGGAACACACCGGTCATTATACAACTACCCTTTGGTTCTTAGTTTGATAGAGTGCTTGCTGAGTTCCAGGAACTCGTGTTAGTTTCAGGTTGCAATCAAGTTTTAGAGCTAGGGTCAAGACAAAAACCGCGACAAAATTGATTTATATAAAAGTATATAATATTTTCTTATAATACCTTCAATATTTCTTCATCAAGTTTTTCAAAAGACCGCTGGGCATGATGATGTCCAAAATGCTGCTCATCAAAGGCTTTTATTGCTTCTTGTCGTGATCCGTCGTGCTCTTGTTGCAGTGATGGCTCTGGGAGGGGTAAGGCTATTTGGCCTATCCTTTCATTGTACAACTTCAAGCATCGCTCAAGTATCCCCTTATTGAAGACATCAACAAGCGAACCAGTGGATGGTATCTCTCCCTTGTTTAACGCTTCAAGAATCTGCAAGACTAGAATATCATTGATGAGAAAATACAAAATGGTTTCCAAACGAATCAAATTTCCTCTTCTCTTCTTTCTGTTCTTATGGGCTTGACCCGGCATAAGTCACCAGGGTGAAGAGTACAAATCAAATGTATATATAATTGATGTATCAGAGCAAGAACCATTGTATATATGTGGGAAAAAAAAACACCTGTTCCAGAAACGATACAAACTCCTTCCCATTTAGTGTTCTACCCTGCACAATTTTTGGTCGAATAATTGAAGCAACAAGTTCCTTTAGCTGCTCTCTCTTCTGAACGTAAGCAGGATCAAGTTCACCATCTTTCAAGTCACAAAGCTTTGTTCGGAGGAGATGTGGCTGTTTCACAATAGAAATTTACAGGTCTTGAGCTTGTTTAAAAAAATTCTACAAGTTGAGCTAAAGCATATAGTTAGAGACGAGCGTTAGATGCATTTTACAAAAACAGAGAAGTGTTGGATGCAATTCCAGATCCATATAAAAATTTAATTTCTAGGCAATGTAGGAGGGTGAAAATCAAAGAACCATCCCTCAGAAATTGAATAACCATACCTGTGGCAAGCTAAAGGCTGTGCTATTATCACCCATAATTGCCAGGGATTCACGAATTTGATTAACCTGATTCAGTCGAGAAATTCAGCTACAATCCCAGAATAAAACATTTACAGGGCCAATTGGAGTAACGTATACCTGATCAATGTTCGTGTTACCTGCAGTCAAAATCAGCAATCAGCATATATAAACTGTACTCTACCTAATTATCACTTTGTTAAAACAATCTTCTGAGAAAATGGCTCAGTTTTGCTAGGTTGTACATGCTAAAGAGGAACACTTGTAACTTACAAACTTAGAGTGGGATCAATCCATAAAAACATACTGAGTTTTCCACCTCAGAGGTCATTACTTCATTGGAATATGAATCTCTCATGGGTTGATAAATCAAGGTATGGTCATAGACTACCCCATGAGGAATGTGCATGCCTTCCTTTTCTTATCCTATCAGAATAGAGAACTATTGCAAGTTTGGATCTTTGCTATAATTTTTTTCCCCTCTACAGAAACAGGACCTAATTGTTTACTAAAATGACCGTAAATAAAACTTATCAAGTAGACAAGTATCTCACTTCAACTAACCATCGCTATTGGGGACCAGTTGTAGAGCTTCCTTTACCATCTGTTGTACAGTTTTTCCTTCTGCAGGGTATCAACAATGCCAATTTAACACAGGATTTGCAAAGATCATCTTCATTAAATACAAAATATTGCTTTATCAGATTAGGCAAATAGCAGCCTGCCAGCTACGAGCATACAAATAAAATGAAGTGAAAGAAAAATCAACCTGGAATCTTTCCTTCGAGTTTCAACTTTCATTGTAAACATAAAATTATTTCCCTATAAATTATAAAAACTTCGTTGATTTGCATTTAACATTATGTTTAAATATATGATTATAGTAGCAGAGGGCCAGAAGGGGAAAAAAAAGATTTTAGCAGAAGAAAAAAAGGCATGATAGCAAGTCAAATGAGCCTACTAAAAGGCTCACATGCAAATGCAGATTCACATAACACCCACACCCTATATCTAACAGTCAGACAGCCATCTCTCCCATCCAAGTACAAAGTGCTCAAAAAGGACCACTCCAAAGTGAATTTTCCCTCTACAAAAAGATTGGGCTCTTGATTTCAGTTGCACCTATCCAGTGTCTTTCGTAGTGGTCCTTAACATCTATCGCTTTTTTCCAAGAAAATAAAGCACAAAAAACTGATAGGAATCTAATATGACCAATATTCCTTGCAGTCCATTGAAGCCCAAATCCAATATTCTAAATCAATAACCAAAATGGCTCTGGATCAAGATTTATGCAATATTTCTCATAAGCAGGACCTTTACACAATTTTGAAGAAGCTTGCTCGGATTATATTGATATCTATCAAAACTTTACAGGTTCTCCATTCTCCCAATATTGTTCAAAATAGAAATTCAATACTTGCTATCAAACTTACGTAGAAAATCGCGCTGGATAAGCCACAAGAGCTTAGCAGGTTCAAAAGCAACATCTTGACCCTGTAAAATATCCATCCAATGAAACATTAAGTGCTTCCAAAACAAGAACCAAATATATAAACAAGATTAAGTGCTGGTACGCTACCTTGACCCTGTTTTCAAATGTAATTGACATACAAAGGGAAACAAGTTAGATGGGTAATAAAATAGCAAATTTTTCACAATTGACCAGCAAAATTGAGAGTAACAAACCTTCCATAGAATTCTTCTGCAAGCTCAACAGCAAATGACAGTCGAGATATGTCAGCTTCACGAATCTAAACAAGAAACCACAAGCCAGCTATAATAGATAAGCATTGAGCTTTGATGCCAGAGCAAGCAACAAAACTCCAAGAGAAAATTTAGACTGCTTATCTAAACTAGTGGGTACAAACCGTCTCAGGTAGGTTGTAGATAAGCACAGAACTCATGACTGTTGCCAGCGCAAAGATCCTGCGTAATCAGAAATTATACGCGACAGGCACAAAAAAATTCACGGTAAAGCACTGACGATTTTGCCTTGTGATCATATAAATGATAAAATTACCTGTCATCATATACATTTGACTTGCCAACACTTTCAAAGCCTTCTGTATCAAGGTAAAGCACTGATGTTTTTACCCCATCAATGTCTAATTCTATTGGGGTTCCCCATACCCATATTCCTGTGAAGTAAGAATATAGTCGTTCAGTCACTGTGATGAATATTCAATATGAATTACAACTTTTGGCTACGAAGCCATGGTCAACTAAGTCCTTAGCTACAAGCCTACAATCTGATATGATGGTAAATAGTGTATTATCAAAAGAGGGACTTTATAATGGGATAGTAATTGTATCTGTCCACCTTTTGTTTTGGTATCACGCATGTGACCGACACCAAAGCCTGCAAAAACAAAGCGTTGAAAATTTAGAATGAGGCTGAAGAATGATAAGCAGATTAAATCACCAAGTAAATCAAGAGTACCATGCAAAGATGACTAAAGTAATCTTGGCAGGAGATGCACCTTCATAACATGAAAGAGAGAGAAGCTGGTTAAGCAGAAAAGATTTTCCTGAGCGATATGGACCAATTACCTGCCAAGGTATCCACAAAGAGAGATATCAGTATCAATCTTTTCGTAATTAAGAATAGAAAATTTCCACTTGTTAAACATTATATTTGACTTTACTTCTCCTTTCTCTACATACATATTGTTTCACACAAAGGCTTAAGGGAACAATTTAAGTATGCGGTTTTTGAACTTTAGGAATAACATTTCTCACAGAGAATTGAAATGGCAGCAGGAGTGTCCCATATTAACTCATTTCTATGCAATATTAAAGCCACAACAGCAAATCGTAAAAATTTGAAGCTCTATTCTATCATCTTAGTGGGTGAAAATATGATGCACGTTATAATACATCATTTATTCATCTCGAGCGAGTACACATATTGTGACATGCAAAAGGCTAAGAAAAGGATATGATGCTTACAGCTACAGCTGAGATTGGGGTTGTGATTCTTTCTATTGCTTCTAATCCCTCTCTTGACAAGCGAAGTTTGGTATGACCCGGATCAGGCTCCACAATAGGAAACCTGCAAGTGCAAGATGAGCATCAAAAGATGTCAGCAAGATAACCAAGAAAATAATACACGAAGCAGTCGACGCAGATCATTTTCCAATAACATTAGGAAATGGAGATCATGTTATTTTTATAAAAGAATTAGTATAAAAACAAAATAAAATAAATTTAAAATAATAATAATAATAATAATAATAATAATAATAATAATAATAATAATAAATAAATAAATAAATAAAGCGAACTAAGTTATGAACTAGGTTGTAAATTGTCTCACATTGCTTATTCATTGTGGTTTGGCTATAGAAATATGGCAGTGTTTTCCTAATCTGTTTGAAAGGGTTTTTAGAAGTCAAAAGTTAAAAGCACAATGAATGGGCTACAATTTATAACATATGTTTGACTACATGGAACTCTCAGACAACCAAACATACTTGACTTAATTCTTGCCGTGATTAGGTCAGTACTTTTGAACATGTTCCCAAAAGTTGATATTAACGGTGTGTTTGGTTGCATGGAATTCTATTCCATGGAAATCCACGAAGGGACTACCTATATCAAAGCTATTTTGAGGTTCATTTACCAATCCACCATTAGATTTTGTAACCAATGGTGGGAATGAAAGTCTCACTAACATGATAATCACATGTTTGAGTAGGGATGGCAACAGGGCGGATTGGGGCAGATTTTGGTAAATCCATCCCCACTGGAGATTGCGGATCCCCAAATCCGCCCCGAATATCCGTTTATACAAAACTTTAAAACTCATCCCCGCTCTGGATGGATTTGTGGATATCCGCCCCACCCAAATATCCGTTATATATATTAAAAAAAAAAACCTTCATTTATACTTTATTCACATAACAACAGAATGATTACAAACAAAGGAAATCACATAACAGTAGAATGATCGATTACAAACAATGGAAATCACATAACATCAAATCGATCACATAACGAGATCTGTGATGGAGCCGAGATCTGATGGAGATCTGTCATATCAGATCGATCACATAACATCAGATCGATCACATAACGAGATCTGTGATGGAGATCTGATGGAGCCGAGATCTGTGATGGATCTCTGATGGAGCCGAGATCCGTGATGGATCGCTGATGGAGATTTGTGATGGAGCCGAGATCTAACATCAGATTCACTAGAACAATGAACAAGCGATATCCAGATCGATCGAGCCATCCACCACCATCAGATCGAGCCACCAGATCGAGCCATCAGATCGCATCAAATCGAGCCACCATCAGATCGAGCCACCACCACCATCAGATCGAGCCGCCGCCACCACCACCATCAGATCGAGCCACCACCCCCATCCATCAAATCGAGCCACCACCACCACCCTCCATCAGATCGCATCAGACCACCATCCATCAGATCGAGCCACACCATCCACCCTGCCTGCGACCACCTTGCAACCACACTTCGACCACCCTTCGTCCACCCTGCAACCACACTTCGACCACCCTGCCTGCGACCACCCTGCGACAACCCTTGAGGCAGCCTTCGACCTCGCTGGCTCGCTGTGAGAGTGAGTGAGACGGGAGACCCTTTGTGACTTGTGAGAAATGAGAAATGAAATGAGAAGTGGATTTCAGGTTTCTTAGGTTTAGTTTTATTTTTTTTTTTCGGGATAAGGGTTTAAGTTAGGTTTCTTATGTTTAGTTAATAGTTACTTTAGGGGTAAGGGTATTATAGTAATTTGAGCAGTATAAACGGATATCCGCGGGGCCTGCGGGGAGGATATGGCTAAAATCGTATCCGCCCCGAATAGTAAACGAATATTTTTTGGATACCCGAAACCACCCGAAAACCCATTCAGACATATCCAAATCCGCCCCATACGGATTGAGTGGGGCGGATATCCGTAAAAATCCTCCCCACTGCCAACCCTATGTTTGAGAGGACCAAGGAGTGTGATTCTCATGTTCATGAGACTTCCATTCTCAGCACTGATCAAATCTAATGATATATAATGAGTGCTACCTCTGTTTAGCCTTAAATGTAGGAGTCCCTTCATGGATTCCCATGGAATATGATTCCATCCAACCAAACACATCCTAAGTTACTTCCAAGACCTAGATCATGAGCATTGATGTTATGTAGTGAGTAAATATGAAGGAAAAAAAAAGCATATATATACACACATTGCATTTCAAAACAAATATATGTCTGCATCAAAATTTTCTTCCAAAACCAAATTCTATTTGTTTTCCAAACCTTGAACTTAATCCTGAAATTTCAGTGGTAGGTATTCCAGTCCCTTCACGATACTTTACATACCACTTTGCATACACACGGATCATTCACCTCACCACTCTCATAACCATATATTTTAAACCCACACTAAGAAACATTGACGAGCTTCCACAAGCTACCAGCTTCGATTGCAAATCTCCATACTTTTCAACCATAGATTGCTTTTCTTCCTCCCATATCATCTTCACACAAATTTTACATGTAAAAACAAAGCTCTTCTTACTGGACAGTCGAAACATATTGTTCCTTAATTGCTAAACTCTACCATGGTACATGATGTCCAACACTTCATATTTGGCTCATACAGTGAAACACGTCTTGATGTCCTAGTCACACAACTGAACATTCACAATAACATTCAATGTGAACTTCTGGGTCTAAAAGGTGGAAGCAAAAAGCTAACTAGACATATATTGACCCTATATACCAAAGGCAAAAACACGTTACAACCTATGATGTCAGGGATGAGGCTTGAGGCACCAGTCCGCCATTAGAGCCTTGGCAAGGCGAAGCCTTTTTTAAAGGGTATAGATTTTAGTGTGGTAGCCCTTATCTTAACTGATGTATGTCCCTGTGGTGCTCTAAGGCCGAGGTGGTACTTAAAAGAAAAATAAGAACCTTGACAAAGCCAAGGCAGAGCCCTCGTCAACAAAGGTTACAACAATGTAACACGTCTCAAGCTATTCCCTATGTATAAGATTCCCATTTGCATTTAAAGATATATGTTACAAAAAAAAAAAATTCATGGACATGACAACTTAGAGATGGGAAAGAATAAGATTGTACTTACAACTTTATTTCAAAACCCACCCCCTCCATCTTGATACAAAAAAAAAAAAAAAAACCCTACTCTCCATAACCTTTGTACCATGCTACAAATCTCTTTCATGGTCCTCGTAGTTTGTTTCAGTGTTCTATTTTAGTCCTTTCTTTGAAGCTGTGTTTCTGCTCTTAGGTATAACCAAATCTTAGCGTAAATCAAACATTCCCTCTTATTCTTGCTAACTGAAAAATCCATCTAGGACATGGTGTAAAAATATTCTTTAAATGCACAAATGAAAATATGTTGAATCAATTATTATCAAATCATCATAAACTAAAGTTTCCTCAAAGAAAAACAAAATCAACCCTTCACAATTTATAATTGCACTTAGGATTACACAGATCAAGCTTGGCTTGTAACACCGGGCCTCCACTTCCACTTGATATATGAAAGACTGTCCTTCTCTACAAATTTCAGGTTTTAGAGAAAAATACTCTCCAACTCAAGGTTCATAACATTTCACATCCTATATCCTGAGAATTTTGAAGTATTTGTTGATCGAACGCCCCATTTTGAATAACTTTGATGCATGTTTTGCAAGATAAGGACAAAATATTCATAAAATAGATGTTTCCTCATAGTTCAATTTTGGTAATCCAGTCCATGCTAGAATTGGAGACTTATGCCTTTGTGCTTGTTGTACTCCTTTTTGTATTGTTCCTTTATTGTTCACTAAAATTTGAATTATGTGTGAGTTTGATTTACGGGTTTTAAGTGGTTCACTCAATGCTTCTACGCTATTAAGTTGTCTGAAAGACCTAAATATATGAATACTCATATTTTTCAAGAATAACGAACTCGAGACCCCTTGCTATCCATCAAGGCGCGATCTAAATTTGTCACTGCTGATCAATACCAAATTTTAAATGCCAAAGAACATGCTTCATTGGTGCATATATGTGCTATGCTGAACGTATGGGCTGTAGGAGAATAGCAGGTAGGATACTATATCAAAAGCATGCTAACCCTGAAACAGGGCATTGGAATGCTTAAAGGATGTTAAATAAGCATGCCCTCAAACACCAATATTTCTAGGTGGAGTGTGTCATTGGCACGGGCATATGTAGAAAACGATACAATTTCAAATGACATTCCTGGATCTCCAATGCAAAAAAATTCCCAAAGTGTCAAATGCTTAAAAAAGCTAGCTTTCCCAACAGACCTTACGCATCAAACTCATTATGAACTAAAAGGAGCTAACTTTTTCACAATGCATTAAATTTTTCACGAAAACAAAAAATATCCATCTCAAAAATCCAAACTTTGACTAAAAACAATCACCGAATCTAAAGAAAAGTGCAGTAATTGAACACTTACGCCTGTTGGAAGTTCTCAATGAGGGCATCCCCAGATCCAAACAAGAAGCAACAGATCCAAACAACGAAAACCCAACTCCAAAACCTCATCTTTCGTCGATATCGATAGCTACAGGCCCCAATTACAGTTGTGTTTCCAAGATTATGGTGTGGATGAGATCATAAAAGGGCAAAGCAGAGGCAGAGAGAAGCATTTGGAGGGAAGGGAAACGGATCTGCAATGAGTGGGGTGTGGGGAAAGTTTGCTCTTTTTGGGCGGTTTCTTTGCAGGAAACTGAACAAAACCAAACTTTTTTGTGTGTTGTTTGCTTGTACAGAAGATCTAAAGAATTTGAGAAGACCCCAAAGTGGAGATTTGAAGAGACGAGAAGAGAAGTTTGTGCGTGTGAGAGAGAACTCAAGGAGGTGATGGGACCTCGAGATACGTGACAAGGAGCCGGAAAAACCGTACTTTGTGTCTGTGACCGACTATCGAGGAGGGACGCTGAGATGATGGGTTCCCAAGTTGGGCCTTAAATAATGTGGATTGAAACACAAAGGTCTAGTGTGAGCCCAATCCAAACTTGTAAGTTGTAACTACTCGAACCGTACTCAATTTGACACCATTGGGCTTATACGAGTAAGTTAACCGGAGGCCTAATGGTTTGATCCCGGAGTGCGACAAAGGAGAAGAAGGTGATCGGCATAGGGAGGAAGAAGAAAACAAATAAATGAATGGATGTAATTTTAGTTGCGGTGACAAAACGACTCACTTGCTTTGCTCACTCGTCTTTGATTATATGTTACTAAACACAATAAATATATATATATATATATGTTACTAAACACATAAATATATTTGTTTTGTTGACATTCGTGAGGAAATCTTAATCATCTTACGAATGCATAAAGGGGATAAGGATCGAAAGGAAATTATGTATGAGATCTTATTGACATAACTATTGGGTAAACTCTAGTAGTGGGTTTTGGTGTGAGTGACATCAACTTAAGTCCAATCCAACTTAAGTTTGGGATTAGGCTTTTCAATCAATGGGCTATAATAGTTAAGCTTCAAGTAGTGTTGGCAATGGGCCGAGTTGACCTGAATTAGGCCGGGCCATGTGGGTTGGCAGGCAAACCCAACCGGTCCGTTTAGTTATCAGACCTACTCATGCAACCCGGCCCGCCATAACCCGTTCATGTGAGCAAATTTTATTGTATTTGAATAAATGATATAATCAATAAATTTTACTTATGCTTTAAGAAAACTATCAAATAAGGAAATATAGGATTTAATACCTATTATGGAATTATACATTCCAAAAATCTTTTAAAAAATATTTATTTAATAAGTGAAATTTTAAATCAACTATTTCTTAATTTGTAAAGATTATGTGATTAAAAATATGGTCAAGTTCAAATCATTTCCTAATTTACAAAAAAAGAATGAGATATTTAATATATAATATTGCTGCTCACGGGCTAAACCTGAACCCGACCCTTTAACTTAGGCTTGACGGGCAGACTCGAAATGACCCAAAACTCGTGAAGCCTTCAACCCGGGTTGGCGGCTCGAGCCAAATTGCCAGCCCTAATCCCTATCAAAATTCAAAATTTGAAGGTTGTGCTTGGATAAGGGGCAAGGATAGGGGTGGGAAAGATTCCCGGTCCCGAACCGTTCGACCCGGTCCGATATGGTTCCGAACCGATTTAAATCGGGACCAACCGGTTTCTGCTGATTTTATCCGGTTGGAACTGGGACGGAACCGGTTTATACAAATATAGTTCCGGATTGTTCCGGTTTGTCCCGGTCACTGTAGCGATTCCAAACAAATCCAAGCCCATATGTAGCAAACCCAAACAAAGCACTAGAACAGAAATATAGGCCCATGGAAAAATATAGGTCAGATATGCTTGGGCTGGGCCTTAACAAATTTTCTAAATTTGAGTTGGGTTTGAAGTTTGTCAAGCCTGATCCAAGACATTTGGTGTAAGAAATTATAAGCCCAACAACAATTCGGGATGGCATGGTTCGACCCGGACCGTCCAGTTTCTAACCGGTCCTGGACCAATCGGGTCTGTCCAAAAAAATATGCAATCCCGAACCGTTTCGAACCCGTTTCACTATACCGGGACCGGAACCGAGATAGGCTCAATCCCGGACCGTGCCCACCCCTAGGCAGGGAAGTAAATGAGTTTCTATGGGCTCCCTGATTTGGAGGAATTACAATTGTTTGGGGGACCAAATAATTATTTCCTTGATTTTTAAGGGAAATGTCCAATTTTTTGTTCCCAAAAGCTACATGTGTGAGATGATTTCCCAACTTTTTGGTTGTCCTATCAAACAATAGAAACCCATTTGATTTCATTGAAACCTAGGCATGTCCCTGAAAATGGGCCTGAACCTAAGAAAACTTTGTTTCCAATTATGGAAATGCAATGCTTAATTAAGATCATGGATCGTGATTTTGCGAAATTTCCCGTTTTTTCACTTTACGAAAAGAAAATATTCGAATTTGATATCTCCATTTATTCATCAATTATTGCGATAAATTTGCAAATTTTTCATGAACATTTTGATAAATTCACGAAATGACATCAATCTTCTTCCTCAGGGTCTTCTTCTTCAATCTACTTCCTCATATCGAAACAGTCTTCCTCCTTAGTTTTCTTCATCAATCTCTGCTTCCTTAGATCTAATCAATCATCGAAATCGATCTGCTCAGTCTTCGAAATCCATCGATCTGGATCTGAATTTGGAACTCTTCAGTTCAGTTGTTTGGTTCCTTGGAAATCATATCATGGCTCATGGGATGATATATCCCCATGAATAATCTCTATGGGATTGTGTGGTTGTTGTTTTTGCTCATTCTAATACTTTGATTTTTGTTCTGCTACTGTAGCCCTTATCATGTCCATGGCTTCTCTCTAGATGATCACTCTTGAAATGCAATGGAGAGAAATAGGATGCATGTGTGCGTGAAGAAGTGTGCATGTATTTCTATGGGGTTTGTCTAAACAGCGAGGGAATGGGCGAGGAAACCAGCGAGGGAGGGGTGAAAGCCGTTCATCCCCCTCGAGATGCATGAAAGCACCTCGAGACATGGGCTTGCGCACATCTCGAGGGGGATGAACGACTTCAACCCCCCTCCCTCGCCGGTTCCCTCGACATTTAGAATTTCCCATTTCTATATCAGTGAATAAAGTTGAAAGAGTGGAACAATAAGTAGTACAAAATAGATGAGAGAAAGGAAAGGTTCACTATGTTTGTACCCAATAATATATATATATATATATATATTGGTAAAACATCTCGCATAATATTAAACAGAATTAGAACGATTACATAGTTGTTGTCCAGCAATTGAGACTAGCATATGTGCTTCACAATTAAGCTCAAGGAATAAAATTACAAGCCCAATTAGAAAAGTTTGACAAAAGTTACTTAATACTATAGACAATAAGTCGCCACATCCATCGTACATCCATTTGTTGTTCCCCTGAGTCTGTATGCAAAATAGAGTGTAAAGTACCTGAGTCACCCAGAATCAACCCAGTTAGCCATTGTTGTGCTTGTATTTGCAAAAGGTCGACTTCAGCAGCAAAATATTCGGCCATAGTACTATCAAATACTTGGCCTATGATCGTGTCCGCAAGTTTGGCACGTACCCTACCTAAAGCATCCACTGCAAACAAGACTCCAAAAGCTCCCCGCTGCAAAGATGAGAAGAAACATGCATCATAAGTGACCATAATCATCTCCGAGGAAAGAGAGGTGCGAATGGGTTTGGGGTTCCTAGAGAGATTAATAATCCTATGTAAACTAGTCGCCAAGAGTTGTTGGTGAATAGTTTGGAGTCTAGAAGACTGAGAGTGAGGCAGAGGATTTTGCTGGATAGTAAGCTCTTCAAGAGGGTGGTTGTTAAGGTAAGGGTGTTTTGCAAGGGTAGTTGTTTCCATGGTATAGTGTAAGGTTATCGGGTTTTCCAATTCCAAGTTCATATCGGGGGAAGCTGGAGCCATTGTTTTTTCCATGCCGACCAAATATGATTGACATATTGAGTGAAATGATGTGGTGAGAGTTTGCCCTTTTGAAAGATTGTGTTGTTGCGTGTTTGCCAAATAGAAGTGATTACAGCTATGAATTGTGAGAACATTTCTTCTCAAAAAGAAGGGTGAGCTGAGGCAAAATCCCAAAGAAAAGTGATGTAACTTTGAGTGGATAAGATTGGGATATTGACTTTATTCCAATCAATCGGGAGGGGGAGAGGAGCCATAGTCTTTGAACTATAGGACAAAAAAAAAGGGTGTGTGGCATCTTCTTCTTTATTATGGCAGAAGATGCAACAATCTTCAATGGGCATATGGATACGCCTGAGGTTGGACATTGTTGGCAAGATGTTTTGGGAGACTTTTCAGAGAATAAGAATAGCATTAACTGGGGCTTTAATTCTCCATAACTTTCTTAATATCTTTGGTTAAAGTTGCTCACTAGCGGGGTTTGAAGATGAGGGTTCCAGATCATCAAGGACAAAGGCTTTGGTAGCACTTTTGACCGAGAATAACCCTCTTTTGTCAACTTGCCAGATCAGTGTATCCATAGTGGTGGAGTGACGGATGACAATGTTCAGAATGTCTCTGGCTACGGGTTGTGGAAACAGAGATGAGATGAGATCGACATTCCAGGTAGGTATCAAATTGTCTTTGAAAAGTCAGAGGTCCTGAACATATGAAGCGAGTTTGTGAGAGGAGATGGAATGTTACATTCATCCAGAAAAAAATTTGCTTTCACCCAGCAATCATTCTAGATATGAGTCTCATTTCAAGATCGAATTTGCCAGATAAGATGACGTCGCATCTTAGAAAGGGCAGATAAGTTTCCCTTCCAGGAAAAGGATGCTACAGAGGATACCTTGGAAAGCTGGAAAATGTTTTTGTTGTGAAAGTAGATAGCCTTGAGTTGTGCGTTGCACGAAGGGGATTTGAAATAACATTCCACACGCATTTTGTTTTTAAAACAAGGTTTTTGTGTCTTGCAGAGGGTATATTCAAACCTCCCAAATGTCTTGGTAAGGTGATTTTGTCCAAGTAGCAAAGGTGTTTTGCCTTCCCTTCCTCCGTTCCATTCTACCAAAAGTCTCGGACAAGGGCATCAATTTTTGTGGTAATCGTATAGGGGAAAATGAAGGTTTGCATAGTATACACCGGGATAGAGTGAACCATTGCCTTGATCATCACTATTCTATTAACTTAGGATAACACTTTGGCTTTCCAGGAAGATAGTTTGGAATTAATTTTATCTACAAGAAACTGGAAGTCATAGGCATTCTTATTTGGTAGCAGTAGTGGTGAACCGAGGTATTTGTCTTTTGGATTCTTATGAGATCACTAGCGTAGAGGAGGCGGCCGATGGACGGGGCCTGACAATGGATATGGATACCCTTCAGGGTATTATTGGATTCAACCCTTGCAAGCAAGCGTGACAGCGCTTCCGCCACAAGGATTAAAAGATAGGAAGATAAAGGGTCTCCTTGACGGATACCTCTGAAAAGTTTGATTCTATGAAGGGGCGATCCATTAAGGAGGACTCTGAGAGAAGAGGTCGAGATGCATTGCTCGATCAGAAGAATCCGACTTTCAGCAAAACCACGTTGTTTTAGAAGTTCGAGGAGAAAGAGTCATTCAACTCGATCGTAGGCTTTTGCTATGTCAATTTTGATGGGCATCCAACCTTGTTTTTATTCGACGACTATGTTTCATCTGAAAGAAGGCTTCATGGGCAAAATTGACATTGTCCGACATGGAACGACTTTTAAGGAAAGCTCCTTGGTTAGGGGAGATGATTGAATCTTGCAGGGGCTTCAACCTATTTGCAAGAATTTTAGAGATGACTTTGTAGATTACATTGCAAAAGCCTCTATAGGTCGGAACTTATCGAGAGTGATTGGATTTGAGACTTTAAGGATCAAGGCTAAAAATGTCTCATTGAGCTTAGGATCCAGGGTTTTGTAGGTGAAGAACTTTGTAACCACTTCAATGACATCCTTCTTCACTACGTCCCAATAGTGTTGAAAGAAAAAGGCATGGAAGCCATTTGGGCCTGGGGCTTTATGACAGCCAATGCCAAAGATGGTTGTTATGGTTTTCTCTTCATCTATTATTTTTAAGAGGTTTTCATTATCCATGTCAGACGCTACCGGAATGAACAAAGATAAGATATCGTGATTGGGTTCAAGATTGTTGGATTGGAATATGTTTTGAAAGTAATCATTAAGGATATTTCCAATCGAGGAATGATCAGAATGCCAATTGTTATTAGGATCTCAGAGGCATAGAATATGATTACGTTTCCGGCGAAGCAGGGTAGAGAGATGAAAGAATTTAGTGTTCTTGTTGCCATCTTTGAGCCAAGATTCTCCTGACTTATTTCGCCAAAAAAATTCTTCTTTATAGTAAAGTTCCGCTAGCCTATCTTTCAAGATCGAGAAGGCGGTGGCATTGTCGCATGAAGGAGGTAGATTTTAGAGTTGTCTAAATCTTTATGAGTATCTTTTATATTTTGATCTATGTTCCGAAAGACCTCCTTGTTCCAGTGGGAGTGTTTATAACTTAGTCTTTTAGTTTTCAAGAAGAATTTGTGGGTCGGGGAGGGATGAGGGTTGGAACTCCAGGACGATTGAATCGGGGGGCGACAACGTGGATTTCTGGTCCACATGTGAAAGAACCGGAAAGGCTTCGGGCCATAGTTATGATTAGACATCACTTGAAGGGAAACGGCTCGGTGATCCGAAAAAGAAGTGTGAATAGTATGGGCTAATGGCCGAAGGAAATAAATTCATCCATTTTGTGGAAACAAGGATTCTATCAAGTTTTGATTTAATCTCGTGGCTATCCTTGTGTTTGTTATTCCATGTAAACTTATAACCATTAAGTGGGAAATCAATAAGGTTGTGGCTAGCTAGGAAGTTTGTAAGATATTTGACATTGGATTCTGTGACTTTCCTACCACCTAACTTATCCTCTTGAGACGCTATGGCATTAAGATCACCTATAACTATAGTAGGGGTGTTAAGTAATGAAACCATGTAAGAGAGAGTTTCCCAAAAGGCAGATTTAAGAGAAGGATTAGGTTTTCCGTATGCAGAAATAATAGACCAAGTAACATGAGAGTAGAAATTATCTACTGTACAATAGAAATAATATTTACAAGAAGAAATAATATTTAAATGTGTACCTTCCTTCCAGAACAAAGCAAGACCACCTGACAGACCACTAGCTGGTACTGAAGTTCCATACTTGTAGCCTAGTCTCCTGTGTATGTGATCCCATTTAGGTGAGGATGTTTTTGTCTCAAATATGAAGATAACATCGGGATTGGACTGACGGGAGAGGGCCCACAAGGTACTGAATGCGCAAGGCGACCCTATGCCCCTTGCATCCCAACTGAGTATCATGGCAACCTGGGCGACCCTTTAGAGGCGGTTGGTCGCCTCTTCCTCAAAAGTAGATCCAAGATTGATAGAAGGCTAACTGGACTGAGAGTAGCAGACCGTGGTGCGCTGAGAATTGGCAAACCAGGTAGAGGTGGTTGGGATAGCTCAACAACATGATGTGGTGCAAGAGTCGAGGCCAAAGTGATATGATCAGAGTCACCATGCATAGTTCCTGTAACTGGGGGTGTGTTCCTTTGAAGAATTTTGTCCTGTGGAATCGAGTTGTCTAACTGTCGGAAAAAAACCCCAATCATCGAGCGTTTTCTTGTAGTGAGGAAGCCACCTTCTTGAACTGAGTCTTGCAAAGAAGCAAGTTTATGTTTTCCTTTTCCCTTGACTACTTTCCTTAGCTGAGTCGGTTTGCAAGAGGATTTTTTGGGCGAAATTCTATCATAGGAGCCTCATTTGGAGTTTGGCCATTTTGTATCAAAGTACTCTTGTTCAGACATTTAGCTCTCATTTTGGGAAAATGGTTCTTCTTCGATTGGCTTTGAGAATGGTTGCTAGATCAACCTGCTGTTGAGAATTGTTCTTAGAGCCAAGAGGCGGTGTCCTTGCATTTTCAGTATTTAATTGAAGGCAATGAGAAATAGGAAGAGGAGGCGAAATAGTGGTAATCAGATTTTCTTTTGTACTCTCATTATGTATCACACATTGAAAAAAAAATGGTGGTTATGACCTGAAGGCACCCAAGATTGCATTTACAGTCGGTGAGGGGGCCAAATATCTGCTTCGTGATGGACTTTGTGGTGCTAAAATGGAAGTTGGCGTTGGGGTAACTGCCAAACACTGAAACATAATGAATGAGGCATAACATAATGAATGAGGCATACCTTTCATTGTACAACTTCAAGCATCGCTCAAGTATCCCCTTATTGAAGACATCAACAAGCGAACCAGTGGATGGTATCTCTCCCTTGTTTAACGCTTCAAGAATCTGCAAGACTAGAATATCATTGATGAGAAAATACAAAATGGTTTCCAAACGAATCAAATTTCCTCTTCTCTTCTTTCTGTTCTTATGGGCTTGACCCGGCATAAGTCACCAGGGTGAAGAGTACAAATCAAATGTATATATAATTGATGTATCAGAGCAAGAACCATTGTATATATGTGGGAAAAAAAAACACCTGTTCCAGAAACGATACAAACTCCTTCCCATTTAGTGTTCTACCCTGCACAATTTTTGGTCGAATAATTGAAGCAACAAGTTCCTTTAGCTGCTCTCTCTTCTGAACGTAAGCAGGATCAAGTTCACCATCTTTCAAGTCACAAAGCTTTGTTCGGAGGAGATGTGGCTGTTTCACAATAGAAATTTACAGGTCTTGAGCTTGTTTAAAAAAATTCTACAAGTTGAGCTAAAGCATATAGTTAGAGACGAGCGTTAGATGCATTTTACAAAAACAGAGAAGTGTTGGATGCAATTCCAGATCCATATAAAAATTTAATTTCTAGGCAATGTAGGAGGGTGAAAATCAAAGAACCATCCCTCAGAAATTGAATAACCATACCTGTGGCAAGCTAAAGGCTGTGCTATTATCACCCATAATTGCCAGGGATTCACGAATTTGATTAACCTGATTCAGTCGAGAAATTCAGCTACAATCCCAGAATAAAACATTTACAGGGCCAATTGGAGTACCGTATACCTGATCAATGTTCGTGTTACCTGCAGTCAAAATCAGCAATCAGCATATATAAACTGTACTCTACCTAATTATCACTTTGTTAAAACAATCTTCTGAGAAAATGGCTCAGTTTTGCTAGGTTGTACATGCTAAAGAGGAACACTTGTAACTTACAAACTTAGAGTGGGATCAATCCATAAAAACATACTGAGTTTTCCACCTCAGAGGTCATTACTTCATTGGAATATGAATCTCTCATGGGTTGATAAATCAAGGTATGGTCATAGACTACCCCATGAGGAATGTGCATGCCTTCCTTTTCTTATCCTATCAGAATAGAGAACTATTGCAAGTTTGGATCTTTGCTATAATTTTTTTCCCCTCTACAGAAACAGGACCTAATTGTTTACTAAAATGACCGTAAATAAAACTTATCAAGTAGACAAGTATCTCACTTCAACTAACCATCGCTATTGGGGACCAGTTGTAGAGCTTCCTTTACCATCTGTTGTACAGTTTTTCCTTCTGCAGGGTATCAACAATGCCAATTTAACACAGGATTTGCAAAGATCATCTTCATTAAATACAAAATATTGCTTTATCAGATTAGGCAAATAGCAGCCTGCCAGCTACGAGCATACAAATAAAATGAAGTGAAAGAAAAATCAACCTGGAATCTTTCCTTCGAGTTTCAACTTTCATTGTAAACATAAAATTATTTCCCTATAAATTATAAAAACTTCGTTGATTTGCATTTAACATTATGTTTAAATATATGATTATAATAGCAGAGGGCCAGAAGGGGAAAAAAAAGATTTTAGCAGAAGAAAAAAAGGCATGATAGCAAGTCAAATGAGCCTACTAAAAGGCTCACATGCAAATGCAGATTCACATAACACCCACACCCTATATCTAACAGTCAGACAGCCATCTCTCCCATCCAAGTACAAAGTGCTCAAAAAGGACCACTCCAAAGTGAATTTTCCCTCTACAAAAAGATTGGGCTCTTGATTTCAGTTGCACCTATCCAGTGTCTTTCGTAGTGGTCCTTAACATCTATCGCTTTTTTCCAAGAAAATAAAGCACAAAAAACTGATAGGAATCTAATATGACCAATATTCCTTGCAGTCCATTGAAGCCCAAATCCAATATTCTAAATCAATAACCAAAATGGCTCTGGATCAAGATTTATGCAATATTTCTCATAAGCAGGACCTTTACACAATTTTGAAGAAGCTTGCTCGGATTATATTGATATCTATCAAAACTTTACAGGTTCTCCATTCTCCCAATATTGTTCAAAATAGAAATTCAATACTTGCTATCAAACTTACGTAGAAAATCGCGCTGGATAAGCCACAAGAGCTTAGCAGGTTCAAAAGCAACATCTTGACCCTGTAAAATATCCATCCAATGAAACATTAAGTGCTTCCAAAACAAGAACCAAATATATAAACAAGATTAAGTGCTGGTACGCTACCTTGACCCTGTTTTCAAATGTAATTGACATACAAAGGGAAACAAGTTAGATGGGTAATAAAATAGCAAATTTTTCACAATTGACCAGCAAAATTGAGAGTAACAAACCTTCCATAGAATTCTTCTGCAAGCTCAACAGCAAATGACAGTCGAGATATGTCAGCTTCACGAATCTAAACAAGAAACCACAAGCCAGCTATAATAGATAAGCATTGAGCTTTGATGCCAGAGCAAGCAACAAAACTCCAAGAGAAAATTTAGACTGCTTATCTAAACTAGTGGGTACAAACCGTCTCAGGTAGGTTGTAGATAAGCACAGAACTCATGACTGTTGCCAGCGCAAAGATCCTGCGTAATCAGAAATTATACGCGACAGGCACAAAAAAATTCACGGTAAAGCACTGACGATTTTGCCTTGTGATCATATAAATGATAAAATTACCTGTCATCATATACATTTGACTTGCCAACACTTTCAAAGCCTTCTGTATCAAGGTAAAGCACTGATGTTTTTACCCCATCAATGTCTAATTCTATTGGGGTTCCCCATACCCATATTCCTGTGAAGTAAGAATATAGTCGTTCAGTCACTGTGATGAATATTCAATATGAATTACAACTTTTGGCTACGAAGCCATGGTCAACTAAGTCCTTAGCTACAAGCCTACAATCTGATATGATGGTAAATAGTGTATTATCAAAAGAGGGACTTTATAATGGGATAGTAATTGTATCTGTCCACCTTTTGTTTTGGTATCACGCATGTGACCGACACCAAAGCCTGCAAAAACAAAGCGTTGAAAATTTAGAATGAGGCTGAAGAATGATAAGCAGATTAAATCACCAAGTAAATCAAGAGTACCATGCAAAGATGACTAAAGTAATCTTGGCAGGAGATGCACCTTCATAACATGAAAGAGAGAGAAGCTGGTTAAGCAGAAAAGATTTTCCTGAGCGATATGGACCAATTACCTGCCAAGGTATCCACAAAGAGAGATATCAGTATCAATCTTTTCGTAATTAAGAATAGAAAATTTCCACTTGTTAAACATTATATTTGACTTTACTTCTCCTTTCTCTACATACATATTGTTTCACACAAAGGCTTAAGGGAACAATTTAAGTATGCGGTTTTTGAACTTTAGGAATAACATTTCTCACAGAGAATTGAAATGGCAGCAGGAGTGTCCCATATTAACTCATTTCTATGCAATATTAAAGCCACAACAGCAAATCGTAAAAATTTGAAGCTCTATTCTATCATCTTAGTGGGTGAAAATATGATGCACGTTATAATACATCATTTATTCATCTCGAGCGAGTACACATATTGTGACATGCAAAAGGCTAAGAAAAGGATATGATGCTTACAGCTACAGCTGAGATTGGGGTTGTGATTCTTTCTATTGCTTCTAATCCCTCTCTTGACAAGCGAAGTTTGGTATGACCCGGATCAGGCTCCACAATAGGAAACCTGCAAGTGCAAGATGAGCATCAAAAGATGTCAGCAAGATAACCAAGAAAATAATACACGAAGCAGTCGACGCAGATCATTTTCCAATAACATTAGGAAATGGAGATCATGTTATTTTTATAAAAGAATTAGTATAAAAACAAAATAAAATAAATTTAAAATAATAATAATAATAATAATAATAATAATAATAATAATAATAATAATAATAATAATAATAATAAATAAATAAATAAATAAAGCGAACTAAGTTATGAACTAGGTTGTAAATTGTCTCACATTGCTTATTCATTGTGGTTTGGCTATAGAAATATGGCAGTGTTTTCCTAATCTGTTTGAAAGGGTTTTTAGAAGTCAAAAGTTAAAAGCACAATGAATGGGCTACAATTTATAACATATGTTTGACTACATGGAACTCTCAGACAACCAAACATACTTGACTTAATTCTTGCCGTGATTAGGTCAGTACTTTTGAACATGTTCCCAAAAGTTGATATTAACGGTGTGTTTGGTTGCATGGAATTCTATTCCATGGAAATCCACGAGGGGACTACCTATATCAAAGCTATTTTGAGGTTCATTTACCAATCCACCATTAGATTTTGTAACCAATGGTGGGAATGAAAGTCTCACTAACATGATAATCACATGTTTGAGTAGGGATGGCAACAGGGCGGATTGGGGAAGATTTTGGCAAATCCATCCCCACTGGAGATTGCGGATCCCCAAATCCGCCCCGAATATCCGTTTATACAAAACTTTAAAACCCATCCCCGCTCTGGATGGATTTGTGGATATCCGCCCCACCCAAATATCCGTTATATATATTAAAAAAAAAAACCTTCATTTATACTTTATTCACATAACAACAGAATGATTACAAACAAAGGAAATCACATAACAGTAGAATGATCGATTACAAACAATGGAAATCACATAACATCAAATCGATCACATAACGAGATCTGTGATGGAGCCGAGATCTGATGGAGATCTGTCATATCAGATCGATCACATAACATCAGATCGATCACATAACGAGATCTGTGATGGAGATCTGATGGAGCCGAGATCTGTGATGGAGCCGAGATCTGTGATGGAGCCGAGATCCGTGATGGATCGCTGATGGAGATTTGTGATGGAGCCGAGATCTAACATCAGATTCACTAGAACAATGAACAAGCGATATCCAGATCGATCGAGCCATCCACCACCATCAGATCGAGCCACCAGATCGAGCCATCAGATCGCATCAAATCGAGCCACCATCAGATCGAGCCACCACCACCATCAGATCGAGCCGCCGCCACCACCACCATCAGATCGAGCCACCACCCCCATCCATCAAATCGAGCCACCACCACCACCCTCCATCAGATCGCATCAGACCACCATCCATCAGATCGAGCCACACCATCCACCCTGCCTGCGACCACCTTGCAACCACACTTCGACCACCCTTCGTCCACCCTGCAACCACACTTCGACCACCCTGCCTGCGACCACCCTGCGACAACCCTTGAGGCAGCCTTCGACCTCGCTGGCTCGCTGTGAGAGTGAGTGAGACGGGAGACCCTTTGTGACTTGTGAGAAATGAGAAATGAAATGAGAAGTGGATTTCAGGTTTCTTAGGTTTAGTTTTATTTTTTTTTTCGGGATAAGGGTTTAAGTTAGGTTTCTTATGTTTAGTTAATAGTTACTTTAGGGGTAAGGGTATTATAGTAATTTGAGCAGTATAAACGAATATCCGCGGGGCCTGCGGGGAGGATATGGCTAAAATCGTATCCGCCCCGAATAGTAAACGAATATTTTTTGGATACCCGAAACCACCCGAAAACCCATTCAGACATATCCAAATCCGCCCCATACGGATTGAGTGGGGCGGATATCCGTAAAAATCCTCCCCACTGCCAACCCTATGTTTGAGAGGACCAAGGAGTGTGATTCTCATGTTCATGAGACTTCCATTCTCAGCACTGATCAAATCTAATGATATATAATGAGTGCTACCTCTGTTTAGCCTTAAATGTAGGAGTCCCCTCATGGATTCCCATGGAATATGATTCCATCCAACCAAACACATCCTAAGTTACTTCCAAGACCTAGATCATGAGCATTGATGTTATGTAGTGAGTAAATATGAAGGAAAAAAAAAGCATATATATACACACATTGCATTTCAAAACAAATATATGTCTGCATCAAAATTTTCTTCCAAAACCAAATTCTATTTGTTTTCCAAACCTTGAACTTAATCCTGAAATTTCAGTGGTAGGTATTCCAGTCCCTTCACGATACTTTACATACCACTTTGCATACACACGGATCATTCACCTCACCACTCTCATAACCATATATTTTAAACCCACACTAAGAAACATTGACGAGCTTCCACAAGCTACCAGCTTCGATTGCAAATCTCCATACTTTTCAACCATAGATTGCTTTTCTTCCTCCCATATCATCTTCACACAAATTTTACATGTAAAAACAAAGCTCTTCTTACTGGACAGTCGAAACATATTGTTCCTTAATTGCTAAACTCTACCATGGTACATGATGTCCAACACTTCATATTTGGCTCATACAGTGAAACACGTCTTGATGTCCTAGTCACACAACTGAACATTCACAATAACATTCAATGTGAACTTCTGGGTCTAAAAGGTGGAAGCAAAAAGCTAACTAGACATATATTGACCCTATATACCAAAGGCAAAAACACGTTACAACCTATGATGTCAGGGATGAGGCTTGAGGCACCAGTCCGCCATTAGAGCCTTGGCAAGGCGAAGCCTTTTTTAAAGGGTATAGATTTTAGTGTGGTAGCCCTTATCTTAACTGATGTATGTCCCTGTGGTGCTCTAAGGCCGAGGTGGTACTTAAAAGAAAAATAAGAACCTTGACAAAGCCAAGGCAGAGCCCTCGTCAACAAAGGTTACAACAATGTAACACGTCTCAAGCTATTCCCTATGTATAAGATTCCCATTTGCATTTAAAGATATATGTTACAAAAAAAAAAAATTCATGGACATGACAACTTAGAGATGGGAAAGAATAAGATTGTACTTACAACTTTATTTCAAAACCCACCCCCTCCATCTTGATACAAAAAAAAAAAAAAAAACCCTACTCTCCATAACCTTTGTACCATGCTACAAATCTCTTTCATGGTCCTCGTAGTTTGTTTCAGTGTTCTATTTTAGTCCTTTCTTTGAAGCTGTGTTTCTGCTCTTAGGTATAACCAAATCTTAGCGTAAATCAAACATTCCCTCTTATTCTTGCTAACTGAAAAATCCATCTAGGACATGGTGTAAAAATATTCTTTAAATGCACAAATGAAAATATGTTGAATCAATTATTATCAAATCATCATAAACTAAAGTTTCCTCAAAGAAAAACAAAATCAACCCTTCACAATTTATAATTGCACTTAGGATTACACAGATCAAGCTTGGCTTGTAACACCGGGCCTCCACTTCCACTTGATATATGAAAGACTGTCCTTCTCTACAAATTTCAGGTTTTAGAGAAAAATACTCTCCAACTCAAGGTTCATAACATTTCACATCCTATATCCTGAGAATTTTGAAGTATTTGTTGATCGAACGCCCCATTTTGAATAACTTTGATGCATGTTTTGCAAGATAAGGACAAAATATTCATAAAATAGATGTTTCCTCATAGTTCAATTTTGGTAATCCAGTCCATGCTAGAATTGGAGACTTATGCCTTTGTGCTTGTTGTACTCCTTTTTGTATTGTTCCTTTATTGTTCACTAAAATTTGAATTATGTGTGAGTTTGATTTACGGGTTTTAAGTGGTTCACTCAATGCTTCTACGCTATTAAGTTGTCTGAAAGACCTAAATATATGAATACTCATATTTTTCAAGAATAACGAACTCGAGACCCCTTGCTATCCATCAAGGCGCGATCTAAATTTGTCACTGCTGATCAATACCAAATTTTAAATGCCAAAGAACATGCTTCATTGGTGCATATATGTGCTATGCTGAACGTATGGGCTGTAGGAGAATAGCAGGTAGGATACTATATCAAAAGCATGCTAACCCTGAAACAGGGCATTGGAATGCTTAAAGGATGTTAAATAAGCATGCCCTCAAACACCAATATTTCTAGGTGGAGTGTGTCATTGGCACGGGCATATGTAGAAAACGATACAATTTCAAATGACATTCCTGGATCTCCAATGCAAAAAAATTCCCAAAGTGTCAAATGCTTAAAAAAGCTAGCTTTCCCAACAGACCTTACGCATCAAACTCATTATGAACTAAAAGGAGCTAACTTTTTCACAATGCATTAAATTTTTCACGAAAACAAAAAATATCCATCTCAAAAATCCAAACTTTGACTAAAAACAATCACCGAATCTAAAGAAAAGTGCAGTAATTGAACACTTACGCCTGTTGGAAGTTCTCAATGAGGGCATCCCCAGATCCAAACAAGAAGCAACAGATCCAAACAACGAAAACCCAACTCCAAAACCTCATCTTTCGTCGATATCGATAGCTACAGGCCCCAATTACAGTTGTGTTTCCAAGATTATGGTGTGGATGAGATCATAAAAGGGCAAAGCAGAGGCAGAGAGAAGCATTTGGAGGGAAGGGAAACGGATCTGCAATGAGTGGGGTGTGGGGAAAGTTTGCTCTTTTTGGGCGGTTTCTTTGCAGGAAACTGAACAAAACCAAACTTTTTTGTGTGTTGTTTGCTTGTACAGAAGATCTAAAGAATTTGAGAAGACCCCAAAGTGGAGATTTGAAGAGACGAGAAGAGAAGTTTGTGCGTGTGAGAGAGAACTCAAGGAGGTGATGGGACCTCGAGATACGTGACAAGGAGCCGGAAAAACCGTACTTTGTGTCTGTGACCGACTATCGAGGAGGGACGCTGAGATGATGGGTTCCCAAGTTGGGCCTTAAATAATGTGGATTGAAACACAAAGGTCTAGTGTGAGCCCAATCCAAACTTGTAAGTTGTAACTACTCGAACCGTACTCAATTTGACACCATTGGGCTTATACGAGTAAGTTAACCGGAGGCCTAATGGTTTGATCCCGGAGTGCGACAAAGGAGAAGAAGGTGATCGGCATAGGGAGGAAGAAGAAAACAAATAAATGAATGGATGTAATTTTAGTTGCGGTGACAAAACGACTCACTTGCTTTGCTCACTCGTCTTTGATTATATGTTACTAAACACAATAAATATATATATATATATATGTTACTAAACACATAAATATATTTGTTTTGTTGACATTCGTGAGGAAATCTTAATCATCTTACGAATGCATAAAGGGGATAAGGATCGAAAGGAAATTATGTATGAGATCTTATTGACATAACTATTGGGTAAACTCTAGTAGTGGGTTTTGGTGTGAGTGACATCAACTTAAGTCCAATCCAACTTAAGTTTGGGATTAGGCTTTTCAATCAATGGGCTATAATAGTTAAGCTTCAAGTAGTGTTGGCAATGGGCCGAGTTGACCTGAATTAGGCCGGGCCATGTGGGTTGGCAGGCAAACCCAACCGGTCCGTTTAGTTATCAGACCTACTCATGCAACCCGGCCCGCCATAACCCGTTCATGTGAGCAAATTTTATTGTATTTGAATAAATGATATAATCAATAAATTTTACTTATGCTTTAAGAAAACTATCAAATAAGGAAATATAGGATTTAATACCTATTATGGAATTATACATTCCAAAAATCTTTTAAAAAATATTTATTTAATAAGTGAAATTTTAAATCAACTATTTCTTAATTTGTAAAGATTATGTGATTAAAAATATGGTCAAGTTCAAATCATTTCCTAATTTACAAAAAAAGAATGAGATATTTAATATATAATATTGCTGCTCACGGGCTAAACCTGAACCCGACCCTTTAACTTAGGCTTGACGGGCAGACTCGAAATGACCCAAAACTCGTGAAGCCTTCAACCCGGGTTGGCGGCTCGAGCCAAATTGCCAGCCCTAATCCCTATCAAAATTCAAAATTTGAAGGTTGTGCTTGGATAAGGGGCAAGGATAGGGGTGGGAAAGATTCCCGGTCCCGAACCGTTCGACCCGGTCCGATATGGTTCCGAACCGATTTAAATCGGGACCAACCGGTTTCTGCTGATTTTATCCGGTTGGAACTGGGACGGAACCGGTTTATACAAATATAGTTCCGGATTGTTCCGGTTTGTCCCGGTCACTGTAGCGATTCCAAACAAATCCAAGCCCATATGTAGCAAACCCAAACAAAGCACTAGAACAGAAATATAGGCCCATGGAAAAATATAGGTCAGATATGCTTGGGCTGGGCCTTAACAAATTTTCTAAATTTGAGTTGGGTTTGAAGTTTGTCAAGCCTGATCCAAGACATTTGGTGTAAGAAATTATAAGCCCAACAACAATTCGGGATGGCATGGTTCGACCCGGACCGTCCAGTTTCTAACCGGTCCTGGACCAATCGGGTCTGTCCAAAAAAATATGCAATCCCGAACCGTTTCGAACCCGTTTCACTATACCGGGACCGGAACCGAGATAGGCTCAATCCCGGACCGTGCCCACCCCTAGGCAGGGAAGTAAATGAGTTTCTATGGGCTCCCTGATTTGGAGGAATTACAATTGTTTGGGGGACCAAATAATTATTTCCTTGATTTTTAAGGGAAATGTCCAATTTTTTGTTCCCAAAAGCTACATGTGTGAGATGATTTCCCAACTTTTTGGTTGTCCTATCAAACAATAGAAACCCATTTGATTTCATTGAAACCTAGGCATGTCCCTGAAAATGGGCCTGAACCTAAGAAAACTTTGTTTCCAATTATGGAAATGCAATGCTTAATTAAGATCATGGATCGTGATTTTGCGAAATTTCCCGTTTTTTCACTTTACGAAAAGAAAATATTCGAATTTGATATCTCCATTTATTCATCAATTATTGCGATAAATTTGCAAATTTTTCATGAACATTTTGATAAATTCACGAAATGACATCAATCTTCTTCCTCAGGGTCTTCTTCTTCAATCTACTTCCTCATATCGAAACAGTCTTCCTCCTTAGTTTTCTTCATCAATCTCTGCTTCCTTAGATCTAATCAATCATCGAAATCGATCTGCTCAGTCTTCGAAATCCATCGATCTGGATCTGAATTTGGAACTCTTCAGTTCAGTTGTTTGGTTCCTTGGAAATCATATCATGGCTCATGGGATGATATATCCCCATGAATAATCTCTATGGGATTGTGTGGTTGTTGTTTTTGCTCATTCTAATACTTTGATTTTTGTTCTGCTACTGTAGCCCTTATCATGTCCATGGCTTCTCTCTAGATGATCACTCTTGAAATGCAATGGAGAGAAATAGGATGCATGTGTGCGTGAAGAAGTGTGCATGTATTTCTATGGGGTTTGTCTAAACAGCGAGGGAATGGGCGAGGAAACCAGCGAGGGAGGGGTGAAAGCCGTTCATCCCCCTCGAGATGCATGAAAGCACCTCGAGACATGGGCTTGCGCACATCTCGAGGGGGATGAACGACTTCAACCCCCCTCCCTCGCCGGTTCCCTCGACATTTAGAATTTCCCATTTCTATATCAGTGAATAAAGTTGAAAGAGTGGAACAATAAGTAGTACAAAATAGATGAGAGAAAGGAAAGGTTCACTATGTTTGTACCCAATAATATATATATATATATATATATTGGTAAAACATCTCGCATAATATTAAACAGAATTAGAACGATTACATAGTTGTTGTCCAGCAATTGAGACTAGCATATGTGCTTCACAATTAAGCTCAAGGAATAAAATTACAAGCCCAATTAGAAAAGTTTGACAAAAGTTACTTAATACTATAGACAATAAGTCGCCACATCCATCGTACATCCATTTGTTGTTCCCCTGAGTCTGTATGCAAAATAGAGTGTAAAGTACCTGAGTCACCCAGAATCAACCCAGTTAGCCATTGTTGTGCTTGTATTTGCAAAAGGTCGACTTCAGCAGCAAAATATTCGGCCATAGTACTATCAAATACTTGGCCTATGATCGTGTCCGCAAGTTTGGCACGTACCCTACCTAAAGCATCCACTGCAAACAAGACTCCAAAAGCTCCCCGCTGCAAAGATGAGAAGAAACATGCATCATAAGTGACCATAATCATCTCCGAGGAAAGAGAGGTGCGAATGGGTTTGGGGTTCCTAGAGAGATTAATAATCCTATGTAAACTAGTCGCCAAGAGTTGTTGGTGAATAGTTTGGAGTCTAGAAGACTGAGAGTGAGGCAGAGGATTTTGCTGGATAGTAAGCTCTTCAAGAGGGTGGTTGTTAAGGTAAGGGTGTTTTGCAAGGGTAGTTGTTTCCATGGTATAGTGTAAGGTTATCGGGTTTTCCAATTCCAAGTTCATATCGGGGGAAGCTGGAGCCATTGTTTTTTCCATGCCGACCAAATATGATTGACATATTGAGTGAAATGATGTGGTGAGAGTTTGCCCTTTTGAAAGATTGTGTTGTTGCGTGTTTGCCAAATAGAAGTGATTACAGCTATGAATTGTGAGAACATTTCTTCTCAAAAAGAAGGGTGAGCTGAGGCAAAATCCCAAAGAAAAGTGATGTAACTTTGAGTGGATAAGATTGGGATATTGACTTTATTCCAATCAATCGGGAGGGGGAGAGGAGCCATAGTCTTTGAACTATAGGACAAAAAAAAAGGGTGTGTGGCATCTTCTTCTTTATTATGGCAGAAGATGCAACAATCTTCAATGGGCATATGGATACGCCTGAGGTTGGACATTGTTGGCAAGATGTTTTGGGAGACTTTTCAGAGAATAAGAATAGCATTAACTGGGGCTTTAATTCTCCATAACTTTCTTAATATCTTTGGTTAAAGTTGCTCACTAGCGGGGTTTGAAGATGAGGGTTCCAGATCATCAAGGACAAAGGCTTTGGTAGCACTTTTGACCGAGAATAACCCTCTTTTGTCAACTTGCCAGATCAGTGTATCCATAGTGGTGGAGTGACGGATGACAATGTTCAGAATGTCTCTGGCTACGGGTTGTGGAAACAGAGATGAGATGAGATCGACATTCCAGGTAGGTATCAAATTGTCTTTGAAAAGTCAGAGGTCCTGAACATATGAAGCGAGTTTGTGAGAGGAGATGGAATGTTACATTCATCCAGAAAAAAATTTGCTTTCACCCAGCAATCATTCTAGATATGAGTCTCATTTCAAGATCGAATTTGCCAGATAAGATGACGTCGCATCTTAGAAAGGGCAGATAAGTTTCCCTTCCAGGAAAAGGATGCTACAGAGGATACCTTGGAAAGCTGGAAAATGTTTTTGTTGTGAAAGTAGATAGCCTTGAGTTGTGCGTTGCACGAAGGGGATTTGAAATAACATTCCACACGCATTTTGTTTTTAAAACAAGGTTTTTGTGTCTTGCAGAGGGTATATTCAAACCTCCCAAATGTCTTGGTAAGGTGATTTTGTCCAAGTAGCAAAGGTGTTTTGCCTTCCCTTCCTCCGTTCCATTCTACCAAAAGTCTCGGACAAGGGCATCAATTTTTGTGGTAATCGTATAGGGGAAAATGAAGGTTTGCATAGTATACACCGGGATAGAGTGAACCATTGCCTTGATCATCACTATTCTATTAACTTAGGATAACACTTTGGCTTTCCAGGAAGATAGTTTGGAATTAATTTTATCTACAAGAAACTGGAAGTCATAGGCATTCTTATTTGGTAGCAGTAGTGGTGAACCGAGGTATTTGTCTTTTGGATTCTTATGAGATCACTAGCGTAGAGGAGGCGGCCGATGGACGGGGCCTGACAATGGATATGGATACCCTTCAGGGTATTATTGGATTCAACCCTTGCAAGCAAGCGTGACAGCGCTTCCGCCACAAGGATTAAAAGATAGGAAGATAAAGGGTCTCCTTGACGGATACCTCTGAAAAGTTTGATTCTATGAAGGGGCGATCCATTAAGGAGGACTCTGAGAGAAGAGGTCGAGATGCATTGCTCGATCAGAAGAATCCGACTTTCAGCAAAACCACGTTGTTTTAGAAGTTCGAGGAGAAAGAGTCATTCAACTCGATCGTAGGCTTTTGCTATGTCAATTTTGATGGGCATCCAACCTTGTTTTTATTCGACGACTATGTTTCATCTGAAAGAAGGCTTCATGGGCAAAATTGACATTGTCCGACATGGAACGACTTTTAAGGAAAGCTCCTTGGTTAGGGGAGATGATTGAATCTTGCAGGGGCTTCAACCTATTTGCAAGAATTTTAGAGATGACTTTGTAGATTACATTGCAAAAGCCTCTATAGGTCGGAACTTATCGAGAGTGATTGGATTTGAGACTTTAAGGATCAAGGCTAAAAATGTCTCATTGAGCTTAGGATCCAGGGTTTTGTAGGTGAAGAACTTTGTAACCACTTCAATGACATCCTTCTTCACTACGTCCCAATAGTGTTGAAAGAAAAAGGCATGGAAGCCATTTGGGCCTGGGGCTTTATGACAGCCAATGCCAAAGATGGTTGTTATGGTTTTCTCTTCATCTATTATTTTTAAGAGGTTTTCATTATCCATGTCAGACGCTACCGGAATGAACAAAGATAAGATATCGTGATTGGGTTCAAGATTGTTGGATTGGAATATGTTTTGAAAGTAATCATTAAGGATATTTCCAATCGAGGAATGATCAGAATGCCAATTGTTATTAGGATCTCAGAGGCATAGAATATGATTACGTTTCCGGCGAAGCAGGGTAGAGAGATGAAAGAATTTAGTGTTCTTGTTGCCATCTTTGAGCCAAGATTCTCCTGACTTATTTCGCCAAAAAAATTCTTCTTTATAGTAAAGTTCCGCTAGCCTATCTTTCAAGATCGAGAAGGCGGTGGCATTGTCGCATGAAGGAGGTAGATTTTAGAGTTGTCTAAATCTTTATGAGTATCTTTTATATTTTGATCTATGTTCCGAAAGACCTCCTTGTTCCAGTGGGAGTGTTTATAACTTAGTCTTTTAGTTTTCAAGAAGAATTTGTGGGTCGGGGAGGGATGAGGGTTGGAACTCCAGGACGATTGAATCGGGGGGCGACAACGTGGATTTCTGGTCCACATGTGAAAGAACCGGAAAGGCTTCGGGCCATAGTTATGATTAGACATCACTTGAAGGGAAACGGCTCGGTGATCCGAAAAAGAAGTGTGAATAGTATGGGCTAATGGCCGAAGGAAATAAATTCATCCATTTTGTGGAAACAAGGATTCTATCAAGTTTTGATTTAATCTCGTGGCTATCCTTGTGTTTGTTATTCCATGTAAACTTATAACCATTAAGTGGGAAATCAATAAGGTTGTGGCTAGCTAGGAAGTTTGTAAGATATTTGACATTGGATTCTGTGACTTTCCTACCACCTAACTTATCCTCTTGAGACGCTATGGCATTAAGATCACCTATAACTATAGTAGGGGTGTTAAGTAATGAAACCATGTAAGAGAGAGTTTCCCAAAAGGCAGATTTAAGAGAAGGATTAGGTTTTCTGTATGCAGAAATAATAGACCAAGTAACATGAGAGTAGAAATTATCTACTGTACAATAGAAATAATATTTACAAGAAGAAATAATATTTAAATGTGTACCTTCCTTCCAGAACAAAGCAAGACCACCTGACAGACCACTAGCTGGTACTGAAGTTCCATACTTGTAGCCTAGTCTCCTGTGTATGTGATCCCATTTAGGTGAGGATGTTTTTGTCTCAAATATGAAGATAACATCGGGATTGGACTGACGGGAGAGGGCCCACAAGGTACTGAATGCGCAAGGCGACCCTATGCCCCTTGCATCCCAACTGAGTATCATGGCAACCTGGGCGACCCTTTAGAGGCGGTTGGTCGCCTCTTCCTCAAAAGTAGATCCAAGATTGATAGAAGGCTAACTGGACTGAGAGTAGCAGACCGTGGTGCGCTGAGAATTGGCAAACCAGGTAGAGGTGGTTGGGATAGCTCAACAACATGATGTGGTGCAAGAGTCGAGGCCAAAGTGATATGATCAGAGTCACCATGCATAGTTCCTGTAACTGGGGGTGTGTTCCTTTGAAGAATTTTGTCCTGTGGAATCGAGTTGTCTAACTGTCGGAAAAAAACCCCAATCATCGAGCGTTTTCTTGTAGTGAGGAAGCCACCTTCTTGAACTGAGTCTTGCAAAGAAGCAAGTTTATGTTTTCCTTTTCCCTTGACTACTTTCCTTAGCTGAGTCGGTTTGCAAGAGGATTTTTTGGGCGAAATTCTATCATAGGAGCCTCATTTGGAGTTTGGCCATTTTGTATCAAAGTACTCTTGTTCAGACATTTAGCTCTCATTTTGGGAAAATGGTTCTTCTTCGATTGGCTTTGAGAATGGTTGCTAGATCAACCTGCTGTTGAGAATTGTTCTTAGAGCCAAGAGGCGGTGTCCTTGCATTTTCAGTATTTAATTGAAGGCAATGAGAAATAGGAAGAGGAGGCGAAATAGTGGTAATCAGATTTTCTTTTGTACTCTCATTATGTATCACACATTGAAAAAAAAATGGTGGTTATGACCTGAAGGCACCCAAGATTGCATTTACAGTCGGTGAGGGGGCCAAATATCTGCTTCGTGATGGACTTTGTGGTGCTAAAATGGAAGTTGGCGTTGGGGTAACTGCCAAACACTGAAACATAATGAATGAGGCATACCATTGCTTGAGCAGTGGTCTGAGAAGAGCCCAACTATTTTACATTCTGTTGAGGAAGACGAAGTTGAGTTGTCATGGAAGAAGCTACCAGTGGTGAAGGGCAATGAGGCCCATGAACTAATTTTTGAGCATCTGAGGTATCCATATGAATAGAACCTGTGGACTGGAAATCTGTGTGGTTTGGTGCAGTGAGCTGGAAGAGTTGTGGTTTGTGAAGTTGTGAAGTTGTGGGATGAGTTGTTACGGATCGAAGTTGTTGGTGGTTGAGAAGCTGTGGGCTAAGATGTTGTGGGATTCATATGAGTTGGGCTAGGATGGCTTTGGGGTGGAAAAGAGATGGGCTGAGAAGCCGAGGGCGGCAGTCCAGTGGGCTAACTACCTGAGGCCTGAGAACGATGGATTTCATTAGAGCCCATGGGCTTAAAACTGTTGCATTGAAGTCTTGTGGGAATAGAGCCGCCCTCACCACTAACATCAATGAGGTGGAGTCCTGTGTACTGTGTAGTACAGTGAGGGACCATCTCAGGACAAACTGATTTTAAGTCCACCATCGAATTAGTCGAGTGACCATGAGGAGTTGGAAAATGGTATTGTTGCTGAGAAGAAGATGGTTTAAAAGGGTGGGGTGATTGATTGCTAAGTGTGGGTTCAAAGGGAGTGGGGTGGGAGTTTACATCTGTACGGTGATGTTGGGAATGCATTGAAGATGCAATGGAATTTTAAATGAGTGGAGTGGGACCGAGTATTTTGATAGTTTAGTGGGAAGACTGACTCCATGAGGACCGAGTAAACTCGGTTATCTTCCTATGATGCATTGAGGTCAAAATGGTGTATAGCATGTTGGTGTGTATGATGGGTGGAGTCAGTTATTGTTAATTGATCTTGATTCCTATCAAAATGTTCTGTACCACCTTGGGTATTGTTAATGTCTCGCAACTTATCAAACTAATATCCCACTTTCGCAAAGACCGAAGTGAAGGAGAAGCGATTTAACAGTTGCTTACCAATAGAGAGAGCCATACTGGAGCGGAGGGTTTATTTATGACAAATTTTTGAGTGAGGGCCAAAAGGTAGTATTCTATTGAGTATTTCTTGACTGAATTTTGTACCATGCATGGAGCTCCCAGTATGCGAGAAGATGGGGCATTGTTCCCCAAACTTGTGTCCAATCATACCACATCCAAAACAGAAGTTTGGCATGTCCTCGTAGCAGAACTTGACTAAGAAAGTACGACTGTTTGAAATGCCAAAAGAAGTCTGCATCCTGCTAGGTAGAGGTTTTGATACATCTAACAAAACTTTAAAACGTATATATGGAGTGGATATCATATTGAGAGCTTGTTGATCGATTTCCATAAGGGGGCCAATACAGTTTGCCAACACTTCAACATGTGGAAGGAAAAGTTTCTGAAGACGGAACTCATGGAAGCGAGTCCAGGATGGAATCATATCAAAGTTGATAGAGGTGTAGTTAGATTGTCATTCCTTGACTGATACTAACCAACCAAAAAGGAAACATGGGCTAGTATGAAACTTTTATCTTTATCACCAATGTGTGAATTGTACCATGTAGTAGACGTTTAGTGTATCATCATGGCCCTCAAGAAGCTCAAAGCGAACTGTATGCATGGGCTCCCATTGAGGGAGCATATGGCGAGCAAAGGTAGTCGGGCTTAAATGTTGAGCATGGTAGTATTTGGCCACCATCTTGAGCGTGGGATCGTCCAATCCCTCATTTTCTTGCATCGCATAGTTGGGTTCAGGGATAGTGAGACTATGAGCCAGCTGATGGGTCAAACGGGCGATTACAACATCGACTGGGATAGGTGGAACCGGCGGGTCAAAGTGAGGGAGATTAAGAAGAGGCAAGTTCAGATATGGTGGTTGTGCCTCATTAGCAGAGTATGGCTCTGAGATGACCATGGGGGTGGAAGTAGGGTTGTATTAAGGAGGGTGTTGCATGGTGTTGCTTAGGTAATGGTGATCAGAAGAAGATGAGGATAAAGACTGGGGAGATAGTGAGGGTGAGAGGATTGATCGAGGGCTTAGATTTGAGGGGTGCTAGTCAACATTGTGGAAGATAAACAGGGGACAACATTGAATATGAGGAAGAAAAAGCCTGAGTGAAAAAGAGATATGAGCAGATTGAGGAATCACATTTGATGCAGAACGTGTAGGTAATAAAAGTGGTTCATTTGGGTATGGAGGATTAAATCCATGAAGGTGGCTGATGGAAACCATTATCAAGAGTGATACTACGGTGCCTGGTTTTGTGCCTGGTGCTACCAGGCACCATAGGATTGCATCGATATAGGAGTTAACATCTATCTCAATGCAATCCTACGGTGCCTGATTTGCACCAGGCACAACACCAGGCATAAGCCCGATGCACTTAAAAAAAAGCCCAAATGGATATGATAAAGATTTATTTCAGATATCAGGAGTAAATGAGAAGTAATGGTAAGAGGAGTGAGGCGGGAACACGGATGGGAATTCTTATGATGGCACATTTTAAATTTTGGGGTTGATGTGATAAGTGGAAATATGATGGGATATAGGAATAAATGAAGGAGAACAAGATACCCAGGGGCCTAACTGTAAATAAACTATATTTAGAAATGATCAAGGATAGTAGTCAGACAAAAACATCTTCTTCCTAGATCACAAAACGATGGAGACCTGCATTGATGCAACCATGGAGAAAACATTAGCAGCTAGTAATGAGTCACAGTGGAGAGCTAAGTACTAAAAAAAGAAAGAAGCATAGAAGAGGAAAGGAGAAAAAAAAATGAATAACCAGACTGGAAGAAAGAAGCACATAAGAATAAACATGAAAAAACCAGTATGGAAGAAAGTGGAAAGAAATGCGGATGAAAAGATGAAGGGAGATGATGAATAGAAAGGTAGAAAATGGAGAAATGGAGAGCCTAAAATGGAATTAAAGAAAACGAGTCGAAGTTGCTTGATAAATGAGAGGCCATTTGATGAAGACGAGTTTGTGTTTGTTGAACAATTGAAACTCAGAAACTCTCGTTCATTACACTTAATTACACTGTGTTTGTACCCAATAGTAGATGGTCCAGATGGTTCCTTTGTTAGGAAAGGTTGAAGAGGAACATCAACCAGCCCACTTCATTTATATCGCAAAAATTCTAGCTGGCCTGGGAAAATCGGCCTGGTTCCTACCTGGGAGGGGCGAAAATACATTTTTGCCCCTCCCAGGCAGGAACCGGGCCGGTTTTCCCAGGCCAGCTAGAATTTCTCTTGATAACGACACTTCAAATGTTGAGTTGACTCTATGGGTTTGACTCGTTTGAAATCCAGATTCGAATGAATGTATAATCCCGATTTAGATAAATGGGGTAAGGGATTGGAAACCTTTCGTAAAAACATGAAAATTACATGGGCAAAAATTCGAGATTACTATATGATGATATAGATGTTTAGTCCATGAATTTTAGATACTTTGGAAGTTGTTTTGTGCATAACCTAATCTCATCTAAACTATATCAACAAAAATGTTTTTTTTTCAAAATTTCATATACTCTCAAATTTTATTATATGTTTCATGCATCCTCAAAATTTGTATATTTTTTCTTTATATACCAAAATATTTCTTAAAATCAGGAGACCAAAAATAACTCTAAAAACGAACCCTTAGTACTTGAGATGAAATGAACTACCAATAATATAATTTTTGGAATATCTTCGAAACACCGCAACATGAAACCTTAATGATGAAAACTACAGTAAAGAAAATTCTCATCCCATCCCATCCCATTCTAGATAAATATTAATAATAAATATTAAAAAATTAGCTCGGGACGGGATTGGCGGGATTGAAAATCTTCATCTCATCCCATCCCATTCTAGATCGGGACGGGACAGGATCGGGATGAAATTATTCAATCCTATTAAGACCCGAAAAAATTTGGACGGGATGGTATGCCCACCCCTACTTACACTTATTTCATCCGCCATAAAAGAAGGTGACTCATTCATGTATTCTGAAGAATTATTATTATTATTATTATTACTTCAATTCTTTAGAGTTTAGATGTCAAGATAACTCAGAATGTGTTTGGTTGCATGAAATCTTATGTCATGAGAATTCATGAAGGGACCTCTATATTTTAGGCTAATTTGAGGTATAACTTCACATGCACTATTTGATTTTTTTTTTTATCAATGGTGAGAATGAAAGTCTCATGAACATGAGAACCACATGCCTTGGGAGACCAAGTAGTGGAATTCATATGTTCGTGGGACTTTTATTCCCACCATTAATCACAAAATCAATTGGTGGATGTGGAGTGATATATCAATTTAGCCTAAAACTTAGGGATCCTCTCGTGGATTCTCATGGTATAAGATTCTGTGCAACCAAACACACCCTCAATTTCATGATAGGGCTTTAATTGAAAGGTAAATATGATGTTGGTCCCTTTTACTAATAAGATAAATATGTTTGATTCCGTTTATAAATTGTATTTGAGTTTAGTTCATTGACCACCATTGACTGTCGTTGATTGTACGATCAATAGTTAATTTGGCTAAGTCTTACATATGACCATTTTTTTGCTCTCTTTTTCATTTTTTCCCTTCCTTGAAACCATAGATATTCATGGAGATTACACTATATATATATTTTTTTTTTCACGAGATGAATTGTTTAAGATGTTTTTGATGAGATGAGAGAGGATATTTGAGTAAAAGAAGTGGTCACATGCAAGGCACATGCCAAATTAACTGCTAACCAGACGGTCAACGACAATCAACGTTGGTCAAGAACCAAACTCATTGTAAATGGAATCAAATGCATTTATCCCATTAGTAAAAGTGACTAATATCAAATTTACTCTTAACTGAAACACATAATTTGTTCAATCAGAATGTGTATTTGCATTGTATACAACTTGTTCCTCAGTGTTGTATTCAACTTTGGTGGTTCAAAAAATCTAGAGAGTCAGACCCTTAGAGTCAGGACAACGACAAGGGTTTTTTTTTGTCCGTGTGATTATGTTTAATTGGGCCATTTTGAGCATTTCTAAAATGATGGATAGTATTGGGCCTGGCCTGGCGCGGACCTGACTTGGCTCTCTAAAAAAAAGTTCTTGGTGGTTTATAATTTTGGGCTAACAATGTTTACATAATTGCATTTAAGCACTTAATACAACTTGCTCATAAGGGTTTTAGGGTTTTACTCTCACGCATTATCTGATAAGCTCTTAAACCCTGCTTCTCTTTATAACAAGAGTGATGCTAGGCTGCGAGGAAACGAGCGAGGGAGGGGGGTTTGACCCCCATCCCCCTCGAGATTCATATGGGCGCGCATCTCGAGGGGGATAGAGGGTCACACCCCCTCCCTCGCCCGTTTCCTCGCCATTTAGAATCACCGTTATAACAATCACTTCATTTGTTAAATTGTTTACTGTTATGTAAAACGTAATCCCGACAAACTTTAGAAAATCTAAAACATAAATAAATAAGATTCAAATCATTCACTTATTCACAAACTCAATTGGTGTACAAAAAACATAGATAACACGATCAACTTTAGTCTAGTGTCCTCGTGAAACAAGTAGGTCGGCTGTTCACATTTGTGCAGAAAATAAGAGGTAGTGCAGGTGGAAATCTTCCTGAGATTTCACAATAAGGAAATGTATTACAAAGTCAGGTAGCTTATTAGGGAAGAATAGCTTTGCTAGGGAGCGAGGGATGGGTGGTTATTCCTCGAGATGAGCGCATCACTTTGGAGATGGGTGGTTACTCCTCGACCCCTAGAATTTTCGTAGGGAAGAAGGAGAGTTGTGTTTGGAAAAAGGGTTCTACTTACAGATAAAGATTGCAAAAATAGGCCTTCAAAATTATAATCTACTACAGAAAAATCAGAAAAATGATTGACAAGCAATTAGCGATACATACAATTTTGGGATTTTTCTTCGTAATGATAATGGTGATCACTATATGCATAAATGGTAGCGAAGAAAAAAAAAAGTGTAATGCCAGTTAAAACACATGTACGTCTCAAATCCAAGGTCCTTATTACCCTACAGTTGTAAGGTTTTAGGTTGAATATGACCCTAATATCTCCATCCCCATCCCAACATTTCACATTTATGCTTTGATGGTGTGTCCATGGGCGAGTTGCTCTCACTTGCCGATTTTTAAATATTCCACAATTCTCAACATGGTAACATTGAATGAAGTACATGGAGAGGTTTTACTTTTTATAGGATACCATCCCATCCTCCTATTAGGTTTATTTCCATGTGAGCTTATTAATGACCGAATGAATGAGTGAGTTTCTTATTATTCTTCCTTCTCTGCCTCTTCCAACTTGAAAACAAAGATCAAATACTCTATTAAATGATGAATGAACTTGTTAGGCAAACCAAAAGGCTGGAGAGATTAAGGATTGGTCAAAGGGATCCAATCAAAGCCTTTAATGGACGCCGCACCTGTTACCAGCTATCTTCATAACTGTCTCCTTATTCCGGTTGAGATAGTTCCCAGAATATGCCTAACTTATCCATCCAATCACAGAAATGCCATAAATGATGAAGCTTGTTCTCTCTCTCTCTCTTTTTTCAAAAAACAAAACACTTTATTTTTGTCAAATTATAGCTAAAAATGAGGAAACACCAATGTACATGGCAGAGTTAAGCTTGAAGTGAATTTTGTTATAGAGCAGGTTTGCACCTTAAACTATGGTACACTCTGTCTCAGTTCTTTCTTGTTCGATCTTTGAAACTAAGGGTATGTTTGGTTGCAAAGAAAATAGATATTGAAATTTAAACTGTTTTCGTGAAGCTCATTCCAATGCCTTCTCCTCGAACTTGGATTCTCATGAGTAGTGGGAAAATAGTCTTATGAAGAATTGATTTTCAGTCAGTAAATAAACAATCAAACAACGAAAATCTATATAACAAAGGAAAGGGATTTCATTTTCTAAAAAAATGGCTAACCAAACAGTGAAAATAAAAATTTACTAGTGTGTTTTATGTTTTTGTTTTTTATTCTGATTTGTTTGCTGAGAAGGTTTCTTTGTTGTATAATCTCAAACGGTTTTGATAGGTAGCCTAAATGATATAATGCAAATAAGAAATCCTAAATTCTCGGAGATACATAAAATTAAGGGTTAAATTGATAAATTTATCCTCACATAATTTTCCTAATCAAACACTTTTGTTTTCTTTTTTTTCCCACAGTTACACCCAATCTTCTTTTTTAATTTTTTTTCTCTCCTCCGCCCGCCCCCCCCACCCCCCCCCCCCCCCCCCCCCCCCCAAGGGTGCAATGGCGGGATCTCAATACCAAGTAATAGGCTGCTGTTAGGTTAGGCCTACTCTAGCAGGAAAGCCTAGTATAAGATCCGGTAGTTCCACCCCCCCATAAACCCACCCTCTCACCAATGCACCCTATTTTTTCTTTCTTTTTTTGATCTATCTCCATGAGAGAGATTACAGAGAGAGTGAGGGTAGGTTAGTAGGAGTTAAAAAAAATTAATTAAGTAAATGTAAGTTTGTCTTTTCAATAATATTGGCTGAAATTTGTTAGTTAACACACTTGAACAGACGATCATGGGTGTTAGACTAGAATACAAGAACAAACGGGGGTCAAATAGGAATAGACATAAAAATGAGGACCAAATGAGAAATAACCCTCAAATTAATATGTTATATCATGCTTGCATATTCATCATTTAAGTCTCCACCAACCCAATAGAAGTATCGACGAGCCCCAGGGAGTTGTGTGATTCAGTTACGAATCACGGTATCTTAAAAAAAAATGGTAACTTCCCTCATTATGCAAATTAGATCTAGACGTTCAACGATCATGACTAAACTAGAATTATTCTAGCAACAGACAAAAAGGGTAGATATCCCTGTGCGTTTATTGCCTTATATTTGCAAGGTAGGTTACTTGTTTCATTTCCTTGTTATATACAGTTTCCTGTCCCAAAATTAGGGTTACATTAATCTAAATCAAAATGTGTCTTTTTTAAGGAAAGCTATCAAACCAGCAATTCATACCTGATACTTTAGGGTTTGAATAGTGCAATAAAGAAAGGGTTTCTGTTTGGTAGGATGGAAAATAGATACGAGAATTGAAACTGTTTCCAAAAATTCCATTTCTGAGAGGGTCAAAGATTTGGTTTCTCACGAGAGATGGGAAAACTAGTTACATGTCATAAATTTTTTTTCCTATCATTAAGTACACAACCAAACAAAGGAATATTACTTGACATGAGAACTGAATTCTATTTCCCATGAAAAATTGCCAACCAAACAGAACGATCACATATAGTTACAATGCATTTGCATGAGCTTTTCTCTAAGCTTGTCTTGATGAAGAAGAGATGCCTATTTTCTTTAATAAGTTCAATCTCTCAATTATTAAACTATAATTGTGTCTTGTTTAATATATCAAATGTTTGGCCAAAACCAATGTTTACCCAATTTTAATCTTTTGATGTTGGCTTATTGTGATTAAAAACAATTTTCAAAACTTTCGGAGTTTCAAAAGTGTGTTACACTACAAGAAATCAATCATTTACCAACAAAACTTTATCAACGAACTTTGATTTTCTTGTTAATATAGTACCTACAATTTCATTGAAAAAACCTTAAAGTTGTTACTTTTTGGAACAAAACATGTTTTGTTGGGAAGATTTCTTTGCTAAAGAGGTGGCAGGAAACATTCCCTTCAAAACCAATCTCCCACCAATATGATTTAGTAACAAAATGATTTTATAGCAACGAAACATATTTTTTGTAATTGCTAATAGGGCAAATATTGTTGGCAAAGATTTGTTATTGCTAATAGGGCAAATAATATTGACAAATATTTTTCCTTGTTAAAGACACTGTAACACGCTTCTTTTCAACAAGGAAAATAAAATTTCTAGATACTTATCACATCATGGTAACAATATATTTCGTTGCTAAGTTGATTTTATTTATGGGAGTTGCTACGTGTACCTGACTATTTGACTCGATGCCCTCAACTTTATCTTTTAGATTTAGCTTTTAAAAATTACTTGGTGTACCCAACCAAAATTTGTGATTGTTAAAACGTTCAAAAATACGTTACTCATATTGTTGATTAGGGACTTTGTATAAATGATTCTTAATGTAAATGTTTGGATGCCGAACTTTTTAAGATTTTGAATGCAATTTTTTTTTGAATTTGATATAATAGTTGCAACAATTATGAAATTTATGTATTGATTTATATATATATTTTTATCTTTTTTTATTTTTAATACGTATTGGTTTTGTCAACCCATGTATGGTTAATGAACACATTTAAATTTAACGAATGCGTGATTGAATTTTAGTTTTATAAGTTATAGATGATGGTTACTAGTGTTCTTTCATTCAATAGCCAATTAACGCTCCTAAACGAAAAAAATTTGTTCCAAATGATTTTTGTTATTATAAAAAAATAATAATTCGATGTTACATACATTAAGTTGGTGCAACAAAGTCGAAACATCACAAATTATCGGTGCAATTGAGCCAAATAGTCGGGTATACGTAGCAACTACCTTATTTATTTATTTATTTATTTTAAGAAAGTTGATTTTTGGCTACAACTCTCTGACTTCCTTACAACAACAAAATAGCATTTCGTTGTAAATTGTTATACTATCAGCGACGATATTTTATCCTTTTAATGACATTATTTTTAGGGAGTTGCTACATGTACCCGACCGTTTGACTCGACTTTATTTTACATATTTAGTTTATAAAAGTTACTTAGTGTACCCAACCACTATTTCTTAACTCTAAAACAATAATACTTAATTACACCTCCCCATCTTCTATGTTCATCGTCTTGGTAGTTATTATTTCGAGCAACCAAACAATAACTTCAAAATTCCATTTATTGAGCTAAAAAAATTGTCATTGAAAAAAAAAAATTAGATGTATTTCTAACTTCTAAGAGCATTGCAATAATTGTGAATAAAAAAAATCTCCAAATCTAGCACACATTCAATGTACATGTCATTGATTTTTATTTTTGATTTTTGATTTTTATTTTGCTCAAATAAATAAGGGCATTCAATAAAATAATTTTCATAAAAAATGTAAGTTGGTGTTACGCATTTTAAGTTGGTGCAATAAAGCGAAATATCCCAAAAGGCCGGTGCAACCGAGCTAAATAATCAAGTACACGTAGCAACTCCCTATTTTTATCAATGAAATATGTTTTATCTTTAATAGTATTATTTGTAATGATTTGTTTAGTAGCAAAAGATGGTTTTGTTTTTCTAGAAATTTTTCCCGTTAAAGCTTATTTTCCTCTTTATATAGTAACTAAATTTTTATTTCGATGAAAATACAATCAATTTTATTAACTTTGTGGCAATAAGTATTATTTCATTTCGTGGGTAAAAATATTAATTGCTTGAAATTCTATTTGTTGCTAAAAAAACGTTGAGTTTTTTCTTTAATATTTTACCTATTAAAGTATTTGTTCCCTATATATTGTTACAAATTAAAATGTATTTTTATTAATCACTAAGTATTCATAGTAATAATTTTTTGCTGTAAAAAAAGCTTTGACACGTTAGAGGTTCAATCCTTGTGAGACTTATTGGTAATTTAAGATCCCCAATTCTAGGCAGCCAGGCTTTATATCCAGGTTTTGGACTTTTTACACTTCTACTCCTTCTATAGATAATGTTTGTGATTGTGTTTTAAAGAGAATGGGTAAAATGTAAAAACACCCAGGTCTGGCAAAAAAAATGGCTTTAAAGCCTGGTTGCCTAGACAAACTCATTTAACATATATCATCAAGTAGGGATTACAATAATAGGGTGCTACAAGAGTTTGTGATCACTTGGTGGTACTGGATTAGGGTGTACATGAGTTGAGCGACATCAATATATGTTATTTTGGTGTATATCTATGTTTTATTGACGAATATATTTCCTTGAAAAATATCACTTTTTACAACGATCATTTTGTTGGCAAATACATTTTAAGGCGGTTGTAATTTATTTTATTTTTCAACAAAATGATTCTTTGGTGTACATGGGGTTTTCCAACGAAATTTGTTGGCGGTAATTGTTACCATTTCCTACAATAATTTCGTTGGTCTACTCGTACTTTTAACAATGAAAAAAGTATATTTATTGGTAAAACATGTAGCAAGGGTGACACTGCAGCAACAAACCTAACAAACTTTTTCGGTGGTAAAAAAAAAGTTTGCAACTAAAATTTATTTTTTCCAAGGAAACATTTTGTTGAAAAGCACTGTGTTTCTTGTAGTGTTACATATACAAAGTGGGGTGGCTCCAAACACTTTTTTTTTTTTGCGGTAAAACACAAAGATTATTATCGAAAGGACGAAAGAAAGAAAATTACACAAGGAGCAATCCTAAAGCAAGGATTGCCACGACATAATGAACATGTCACAAAACACATCCCTAAAAATATTACATGCCTTCCCTATTCTCCAAAATAATTCTCGGATATCCAAAGAAACGACACGGTCCGATCTATTAAGCCTTTCAAAGACCTTATTGTTTCTCTCCTTCCAAACACACCATATAACCACATGGGGAACCCTACGTCACAACCATTCCGCGAGATGAGGGGGATTGATACGAGAACACCAACTTAACCAGTTCAAAATGTAGCCATGAAACACGATACTTACCTTGAATTCTACAAGAAAAATACTCCAAGTAGACTTAGAGAATTAACAATGAAGAAACAAATAATCAATAGTGATGATACACCAAACTGTCCTTTAATCTGTGTCGTATACCTGTCATGATAATTTCGTAAGTAGAGCAAAGCGGGCCTGACTGCCCATCCAATCTGGCAGAGCCCGTACAACACTAAGCCCATTTTGGCAGGGTTCATGAGGTTGGACCCAAATAGTCTTTATCATTCTCATTGCAAAGCACACAGACGCTTCCCATGAAATTCTCATCTTCCTTAAAACCTTTTTAGTCAGGATCCTCCCATGTAAGACCGACCAACAAAGGAAATTGATCATTGGAAGAAGATGTTTCACTCATACCAAGCCCATATCAAGTTAATATGGGAAGTGATGAAAGAGTTAGAGTTAATATCAAGCCCATAAATTGGGGCAGCCAGAAACTCAGAAAACTCTTTGAGCAAAAAACCAATCCCTTTGCCTTTCCACTCCAACCTTCGGGACCTTCAGTTACCGAGTTAACTTGCAAGTTGTAGGGGTGGCAATGTTGTAGAATTTTGTAATTGTTGATGAATTGTTATTCCTTATCATGATTGAAATTTGGGTGAGTTAAACCCATCCAACTCGAGATTTGAGCGAGGTGGGAAAAAGCCTAGTTGAGATGCAAATTGAGGATGGGTGAATATAATAAGCGGAAGAAGTTCGGGTTGATTACAACCTGATAATGAATAAGTATATATCCAAAATGTTTGACAAACTTGGAGACTAAGGCCTCAGGAACAAAAAACTTGGAAAATAAGTCATCAGGAACGGGCAAAGGTGTACTAGTTGAATGGGTAGAGATATGGCGAATAAAATCACACGTCACGAGTTTGAACCCGATCGGCGATATGGGTGGGAAGGGTATATGTTTTCGCCCGATTGTTAGGAGCACATGTGCTCCGTCGTTGATAAGCCTTCTGTATTGAATGCAATTGCTTACATGTACTACACCGGAGCGAAGCGAAAATAAGTCTTCATGCAAGGTGAAGACGATGCACCAGAGCGAAAGCAAGTCTTCATGCAAGGTGGAGGCGACGAGGATATTAAATGGCAACAATATTGTAGCCTTTGGGTCTGGTTTGGTTAACCCTATAGGGTCAGTCATGTAGCCTTCAGGCATGGATTAATAAATTATAAAAATGGTCAACGACCCAATTTTTTTTAAATATATATAAAGTCCTCAAGAACGAGTTGGTCATGATAACATGATGTCCAACTAGAAGTCGGAGGTAATTACTCTCTTGATTTTAAGAAATATTTCGGTGTGTAAAGAAAAAACGTAAAAAAAATTAGGATACATGAAATATATGATGAATTTCTAGGATATATTAAAATGTGCAAAAAATAATATGCAAGTAAATAAATGTATTAAACACATTAAATGAAACAAAAATACCTATACTTAGAAAATCAATGGGTAGTTTAAAAAATCAATATATAAGTAGAAGAAGTGACAATTAGGAAATTACGGGGTGGTTTCAAAAATTAATAAATAATTAAAAGAAAAAAAACTCGAAATTTACCAAAAAATCCCGAAATTTTTGGAAAAAAAAATCCTCGAAAAAATGTAATTTTTAATAGCTGATTTTTGTATTTTTATCGGAAAAACGAAATTTAGAAAGAAAAAAAAAACCTCTAAATTTTTCGAAAAAAACTTTTTCTTTTTGTATTTTAAAAAAATGAAAATTTCATGAAATCACGTTCCTTGGTTCTTGCTAACGCATAAAAATAAATAAATAAAATCCCCAAAAAAAAAAAACAATAATTAAAACCCAGGTTCACCAAATTTGCACAGGTAGCACACATGTCAAGAGCCAAAACCATGAGGTGGCACTAAGGAAATTATGTACCCAGACATTGGTCAAACTCATAACACAAATGACACAACCATCCCAACTCACGCCTTGGCAAATTGAATTCAATGCTAGTGCGCGTTTTCGTAAAAACTATAAAGGTTCGTTGGGGTAGTTGCATCCTCCTCATCTCCTCTTCTTTCTTTCTTTCTTTCACCCGTTTCATCTCCCTCTTTAAACCCTTCTCCTCTTCTCTTCTCTCCACATCTCTCCTTTCTTTCCTCTTTGTCTTCTCCTCTTTAACTTCAAACCAACTTTCTTTATATCTTTAAACACCACCCTTACTTCATCATTGCATTCTCTTCACTACCCCATTTATCCATCCATTCGAACACCCTATTCATTTCGACAAATTTGGTGGAGTTGGGGTGCTCCATTTTGATGCGAAATGTTGAACAAAAAGGAAAAACCCGAAGAAGAAACCATGATCCAAGTCCCCCCATCAAACAGAACAAAGCTTCCTGATTTTCTCCAATCAGTGAAGCTCAAGTATGTCAAGCTTGGGTACCATTACTTGATCACCCATGCACTCTACCTTTTACTCATCCCAATCCTCATGATTGCCTCAGCTAATGTCTCAACAATCAAACCCCAAGACTTGGCTAACCTATGGAACCAACTTAGATTCAATCTACTCACACTTGTTATATGCTCTGCTCTCCTAGTATTCATGGCCACCCTTTATTTCATGTCTAGGCCTAGGAAGATTTACTTGGTTAACTTTGCGTGTTACAAGCCCGAAAATGATCGAATATGCAGCCGAGAGATCTTCATGGAACGATCTGGCCTCACCGGGTCATTCACAGACGAGAATTTGGCCTTCCAGAAGAAGATTTTGGAGCGGTCCGGATTAGGGCAGTCGACGTACTTGCCTGAGGCAGTACTGAGGGTTCCGCCGAACCCTTGTATGGCCGAGGCAAGGAAGGAAGCAGAGATGGTCATGTTTGGTGCGGTGGATGAGTTATTGGCAAAAACTGGGGTGAAGGCAAAGGATATTGGGATTTTGGTTGTGAATTGCAGTCTTTTCAATCCCACACCTTCTCTTTCAGCCATGATTGTGAATCACTATAAGCTAAGAGGGAATGTGGTGAGCTACAATCTTGGTGGGATGGGGTGCAGTGCTGGACTTATTTCAATTGATCTTGCCAAACAGCTTCTCCAGGTTAGTGTTTTAGTATCAGTGGCATTTTGGTAATGTTCACCTTTATGAAATTTAATTGTGTTTTATCTGAATAACATTATATATATATATATATATATATATATATATATATATTTATCGATGATAGATATTTTTATATATTAAACCGAAGAGATTACAAAAATATTCTCTACATTCCAATCCTTGCCAAGCTGACTTACATATACACTTGATATAAGATCATTTATTTACATATTCGAATGCACTATCTGGGTTTTTCTTTTTCAAGTATCTGATTTATGATTATGTTAATGTGTCCCATCCATTATGAGATATTTTTTCAAGCCATAGCAAAATACAGAAAATAAAGACACTTTCAACAATTCTCAATGAGCAACATGTGAGGAGCATTTATTGGAATTAAATTGTTGATAGTTACTATCATTGGTTAGGTTAAATATTTAATGAAGACATTATTTTTACCTTTTGCAAAAAACAGTTTAAAAAAAAAAAAAAAAAAGTGTATCTGTTAAATCATGGTAGGAGATGTACTTTTTCTCACATTAAATAGTTCCTTTTAAAAATATAACATTCATGTAAATTTATTTTTTATTTTTTTAATGTACTCAAAAACTGGATGGAACCTTAATTCATCGAGGACATAGAATCATCCAACAACTTTCAAAACCTAAATATCTCTATGATGATTAAAGTTGTCCTTGCTTTATCGACAAAGATGGGGCATGCTTAATAAGTAAAAACTGTGTGACAGTTGGGCACTGTATTATAAACATGAATAATCAATTTTCCTGTATGTATATTAAATTTATTTTAATTAAATACCGGTGCACCTTGATATTATTCGATATAAGTTCAAAACGCTATAGCGCATGTTCGAGCTAATACTAATTGTATTTTGATTTTTGTATTTCAAACAGGTGAATCCTAACTCTTATGCCTTGGTTGTGAGCATGGAGAATATCACTCTGAACTGGTACTTTGGTAATGATCGCTCAATGCTTGTATCCAACTGCCTTTTCCGTATGGGTGGGGCAGCTATCCTACTCTCGAACCGTTCATCTGATCGCCGAAGATCAAAGTACCAACTCATTCACACCGTCCGCACCCATAAAGGTGCGGATGACCACTCTTACAATTGCGTCTTTCAAGAGGAAGACCAAACAGGCAGGGTGGGAGTTGCCCTTTCAAAGGACCTTATGGCAGTGGCAGGGGAGGCACTCAAGACCAACATTACTACACTAGGACCCCTAGTCCTCCCAATGTCAGAACAACTCCTGTTTTTTGCAACACTGGTAGGACGAAAAGTCCTGAAAATGAAAATCAAGCCTTATATACCCGACTTTAAGCTTGCGTTCGAGCATTTTTGCATACACGCAGGAGGAAGAGCTGTTCTAGACGAGCTAGAAAAGAACTTAGAACTTTCAGACTGGCACATGGAGCCTTCAAGGATGACGCTGTATAGGTTTGGGAACACTTCTAGCAGCTCATTGTGGTACGAATTGGCCTACACTGAGGCTAAGGGAAGAATCAAGAAAGGCGACAGGACATGGCAAATTGCATTTGGATCAGGCTTCAAGTGTAATAGTGCGGTATGGCGTGCACTAAAGACCATTAATCCTGCAAAAGAAAAGAGCCCTTGGATAGATGAGATTGATCAATTTCCTGTGCACGTACCTAAGGTGGCAACAATCTCGTGAATACAACAATCATCAACGTGACAATGGTTCATTATGTGGTCCGGGTTTATGAAATTGGCTCGATTTCAGGTGTCGAAGCTGGTGCAGTTTGATTCATACCATATTTATACATTGTATTATATTCCAAATGTCCATAGAAGGGAATTAAGGCATTAGATTTCCTTCTCGTGTTCGTAATTTGTTATTGCTGCTCACCATGCCATGTAATATTATTGATTTGAAGTGATTGATCTTCTAATGAGTGTTAATGAAATTATTTATTGAATAAAAGTTCAATTTAAATTTCAATTCTAGGCCATCCAAACTTCCAAACTCACTCGAGCCAGTTAACTAAAACTTGCCTAATTCATCAGACTGATTAACGTCCTACTTTTTGTTCTGGTCGTTGCTGTCACAGCTGGTAGTCTTTACCTTTTTTTGCAAATTTTATTTTTAAATTCCATCTTCTACATCTTTATAGTCCCAGCCACTCCATCAACCTTCATAATGCATAAGCTTGGCACCATCTGAAAGCTTCAAAGTTTCTGTGATCGTATATACCAAGCATCACCCTTGCACTCTGTGATTTATACACTTTCAAGTGATTACGCATTTATGTGTAGCACTCTACATGTAGTTTTTAATCTTTAACTGCAATTTTCAAGACAATGAACTGCGAAAACCTAACATGTCTCTAAGACAATGAACTCTGCATTTCTCAATTTTCCACTGTCACCATCAGAATATTATAGTTCCCAGTCATCGCCATCACATAAACAGCCATATTTACGTACACATGCCAATCAACGAGGATACATTGATATAGTTTCTAGTCCCCCGACCTCAGACCTACATTATGTATAATGTTGGAGGCAAATGGAAGATGAAGCAACCTAATTTTCGCTTGCCACATAGCACGATGTGGTCGGCAGGCTGAACTATCCAACCCTTTTCCTAAAATGCCTTGCTACCATATATCATATTCTCTGATTTGCCAAATATCCAACAACTCTACCTATATTAGCAGTTTAGGAAAGACTTGCACTCAATCTTCTTTTTGTACCAGTAAGCTTACCTCAACTTCCCTAACCAAGATTGACCCTCATTGGCATGCATTGTATGTGTATTATCTTATGGCAGTTTCTTGTTGGTTGGAATTCACTGCAAGTTTCTTGTAGCTTAAGTTAGAAATGTGTGTTTTTAGTTAATTTGGATCTTAATGACACCTTATTATTTTTTACTTTGACTTTTATATATTGACGTATTAAGTTTTAATACTCATGATTTTTCAATGATGACCATTTTCACTGCATGAACATCTACTTCTACTTACGTTCAATTATTTTTGAATTTCTTATTAGAGGAGAGGGATCTGGTTACCTATGGGTTTTCACCACCAACCCAAGTTATGGAACTGTTTATATAAACCGCTTCTGACTCCAATTCGATCTTCAAGTTAACGGACAAAATGTAGTTTATAGTTTTCAAACTAATTATAACGATCATAATAATAGTAATAACCATATTAGACTGCATCTCAACTTCTGCCAATCTGAGACACAACCTAGATTGAACTCAATTGGTCTGCCAAAAACTTCATCCTCCAATCCATTTGGAAACTAAGAAATCAGGTAGTGTTCCAAGGTTCACAATGCAGCCCTCACCACTTCTTAATGGTCCCTCACAATGTTGTAGGTGTATGGAGCTGACCCAGTACCACCGGAAGAAAGTGACACAGTCCTTTACACCAAACCCATGACCCAACGGAGAACCCACCAGTTCCCATCTACCTTCTCAGACTTCCAATCAGGTAGGTCAAATGCTTGTTTTCTGTTATTCAAGTTTCTAACTGATCAACAAGTGAAGATTGGTCTCTGCACGACTGCGCATAATGGTAAAGGGAACTTCCATGAACATGTTTTGAGAAGGATCAGCTCCTAGAACCTTACAAGCATGATGACCGCCAAATCACTTTTGCTAGCTATTGACATGACCTTAAAGACTATCTTTCGGGTGACTCAGAGGCTATTTTTGCTTCAAACTAATAACGCCATAGGTCTATAATATTTTTTGGACTTCTTAGAATAATTGGTAATTGGTCCTACAAGTACATTCCCACTTCCCAGGTCCCCAAACTCAGCTAGCCATGATTTGGCTCATTCAAGCTCTGATCAACGTATATGATTGTATATTATTCTCTAATAGTTAATACTTAATAGACCTTTATATTTCAGTCAAAGAATGGTGATCCATTTCACGTAAATATATTGAAGACGAGCCTGATTCTCAAAGAGGATGAACTTTATTCTGGGGTAAAACTTTCTTCATATCACTAATTATTCTTGAGAAGTCAATCACATCAATATAGGCTACAACATGATGGATATGTGAGAAAATCAAAGGCACTGTTACAAGCAATAAGGTAGAATGCTAAACAATCAGTATTGATGAAGCAATTTGCAGCTCTTCATATGCCAAGAGATCCACATTAGGAAGAAAAGTAGCTCAAAATATTATAAGAGGGCACCATGACATGAGAACACAAATCACAAGTAATTAAACCAATACTTTTACTAATCCTTCAAACCAAAGGATAAAGATCTAATAGCTGTGCCTAAGTAATCGATTACATGCGTTAACATGTACCCCTTTGTCGTTAGGTTTATGTCAATTTGTTGTATCCTGCAAATGTACAAGGATGCATACCCTCAGAAAACGATATCTGCAAAATTGTTCTCATAGGATAGCAGCAGAGCCTTGTTTTGCACTTTGCAATGAGGTTTTCATAATCAATGCATCTTGCCTAAGGTACCAGATGAGTTCTCATAACTTTCAGAAGCCTCTCACTGAAAAACATCGAGAACGTGACCAGTGTGACGGTTCATGCACTTGATTCTTTTCGCCAATAGGTTAAGACAAAGGAATGGAAGTTTCACCATTTGCTCAGTTGCTAATTTGAGCCCACAGTACTGACATATGCAAAGTCATTAGGTGCCAACAAATTCTTCTCCTAACGCGAATCCCCAATGATTTTCTATTTATGTATCAGAGACTAAATCTTCAATTGTCCTGGAGAAAGCAGCATACCTTAGCCTTGGCTGTTTGAACTGCACCAAATTTTGGTTAAGATGAGTCCATGGGGATCCAGACCTTGACATCAGTTATAGCGTCAGAACTCATTGAGGTTCAGGTCAATAGTGGACTAGATCAACGTTTGACATTGTAGCTAAGCACGATTAAGAGTGGACACCTCATATTGTAGTTTGCATACATGCGATTGAAGAGAAATTTTAGGTTTCTGTTTTTAGTCAAGTCTTTGTATTTAGTTTTAATAAGTACTAGTAGGACCTAGTCTTTAGGATATGGGCTTAGTGTTCCTTATTTCTTGCTAATTGCTCATCACGTTTGCTAGTCTTGAGCTGGTTTCTCTTTTTTTGTTAACAATGTAAATGGCTATTTATAAGCCTAAATTGCACAATAAGAAATATCATCTTTCAGAATTGTTGAGCATCTTCCATCATTTGTTCTTTATTGCTAACATTCTGGTATCAGAGCAGCAGTCTTTGAAATTATTGCAGCAGCAAAGATGACAACTGAAGGGATTTTTTTGCAGCCATCAATTCCTCGCTTCGATGATCACTATGACCATTGGAGCATGTTGATGGAAAATTTTCTGCGATATAAGGAATATTGAGGGCAGGTAGAGACTGGCTATGTTGAGCCAGAGAGTGGATCGGTGCAGACAGAAGCACAACGAAAGGAGTTAGAGAATTTGAAGCTGAAAGACCTAAAAGTAAAAAATTATTTGTTCCAGTCTATAGATCGAACAATTTTGGAGACCATTCTTGTGAAGAATACCTCCAAACAAATATGGGAATCCATGAAAAAGAAGTTTAAAGGGAGCACCAGGGTCAAGAGGTCACATTTACAAGCTCTCTGCAGAGAGTTTGAGATCCTAGAGATGAAGGTTGGAGAAGGAGTCTCCGAGTATTTTTCAAGAGTATTGTCAGTAGCCAACAAGATGAGAACATATGAAGAACAGATGCAGGATGTCACGGTGGTGGAGAAGATTCTCAGATCGTTGGGTGCAAAGTTCAATTACGTTGTTTGCTCGATAGAGGAGTCTAAAGACATCGATAAACTCTCAATTGATGAACTGCAAAGTTTTTTTTATTGTTCATGAGCACAAATTCCAGCGACATACAGTAGAAGAACAAGCACTCAAGATAACCTTTGAGGAAAGGTTTGGTGCAAGAGGACGGGGTCAAGGTGCATATAGAGGCAGAAGAAGAGGGAGAAGTCACCAGCCCTATAACAAAGCTACAGTGGAATGCTATAAGTGCCACAAACTTGGACATTTCCAATATGAGTGTCCAAGTTGGAATAAGGAAGCAAATTACACTGAGTTCGGAGAAGAAGAAGAAGAAGAGATATTGCTCATGTCATATGTGGAGATGAATGATCATCGAAGGGATGAATGATCATCGAAGGGATGTATGGTTCCTTGATTCTGGATGTAGCAACCACATGTGTGGTGACAAGAGTTTGTTCTGTGAGCTAAACGAAGACTTCAGACAGAAGGTAAAGCTGGGCAATAACACAAGAATGGTTGTGCTAGGAAAAGGAAATGTGAGATTGAATGTAAGTGGCTTTACACATGTTGTTAGTGAAGTATTTTTTGTGTCTGAACTAAGGAACAATCTACTGAGCATGGAGAACTCAAGATTTATTATCCAGAAAAAGGCTCAAGATACAGACTGAGATGACAGCAAACCGAATGTTTGTGTTATCAGCAAATTCATTGCCACGAAAACCAGCTTGTCTCTACACATCCACACAGGATGTGGCACAATTGTGGCACTGTCGTTATGGACATTTAAGCTACAAAGGACTGAGAACTCTCCAATTCAAGAAGATGGTGAATGGGATACCTCAATTCAAGGCTCCATCAACAGTATGTAATACTTGCATGATTGGGAAGCAACACAGGGATCCAATCCCAAAGAAGAGCAATTGGAGGGCAACAGAGACGCTTCAGCTTATTCATGCAGATCTCTACGGACCAATCTCTCCTATCTCCAATAGTAAAAAGAGGTACATTATATGTTTTATTGATGACTTCCCTAGAAAAACATGGACTTATTTTTTTGTAGAGAAATCTGAAGCATTAAGCACGTTCAAACGTTTTAAAAGTTGTGTTGAGAAAGAAGTAGGGAGTTATATAAAATGTTTGAGAACATATAGAGGAGGTGAGTTCACATCAGGTGAATTCAATGAGTTCTGCACAGAACATGGCATCAAGAGGCAGCTGACTGCAACATATACCCCACAACAGAACGGAGTAGCTGAAAGGAAAAATCAGACAGTGATGAATATGGTTCGATGCATGCTCTCTAAAAAGAGAATTCCCAAGACATTCTGGCCAGAGGCGGTAAACTGGACAATATACGTTCTAAATCGGAGTCCTACATTAGCTGTTAAGAACCAAACACCTGAGGAAGCTTGGAGTGGCAGTAAACCCTCAGTTGGTCATTTTAGAGTTTTCGGATGCGTGGCTCATGTGCATATTTCTGATGTAAAGAGGACAAAACTAGATGCAAAAGGCTCTTCTTGTGTGCTGTTAGGAGTAAGTGAAGAATCTAAGGCATATAGACTCTATGATCCAATTGCAAAGAAAGTTGTAATTAGCAGGGATGTAGTGTTTGAGGAAGACGAGTCTTGGAGTTGGGATAAGAGTTTTGAAGCAAATATAATGGTTGATCTCGAATGGGAGGATGAAGAAAAAAATGGGGAAATGAATGCAGGGATTGATGGCGCAGAGATTGGGGAAGAAGAGGGAGTAAATGACGAACCAGCTGGTAGTCCTCAAACTAGTGAGGATGGAGGAGAATCATCAAGCTCGAATGATGAAGGAAGAACAAGAAGGCCCCCGGTGTGGATGAAAGATTATGTAAGTGGAGAAGGGCTTTCGGACGGAGATATAAATGTCAATTTGGCTCTATTTATCTTAGCAGATCCAATGCAATATGAGGAGGCAGTAAAGCATGACAACTGGAGGATAGCTATGGACATGGAGATAAAAGCTATTGAGATGAACAACACATGGAGGTGTTAGAGAGGTTTACAATGGAGAACATCAACCCAGTTCATAATCCAATTGTTCCAGGTTGTAAACTCTTCAAAGATGACAATGGAGTTCGTGTTGATGAAACCCTGTTTAAACAAATGGTGGGATGTCTCATGTACTTAACAACTACGAGGCCGGATTTGATGTTTGCAGTAAGCTTGATTAGTAGGTACATGGCTAAACCAACTAGATTGCACTTGTTGGCAGCCAAGAGGATATTGAGGTACTTGAAAGGAACCACTAGACTTGGAGTGTTTTACAAGAAGGGAGGGTGTGAAGGCCTGGTGGGTTATGCAGATAATGACTATGCAGGAGACCTAGAAGACAGGAAAAACACATCAGGCTATATCTTCATGTTGGGATCTGGAGCTATAGCATGGTCTTCAAAAAAGCAACCTATAGTCACACTCTCAACCACTGAGGCAGAGTTCATGGCCGCAGCTGGTTGTGCTAGCCAAGCTATTTGGATGAAGAGGGTACTTGAGAAACTGAGTCTGGAGGAAAGCAAGTGTACTACAATTTTTTGTGATAATAGTTCCACAATTAAACTATCAAAAAATCCTGTGTTACATGGTCGAAGCAAGCACATTTATGTGCGTTTCCACTTTCTTCGTGATCTCACACGAGAAGGAGTAGTTGAGCTAGCATATTGTGGAATGAAATATCAGCTGGCAAATGTGATGACAAAGCCCCTCACATTGGAAGCGTTTCAGAAATTACGGAGTCAGTTGGGAGTTTGCCAGGTTCCTGAATTAAACTAGTTGCAGCTGAGAACTAGTTTAAGGGAGGGAATGAAGAGAAATTTTAGGTTTCTATTTTTAGTCAAGTCTTTGTATTTAGTTTTAATAAGTACTAGTAGGACCTAGTCTTTAGGATATGGGTTTAGCGTTCCTTATTTCTTGCTAATTGCTCATCACGTTTGCTAGTCTTGAGCCGGTTTCTCTCTTTCTGTTAACAATGTAAATGGCTATTTATAAGTCTAAATTGCACAATAAGAAATATCATCTTTCAAAATTGTTGAGATCTTCCATCATTTGTTCTTTATTGCTAACAGAGATGACATTCCTTAAACCAACTTCTGGAAAAATTGATGCGTTAGGATCCCCTCCTTGGTTTATATTCTAGCCTTCACATAACCATGGGTGCCAGAACACACTATGCTGAGTGTGATTGTCCTCCCATCTTGCTCTTCACAAATTTTTGCATTTTGTGAGAGTTAACCTATTCACTTGGGTTCCCTCATTGTCCCTTCTCCTTTTAATAACTTCCATATCATAACAGCTCTTGGTTCCCATGAGATCCTCCTTCTCAACTTATTGAGTTTGGGAAAACTGTTTATTCCTCCTCATAGCTGTAAACTCGAACTAAGTCATCCTGGGAACTAGTTATTTCTACTTCAGATTACATGGGACTTTTAGTGTGATCGCTTTTCGGAGATTGCATTGTCTTGGCCTCCACCTTGGGTGATGAAGAATTTCATTGCCGAATACGTGATGGAATTGGATGAATCCCTTCACGGCAGTCAAATAACACTTCAACCTAAAACAATGCAAAGTCATAATCAAAACTAATCCCATTGACTCCTATATAATACAACTTTAACGTGAGTATTGCTGGACCAAAATTTCTAGTTTAATGATATGTAGAAAACAACTTGGTATTCATACGTTGTTAGTTGAGAGGCAAAGAATGGAATGAATAAAGTATGACAAGAAACAAGAAATTGAACCGAACTCGATTACCTCTATGGAGAAGAGAGGGAGTCAGTCTCAAAATGCCTAACTGTTATTGGTTGACTTGTTTAAGAGACCGATCCAGCCAGCGGATGTCGTACTAGTCCTCTATTCCTTTCATTCTCACATCCTCAATCTAAATTATGATATCTAGTGAACGAAGATCAACCAGGCTTTTGATCCCTTTGGTAGCTGTGTCATCTCTTGACATTTGCAAGTCCTGGAACATCCAAAAATATATGCTGACCGAAGTGGTGTTTGATGTTGTAGTCCGTTAGGCACATGATAGAATTGAAGAATCCAAAAGCAACACTCACACCATGGAACCCCATATTGTTCTCTTTCAAGAGAAGTGAATTAATACAATCTTTCTGGCAAAGAAACCAACTCCCTGCAAGTGAAAATTTGAAATCTTCACAAGTCAAGCTCCTTAAGGTGAAAAGAAAAGTTAAATAAACATAAGGAAAAAAATTGACGTAAAAGTCATGGAGCAAGATCAACGAATTCATCCATTCCCCAACCTCTGCTATTTGGACCCTTCTGTCGCTAAATTATAAGTTGTGTTCTTATTCTTCCAAAGTTTTTTTTTTCCAGCTACAATAAGTATAGATTGTTCAGTAACCGGATGGTTGAAGAGGCATAAATGAGTTCTCACGTTGGAACTAGTGAAATGAAGGCCAATAACACCAACTTAATAGAGCATTTTCAAGAGAACTATATTACGAATTAATTTAACCCAGAGAAGTGCACCTTTGGAGCGGAGTCGGGAAAGTTCCTCGGGTATATGGTCAACCAGCGAGGAATTAAAGCCGATCCAAAGAAGATACAATCACTTCTCAACATGCAATCACCAACTAACACTAAAGGTGTTCAAAGTCTTAACAGGAGGATAACAACTCTAAACAAATTTATTTCTAGGTTATCAGATAAGTGTCTGCCTTTCTTCAAAATTTGAAGGGAAACAAGACATTCGAATGGAATGACGAATGCGAAAGATTTTTTCAAAACCATAAGACATACATGGGAAGTACGAAGCTGCTAACAAAACCAAGCACAAGAGAAACACTGTATCTGTACCTATCCGTGTCCAATCACGCAACGAGTTCAACGCTAATACGAGAAGAAAAAAAAGTGTAGAAGCTGATGTACTACATCAGCAAAACACTCGCAGATACGAGAACAACCTGAACCAATCCCTGAAGAATGGATCCTCCATTGTGATGGGGCATCTAACGAGGCAGGAAGCGGAGCCGGAATAGTCTTATACAACTCGGAAGGCATTGTATTGGAAAAGGCAATAAAATTTAGTTTTGAAGCCTCCAATAATGAAGTCGAGTACGAAGCTGTGATAGCAGGCTCTAGTTTTAATCATAATTATCTTCCAAATCAGTATGAAAATTATACGAAGTATACAAACAGAAGCACTTACCAGAACCAGTTCGGCCAGATCGACCAGCCAAACACTATTTCAATTGCTATCTTTTGGAAGGAAGGTATCCAACTCAAAGTTATTTTTTTATTGTAAATACTATTTCATTTGTACCATTGCTGATTATTATGCTATTGATGTCTGGTCGACTCTTTTTGTTTATGGATAACCGAATCCGACTCGCCGGGTTCAATTCTGGAACACAACGCTACAGGTTTATGCTCTTCAACCTCTTTCGAGTATCGTCATTGGTGATCTCAATGCACTCTATGACCCTACCGATAAATTAGGGGGCAACAAACCCACTAGCACAGCTCTCAGTAATCTCAGAAATTTCATAGACACACATCAATTGATTGATTTCCCTCTTCATGGTTCTAAATTCAATTGGAGCAATAAAATGAAAGTTCATCACGGCATTAAAGCCAAGCTAGATCGGGTCCTTGCCAATACAGACTGGATGGAGTTTTTCCCCTCGACTTCTTGTCGATCCATTCATGCTCCCTTCTCGGATCATAGGGCTATTTCCTTACAGTTGGTTACTAGTGAAAATCGTCTTCTTAAACCTTTCAACTTTTTTCATATGTGGAATGGGGATCCCCAATGTCACCAGATAGTGTCTTCTAATTGGGTCCCTTATCAACATCATTCTCCTTCCAATAATTTTACTTTGAAAACAAAAAAACTTAGTCATGCTCTTTCTAAATGGAACAAAACGGATTTTCGAAATATCCATGTTTGTATTCTCAATATGAGACATGCCCTTGACAAGCTCCGAAATGAACCTCATTCTCAAGCTAATGCGGAGGCCATCTCTTTTCTCGAGTCTCATCTTTCGGAACTTCTTCTCAAGGAAGAATTGTTCTAGCGGAATAAGTCTGATGCCTCCTGACTCCATGATGGAGACAAAAACACCAAATTATTCCATTTCATCACCATTATGCAACGAAAATCTAATCCGATTTTGCGTCATAAGGATTCGTCGCACAATTGGTGCAACGAACCCTCATTTTTAGGCCATGTTCTTAATGACTACTTCTCGGATATTTTTCAATTTTCGCATCCCTCGCCGGACTTGGGCATATTTTCAACTCCTTCACCCCGTTGTTTCCAATTCAGACAACAAGACCCTTCTGGTTGTTCCCTCTACAGATCGGATCCGAGACGTAGTTTTTGCCATGGGTAGCCACAAAGCTCCGGGTCCGAATGGGTTCCATGCCTTTTTCTTCCAATTTTATTAAGATATTGTCCATTCGATGTTATTGATGTTGTACAAAACTTTTTTCGAACGTGTCGGATGGATCCCAAGCTCAATGAAACTTTCCTTATTCTAATCTCGAAAGTAGTAAACTCAGTCACCCCTGATAAATTCAGGCCTATTAGACTTTGCAATGTCGTCTACAAGGTCATTTCGAAGATCATTGCTAATCCTCTCAAACCTCTTCTTGATGGTATAATTTCCCCCAACCAAGGGGTTTTCCTCAAAAATTGATCCATCGCCGATAATATTAGTATCGTCCATGAGACTTTCTTCCAAATGCAACATTTTTGTCGTAAGTCGCAGGGATGGATGACCATCAAGATAGATATGGCCAAAACTTATGATATGATAGAATGGTCTTTCCTTCTCTAGATCTTCTGCTATTTGGGCTTCTCTAGGGAGTGGACTGAGATTATTGAGAAATGTATATCTACTACCTCCTTAAGATTCCTACTCCATGGCTCCCCTCTTTCTGTTCTGCACCCCTCTCGAGGGCTCCGACAGGGCGACCATATCTCTTTATCTTAGTTGTGGAGGTCCTCTCTCGTTTACTTACTAAGGCTGAAGCGGAGGGTCGCCTGAAAGGTATTAAAATCTGATTTCGTTCCTCGTCCATAAGCCATTTCCTCTATGATGATGACCTCCTGCTCTTTTGTCGTGCGTCCGTTGTTGAGGCTCACTCAGTTAAACATCCTTCTTCAATACTGTCAAGCCTCCACTAGGGCGTTAATTTTGAGAAATCATCCGTCTTCTTTAACTCCAATGTCCACCCCAAACACGCCAAAATGATAACTAGGATTTTGGGTTCTAAGCTCTATAATCCTAAAAACAAATACTTGGGGTTTCCTCTTCTCTTTTCTAAATGTAAGGCTACGAATTTCCAATTTTTAATGGATAAACTCCATTCCAGACTTTCTGCATGGAAATCTAAAGTTCTTTCCCAGGCAGGTCGCACAGTCATGATCAAGGCTGTGCTTAATTATATCCATGTACATACCATGCAAACATTTTTTTTTTCTTCCGTTTTCTCTCTCAAACAAAATTGACTCTCCTGTTTGCAATTTCTGGTGGAATGGCCAAGAGACAGGCACGACTAAACACCTTTGTACTTGAAAACGTCTTTTTTCGCCCCGACACCTTGGGGGCCTTATTATTCATTCTTTTAGGAGTAAAAACCTTGCCCTTTTTGGCAAAAAATGTGTGGACCACCCTCTCTTCCCTAAACACTCTAAGAGCTTGCCATCTAAAGGCGATCTATTTTCACTCCAAACGTTTGCGCCAACTCTCAAAATCTCCCTCACTAGCCTTTTTTGCCTGGCGAGGTTCCCTTCATACCCTCTCCTGTATGAAACCTTTCCTTATCTGGCAAGTGCTTTCTGGAGATCTGGTGGATATTTGGAATGATTCCTGGGTCAAACCCGATCTAGTATCATATGATTGTGAGTTGAACCCTCAAGCTCCTGGCCGACCTACTTCTATCTCTGACCTTTGGATGATTTCCTCGACTAATGACATCCACTGCAACATGGATCTTAACCGAGCCTGTTTCCCAGCTCCTGTGGCTCAGGATATCTTGGACATTTGTTTCCGCCGTATGACCTGTCCAGACAAACTTATCTGGCTATGAGACAAAAAAAACATTTTTCTGCCCGAAATGCTACCTAAGTTTTCTCCAGAAACTTAACAGGCAGTTCCCATTCGAGGCACCATGGATCCATACTGGAACCCAAACTCCTACGTCAACTTCGGCAGGTTCAGACCCCCCCCCCCCCCCCCCCCCCCCCCAATGTTGTTTATTCCTCCAGAGAGTTAGTAAAGACCTTATCCTAACTATAACTAATCTAGTTAGGGTTCACGTGCCTGTTGATAACATCTGTGGTTTTTGTCATAATCACTCCGATGAGGCTTTACACATTTTCTTCCTCTGCCTTGTGATTACCAGACTTTGGTTGTTGTCATTTTCTGCCTATTGACTGGCACAATCCCTCCCTTAGCTCGCATTCCACAACCAAATTCTTTCGCTTCCTGTGAAAGTCAGCTAAGGCGCAACCTACCTCCACAGATGAGATTCTAGCCCAATTCACGGTTGTCCTTTTGACCATCTGGCACCCCGCAATGATATGATTTTTAACAAGGTCAAATTCTATCAAGACAATACCTTTTTTTCCTGTCTCAACACTGTATGGTCTAACTGGTCTTCTCTTTGGCATACCCCTACCTTATATAACCCTGTTATCCCCTTACAATCCATTCCCCATATCTGTGGCTCGGCTAGGAAAGACACCCCTCCCTACTCCTCTCATCCGCCCCAACCCCACCTGACTTTACACTCCACCAACCCACCTATAGCTACTTGCAAAGACCTTATCCAGACATAGATTGATGTTTGTTTTCTTGACATTACTAAGTAGGGAGTGGTTGGTGTCATTGCCAAGGATTTGGATGGGAACATTCTAGCCACGATCTCTAGTATGATTCACGGGTAAGTCCTAGACAACACCATGGCCGAACTTTATGCAAAGGAGGCAACTTGTTTATTGATTCACCACAATCTCTATAAACAACTTGTTTATTGATTCATCAAAGCGGATGATAATAACTCAGTTTTTGCTTTAGACTGGATCTAGCATCCGCTTTGATGAAGTATTAGGGGTCTATTTAGTTTGTTTTTTGGTTGGCATTGTAAATATATTAGTAGATTTCTAAACTTTGAAGCCCATCAGTTGGCAGCTTTAGCTAATCCATATATGTACTATTCCTCTAATTAATATATGCGATACGCTTTATCAAAAAAATAATAATAAATAAAATTCAAATGGTTCATTTTATAAGATAATAATAATATAAATAAACAGAAATTATAAAAAGGCTATTCCATCATAACAGCCATTTACAACAGTTCAAGTCCGTTACAAGCACCTCATCGTTCCATTGTTTTCGTAGGTTCCAAATTTCAACTGTTCGGACGGAACATGAGTCTGTGACATAACAGTTTCCAAGACTTTCCTCGAAACTTCGCTATACCAACTTCCACTTCCGATCCTCTGTACAATTCCCCCACGTGTCTCTCCATCTCTGGTCTACATTCTCATCCGTCAAACGAAGTTTCTTTCTTGTTTCGCGCGACCCAAACCACCGACACATCCACCGTACAAAGTATTGAAAAACTTATGTCATCTAACTTGGTTGCTAGCAGAGCAGTGGATAACTCTGTGGCATCATTCAAATTCTCACGAGATTTTGGTTTGTCCCACTAGGTTCCATGTTGTGGTGCCCCACCTACTCAGCATGTGCGCCTTTATAGAATCACAAAGGGTATATTTCCCTTCCATGGCTCACATACTTGCGGATGTATTTCATTATCTTGAGTTCTTGACCAACTTTTATTTTTATTTTTTATAGTATGAGTTAATTTATTTTTTGTTATTCTTCTTCTAATATGAATTTAGTAAATGATATTTTGAGACAATGGCCATAGTACTTTCGTGGCATTTCAAAAATTAATTTACATATATTGATGATGAGCATTCGTATAGGTAATTGTTTGATGATGGATGTGGTGGAGAAATTACTGATGAATGCAACTAAAAAGGGTAATTAGTAATTTACGAATGGTTTTGCTTTCTCTTGGATATGGTGACGATATGATAAATGTCGTTTTATTGTCAAAGATCATATGATATGAAGTATTCATTTAACGACAAATTTTTTGTCTATGTTATCTACGTACCATTTTGTCTTAAATTAGTTGTCTAACGATAATTTATAACAATTTGGTTTGAGACGTATACATATAATATATATGACTGATCTAATGTTTGATTACTTCTCTTGTATATGAAAGTTTTAAAAGCTAAATTTATTTGAAATTATTTTAAAGTTTTTAATCTCCAACACCTATGAAAACCATCAACACGAGTAATATTTTATCAATAATTAGTATAATATTCCTTTGTTTTAAGAGTGAGGTTAGGGAATCAGGTTTTATAACCAGGATGATGTGGCATCGTTAGATAAAGTTTTTTACAATCTCGAGATACACATAAACACTTTGAGAATTTTATCATTCTTTCAAGATCACGCCGCATCACCATGATTACAAAAACATGATTTCCTAGCATTTTCGTTGTTTTAATGTATAGAAGTTTGATGTACTATATAGAATCTTATATCAACCTTCTTGATTTTCTTTTATCCAATATTAAATTCAAACATTACCTACTCTCAACATTGCAACATATTTCCATTGTGTGCACTAAACCCAACATGTTAATGGATTAGAATCTTCTTTCTTTATACACAAATAAACAATAACAATATATTTCTCACCTAACCTTTTTTTAACACCCCCAATAGGAAGTATAAAATCATATATTAGGAAAACTAATTAAGTTACAATATTCAACTAGACTTCCATAAGACAATCATCCTGATCGATGGGTTTATGTTCATCGATCTACATCAAAAGACAGCGGATTAGCAAATAAAGGAAATAGAAAATAAATGGGAAACTTATCTCAATAGAAATGCACATTTTTCGTGCCTACAAGTACCTTATGTTATTTAATGGGCCCAACCATGAGACCTGTCACGCCATCCATTGTGTGGGCCCGAGTAGGCATGCCCTTTTTCACACCATTTTACAAGTTGGTCCAATAAGTCCAAGATATGTATAATTAATATTTAAAAAATAAAAATAAAAATAAAATAAAATCAAGCAAAATCGTAAGGTGCATTATTCACATACTACCAACTCCGAGGAAATGAAAAACAAGAACTAAACGTGTATGACTATAGGATGCAAAATTTCAATGGTTGTTAGAAGTGGTTGCATTTTTAAGTGAAGATGTTGAGAGCAATTCTGGTACATTCATTAAGGGCTGGTTGCAAAATATGACTCTACGGAATGATGAAATACTTGGTCCCTACTCATTTAACTTACCATGGGATGATGAATTGTATCACATAACACGAAAACGCGATTTAGAAAGGTTTATGAATGAGATGACACACCAAAGATGGGGAAATTATAGACTTTTTATGTGAATACAAGAAAGATATATAGCGTACCATATACTAATCATCAAAGTCTCACCTAGATAATATATTCAAGTGTTGAGCCTTTTTACAAGCAAGCAGGACAACATAAGATACGCCCATTGTAAAGTTTGAATAGTCTAAACTCGTTTTTAGAACTTTAGATACTTAAATTGTATTATGTACATGTGGTAGAACTTTAGATAGTTAAATTGTCTTAGCTCGAAAAATTTTCTTCAAATATGGTAGAAGTTTATAAAATCCTACACACGGATGCAGGGGATATTCTTCTTAAAATGAGTCTTCTTTTCTCTTTAAAAAAATAAAAAATAAAAAATAAAAAAATAAAAAAAATGGGTGAGGTTTTGATTGCTCTCTATATAATAGCGAGAGCCTTGGAGCAAAGATTTATTCAAGTTTCTCTGCGCTTTCTTTCTCTTTTCTTTCTTCCATCTCCTCTGCTGCTTAGACTTGCAAGGTTTTAGAGGTGAAACCCATCTGGGTCTCTCCCTTCTTTTCCATTTTTGTTGCTCTGTTTTCAGCGTTTTAATGTGATTTGAAAGGCCAGATCTTGTTATCTACTTAATTTTCCTGGTTGGGGTCAGTTTTTTCTTGATGGGTTTCCTCTTAAACTTCGAATGACACAATTTATGGAAGTGATGTTCGATGTAAAGGTTCATTAGTATCTAAAGGCTTTGTTTTTTTTCTTTTTCAGTATATCTAAACGCCCTGTTAGTGCTTTAGAACTGTAGATTTTGATTAAGGTTTTGATTTTGTTGAGTGGGGTGAGAGTTATAAGTTCAGGGGTTTCTGGGTTTCTTCTGTTCTTCAGTTTCTATATAGGGTAAGATGTTTTGGTCTAAATTGAGTTTTTTTGCCAAATTAAGTTATATCTGATTAATTGGACTCTTATTTAAGTTCTTTTGCCTAATTAAGTTGTTTCTGATGAGCTGGAGGATTTGTAATTGGGCTCTCTTATATTTAATTTTGATGCATTTCTATCTATTTTGGTGTACATCTCATTCATACAAAGGCGTATCTTATGAATTTGTTGTGGCTTTTCATGCTTTGGAAATTGAGTTTCATGTTGGAATTTGTTGGAAAGTGATGTCTAAGTTCCCAATACTGATTGCATAGTTGAAAGGTTTTGAGTCTCATTGAATTGTGAAAATTTTGCAGAATGGGGAGTACTGAAGGATCCAAGTATGGAGAGTACACTTACGCAGAGCTCAAGAGGGAGCCTTACTGGCCCTCTGAGAAACTGCGAATTTCGATCACTGGTGCTGGTGGGTTCATTGCATCCCACATTGCCCGTCGATTGAAGAGTGAGGGGCATTACATCATTGCTTCCGACTGGAAGAAGAACGAGCACATGACCGAGGACATGTTCTGTGATGAATTCCACCTTGTGGATCTCAGAGTCATGGATAATTGTATGAAGGTCACCTCTGGGGTTGACCATGTATTCAATCTTGCCGCTGATATGGGAGGAATGGGTTTCATTCAGTCAAACCATTCTGTCATCATGTATAACAATACAATGATCAGTTTCAACATGCTCGAGGCCGCCAGGATCAATGGAGTCAAGAGGTTTGTCATCTTTTGTTAATGTATTTGTTGTGTTATTAAGATTGGTCCCAACTTGACAAACTAATTGTTGGAATTATTCCATCTAGTGGTATTTAGTTATTGCTCTAATTCATGTATTTATTGTATCAATTTGAAAATCATTTGGTTATTTCGATATGCAGGTTCTTCTATGCTTCGAGTGCCTGTATTTACCCCGAATTCAAGCAATTGGAAACTAATGTTAGCTTGAAAGAGGCTGATGCTTGGCCCGCAGAGGTTTGTCAATCTGAGCTAATTGGCATTGCCATATAAACCATTTACTTGCTGATTGGTTGACATAGATATCATTTATACTGTAGCCTCAAGATGCCTATGGACTGGAGAAACTCGCGACAGAAGAGTTGTGCAAACATTACACTAAGGATTTTGGAATTGAGTGCCGTGTTGGACGCTTCCACAACATCTATGGTCCCTTTGGAACATGGAAAGGTAAAAGTGGATCCTATTCTCCCAGGCACCCATTTGTTTTTGTAATTCCTATTTGCATCCGAATTGATTTGCCCGATGTTTATTGCATATAGGTGGAAGGGAGAAGGCCCCTGCTGCCTTTTGCAGGAAGGTGCTCACATCCACTGATAAATTTGAGATGTGGGGTGATGGACTGCAGACTCGATCCTTTACTTTCATTGATGAATGTGTTGAAGGTGTTCTGAGGTAATAGTTTCGGTTTCTTTTTATTTTTGAAAAGCGACTAGGGCTTTTTTTATTGGATCACAAAACTGTTAACACCTTCGGCAGGGTTCGAACTCTGGACTTGTGATACCATCTACCACAAGTGTTGGCACCGGTTGGCAGAAATTTGCTTAACCTCGTCTCTTATTTGTTCCCTTTTTGTTGGTTTGTTATATTTTGGTAACTTTAGATTTGGATTACTTATTAGTTACGCCTACTTTATGTCCGTGACCCAATTGGTAAATGCCATCCTCTGTAACATAGACACATTCTGTTGGTGTTGGTGTCTGTGATGTGAAATAAATATCGGACATTTCCTCCTATATGAATCGGATATAGCCGTGCCATTAAATATAAAGTTTGTGCTAGCCATGGTGGCCAATACGACAAAATCCTAGAAAAATGGCGTTTTGTGTGTGCCTTTAGTCCTGAAGAATCGAACTTCAGATAGTAACTTAATAGAGAAATAAAATTGTTATAATAGGAATTGGATCGAAGGTCTATCCCATATCAAAAATTATGGCCTGAATTGACCACTTGTTCCTTACATGCATTTTGTAACTTGTTCTGGAATTATTTTCTCCATATCCAGATTGACAAAGTCAGACTTCCGGGAGCCATTGAATATTGGAAGTGATGAGATGGTCAGTATGAATGAGATGGCCGAGATTGTGTTGAGTTTTGATAACAAGAAGCTTCCTATCCAGCACATTCCTGGCCCAGAGGGGGTGCGTGGTCGGAATTCTGACAACACTCTCATCAAAGAGAAGCTTGGTTGGGCTCCAACAATGAAACTAAAGGTAACTGGAGTGAAGAGTAATCTAGCTTTCTTGTGAGTTATTTCCCTGCATTTTTGGAAAATAGAAAAAATTACTGATGTCGGTATTACATTGTCTAATCTTTCCAGGATGGCTTGAGGTTCACATACTTTTGGATCAAGGAACAAATTGAGAAGGAAAAATCTCAAGGTGTTGATCTTTCAGTTTATGGGTCATCCAAAGTTGTCGGAACACAGGCGCCTGTTCAACTGGGGTCTCTCCGTGCAGCTGATGGCAAAGAATGAGCCAGGTGAAGCTAAATGGTTATTCTAGTTGCATAGAAAGGCTATAAAATAATATGGTGGATGTCACCATACCAAGTGGGATGGGAAGATTTGGACATCATAAAGTTTGGTTAATTTATGCAAGCTAGTATGTGTATTTCCTGTTATTACATATTATGGTATAATATAGGAGGACGTCTTCATCCCTTTTTTTTCTTTGGCTTTATGGGTGGTCTCTGTTTTAGGATGTAGTAACAAGAACGTGTGTATGCTTCCTTTAAGTCCAATGAATGAAGGCCCCTCTTACTATGCATTTCCTTTACTTGGATTCAATCTCCATTTGAATCATTGTCTATGTATGGCAACTATCATGCCTTCTTGTTTGGAAAGATGTAGGCTCTAGTAAGAACTTTTAAATTGTTGCAAACTATCTTTGATGTGGGATCCGACTTGGATTCTACATGGTACCCTTTTCCTTGTTTGGAAAGATTGTGAACTTTAGTAAGAAAGTTGAAATTAGTGCAACCTATGTTTGATGTGGGAACCGTATCTGCATTGGAACTTCATGAGAAATAGATACATATAGCGAGGGTCTGCTCATACCAGCTTGTTTTTACAAAATAAAGAAAACGTATATCATGACAGAAAAAGATAAAAACATCTAAATAAATAGTAAATAATAAGTCGACGTATTGATACAAATGTTCAACATGGAAGGTTAAAGACAGACTAGAGTAGTTTGCGTGCAGTTGGTATGTATTGGGTATATTCTTATCAGAAAGGCAGGCATTTTGCGTGACAGAAATTTACAAGTTCCCTTGAGCTCGTGCACAAGGATGGAGAAAGGGGGGAAAGAAGAAAACGGACTATGAGGTAGAAGGATGGAGATTTGGTGATCTATTTATAAATGTATTCTCAACTGGAGAATTCCTTTTTCTTGTTAACAAGGAATAACGAAGGATATAGAGCTTTTAAACAAGGGCTGTTGTGGATTCACCTTAGCAGTAGGATCTAATATACGCTACTTTCATTGAGAGTTATCATGCTATACATCAATACATGTATGGTAGTTACAGCAAAACTAGATCATATGGTGACTTTACCTGCAGCACCATAGAACCATTGTTTAAAGGCGCAGACATCAAGGATCAGCATTATGATGCATCATCGAATGACTTTTCAAAATACTTGAAAGGAATCCCTTTGAATGGACTCTTTTAAGTTCTTCCATGATTCCAATTAAAACCTTGTCACTGTCTTTGTATTTGCCTTAATTCCATTGTATCCTTCAAGCCTAAAATCCTGGATAGAAGCAAATTAAGGGGATGATGGAGCGATATGGATGACAAGTCACTGATACTAATCGGAATGGATATACTCTGTACTTGAGCGGTCCAAAGATGATTTCATATTGGATGGTATCAATGCAGGCTATTCTTCTGAGAAGTAGTGGTACCCCCATCTTGTTATGTGGAACACTGACAAACATAAGTTGTTAGAAAAAGACGATAATTAGCATGGGGCAGAGGTATCTCCATTTCATGGATAGGGTTATTAACTGTGATCCGGGTATATGAAATGGTAGGGAAAAGTTTGATGTTTTGGGTGGCCGATTGTGAAGGTGTTATTTGACCAAGACGAAAAGGTTGCTCTGCCCTGTTTTAATCATAAAGCTTCTAATAAATAATCAAGTTACGTGTGTGTGTGTGTGCCAAACAAAAGTTTCGAGGATAACAAAACCTTGTAGACAATGTTTAGGCACAGTACAGTCAGAGTAGGAAATCAAGAAATATTTTTGTTTTGTGTAGGTGGAGATAAATAGTTGAGAAGGAACAAAGAGATATATTTCGATGTTTTTGGTGGAGATCACAATAGCATCGAAACATTCAAATTCATGTAGAATTGAGTGTAGTTGATAAATTTTCCAAAGTTACGGGAGTTCAAGCGTTTTGATACTTAAAACTAGTTTTATTTAACTCCTTTATTAGTCAAGGTTTGTTGTTTCTAATTTTATACCAGATTAGTCAGACGTCAATCCTGAACTGGATTAATCATGCATTTGTGGGTGCCCTTGGACACACATCTTTTTATATTTAGTTTATGTGTAATGTAATAAAACATCATTACTTTTTCAACTCTGGAAAGTCCTTTTTATTGTGTGTATGATAGAATTCATAAAATTTTCCGAATTTTTATGGAATAATCTACTTTGATTAGCCTCTGCAGTAGCTTCGATCAGTTTTTTAATCACTCTACATTTTTTTTTCTTCTATTTTCTTTTAAGCTGATCATTCTTCTATAAAATTACTGATCACACATAAAACCATGCTGACAGCACATTTAGAAATCCCATTATAATCCTCGAAATAATATTTACACCTCCCATATGTAGTTTCTCTCGGCCAATGTTAACAAAATTCCTTTTCTAATTTTTTTTTTTTTTTTTTTTGTAAAATACTCATTTGATCGAGTGACCTACCCCCAAATAAATGACCCATGGAGCGCAAATGAGGTTTCTTTTGGGTTTCAATTACTCAGTAAACTTTCGAACCAGTCTTCCATCTCTCTTGCTTCAACGTGTTCCTAAAATTTCTTCCTACGATGCCTCAATCTTCTGTGTTCTGATTTTATTTTGTTTGTTGTGTTCTGTCACGCCCCGATTTTCGAAGGAAACGAAAATCCCAAAATCCACTTAGGATTATCCGTTTCCCCCGAAACTCGGGACGTGAGAATTCAATAATAACCGGAACAAATAGCAGCAACAACTAAACAACTAAAACGAATAAAAAGTTTAACCCGGAGAAGACTGGCATGGCTAGCTCACTAGCGGAACTCCAGTAATGCAGCTCAAAATCTCTAAACCTGAAAGGCTAATCGGCTACATTCCAAAAGGAATGTACCCAAGAAGCAAAAGCTCACTCGGGTCAGCAATAAAGCCGGTGTGAGAAATCTTCATCCCAAAATCAATAAATCCGCACATGACAACATTAAAATAAACCAAACAATTAATAACCACACCATCAGGTAGTTCCTCCATGAGGCAATGGTGTTATCATCCTAATAAATAAATATGCATTCTTTATTACTAATAAATAAATTTTATGAGTTATCAATCCTCATAAATGCAACAACAATACAATTCATAATCATATTAGACTATTATTGAAATATTAAATAAACACATTTTTCTACCTTTAGGAAGACGTGTAGTTCTCATTCAATGGTTGAATGAGCATTTAGTTTCTTCCCTCAAGGCTAACCTAGTATAAGCTAAAATAATCTATACACAATTTCATGACATGCTCAATTCAATGGTTTAATTTAATTATTTATTTTGTTTTCTAATTCTTGACTTCTTTTCCACAATCGCACTCTCCTCCTGTGCCGAACACACCTCACCCAAGTGTGTCTCCCTTGCCATCGAAGCCACTCGGAGCGTACATGACCCAAGTGGGGTGCCACCTCGAGTGTCATGTCATCTCACCCAAAGTTCGATCACTGACAAGCATTCTACACGTACAACCGAACTCACATGGATTCGTTCCAATAAGCAGCAACTTCAAACTTCGGCAGAACCAAAGTCGCATTCAGCAAACGAGCAACACCAACACCATCACCACGCACTACCACTTCTTCCACAGGGTCTTTGAAGTCGATCTTCACAGAGTCTTTATTGAGAATTGCAATCGAACTTCATCAATCTCCACAGAAGCTTTCTTGCGATCAAACTCCATCGATCTGTTAATGGTTCACTCGCAAATCAGACATCCTCACAAAGTCTTTGTCACATTCAGTCTCCTACAAAAATCGATCTCCAGATTCACACAACTCGCTGAAGGCGAGATCAGAGAGGATCGATGAGAGAAAGAGAGATTCGCCACAAACCAACCAACCTCTCGACCTTCTTCCTCCTATTATCATCGTCTCACCATATCGCCTTCTTCCTTTCTCCATTACTAGCCCTCATCCACATCACGATCCTGTTTCTCTTTCTCTCCCACATCTCTCACAACCAACCACCGCCAATCTAGCCGATATCTCGACACCCACAAACACATCGCCACCTCTCTCTGCCAATCAGTCACAGCCCCTTCCTCTATTCGTCTTCGTCTTGCTTCTGCTTCCCTTGCTTTCTCTTGTTGCTAGCCATCGAAGAAGAAAAGAGAATGAAGAAGAAAAAAAAAGAGAAAAAAAAAAGAAGAAATAGGGTTACTCTTTATAAGGTGGGTGGCTATTTGCCCCCACCGAACTTTCGAATACACCCCCTCTTTCACAAAATAAAAACCCTACTTATTAGTTTAATAAAAGTCCACAACCAAGCCCAAATACAATTGGGTAACAACCCATCAACATTAAGGTTTACAAAAGAAATTTTTATATTTATTTAATTAGGCGGGTATTACAATATATACAACTCAAAAGAATCTCGTCCCGAGATTCGGTAGAAGAAGGTAAGTAGGAAATTAATTTTTAAATAAACAAACTACACATCACATGGACAAACAAATAGCTCATACGTATGCCCATAACTTAATGAAGACAATCACATAAAAATATAAATATTTTCAGTAAGTAGAAAAATTACGGGGTGCTACATGTTCTTTCTTCTATTTACCCAACAGTGCACCTCTGATTGTTACTGCGCACCCCTCTTTTTTCTCCTGGCGCCCTTCCTCTTCCTCTACTTAGCTCCTCCACCTTGTCGCCTCCACTAACTAATTATTGTTTCTTCTTGTTTTGTATGTGAAGGTCTCCATCGTAGCGCAATAATATATCAAGATGTTTTTGTCTCTCTCTAAACTCCTTCTAATTACACTATAGTTCTCCTACTTCCCTTCCCTCCTAGTCCACATTTATTTCTCATATCTCTCTTCTTCCATCTTATTTACTCTGCATCCCATCATCCATTTGCCGTGTTTCAACCTTTCAAATTGCCCCAAATCTACAAATCCCATCCAAACTCCCACCCTGATCTCGCAAATATACATACCAGTGATATTACTCAGCATCTCTTTAGTGGATCTTCTTCACTCGCTGTTTTCTTCTCTCTTACTTCATATCTTTTTCCAGCATCATTACTGCTTTAGAGCTTTGATGATGGAAACCACTTCAAATCTTCAAGAACTGTTAAGCATACCTAATCTGTTAGCTAGCTTGTTATGATAGTTGTCAATAGGGGTGGGCACGGGACGGGATGGGACGAGATATACCCATCCCTATCCCATCCCGTTCATACGGGATCGGGACGGGACGGGATGGGAAAAACCCCATCCCGACCTCGTCCCATCCCAAACGGGTTCGGGACGGGATCAGCGGCATCCAAAAAATTTGAAGCAACATTTGCCAAAAAATTTGAAGCAACATCCAAAAAATTTGAAGCAACATCCTTGCTCCTGTAAGTTTTGACATATTCTTGTTAGTTGTTCCCCTAAGAGGGTAAGTTGCTTCTGAAAAATGACATTGTTTGTTTTCAACTTCCATTTGAACAGGCTTTGCGTGGGGTATATGCCAAGGATGTTCATGTCAGGCTTGCTTGTCTGAATGCTATAAAGTGCATTCCTTCTGTTTCTAGCCGTTGCATTAGTCAGAATGTTGATGTTGCAACAAGCATATAGATTTGTCACGCCCCGATTTTCGAAGAAAAACGAATTTCCTAAAATCCACGTAGGATTATCCGTTTCCCCAAAACTCGGGACGTGAAATTCAATAACAACAGAAACATTTAGCAGAAATGACAAAATATAATTTAGAAAATAGGAACAAACTAAAATTTATACAAAACTCTAACTAGGAATAACTGACGTCGCTAGCCCCACTAGCGGAACTCCCGTAACGCTGCTCAAAAGTCTCTAAACCTGAAAAGCTAATTGGCTACATTCCCAAAGGAATGTACCCAAGAAGCAAAAGCTCACTTGGGTCAGCAATAAAGCTGGTGTGAGAAATCTTCATCCCAAAAATCAATAAAATCGCACGTGATAAACATCAAGCGAAACACAAACAACAAACCATCACACCAATAGGTAGTTCCTCAGTGAGGCAAAGGTGTGATGCAAGAAAACACAGTCCAAAGAATTTAGTTCCTCCACGAGGCAATCATATCATCATCCTAATATGTAAATATACATTTACCTGTACTTACCCTATAGGAGTTGACTATGGCAAGTCGGACCTGCAGAAATATTAGTGGACTTGCCATCCTGCATAAAAAGAATTAGAAACAATGCAACGTCATTTATTCTTTTTATTTGAAATAGGTTCATCTTTTTAACGGATTGATCACTTAGACGATACCACATTCGCACCACCTCCGTGCCGAACATACATGCCCGTATGCCTCTCTCATATAAAGGAGGACTACTCCGTCATCCATGCCTAAGTGGGGACATCACATACAGGCATGCATCGCGGATACCCCTAACTATATGAGTACCAAAAGCCACCCTTGGGCTATCAATGCGCATAAACTCACGTCACATTTTTGACGGATAAATATCAAAGCCTATTTTAGGCATACAAACTCACCACATTTCCGCAAGACTAACCCGAAGGTTATTTTAGTTTCTCTAGTAAGAAATGGGTGCCCCAACTCCGCAAGACGACCCACTGGTCATTTAGTTTCTCTAGTAGGAGAGGGGAAAATAATAAACAACAGAGATGTGGTAGTTCTAAGTGATACAAGCCCAAGTGTTTTATATTTTCAGAAATTCAGGTGTACCAATATCATTTATTTTCCAAAATTCCGAATTCTTCCACAATGACATTTTGTCAAGCATGAATTGATTCACAATCTATTCACCCACATTTTTGGGGAAAACATAGCATTTTGGCACATTACCAAATCATAATCAATCTCATCAGGATATCATCCCATTGTTCTGGGGCAATCTACATTTCTCATATATAAACTTTATGTATCAACACGGGATATCAAGGCCCATTTAATACCATAAATAAATTTCTTTTCAACAACGCAATTTGCATAACCAAATTTAAGTCATACACATACAAATACAAATTCATAGAATCATGCAAATACCCCAAAATATGAACCCAGCAAGGTATGAGAAACTCATACATCAAACAGATCACAATAGTAAAGATCACACGTGATAAACATCCAGCAAAACACAAACATTGCAAAGAAACACGAACAAAATGCACAAAGAAAGCAAACCCATTCTCACAGGTAAGACCCATTCTATTTTTGTAAATTGGGGATATTCTATTTTCAAGAAACAACATGAACTAGCCACCCAATCAACCAATCAAACAATCCAACAACAGATTATCTAAAAAGGTACTATTTAATATATACTCTACTCATCAAAAGACAACAAGTGGAACAAGAAAACAAGTAACACATCATAGGCAAACTGATAGAAAAGGACCCAAAGTATAAGAGAACGAAATGAAGAAACTCACAGTAAAAGAGGAAGAATAAAGAAAACTCACTGAAATTGCAAATCGCAAAGGATTGCACAGCCAACACCATCGTCTCATCATTCACCTCCATTGAATCCTCCTCAACCCTCGCAAACACCAGTGTCAAAATCTGAGCCAATACAGCCTTTGGACATATCTGATTAGTATTATTCTGGCTACCAAGATACTCATTATAACAAGTCTCAATAATTTGAACCAAACAATCCCCTCGAATCAGAACACACGGACACCTCAACGCCGAAAGGAACACCTTCAACACAGCAAGCTCAGAGTACTCCTTTCGCATCGACTGTGACTTAAAGACCTATCACACATGATCCACTAACCTTCCATGCACAAAATTTGGCTGTATATCATCCGAATAATATCATGGAGAATGCTCAGTGTTCTTCTTCTACTGACCACCCTCCTTTTCCATTTTGATAATATCTATTTTTCTGACAAAACTAATAATAATAAGCCCAATATTATAATATTAACTTATGTTTGCAGTTCAAACATGAATGTGACTTTTCTCTGACAAAAAGGTAACATAAAAGAAGCATGATCTGCATCAAATAAAATAATAAAATTAAGATTGGGTAAGTTAAGAAACAAACTCCCGGCGGATCATGATGAGTAGGATAAGTCCAAAAAGGCCAATACATCCCACACTTAGATAGAAGACTAAATTTCCTGGTATACTAGTCCTCAATCTCTCTTTAAAAGTGAAGTCCCCAGCATCATCGTAACCTTGAATAGTGAGCACCACAACCCATGTGAGTGCAAAAGTACTCCAATAAGACCAGCTCCATAACAAAGCAAGTCCTCCCCTTTCCTGACCAATTATATTCGTCCAAATATCTGGGGGAACAAGGATGATGATGGAGAGGGGGCAGAACCAGGTGTATCCGACGGTGAAGAGAACGTAACGAGGAACGTCTGGGCCTGAGAAGTACTTGAGCGTTATTGAAACCATGGCCATCGTTAGAGGAAAAACGAGATCAGATAGAACACCCACATCTCGCTCACTCTCTCAAACAAACACAACACTTGGGGCTATGGCTGCCTGGCTGAGATCAACAACAACAACACGGACAGCAATGAACCAGAACCACCATCACCACCACCCATCTCTTTTCACTTCTGCTTCGGCTTCGGCTTCGGCTTCACAGCGCAAACGAGAGGGAAGAAGAGAGATCGAGATAGAGGGAGGCAGAGAAGTCTGTTTAGGTGAGAAACACGAAGGAGAAAAAGGGAAAAGAAGAAGGAGAAAGAAAATAGGGTTTTCTTGTGGGTGGCTATTCGCCCCCCACTAACATTTTGAGAGCACCCGCCCTTTAACTCACCAAATAAAACCCTAATTTCGAAATTCACAATCAATTTAATGTAACCCTATTTTATTTAATTAAAAATAAAATAAATTTGTTTTATGAAATTGAGGGGTGTTACATTATACACACGTTAAATGGAATCTCGTCCCGAGATTCGGAAGGTAAGAAAGTTAACTGAATTTCGAAAAAAATACTAATTGTCAAACAAAAGAAGATTTTGAAACACACTTTCAATTAAATTTTAGAAACATAAATTATTTATTGTTATTGGAAAAGTAGGGGTGTTACATTATATACAACTCAAAAGGAATCTCGTCCCGAGATTCACAGAATGTGTTAAGTGAATACTACGGATATCAAACCCCTAAAAAGAAAACAATATGGAATAATGCCATGCAAATATCGACATTATAAATAAGATTATTCGCGCACACACATGTCAATGAAGCCTCATCATGAGGTTCACGAAGAAAATAAAACGAAACTAAAGTTTCCAAGGTTCGCCCTTGTCACTTCATCTTAAGACTTCTAAACTCCTACACACCCATATCCACATTCCGAGGATCACCTCGACTCTACCCCAGCCTAGGCTAACCAAATGCTCTGATACCAAACTGTCACGCCCCGATTTTCGAAGAAAAACGAATTTCCTAAAATCCACGTAGGATTATCCGTTTCCCCAAAACTCGGGACGTGAAATTCAATAACAACAGAAACATTTAGCAGCAATGACAAAATATAATTTAGAAAATAGGAACAAACTAAAATTTATACAAAACTCTAACCAGGAATAACTGACGTCGCTAGCCCCACTAGCGGAACTCCCGTAACGCTGCTCAAAAGTCTCTAAACCTGAAAAGCTAATTGGCTACATTCCCAAAGGAATGTACCCAAGAAGCAAAAGCTCACTTGGGTCAGCAATAAAGCTGGTGTGAGAAATCTTCATCCCAAAAATCAATAAAATCGCACGTGATAAACATCAAGCGAAACACAAACAACAAACCATCACACCAATAGGTAGTTCCTCGGTGAGGCAAAGGTGTGATGCAAGAAAACACAGTCCAAAGAATTTAGTTCCTCCACGAGGCAATCATATCATCATCCTAATATGTAAATGTACATTTACCTGTACTTACCCTATAGGAGTTGACTATGGCAAGTCGGACCTGCAGAAATATTAGTGGACTTGCCATCCTGCATAAAAAGAATTAGAAACAATGCAACGTCATTTATTCTTTTTATTTGAATTAGGTTCATCTTTTTAACGGATTGATCACTTAGACGATACCACATTCGCACCACCTCCGTGCCGAACATACATGCCCGTATGCCTCTCTCATATAAAGGAGGACTACTCCGTCATCCATGCCTAAGTGGGGACATCACATACAGGCATGCATCGCGGATACCCCTAACTATATGAGTACCAAAAGCCACCCTTGGGCTATCAATGCGCATAAACTCACGTCACATTTTTGACGGATAAATATCAAAGCCTATTTTAGGCATACAAACTCACCACATTTCCGCAAGACTAACCCGAAGGTTATTTTAGTTTCTCTAGTAAGAAATGGGTGCCCCAACTCCGCAAGACGACCCACTGGTCATTTAGTTTCTCTAGTAGGAGAGGGGAAAATAATAAACAACAGAGATGTGGTAGTTCTAAGTGATACAAGCCCAAGTGTTTTATATTTTCAGAAATTCAGGTGTACCAATATCATTTATTTTCCAAAATTCCGAATTCTTCCACAATGACATTTTGTCAAGCATGAATTGATTCACAATCTATTCACCCACATTTTTGGGGAAAACATAGCATTTTGGCACATTACCAAATCATAATCAATCTCATCAGGATATCATCCCATTGTTCTGGGGCAATCTACATTTCTCATATATAAACTTTATGTATCAACACGGGATATCAAGGCCCATTTAATACCATAAATAAATTTCTTTTCAACAACGCAATTTGCATAACCAAATTTAAGTCATACACATACAAATACAAATTCATAGAATCATGCAAATACCCCAAAATATGAACCCAGCAAGGTATGAGAAACTCATACATCAAACAGATCACAATAGTAAAGATCACACGTGATAAACATCCAGCAAAACACAAACATTGCAAAGAAACACGAACAAAATGCACAAAGAAAGCAAACCCATTCTCACAGGTAAGACCCATTCTATTTTTGTAAATTGGGGATATTCTATTTTCAAGAAACAACATGAACTAGCCACCCAATCAACCAATCAAACAATCCAACAACAGATTATCTAAAAAGGTACTATTTAATATATACTCTACTCATCAAAAGACAACAAGTGGAACAAGAAAACAAGTAACACATCATAGGCAAACTGATAGAAAAGGACCCAAAGTATAAGAGAACGAAATGAAGAAACTCACAGTAAAAGAGGAAGAATAAAGAAAACTCACTGAAATTGCAAATCGCAAAGGATTGCACAGCCAACACCATCGTCTCATCATTCACCTCCATTGAATCCTCCTCAACCCTCGCAAACACCAGTGTCAAAATCTGAGCCAATACAGCCTTTGGACATATCTGATTAGTATTATTCTGGCTACCAAGATACTCATTATAACAAGTCTCAATAATTTGAACCAAACAATCCCCTCGAATCAGAACACACGGACACCTCAACGCCGAAAGGAACACCTTCAACACAGCAAGCTCAGAGTACTCCTTTCGCATCGACTGTGACTTAAAGACCTATCACACATGATCCACTAACCTTCCATGCACAAAATTTGGCTGTATATCATCCGAATAATATCATGGAGAATGCTCAGTGTTCTTCTTCTACTGACCACCCTCCTTTTCCATTTTGATAATATCTATTTTTCTGACAAAACTAATAATAATAAGCCCAATATTATAATATTAACTTATGTTTGCAGTTCAAACATGAATGTGACTTTTCTCTGACAAAAAGGTAACATAAAAGAAGCATGATCTGCATCAAATAAAATAATAAAATTAAGATTGGGTAAGTTAAGAAACAAACTCCCGGCGGATCATGATGAGTAGGATAAGTCCAAAAAGGCCAATACATCCCACACTTAGATAGAAGACTAAATTTCCTGGTATACTAGTCCTCAATCTCTCTTTAAAAGTGAAGTCCCCAGCATCATCGTAACCTTGAATAGTGAGCACCACAACCCATGTGAGTGCAAAAGTACTCCAATAAGACCAGCTCCATAACAAAGCAAGTCCTCCCCTTTCCTGACCAATTATATTCGTCCAAATATCTGGGGGAACAAGGATGATGATGGAGAGGGGGCAGAACCAGGTGTATCCGACGGTGAAGAGAACGTAACGAGGAACGTCTGGGCCTGAGAAGTACTTGAGCGTTATTGAAACCATGGCCATCGTTAGAGGAAAAACGAGATCAGATAGAACACCCACATCTCGCTCACTCTCTCAAACAAACACAGCACTTGGGGCTATGGCTGCCTGGCTGAGATCAACAACAACAACACGGACAGCAATGAACCAGAACCACCATCACCACCACCCATCTCTTTTCACTTCTGCTTCGGCTTCGGCTTCGGCTTCACAGCGCAAACGAGAGGGAAGAAGAGAGATCGAGATAGAGGGAGGCAGAGAAGTCTGTTTAGGTGAGAAACACGAAGGAGAAAAAGGGAAAAGAAGAAGGAGAAAGAAAATAGGGTTTTCTTGTGGGTGGCTATTCGCCCCCCACTAACATTTTGAGAGCACCCGCCCTTTAACTCACCAAATAAAACCCTAATTTCGAAATTCACAATCAATTTAATGTAACCCTATTTTATTTAATTAAAAATAAAATAAATTTGTTTTATGAAATTGAGGGGTGTTACATTATACACACGTTAAATGGAATCTCGTCCCGAGATTCGGAAGGTAAGAAAGTTAACTGAATTTCGAAAAAAATACTAATTGTCAAACAAAAGAAGATTTTGAAACACACTTTCAATTAAATTTTAGAAACATAAATTATTTATTGTTATTGGAAAAGTAGGGGTGTTACAAGATTGCTCTTCATGACTCAGAAAAGGTTTGGAAGTGCAATCATGTTTATTCTTATAGCGATCAATATATATCTATTCGTATGAACGGTGATGTAATTTGTTAGTGATTGAATGGTGAATAGAAAATAATAATAACAGAAATATAGTTTCATTGATTATGTATTGCAGTAATAATAACAGAAATATAGTTTCATTGATTATGTTTTGCAGAAATAACGGTGTTTAATTAAAGATTTTCTAAGAATATGATTTTCCAATTATTTTGCATATGAAACGAAGATCCAAGTCCTTTTTCTTTTCTTTTTTTTCCCGGAAACTCAGACATCATATGAAGTGTTAGTAATATTCTATAACTGAGCAGCCTTTACTGGATTCATCCAGTAATACAAGAGTGAATCTGGTATAGACTTGGGGACCCCCTTGGTTTGATTCAGGATGTTCTTGATTTTAACTTGGGATGTTAGGATGGGAAAATGAAGGTAGCACTGAGTGGGGGAGTGTCTGAATGAACTTATGTAACTTTGTGTACGTTTTAGATGTTGCATGAACTGTGAGATATTCATGGAGATGTGTGAGATATTCATGGAGATGCTAAAAAATTAAATATGTTATATACATCAGTATATTTGTATGGGCATCCACAATTCTAAAATAAATAATTAAATAAAAATATTAATAATTAATATTAATAAATTAGTTCGGGACGGGACGGGATTGGCGGGATTGAAAATCTTCATCCCATCCCATCCCATTCTAGATCGGGACGGGACGGGATCGGGATGAAATAATTCAATCCCATTAAGACCCGAAAAAATCGGGACGGGACGGGACGGGATCAGGACGGGAACGGGATCGCGGGATGGGATGCCCACCCCTAGTTGTCAATCTGCTTTAACAGTCATTTCTGTTATCTAGATGTCTATATAAAACAATGTACAATGACCATCTGATATGAATGAAACAGTAGAGAATTCCAGTTCATAACTTGTCTTAGAAGCTAACATGGTATCAGAGCTACTTCATTGCTCTTTCTTCTTTTCTTTTCTTCTTTTCAATCAGTAGTGATAATGGCTGATTCAACTTCTTCAAATGCTGCATCTATTAGCAATTCTACCATTACAGAATGTAAACCAGTCATGTTCTCTCATGTCTTGTCTGTCAAATTGAGTGAAAACAATTACTTGTTGTGGAAACAACAAGTATTAGCAACAATTAGAGGTCACAAGTTACAGAAGTTCATTGAAAAAGACACATCTCCACAAAGATTTCTATCTGATGAAGATCAAGTTCACAATAATGTCAATCCCGAGTTTACTAGTTGGGAACAGCAGGACCAACTCCTCTTTTCATGGCTTCTTTCATCCATGACTGAGTCATTACTAACAAGGTTAGTTGGTTGTGAAACTTTTGCACACATCTGAAAAATTCTTGAGGTCTTCTTCAATTCTGAAACTATAACTAAGATTTCTCAATTTAGGACTCAACTTCAGAATCTCAAAAAAGGAGATATGTCCATTAATGGCTACCTACTGAAGATCAAGAACATCATTGATCAGTTAGCTTCAGTAGATCATCCACTCTCTTCTAAAGACCACATTAATGTTATTTTTGATGGATTACCTCAAACTTATGATACATTCATAGTGTCAGTAACTTCTAGATCAGATTCATATAGTGTAGCAGAGATTGAATCACTTTTACTTGCTCAAGAAACAAGAATTGAGAGACATGTAAAGGATCTTGATGTATCTAGCTCTGCAAATGTTGCTCACAGTAATTACAAACCTTCACCTAGATCCTTTGCTTCAAATCTGCATACTTGGAGACCTCAGTTCAGATCTCCAACTAATTCTTTCTCATTCAGAAGTGCAAGATCTGGATCTGGGAGAGGTTTTAGACCTCCTGGTCATCAAACCAATTGGCCTTAGTGCCAAATTTGTGGGAAGATTGGTCATCTAGCCTTCAAGTGCTACAATAGATTTGATAATAATCTTCCAAATCCATGGAGTCCAAGCACTGCATCTCAGCAGACAACATCTTCCAACCTAGCTTCTCAGCAAGCAAGTTTGCAAGCAAATATAGCATCTTGAAATGCTTTCTCAGCATCATCCAGTCAACCTACTGAACCTACTTGGGGAACTGACCCTGAATCTCAGATGCAAATGTTTGCTTCCTCCTCTACTTCATCTGATCGTAGGTGGTACCCTGACTCTGGTGCAACAAATCATTGCACTCCCTACACTCAGAACATGACGTCTTCTTCTCCTTATCATGGCAATGAGCACCTCTTTGTTGGGGATGGTACTGGTCTGCAAATTCAAAATATTGGTGAGTCTACCTTACACTCCTTCAACTCTTCAAGAAAATTGCTTTTTAAGAGTGTTCTTCAAGTCCCTAAACTCACTAAAAATCTTTTAAGTGTGTCCAAATTTGCAAAAGATAATGGTGTCTTTTTTGAGTTTCATCCTAATGTTTGCTTTGTTAAGGATCAGGTCACCAATCAGATTCTATTGGAAGGAACACTTAGCAATGGGCTATACGTTTTTCCATCCACACATCTTGCTTATTCAATCCTTCCAGGGACACACTCTTATTCCAATTCAAGCAAATCAGTAAATACTGTCTCTACAAATGCTTCCTCACCCCTGTCTCTCTGGCATGCGCGATTGGGGCATCCATCATTGACACTTGTTCATAAGATTCTTAGCCAATGTAACATTTCTGTTTCAAACAAAGATGACTCTGTTTTTTGTTATTCATGTTGTTTAGGAAAGATTCATAGATTGCCATTTTCCAGTTCATCAACTGTGTACAACACACCATTAGAACTCATTCATACAGACTTGTGGGGTCCTGCTTCAACTGTGTCATCTTCTGGTTACAAATATTACATTCATTTCATTGATGCTTATAGTAGATTTACTTGGGTATATCTCTTACAAAATAAATAAGACGCTTTTCCTACTTTTCTCAAGTTTAAGTCACTGGTAGAACTTGAATTTGGTCTTCCTATTAAGTGTGTTCAGTCTGACTGGGGTGGAGAATACAGATCTTTCTCAAAATTTTAGCTCAAAATGGTGTTCTTCATCGTTTGGCTTGTCCAACTACTCACCAACAAAACGGTGTTGCCGAGAGGAAACATCGACATATAATTGAGTCAGCTCTTACTCTTCTTGCTCATGCTTCTCTTCCTTTAAAATTTTGGGATGAAACAGTTAGAACTTCTGTTTATCTTCTTAACAGAGTTCCTTCTTCTGTCTTGAAAGGTATCTCTCCTTTTGAAACTCTTTATCACAAAGCACCTAATTACAGTACTCTCAAGGTGTTTGGTTGCTCTTGTTTTCCCAATATCAGACCATATAATACCCATAAGTTTCAATATAGGTCTATAGAATGTATTTTTCTTGGTTATAGTATACAACACAAAGGGTATAAATGTATGTCACCTACTGGTCGTATATACATCTCTAGAGATGTTGTGTTCAATGAGAATTCCTTTCCACATCAAGTGTTAAAACCTTCCTCCTTCAAGTCTACTTCTCTTTTTCTTGATTCTACACCTGCATTCATCCCACTTTCTGCCCCATCCACTGTCAAAACTCCAAAGCCAACTACCTCAATACTGCAAAGTCCCACTGTTACTCAGACTCCTTTGTCTCATATGTCTTTATCGTCTGGTAATGGTCAGTCACCCTCTAGCCCATTGGTTTCTTTTCCTGATCAAACCATACATCTTACATTGCCTCACACTCAAATAAATTCCAATCCAGTAGTCCCTTCCCAGTCTCCAGTTGTTCCTACTTCACTTCCTACTACACTTCCTCCTACACTTCCTACTGGACATCAGATGGTGACAAGGTCTAAAGCTGGTATATATAAACCTAAGGTCTTCCTGGCTTCTGCTGAACCGTCCAGCTTGAATGAGGCTTTGACCACTCCTCATTGGCTCTTTGCTATGCAAGATGAATATCTGGCTCTGTTACGCAATAACACTTGGTCACTGGTGGATCTTCCACACCATAGAAGCATTGTTGGTTGTAAATGGATCTTCAAGGTTAAAGAGAATTCAGATGGCACAGTTCAGAAGTATAAAGCTCGCCTAGTAGCTAGGGGCTTCCAACAAATTGTTGGTTTTGACTATGAAGAGACTTTCAGTCCTGTGGTTAAACCACCTACAATCAGAGTTATACTCTCTATTGCAGTCACATATTCTTGGTCAGTGTTCCAATTGGATGTTAACAATGCCTTCTTAAATGGGGACTTACAAGAAGAGGTATACATGATGCAACCCCCTAGGTTTATAGATCCAACTTGTCCTAATGCGGTTTGCAAGCTTTCAAAAGCAATTTATGGTCTAAAGCATGCTCCTAGAGCTTGGTTTGACAAGCTACGGCACACTCTTATCAAGTTTGGTTTTACTACAACTAAGTCAGATTCTTCCCTTTTCATCAGACACTCGACCTCTCATATCTTCATCTTGGTGTATCTTGATGATATTTTAGTTACTGGGTCAAGCACTTCAGACATTTCTCAGTTGATATCTCAGCTGAATGCTCAGTTTTCTTTGAAAGAATTGGGATTGGTTCATTACTTCCTTGGAATTCAGGTTCAACACACTGCTGATGGACTATTTCTGTCTCAATCCAAGTATATTCATGACCTTTTTTGTCAAGCCAAAATGAAATTTGCAAATGGCTTGCCTACTCCTATGTGTGGGGGTGAGAAGATGGTAGCCACGGGGAGTGATCCAGTCCAAAATGTTTAGTTGTATAGGAGCATTGTTGGAGCATTGCAATATGTTACTATAACCAGACCTGACATTGCATACTCAGTTAATAGGGTTTGTCAGTTCATGCAAAACCCTCTTGAGTCTCACTGGCGAGTAGTAAAGAGGATCTTAAGGTAACTAAAGGCTACATCAACATTTAGGCTTCACCTGGTTCCTACTCCTTCTCTCAAGTTGATAGGGTATTGTGATGCTGATTGGGCATCTGATCCTATAGACCGGCGTTCTACTTCAGGTTATTGTGTGTATTTAGGCTCTAATCTCATCTCTTGGTCTTCTAAGAAACAAAGCATTGTCTCCATAAGTAGTACTGAAGCTGAGTACAGGAGTTTAGCTTCAGTCACGGCTGAGTTGTCCTGGCTACAATCTCTTTTCTCTGAGTTAAGGTTTGGTTGTGCACCCCCTACTATATGGTGTGATAACATGAGTGTTGTTCTGCTAAGTGCCAATCCAGTTCTTCATTCCAGGACAAAACATATTGAGCTAGACATTTATTTTGTGCGTGAAAAGGTTGCTCGCAAACTCATTCGTGTTCTTCATATTTCTGCAAAGGATCAAGTTGTTGATATTCTTACAAAAGCTCTTGGCACTTCCAGATTTTTACTGTTACGTGAAAACTAAGTGTTGTTAATGGTTCTACACTTAGTTTGAGGGGGGATGTTAAGCATACCCAGTCTGTTAGGTAGCTTGTTACGATAGCTATCAATCTGCTTTAACAACCATTTTTGTTCCATTTCTGTTATCTAGATGTCTATATAAAGCAATGTACAATGACCATCTGATATGAATGAAACAGTAGAGAATTCCAGTTCATAACTTGTCTTAGAAGCTAACAAAAACCAACTCCTTTTTTTTTATCATCTGACAGGCCATCACTCCCCACCCACACTGATCATCCTTGTGCAAACATCTCTACCTCTTATCACCTTCTCTAACTTTTCTACCTCTCCTTACTTTTCATAATATCCAACCACATCACCCTGAAAACCTCAGTTTTATCCCCGCCAGTGTCCCCGCAATTATCTTTTTCATCTTCCACAGACTTACACTTCCAAACTTCAATCATGCACCATGCTTCATCATCTCGCCCTCACTCACCACCCACCACCTCTCTTCATGAGCCACCTCCATCACATCCCTCGAGCCCCAGACGTCCACCTCCACAACCCTACTGTCACAGGAATCCACCCACCAAGCAATGAAATCCAAGAGTCCATTGACTCCATCATCACTCACCTCACCACTTATCTCGCCAACACGCTCATTATCCCTGAACCCACCTATGTGCTTCAAGAAAATGAAGGTTTAAAGGCCCCTTCTCTCAGGATAGTTGCTAAATATTACCATACCCAATACCTGAGTTTGATCACCTTTGCACGTCATCTCCTTCCACAATGGGAACCCACTTCTTCGATCCATTTCGAGCTTCTCGAAGGTCACGAAGACAAGATGAACACGTATTACATGGTTCAATATACCAACCCTGAAGACAAAGAAAAGACTCTACTTACAGGACCATGGTCTCTCTTTGTGTGGTTAGTTTCGGTCAAGGAACGGACTGTGAACTACACTACCTGTACCTTTGATGTCATCCCTTGTTGGCTAAGATTCCATGAATTCCCACTACAAAAAATTCTTCTCCCCAATCTGGAAGTGCTGGCAAATTGTATTGGTCCACTAATGGAAATTGACCACAAAGCTTTAGACCAAGTTTCAATCCCATATGTCAGATTCAAAGTGTGGCTAGATGTGTCCAAGCCATTGCCGAGTATGATGTCTTTCGGTATTGCAAATGGCTGAATCTTCTTGATTAAATTTTGTTACGAAGATCTTCCGACTTTTTGTTTTTGTTGCAGGAAGCTCGGTCAAAAGATTGGAAAATGCCCCATCTACACCAAACCCCTGGCCTCTCTGCATCACACCAAGAACAGTCAAGAGATTATCAATAAACTCCTCTCATTCGGACCTCACTCTAAAATCCGGCACCGCCAGGCACTTCGCTCTAGCATGGCTTTGTCCATTGGCAAGCAACAATCAAACTGTTATACTTACGTGCTGGTTGCTTCTTCCCTGAACACTGACACCTCTTACAAACAATTGCACAACAACCTTGAGAACCAAGGACAGGCACATGATAATGTTGATAAGGGGGCTACAATACGACACTAACCAATCTATCGGTTTGACCTCAATTCGTTGGAAGAGCATGATCAAATGGATCTTGCCTCCACGAATTCCATTTTTGCCACTACTGCTCCACCAACAGCAAACCCCCAAGTTCAGGGGCCTGCACAGCTAGTTACTTCACAGGTGAATGATCTGGACTTTATGGCTACAGCGAGCGGGCTGCAATCTAGCGAAGCCCAACCCATTCCCCATTATGAATCCTTTGTTTTCTTGGCTCTGGCCCATGGGCCTCATTGCCCTTTCACTAGCAGTACAACCCACACATCTCAGGAGCCCAACTATTCTTAGCTGGTTGAGCCCTCGATAAATCAGTCTGCCAACACCTCTCAGGCAGTGATGCAGCCTCTCTCTACTCTCCGTCTCGGTTTATCTTTCCTCTTCGGAGCCGGCAAGCTCGTCTGATAATAGGATTAACTCCAACACCCATGTTATGGCTAGCTTTCAGCTCAACACCACTAAATCCATCACCGACCAGATATTTGGGCTGCCCTCGCCAACAGTTAGAGCCATCCTTGACTTTTTTCGGTCAGAGCCTCCAATTTTGGAGCAGTTTGTGCCACATGAACAAAGACTATGAGAGATTCAGGGATCAACTCTACTAGGGCTGAAAACCGAATCGACGATTCGGTTTTTCACCTAAATCGTGAACCGAACCGACTTAGGTCGGTTTTAAAATTTTCAAACCAAAATCGAACCGACTAAAATCGAAATAAAACAGAACCGACCGACTATTTTAAACATATTGTATTATTTATATATAAAATATATATTATTTATTATATATATTCGGTCGGTTAAAATCATATAGAAACCGAAAACTGAACTAACCACTTCGGTTTTGAATTTTTTAAAACCGAAACTGATCCGAGCCGAATTTAAACCGAACCAATCGGTTCGGTTTAGATCTGTTCGGTCGGTTCAATCGGTTTTTTGTTCAGCCCTAAACTCTACCTTCCCACCATTTTGAACTATTGATCTATCTAGGTAGTCAAGAGCTTTTGACGAACACGCAGGCTCCATTTATTGGTTCCCACCGCACCCAACCTCAACATCAATTAGAATGATCTGAGATAATCAAAGCCAATAGACGCCGCACTATTCTGAAACTGCGAGCAAGGTGCTTGAATAAAGCCACCGCATAGCTGAACCGCAACAAGTCTGTTGCAAAGCCAACTCATAGACCTATCACTTGTTTAGGCAAAGTGCAAGCTCAAACAAGAGCTCCTAAAGGCAAAGGGAAGAGAAAGCTCATTTCAGCAATGGGAACCATACAAGAAGGGGGTTTCCTCATCACAGGCAAACGCCCTTCTCTTGGAGTGTCTTTTAGGAACTTGGACAACTCGATGACCAGAGACAATCATATTGCTACAGCTCCTTTTCTAGACAAGACGGTGTCACATGGTTTCCCTACTCATCCTTCTTCCCACTTGAGCTAGTCATTCAAAACAGAGATGTTATCACTCAACCAGCCCCACCTGGGCTGCCTAGTCTAATTGGGGCAGAGATTATACACAGAACGACAAATTGTCCATCTCCATCGAGTCAGCGAGACTCCTACAATCAATCTTTTATCAATCTGTAAAGCAACTTTGAGGAAGAGGCGACGCCTCGGCGCCATGATTCTCAGTTGGAATGCAAGGGGCATTGGGTCGCCCTGCATATTCAAAACTTTATGGCCCCTCTCCCGTCAGTCCAATCCCGATGTTTTGTTCATCTCTCAGACAAAAGCATCTTCATCCAAAATGGATAACATATGGAGGAGACTGGGCTACAAACATGGAGCTTCGGTGTCAGCTAGCGATCTATCAGGTGGTCTTGCTTTGTTTGGAAAGAATGTACGCATTTAAATGTTATTAGTTCCTAGAAATATTTTTTCTACTACGTTGTTGATAATAACTACTCTCAACATACATGGTCCATTATATTTGCTTATGGAAAGCCCAACCCTTCCTTAAGATCAGCTTTCTGGGACACTATCAAATTTGATGTCTCTTTTGAATACCCCAGTAATGATTATTGGTGATTTGAATGCCATTGCATCTATAAGCTAGGTGGTAGGAGAGTCACGGCTTCTACTATTAAGTACCTTAGGAATTTTCCAGTCTGTTATAATTTAATAGACCTCCCCCTCACAGGTTCCAAATTTACCTGGACTAATAAACGAAAGGACTCCCATGGGATTAAATCTAAACTTGATAAGATACTAGTCTCCACTGATTGGCTAGAAACTTTCCCCTCGGCCTACACTTCTTCCTCAGATCATAGAGCTGTCACCCTTCTTTTTGTAACTCGAGTCCAAAACCGTACCCTTTTTTCCACATGTGGACCAGGGAGATCTCGTCCAATCTTCTTGGAACTCCCGCTCTTCTGCTGGGCCGGATCATAATTTCACAATGAAAACTAAACGGCTCAGCTATAAGCTCTCGAGTTGGAATTAGAAGGTCTTTCGGAATATTGAACATAATATCAACAACACCGGGAAATAATTAGATAAACTCCAAAATGACCCCCTTCCAATATTAATGCCTCCGCTACCTTAATACTGGAGGAGCGACTATCTAAGCTTTTCTATAGGGAAAAGCTTTTTTGGAGAAATAAGTTCGATGAATCCTGGCTCCAAGACGGTAACAAGAATACTTAATTCTTCCATCTTTCCTCTCTGTTTTGTCGGAAGCGTAATCAGATTCTCCGTCTTCGGGACCAAGCAAACAATGGCATTCCACCCAGGATTCAATAGCCCAAATCCTCAACGATTATTTTGGGAATATTTTCCAATCCTCAAATCCGGTGAATAACCAAGAAATCATGTCCTTATTCTCACCGGTCATATCGGATTCTAACATTGAACATCTTCTGAAAGTCCCCGATGAGGAGGAAATTAGATCCACTATCTTTGGTATCGGGAGCCACAAAGCCCCGGGTCCGGATGGCTTCCATGCTTTTTTTTTTCAACACTATTGGGAGATAGTCAAACAAACAATGGCCATAGTACTTTCGTGGCAATTCAACAATTAATTTACATATATTGATGATGAGCATTCGTATAGGTAATTGTTTGATGATGGATGCGGTGGAGAAATTACTGATGAATGCAACTAAAAAGGGTAATTAGTAATTTACGAATGGTTTTGCTTTCTCTTGGATATGGTGACGATATGATAAATGTCATTTTGTTGTCAAAGATCATATGATATGAAGTATTCATTTAACGACATATTTTTTGTCTATGTTATCGGTCATACTGTTTACCATTTTGTCTTAAAATTAGTTGTCTAACGATAACTTATAACAATTTGGTTTGAGACGTATACATATAATATATATTACTGATCTAATGTTTGCCTTTTGTGTTTGATTATTTCTCTAGTATATGAAAGTTGTAAAAGCTAAATTTATTTGAAATTATTTTAAAGTTTCTAATCCCCAACACCTATGAAAGCCATCAACACGAGTAATATTGTATCAATAGTTAGTATGATATCCTTTTGTTTTAATGTGTAGAAGTTGATGTACTATATAGAATCTTATACCAACCTTCTTGATTTTCTTTTATCCAATATTAAATTCAAACATTACCTACTCTCAACATTGCAACATATTTCCATTGTGTGCACTAAACCCAACATGTTAATGGATTAGAATCTTTTTTCTTTATACACAAAAAAACAAAAACAATATATTTCTCACCTAACCTTTTTTAACACTCCCAATAGGAAGTATAAAATCATATTATTAGGAAAACTAATTAAGTTACAATATTCAACTAGACTTCCATAAGACAATCATCCTGATCGATGGGCTTATGTTCATCGATCTACATCAAAGACAGCGGATTAGCAAACAAAGGAAATAGAAAATAAATGGGAAACTTGTCTCAATAGAAATGCACATTTTTCATGCCTACAAGTACCTTATGTTATTTAATGGGCCCAACCATGAGACCAGTCACGCCATCCATTGTGTGGGCCCAAGTAGGCATGCCCTTTTTCACACCATTTTACAAGTTGGTCTAATGAATCCAAGATATGTATAATTAATATTTAAAAATAAAAATAAAAATAAAATAAAATCAAGCAAAATCGTAAGGTGCATTATTCACATACTACCAACTCCGAGGAAATGAAAAACAAGAACCAAACGTGTATCAGTGTATGACTATAGGCTGCAAATTTTTGAGTGAAGATGTTGAGAGCAATTCTGGTATATTCATTAAGGGCTGGTTGCAAAATATGACTCTACGGAATGATGAAATACTTGGTCCCTACGCATTTAACTCACCATGGGATGATGAATTGCATCACGTAACACTAAAACACGATTTAGCAAGGTCTATGAATGAGATGACACACCAAAGATGGGGAAATTATAGATTTTTTATGTGATAGCGTAACATATACTAATCAACAAAGTCTCACCTGAACAATATATCCAAGTGTTGAGCCTTTGTACAAGCAAGCAGGACAACATAAGATACGCCCATTGTAAAGTTTGGATAGTCTAAACTCGTTTTTAGAACCTTATATAGTTAAATTGTATTAGCTCTAAAAATTTTCTTCATATATGATAGAAGTTTAGAGATCCTACACACGGATGCAGGGGATATTCTTCTTTAAATTTTCTTCATATATGATAGAAGTTTAGAGATCCTACACACGGATGCAGGGGATATTCTTCTTAAAATGAGTCTTCTTTTTCTCTTGGAAGAAATAAATAAATTAAATTAATAAAAAAAATGGGTGAGGTTTTGAATGCTCTCTATATAATAGCGAGAGCCTCGGAGCAAAGATTTATTCAAGTTTCTCTGCGCTTTCTTTCTCTTTTCTCTCTTCCATCTCCTCTGCTGCTTAGACTTGCAAGGTTTTAGAGGTGAAACCCATCTGGGTCTCTCCCTTCTTTTCCATATTTGTTGCTTTGTTTTCAGTGTTATAATGTGATTTGAAAGGCCAGATCTTCTTATCTACTTAATTTTCCTTGTTGGGGTCAGTTTTTTCTTGATGGGTTTCCTCTTAAACTTCGAATGACACAATTTGTGAAAATGATGTCGATGTAAAGGTTCATTAGTATGTAAAGGCTTTGTTTTTTTCTTGTTCAGTGTCTCTAAATGCCCTGTTAGTGCTTTAGCACCGTAGATTTTGATTAAAGTTTTGATTTTGTTGAGTAGGGTGAGAGTTATAAATTCTGGGGCTCCTGGGTTTCTTCTGTTTTTCAGTTTTCTATATAGGGTAAGATGTTTTGGTCTAAATTGAGTTTTTTTTGCCTAATTAAGTTATATCTGATGAATTATGGCCCAGTGGTTAGGGCTGTGTGGGTTTGTCACCCACGTCTTAGCTTCGAATTCCACCTGTGTGGCATGGTTATTTTTTAATGGGTGTTGACCTATAGGTCGCCCAATTGATAGTTTATGGGATCCTTAAAAACCCAAAAGTTGTTTATGATGAGCTGGAGGATTTGTAATTGGGCTTTCTTATATTTAAATTTTGATGCATTTCTATCTATTTTGGTGTACATCTCATTCATACAAAGGCGTACCTTATGAATTTGTTGTGGCTTTTCATGCTTTGGAAATTGAGTTTCATGTTGGAATTTGTTGGAAAGTGATGTCTTAAGTTCTCAATACTGATTGCATGGTTGAAAGGTTATGAGTCTCACTGAATTGCGAAAATTTTGCAGAATGGGGAGTACTGAAGGATCCAAGTATGGAGAGTACACTTACGCAGAGCTCGAGAGGGAGCCTTACTGGCCCTCTGAGAAACTGCGAATTTCGATCACTGGTGCTGGTGGGTTCATTGCATCCCACATTGCCCGTCGATTGAAGAGTGAGGGGCATTACATCATTGCTTCCGACTGGAAGAAGAACGAGCACATGACCGAGGACATGTTCTGTGATGAATTCCACCTTGTGGATCTCAGAGTCATGGATAATTGTATGACGGTCACCTCTGGGGTTGACCATGTATTCAACCTTGCCGCTGATATGGGAGGAATGGGTTTCATTCAGTCAAACCATTCTGTCATCATGTATAACAATACAATGATCAGTTTCAACATGCTCGAGGCTGCCAGGATCAATGGAGTCAAGAGGTTTGTCATATTTTGTTAATGTATTTGTTGTGTTATTAAGATTGGTCCCAACTTGACAAACTAATTGTTGGAGTTATTCCATCTAGTGGTATTTACTCATTGCTCTAATTCATGTATTTATTGTATCAATTTGAAAATCATTTGGTTATTTCGATATGCAGGTTCTTCTATGCTTCGAGTGCATGTATTTACCCAGAATTCAAGCAATTGGAAACTAATGTTAGCTTGAAAGAGGCTGATGCTTGGCCCGCAGAGGTTTGTCAATCTGAGCTAATTGGCATTGCCATATAAACCATTTACTTGCTGATTGGTTGACATAGATATCATTTATACTGTAGCCTCAAGATGCCTATGGATTGGAAAAACTCGCGACAGAAGAGTTGTGCAAACATTACACTAAGGATTTTGGAATTGAGTGTCGTGTTGGACGCTTCCACAACATCTATGGTCCCTTTGGGACATGGAAAGGTAAAAGTGGATTCTATTCTCCCAGGCACCCATTTGTTTTCGTAATTCCTATTTGCATCCGAATTGATTTGCCCGATGTTTATTGCATATAGGTGGAAGGGAGAAGGCCCCTGCTGCCTTTTGCAGGAAGGTGCTCACATCCACTGATAAATTTGAGATGTGGGGTGATGGACTGCAGACTCGATCCTTTACTTTCATTGATGAATGTGTTGAAGGTGTTCTGAGGTAATAGTTTCAATTTCTTTTTTATTTTTGAAAAGCGACTAGGGCTTTTTTTATTGGATCACAAAACTGTTAACACCTTCGGCAGGGTGCGAACTCTGGACTTGTGATACATCCGCCACAAGTGTTGGCACCCGTTGGCAGAAATTTGCTTAACCTCGTCTCTTATTTGTTCCCTTTTTGTTGGTTTGTTATATTTTGGTAACTTTAGATTTGGATTACTTATTAGTTACGCCTACTTTATGTCCGTGACCTAATTGGTAAATGCCATCCTCTGTGACAGACATATTCTGTTGGTGTTGGTGTTTGTGATGTGAAATAAATATCGGACATTTCCTCCTATATGAATCGGATATAGCTGCGCCATTAAATATAAAGTTTGTGCTTGCCATGGTGGCCAATACGTATACGACAAAATCCTAGAAAAATGGCGTTTTGTGTATGCCTTTAGTCCTGAAGAATCGAACTTCAGATAGTAACTTAATAGAGAAATAAAATTGTTATAATAGGAATTGGATCGAAGGTCTATCCCATATCAAAAATTATTGCCTGAATTGACCACTTGTTCCTTACATGCATTTTGTAACTTGTTCTGGAATTATTTTCTCCATATCCAGATTGACAAAGTCAGACTTCCGGGAGCCATTGAATATTGGAAGTGATGAGATGGTCAGTATGAATGAGATGGCCGAGATTGTATTGAGTTTTGATAACAAGAAGCTTCCCATCCAGCACATTCCTGGCCCAGAGGGGGTGCGTGGTCGGAATTCTGACAACACTCTCATCAAAGAGAAGCTTGGTTGGGCTCCAACAATGAAACTAAAGGTAACTGAAGAGTGAAGAGTAATCTAGCTTTCTTGTGAGTTATTTCCCTGCATTTTTGGAAAATAGAAAAAATTACTGATGTCGGTATTACATTGTCTAATCTTTCCAGGATGGCTTGAGGTTCACATACTTTTGGATCAAGGAACAAATTGAGAAGGAAAAATCTCAAGGTGTTGATCTTTCAGTCTATGGGTCATCCAAGGTTGTCGGAACACAGGCGCCTGTTCAACTGGGGTCTCTCCGTGCAGCTGATGGCAAAGAATGAGCCAGGTGAAGCTAAATGGTTATTCTAGTTGCGTAGAAAGGCTATAAAATAATATGGTGGATGTCACCATACCAAGTGGGATGGGAAGATTTGGACATCATAAAGTTTGGTTAATTTATGCAAGCTAGTATGTGTATTTCCTGTTATTACATATTATGGTATAATATAGGAGGATGTCTTCATCCCTGTTTTTTCTTTGGCTTTATGGGTGGTCTCTGTTTTAGGATGTAGTAACAAGAACGTGTGTATGCTTCCTTTAAGTCCAATGAATGAAGGCCCCTCTTACTATGCATTTCCTTTACTTGGATTCAATCTCCATTTGAATCATTGTCTATGTATGGCAACTATCATGCCTTCTTGTTTGGAAAGATGTAGGCTCTAGTAAGAACTTTTAAATTGTTGCAAACTATCTTTGATGTGGGATTCAACTTGGATTCCACATGGTGCCCTTTCCCTTGTTTGGAAAGATTGTGAACTTTAGTAAGAAAGTTGAAATTAGTGCAACCTATGTTTGATGTGGGAACCCTATCTGCGTTGGAACTTCATGAGAAATAGATACATATAGCGAGGGTCTGCTTATACCAGCTTGTTTTTACAAAATAAAGAAAACGTATATCATGACAGAAAAAGATAAAAACATCTAAATAAATAGTAAATAATAAGTCGACGTATTGATACAAATGTTCAATATGGAAAACGAAGAAAATAGGTTAAGGACAGACTAGAGTAGTTTGCGTGCAGTTGGTATGTATTGGGTATATTCTTATAAGAAAGGCAGGCATTTTGCGTGACAGAAATTTACAAGTTCCCTTGAGCTCGTGCACAAGGATGGAGAAACGGGGGAAAGAAGAAAACGGACTTATGAGGTAGAAGGATGGAGATTTGGTGATCTATTTATAAATGTATTCTCAACTGGAGAATTCCTTTTTCTTGTTAACAAGGAATAACGAAGAATATAGAGCTTTTAAACAAGGGCTGTTGTGGATTCACCTTAGTAGTAGGGTCTAATGTACGCTACTTTCATTCAGAGTTATCATGCTATACATCAATACATGTATGGTAGTTGCAGCAAAACTAGATCATATGGTGACTTTACCTGCAGCACCATAGTTTTACCTACTAAGCATAGAAGCATTGTTTAAAGGCGCAAATTCTCACGTGGCGAATCGTAGGTAGCAGAAGGAAAAAAAAAAAGGTAATGCTAAATAGGTGACAAAGACGTCAAGGATCTGTTGGGAGATTTAGGAAGAACTGAAACTTAAGAAAAACCAATTTTATTAATCTCTCAAAAGTCTTACAACTTCACAGCCTTACTATGCTTACAACACTCACTACTACACTTGAGCTTGTTTGCTCCTTGATGCCTACACCTCACAACCTCTCCCTTATTTATAGTAGTTCTAAGGAGGTGGGAGGATTCTAGAGAAGCAATCTCAACCACACATTTTTGCTTCTCTAGAACTCTCTCAAATGTCTAGAGTATTATAAGGGTGTAGAATTCTCTAGACATTGAACCATCTAGAGAATACCCATGATCTTCTTGATAATGGGTTTGGGCTTTAGGCTTTAAACATTTGGGCTAGTTAGTGATGATTTTCAACACTCCCCCTCATCACTAACTCCGTTGAAGATCATGCCAAGTTGTCTCCGGAAGTCTTCGAACTTTGTCGTGCCAAGTCCCTTAGTGAATATATCTGCTACTTGGTTATCTGTCTTGGTTGTTTGCATTTCTATCTTTCCTTGAAGTACCTTCTCTCTAATGAAGTGGTAGTGAACCTCTACGTGCTTTGTCCTTGCATGGAACACCGGATTTTCAGCTAAGCGTATTGTAGACTGATTATCACAATGCAATGGTATTGCATAATCGACTGGCTGGTGAAGGTCCTTCATTCGTTGTACTAGCCAAGTACTTTCCTGTGCTGCCAGAGCTGCTGCTCTGTACTCCGTTTCTGTAGTTGAGAGAGATACTGTTGGTTGTCTCTTGCTACACCAAGTGATTGTTCCTGAACCAAGACTAAACACGTATCTTGTAGTCGATCTCCTTGTGTCATGATCTCCAGCATAATCCGCATCGCAGTAGCCAACCATTTTGCATTCCTCATCTTTCTTGTATAGAATTCCAATGTCAGTGGTACCTTTCACATACCTTAAGATTCTGCGAACTGCTTCGAGATGAGGCTTCTTCGGCTTCTGCATGAACCGGCTTGCTATTTCAACTGCGTAGGCTATGTCTGGCCGTGTGAGGGTTAGGTAGATTAGGCTCCCGACAAGCTGGCGATACATTGTTGTATCTTCCAAGTCTTTTCCTTTATCAGCACATAACTTAACATTGGTCTCCATCGGTGTTGAGGTTGGTTTACACTCAAGCATCCCGTACTTCTTCAATAAATCTCGAGCATATTTCTGCTAGCAAAGAAATAAGCCTCTGTCACTTCGTTCTATCTCAAGCCCTAGGAAGTGTCTTAATTCTCCTAACTCCTTCATTTGGAAGCGGACCGCCAGGTTTCTTCGTACTCTTTGAATCTCTTCTGTATCATTTCCAGTGATAATTAGATCATCTACGTATACTAACACTATTGCTAGTTTTCCTTCCTGGGATTTGATAAATAGGCTGGAGTCTAAATGTGCAACTGAGTAACCGCTTTGAACTAAGAACTCCGCTATTTTTCCGTACCAGGCCCTTGGTGCTTGCTTCAGTCCGTACAACGCCTTTTTTAGCTTGCAAACATAGTTTTGTTGGGTTTTACACTCAAACCCCCTCGGTTGTTCCATATATATTTCTCGGTCAATTTCACAGTGCAGGAACGCGTTCTTCACATCCATTTGCCATAGTTTCCAAGATTTATTTGCTGTTAGTGAAAGTAGAACCCTGACCGTAGTAATCTTGGTTACTGGACTGAATGTTTCATCGTAGTCCAGCCCATATTGCTGTGAGAACCCTCGAGCTACCAATCGAGCCTTGTACCGTTCTATCGAGCCATCAGAACGAGTTTTTATCTTGTAGACCCATTTACATGATATGGGCTTTACATCGGTTTTGGTACCCAGTTCCAAGTTTGATTTTGCTCCAGGGCTTGGATTTCTTCTTCCATTGCATTTCTCCATTCCAGACTCTGAGATGTTGAGATGTTTCTTCAAATGTTGCGGGCTCCTTAATGTTGTGTTCTTCAGTCACAACATTTGCATACTTTGGATTGGGCTTGCGTTGTCTAGTTGTCCTTCTTAACTGTTGGCCCACATCTTCTTCACTTTCTTGAACTTCTTCTGGTGTTCTTTTATATATACCAGTCTGCCATGGGCTTGAAGATGTACTTGGTGTTTTGGGTGAGCTTGGTCGTACTCCTTCTTCATCATTTGCAGGTGATGACTCATTTTCCTGCATTTCCTCTTGTAGACTTTTGGAGTCTGGCAAAAGTAGTTGTTGTGTAGACCACTACGATGAAGCTTCGTCAAACACCACGTTCCTTGATGTATAACACCGCTCGGTTGTAGGATTGCAACATTTCCACCCTTTTCTTTTACTGTCGTATCCCACAAAGATGCAACGAATAGCCTTCTTATCGAACTTACTTCTCAGGTAATCAGGCACGAACACGTAGCACACACATCTGAATACTCAGAAGTGACTCACCGTAGGCTTGGTATGCCATAACTTCTGGAACGGTGAAAGGAAATCTAGTTTTGCTTGTGGCAGCCTGTTGATAACATGGGTTGTTGTCTTCATACACTCGGCCCAAAAACGACTCGGTACATTCTTCGCATGCAGCATACTTCGACATATCTCTGCCAAATGTTGGTTCTTCCTTTCAGCTATGCCATTTTGTTGAGGGGTGCCTGTAACGACCCGGTCCACATGACACCATATTGTCCGCTTTGGACTACCAACCGGCCCGCACGGCTTTAAAACGCGTGTTGTCATGTAGAGCGACCTCGCACACTTAAAGCACATCCCCCTCCCGCACCCAGGCGATATGGGACTATGATCCCCTTGTAGCTCGTCCAACCCCTCTTGGCCTATTGGGCCTGTTGGGCCTGTTGGGCCCTCTACCCTCACCCTCACCCTCACCTCAGGTCCGCCCACTTAGGGTCTCACAATCCACCCCCCTTAAGGCCAAACATCCTCGTTGGCCACACAAGCACCCACAACGTCCACGTCGCCAGAGGGCCCACCAACACGTGGCATACTTCCGGCTGGGTCAGGCTCTGATACCAACTGTAACGACTCGGTCCACATGACACCATATTGTCCGCTTTGGGCTACCAACCGGCCCGCACGACTTTAAAACGCGTGTTGTCATGTAGAGCGACCTCGCACACTTAAAGCACATCCCCCTCCCGCACCCAGGCGATATGGGACTATGATCCCCTTGTAGCTCGTCCAACCCCTCTTGGCCTATTGGGCCTGTTGGGCCCTCTACCCTCACCCTCACCCTCACCTCAGGTCCGCCCACTTAGGGTCTCACATGTTAGTTGCCTCCTGATTTTACACTCCTTCAGAAACTTGGTAAATTCATCCGAAGTGTATTCTCCACCATTATCGGTACGCAGGCATTTGATCTTCTTCCCTACTTTGCATTCGATGTCCTCCTTAAATGCCTTAAATATGTCAAGAACTTCTGATTTTTCCTTCAGAAAGTAAACCCACACGTACCTTGAAAAATCATCAATAAAGGTCACCATGTATCGCATTCCACTGACTGATGGTTGTTTCACCCGGCCGAACACATCTGAGTGGATGAGTTGCAATGGTTCCTTAGCCCTAAACTTTGACTCCTGATAGGAAAGTTGATGAGCTTTTCCGTACTGGCACCCAGCACAGACTGTTCCTCCTCGTACGTCCAGGTGAGGTAGACCCTTCAACATTGACTTAGTCATCATTATCTTCAACTTATGATAGCTAACATGCCCTAGCCTTGCATGCCACAAGTCAGCAGTTTCACTGCATCGAGTCTTATCCACATATGCTGATTCCGCAGACATCACGTAGATAGACTCCAACTTTCTTCCCGTCATGATGGGTGTACCCGATGGTTTTAGAGTTTGGTACACCTTAACATCTTCCGGCCCGAACACCACATACTTGCCAGTTGCTGTTAATTATGATACTGACAATAAGTTTTTCTTCATACCTGGAACGTGATAGACATTTTGCAATTGAACTTGATTAGGGCTGAAGCGTGGAGTGAATGTAGCCTCCCCAGTGTGAGCAATCGACAATCTCGTGTTATCGGCAGTTATCACGACCCGGTCTCCTTTGTATTCACATAAGCTTGACAGCTTCTCCTTGTCTCCAGTCATATGGTTAGAGCAGCTTGAGTCAACAATCCAATCCTTACTGTAGTTGACTTGCACGTCTTGATCTTCAGCGGCCATGGCTACCTCATCCTTGGAGAAGTCAATTTCTTCATCTAAAATATCCTCTCGAACAGGCTGGGTAGTTGCAAAGGATACTTGGAAGTCCCATTCTTCTTCACTGCTATCTTGGTGATTATGAGACGTCACCAAGTTTCCTTCAGCTGTCTTCTTCTTTGACCAGCAGTCTTTTGCATAGTGGCCTCTCTTGCCACAGTTGTAGCAACCGTCCTTTCTCCGGCCATTGTTGTTTCTGCCTTGCTGAGCTCCCCCTTTCTTGTAGCTCCTCTCCTGGGATTTCTTGGGCCTGCTATCTTCTTCTTTATCTGATCTTACAAAATTCTTCTTTTTATACCCTGCCCTTTATTTTGTTGAAGAGCGCCTCCTCTTCCTTATTTTCCAGAGAGACACCTTCCATTTGCTTAGCCAAACTTTCTTGATTGGCCAACAAACTTTCAAACTCCACAATAGAAGGTTGAGTTGGCCAACCACGAATGGCAGTAACAATCCCGGTATATTCAGGTTTTAGACCATGGATTATTATTCTTTTCATCCTATCTTCGGTAACTTTGGAGGCAGGGTCTAACTCTGAAATTTCACTACATAAAGTTTTAATTTTTAAAAAATAGTCTTTAATAGACATACCTCCTTGCTTGGAGTTCATCAACTCATTCTCCAAGAACTGTAGGCGTGCATCATTCGTTCTTGAAAACAGGGATGCAAATGTATCCCAAGCTCCTTTGGGTGTGTCAGCATCTTCTATATACTGAAACATTTCATCCTCGATCGTCGTCTTGAGCACATAAAGCGCCTTCCCTGCTTTGATCTCCCACTTCTTGAATTCGACAGCATTCTCCTTTGGTGGTGGTGTAGTCTCACTACCACCAACAACCTGCCACAAGTCCTGCCCTTGCAAGTAGGACTTTATCCTTGTTTGCCAACTCTTGTAATTATGGTGGTTGAGCTTTGTAAGCCCACCAGTTGTGCCAACGAGATCTCCCATCGTGATAAGGTACAACCTCCTTTGTGCTACCGAGTAAGCTTGGTCTTACACCAATCTGCTTCACAGTCCCGAACTATGCACGAATGATCTCTGACTAGACAGTGTTTTACCAAAGGTGAGAATAGTACCCTATGTATGAATAGGGTGAGCTGGCTCTGATACCAAATTGTTGGGAGATTTGGGAAGAACTGAAACTTAAGAAATACCAATTTTATTAATCTCTCAAAAGTCTTACAACTTCAAACCCTTACTATGCTCACAACACTCACTACTACACTTGAGCTTGTTTGCTCCTTGATGCCTACACCTCACAACCTCTCCCTTATTTATAGTAGTTCTAAGGAGGTGGGAGGATTCTAAAGAAGCAATCTCAACCACACATTTTTGCTTCTCTAGAACTCTCTCAAATGTCTAGAGTATTATAAGGGTGTAGAATTTTCTAGACATTGAACCATTTAGAGAATACCCATGATCTTCTAGATAATGGGTTTGGGCTTTAGGCTTTAAACATTTGGGCTAGTTAGTGATGATTTTCAACAGGATCAGCATTATGATGCATCATCGAATGACTTTTCCAAATACTTGGAAGGAATCCCTTTGAATGGATTATTTTAAGTTCTTCCGTGATTCCAATTAAAACCTTGTCACTGTCTTTGTATTTGCCTTAATTCCATTGTATCCTTCAAGCCTAAAATCCTGGATATAAGCAAATTAAGGGGATGATGGAGCGATATGGATGACAAGTCACTGATACTAATCGGAATGGATATACTATGTACTTGAGCGGTCCAAAGATGATTTCAAATTGGATGGTATCAATGCAGGCTATTCTTATGAGAAGTAGTGGTTGTTGGGATGAAGTTGGCTTGAATAGTCCCACATCAAGTAAGGTGGAGTTGTCACTGAGGTTTATAAGGGCATGGTCCACTCCCTAATAGCAACGAGGCCTTTTAAGATAAAAACCCCACACCTGTGGCCCGAATGGTAGGCCCAAGTTGCGGTGTTTAAGTTGGATACAATGGTATCAGAGCCGATGGTTCGGCTGAGACTTGGCAAGTGGTGCAAGGCAGCACATTGTTCAGGGATTAGGTTCCAGATCCTTTCCATGAAAAGGTATCCTACAAGTTTGGTCGAGGTGGAGTTAGTGCGGCCCACTCCCTAATAGCAACAAGGCCTTTTAAGATAAAACCCCAAGTTGCGGTGTTTAAGTTGGGGATAATATCGTTGTTAGATGAATGGATGCAGCTTAGGTTCCAGATCCTTGTCATGAGAAGGTATCCTACAAGTCCGGTCGAGGTGGAGTTAGTGCGGCCCACTCCCTAATAGCAACAAAGCATTTTAAGATAAAACTCCAAGTTGCGGTGTTTAAGTTGGGGATAATATCGTTGCTATATATAGTGGACCTAGGTGCGCGCATGCGCTTAGCGCGCGCCAACAGTGGTACCCCCATTTTGTTATGTGGAACACTGACAAAAATAAGTTGTTAGAAAAAAACGATAATTAGCATGGAGTAGAGGTGACTCCGTGTCCCAAAAGGGCATTTCATGGATAAGGTTATTAACTGTGATCCCCGTATATGAAATGGTAGGGAAAAGTTTGATGTTTTGGGTGGCCGATTGTGAAGGTGTTTTTTGACCAAGACGAAAAGGTTGCCTTGCCCTGTTTTATTCATAAAGCTTCTAATAAATAATCAAGAGCCACATTGCCCTTTCACTAGTTTTACAACCCACACATCTTAGGAGCCCAACTATTCTCAACTGGTTGAGCCCTCGATAAATCAGTCTGCCAACACCTCTCAGGCAATGATGTAGCCTCTCTCTACTCTCTGTCCCGATTTATCTTTCCTCTTCGGCGCCAGCAAGCACACCTGATAATAGAATTAACTCTAGCACACATGCTATGACTATTTTTCAGCTCAGCGCTACTAAATCCATCACCGACCAGATATTTGGGCCGCCCTTGCCAACAGTTAGAGCCATCCTTGACTCTTTCCGGTCAGAGCCTCCAATTTTGGAGCAGTTTGTGCCACATGAACAGGGACTAGGAGAGATTCAGGGATCAACTCTACCTTCCCATCATCCTGAACTATTGATCTATCTAGGTAGTCAAGAGCTTCTAACGAACACGCAAGCTCCGTTTATTGGTTCTCATCGCATCCAACCTCAACATCAATTAGAATGGTGTGAGATAATCAAAGCCTTTTGTCCACCAATTGTAGCTCAGTTGGTCGGACGTTCACTCACCTTGTGAGAGGTCGCGGGTTCGAGACTTACTAGTTAGGATTTTGTGAGTTTTCGCCCAATTATTAGGAGCACATGTGCTCCGCCGTTGATAAGCCTTCGGGTATTGTATGCAGCTGCTTAGATAGACTAGACCAGAGCGAAAGCAAGTTTCTATGCGAGATGGAGACGACAAGGTTATTAAGTAGCAACAATATTGTAGCCTTCGGGCCTGGTTTGGTTAACCCTATAGGGTCAGTCATGTAGCCTTCGGGCATAGATTAATAAATTAATAAAAGGAGTCGACGACCTAATTTAAAAAAATAATAATAATAATAATCAAAGCCAATAAACTCCGCACTATTCTGAAGCTGCGAGCAAGGTGCTTGAATAGAGCCACCGCGGAGCTGAACCGCAACAAGTCTGTTGCAGAGCCGACTTATAGACCTCCTACTTGTTCAGGCAAAGTGCAAGCTCAAACAAGAGCTCCTAAAGGCAAAGGGAAGGGAAAACTCGATTCAGCAATGGGAACCATACAAGAAGGGAGTGTATTTCAGGAACTTGGACAACTCGATGACCAGGGACAATCATATTGCTACAGCTCCTTCTCCAGACAGGACGATGTCACATGGTTTCCCTACTCATCCTCCTTCCCACTCAGAGCTAGTCATTCAAAACAAAAATGTTATCACTCAACCAGCCCCACCTGGGCTGCCTACTCTAATTGGAGCAGAGATTATGCACAAAACGACAACTTGTCTATCTCCATCGAGTCAGTGAGACTCACACAATCAATCTTCTATCAATCTAGAAAGCAACTTTGACGAAGAGGCGACCCTTCTAAAGGGTCTCCCTGCGCATTCAGAACTTTACGGGCCCTCTCCCGTCAGTCCAATCCTGATGTTTTGTTCATCTTTAAGACAAAATCACCTTCATCCAAAATGGATTGCATATGGCGGAGACTAGGCTACATACATAGAGCTTCGATGTCAACTAGCGATCTATCAGGCGGTCTTGCTTTGTTTTAGAAAGAATGTACACATTTAAATGTTATTAGTTCCTAGAAATATTTTTTCTACTGCACTGTTGATAATTACTACTCTCAACATACATGGTCCATTATATTTTCTTATGGAGAGCCTCACCCTTCCTTAAGATCAGCTTTCTGGGACACTATCGAATTTGGTGTCTCTTTTGAATACCCCAGTAATGATTATTGGTGATCTGAATGCCATTGCATCTCAGGAAGATAAGCTAGGTGGTAGGAGAGTCACGGCTTCTACTGTTAAGCACCTTAGGAATTTTCTAGCCTGTCATAATTTAATAGACCTCCCCCTCACAGGTTCCAAATTTACCTAGACTAATAAATGAAAGGACTCCCATGGCATTAAATCTAAACTTGATAGGATACTAGTCCCCACTGATTGGCTAGAAACTTTCCCCTCGGCCTTAGGTCGGTCCATTCATACTTCTTCCTTGGATCATAGAGCTATCTCCCTTCTTTTGACTTCTATTTGTAACTCGGGTCCAAAATCGTTTTGTTTTTTCCACATGTGGACCAGGGATCCGCGTTGCCGGGATCTTGTCCAATCTTTTTGGAACTCCAACTCTTCTGCTGGGCCGGATCAGAATTTCACAATGAAAACTAAACGGCTCAGCTATAAGCTCTCGAGATGGAATAAGGAGGTTTTTCAGAATATTGAAGATAATATCAACAACACCAGGAAAGAATTAGATAAACTCCAGAATGACCCCCTTCCAATATTAATGCCTCCGCTACCTTAATACTGGAAGAGCGACTATCTAAGCTTCTCTATAGGAAAGAGCTTTTTTGGAGGAATAAGTCTGGTGAATCCTAGCTCCAAGATAGTAACAAGAATACTTAATTCTTCCATTTTCCCTCTCTGTTTCGCCGGAAGCGTAATCAGATTCTCCGTCTTCGGGACCAACAAAACAATTGGCACTCCACCCAAGATTCAATAACCCAAATCCTCAACAGTTATTTCGGGAATATTTTCCAATCCTCAAATCCAGTGAATAACCAGGAAATCATGTCCTTATTCTCATCGGTCATATCGGATTCTGACAATGAACAACTTCTGAAAGTCCCTGATGAGGAGGAAATTAGATCCACTATCTTTGGTATCGGGAGCCACAAAGCCCCAGGTCCGGATGACTTCCATGCTTTCTTTTTTTCAACACTATTGGGAGATAGTCAAACAAGATGTCATTGACATGGTAAAAAAAAATTCCTCGCCAAAACTCTTGATCCAAAACTCAATGAAACTTTTCTTACCTTGATAGCCAAAGTCTCTAATCCAACCACTCATGACAAGTTTCGCCTCATTGGCTTTTGCAATGTTATATACAAAGTCATCTCTAAAATCCTTGCAAATCGCCTTAAGTCTCGACTTGATAACATTATTTCCCCTAACCAAGGGGCTTTCCTGAAGGGCAAATCAATCTTGATAATGTCAACCTAGCCCACGAAGCATTTTTTCAGATGAAGCATTCTCGCAGGAAAAAAATGTTGGATGGCGATTAAAATTGATATGGCCAAGGCATATTACCAGGTGGAATCGACATTTCTCCTACAAATTTTCCATAAACTCGGTTTTGCCCAAAATCGGATTACCCTTGTAGAACAATGCATTTCAACTTCGTCTCTCAAAGTCCTATTCAATGGAACACCACTGGAAGGGATCAAACCATCAAGGGGCATAAGACAAGGAGACCCACTTTCCCCTTATCTTTTTATCCTAGTGGCTGAAGCTCTTTCCCGTATGATCATGAGAGTGGAATCAAATAATGTTATCAAATGGGTCCATATCCGTCGCCATGCCCCATCCATCGGCCACCTTCTCTATGCTGATGATCTTCTGCTCTTCTGCAGAGTTACACTAGTTGAGGCACATTCTATCGAAAACCTATTATCAGAATACTGTGTTGCCTCAGGACAAGCGGTGAACTATGATAAGTCTTCGGTTTATTACAGCTTTGATATCCATCCCAAGCATACCAAGATGATTAACATAATCCTTGGGCCAAGATGTATAATCCGAAGGATAAATACCTCGGCACGCCTTTGCTTCTCTCTAAGAAAAAAGCATCCAACTTCCATTTTCTGGTTGATAAGATCAACTCAAAACTTTTCGCTTGGAAAGCCAAAGTCCTATCCCAAGCTGGTAAAACTGTTATGATAAAGGCGGTAGTTCACTCCATTCCTGTGTACACCATGCAAACCTTCCTTCTTCATCGATCCATTCTTACACAAATCGATCATCTAATCCGCAATTTCAGGTGAAATGGAACGGAGGAAGGGAAAACCAAACATCTCTGTAGCTGGGAAAGGTTGACCCTACCTAGACATTTAGGAGGTCTTAACATTCTAATTGCCCGTAAGAAAAATCTCGCCTTAAAAGCTAAACACATGTGGAATGTAATTGCAAACCCTAGCAATCCATGCAACATTCAATTAAAGGCGATTTACTTTCCCAACAAGAGCATCTTCTAGCTTTCCAAACCCCCCTCTGTAGCCTCCTTTGCTTGGCGAGGAAACATGGTAGCCCTCACCAAGATGAGACGACACCTAATTTGGCAAATTCGATCGGGGTGTCAAGCTCATAACTGGAATGACTACTGGGTGAAACCAAATTTTCTGCTGACAAACTGCAAACCCCTATCCACATCCTTGCATACGGTACGAGAACTCTGGCTCGATCAGGATAACCCTCATTGTCATTGGAATGTAGATCTCATTACCTTTCTTTTCCCTCAACATGTGGTTAGTGATATCCTGGTTATTGTCCTTCGTGCCTCCAGATAGCAAGATGCACTCATATGGAAATTTGACAAAAGAGGGGTGTTTTCGGTCAAAAGCGCAACCAAAGCTTTTCTCATGGATGAATTAGAATCATCCTCCTCCAACCCGACTTCGGGACATCTTAATCCTAAGATTCTTCGAGAACTATGAAGAGTGAAAGCCCCAGCTACTGCTCTCCTCCTGCTTTGGAAAGTCTCTCAAAATATCCTGCCAGCCATGACAAATCTCACACGTTTACATATGCCTATTGAGGATTGTTGTGTCATGCACATTTCTTCCTTTGCCCAATGGTTACAAAACTTTGGCTCCTCTCCCCCTCCCCATTAATTGGATAAGAGTCCTCCTCCTTGATCAAACTACACATGAGGCGCTTAACTTTATCTGGGACTCGGCTGACGCTAATCCAATTAATCGTGAGGAAATTCTTTTGCAATTCACTGTGGTGATCATGTCACTATGGCAATCCAGGAATGATATTATTTTTAAAAAGGCTAACCTCTCTTTCCAAACCTTTACACTGTCAACCAACCACATCTGGGCGGCTTGGCAAAAGCAATGGTTCCAAAAATCGAGTCGAAACAATTATGACCCGGCTAATCCCACCTCCTTACACCACGTCCTAGAAACAACTACCATAGTGAACCCCCATCATCAAAAACAAGAATTACCTAGTCCCATTGAACAACCGTCTAACTCTCAAGTTTCTCGACTACACACGATTCAAAGACAACTCTTGGCAATTAGAGTTCATAGGATTAACAGACTCACTAGGAGCCCCTAGAACCCCCTACACCTCTCTCTCCTCTGAGATGTATTTGGTAACTTTTTTTTTTTGAAAGGAAGGCAAGGTTTTTATAGGATCCCTGAACCCATAAAGATGTCGCAAGCTGGGTTTGAATCCATGACCTAATGGTACCATCCGCCAAGCTCTAACCGTTGAGTTGTCATGCCATTGGCATCTATTTGGTAACTTATCATGCCTGTTTCTTTGCTTCTTCTCAACAGGGAGCTTTTGGAGTCCTTGCGGTGGACGCTTTTGGTAAGTTTCGTGCCAGACTGGCAGACACGATTTCAGGCCGGGTATTCAACGGTACTATGGCCGAATGTTTTGCTGCAGAAGACAATTGTAGTGTCTTCAGTTGTAGAAATACATTTGAAGGAATACCTTTTCGCAGTTTTTTATGGCAATATTTCAAATTAAAAGTTTATGACATGAGAACTATGTAACAATGACATTCATTTAAATAAAAATTCCTTATCGTACTTGTACCAGCCATTTATATGCGGACGCATATCCAAGTTCAACGGTCCATCACGATACTGCATGTTCAAATCACCAACTTTTGAATTTCGCATATCTTTCAAAAGTTTTAGCATTTTAAAATGTTATATTCTGGCAAGTTAATAGTACATGTGTAGAAATATTGATCTACGAATGACTTATAACATAAATGTATCCCCATATTGTGTTTTTCAATCGACGTATCCCACAACTCGTACCCGAGTCTGAAACTGATACTCATGTCCGTGTTGTCGTTACATAGCATGAAACTCTAATGCACCCCCCTGGTGGTCAGAATTGAAAAGGCTTGGGATTTATTTGCTCTTATATTGGATATTTATCTGAACCTGCAAGATTTTACTGCTAAGAAATGGACCAGAAAATGGTTTCATTAGACAAGGAAGACATCGCTTTTGCTTGCTGTCTATCAGGTGTAAGGCATCTTCTCTGCCCATCAGGTGCCTACAAAATGGTGTTTTGATTACTATTATTTGTATGGGTTGCCTTGGGATGATTCACATAGATTTTTGACATGCTACATTCCACAGGTGTATCTCTCTATTCAAAGATGATCCTATCTTATATGCTCTTTAGAGATCTTATAGTTTGCACTGGAGTAATTGCTAAAGCAAGAAGGATTCTTGGTGCGACCAAAAAATCACTATGATTGTAAATAGAGAGGGATAGACAGCGAAAAAGAGTTCTGCTATCATATAATAGGTGCTACAGTAGTTTCTTTGGAGTATGTAAAATCCTAATCAATGACAAGGTCATTTGAAGTTGTTTGAAAGGGAAATATATTATGTCATAGTGTGAATCAAAGATGCACTGGGCAGTGGGCACTATAGTAAATGTTGGACCTCTATCATGCAATGAGGGTGGTAGGAAGCTGTATGTAGGGATGGCAGTGGGGCGGATTTTCACGGATATCCGCCCCACCCAATCCGTTTGGGGCGGTTTTGGATATGCCTAAACGGATTTTGGGGCGGATACGGATTTGGCCATATCCGCCCCACGGATATCCGTTTAAGTGTTGATATTATAAAAATACCCTCAACCCTTTAAATGCTGGAAAAAAAAAACCTACATCTGCCTCTCACCTCTCTCTCTCAATCACTTTCACTTCTTTTTTCAGCTCTCACAAACCAGAGGAGCAAAAGCAGAGACAAAGTCCCAACTCCCGTCTCTCTCTCTCGTCTCCAGTCTTCCTCCTACCCCTCTCTCTCTCGCCTCCAGTCTCCTTCATCACAGCGAAGATCGCGAAGGGTCCCTTCTTCTCCCTCAAAACAGCGAAGGCCGCCGCGAAGGGTCCCTTCGTCTCTTCCCGAAGGGGTCCCTTCTCTCTCAAAACAGCGAAGGCCGCGAGCAACCCTCCCGTCTTTTCTCTCACAGCGAAGGCCGAACTCCGAAGGGTCGTCCCTTCTTCTCAGATCTGAGATCAAGAAACATTTCAGATCTGAGATCAAGAAACATTTCAGATCTGAGGCCGACACTCGAAGAAACATTTCAGATCTGAGATCAAGATCTGAAATCAAGATCTCAGATCAAGATCAAGATCAAGATCTGAAATCGAGATCTCAGATCAAGATCAAGATCAAGATTTCAGATCAAGATCTCAGATCTGAAATCAAGATATCAGATCTAAGATCAAATTTTTTTTTTTAAATTTTCAGATCAAGATATCAGATCTATGAGATATCGAATTTTTTTTTTTTTTTTAATTTTCGTATGGATTCTTTATAATTTTTCTATGGATGTTTGTATCTTTGTAATTTTTGTTATAATTTATGTAATTAGATGGATAACCGTAAATGGATTGGCGGGGCGGGGCAGATATCCGCCAATCCGCACGAGGCGGTTACGGTTTTTAATAAAAATTGCAAACGGATTGGGGATCCGTTATTCCTGACAGATCGGGGATGAATTTGCTCAAATCAGCCCCGTTGCCATCCCTAGCTGTATGGAAAATTCATGGAATGAACAACTGGATACGTGTTTGAACTAGCAATTGTCAATAAATTTGGGTGTAATTAAAATTAGATATCAACGTGTGCAAAAAAATTTACGCTAGAGATTAGGATTATGGGAGGTGCATCACAAGCTATGTTTTTATGATTCCTATGACTCCAATATGTTCGAGATCAATGATGCAATAATTACTAGTAGCATAACATTGTCCATATTATGGATGTTATGTAAGAACCCAGGAGGCTTTGTCTAAAGGAGTGAAGTGTCTTAGTGATCAAGCTTTGGTTGTCACAATATACAAGGCAGCTAAATTGCTATAGTGAGGAATCGTGTTTAGCATGTCAGGATGAACTTATTCATGCAACTAGGCTTATGGGGAAATTCTCTTTGAGAAGGTTCAAACAAAAGACAATACCGTGAACATGGGAAAAAAACATGTTCTCATGAAGAAGTTAAAGCATTTCTGAGTTTCTCATATGATTCACCAGTTGCTAGAGTGGATGCCAGTTGAGCCAAAGCAGTAAATGTTAGCCGTGATGAAGTCAGTATGCATTGGATCCAAGGTGGTCAGTGTTGAATAGCTCGCCAAAGTAGAAATTGTTGAACAAAGGTAAGAAAGGAAGCATACAGAGAAGTCAAAGAGTTATAAGCGAAATCCAAGTTGTTTGGAGCTTCCCGAGAGGAATAGACTTATATATCCATATTTTTTTTCGGAATGCTTCATTCTGAGTAGGTGCTGTTAAATAATAGAAGTCTACCTATGTTACAGAATAGGAAAGTGTCACAGAATAGGTTAGGAAAGTCAGAATAGAATAGAAGTCTTAGGTTTCCTATCTCTACAAGGTTAGGTTAGAGTTTGCTTTATAAGCTTGTATTCCATTCAACACAAAATAATAATATTACAATACAATTTATTTACATGGTATCAGAGCGAGACTTCTCTGATTAACCGTCTCCCGCCGCCGCGCAATCTTACCATCTCTGCTTCTCTATGCCGTCACAAAACTCAAACACCATTTCAAACAGGGATCATCGATCTCTTCAACTTGATCAACAGGGATCATTATCCATCTTGATCAACAAATATCAACAAAGTTATCTCTTCAAACAGAGATCTTCATCTCTTCAAACAGAAATCTTCTTCAGCTCTTCATCTCGATTAATAGAGATCTTCAACAACAAAATTGATCAACAATCAACAGAGTTGATCAATCAAACCCTTCCCCGAGATCCATCATCAATAATCGATCCATCATTAACAATTGATCATCACCAATCAGAAACAACAATCGATCTATCAACAATCTATCATCAATCTGACCAACAAAGATCATCATCAAGAGATCCATAATCAATCAGAAACAACAACTGACCGAACATCATCATCATCATCCAACAAAGATCAACATCTCAACTCTAACAACAACAACATCGAACACCACCATCATCAATCAATCAATCAATCTCAATCTCAAAACAGTGAAGAAGAATTCGTGAAGAAGAAAAAACAAATAGAGAAGCCTGATCTTTCTCTGTTTTCCTCTTTACAAGTCGTATTTACACCCCGGGTTTACTTGGTACTACCACAAATACAAATACAAAAAAAAAAAAAAAAAAAACCACCATGGCCGACAATACAAGCAGTGGTTCCAACACCACCACATCACCATACAACAAGTCCAAGGTTCACAATATTGGTAATGACTTTTCTATTACAGAGTTAACAGGTAAAATACTCTCTCTCAAATCTCATGGCTCTCGTTCATCTTGGATCCTTGATAGTGGCGCCACTGATCATATAGTTCATAACCATCATTTACTCACAGTTTCCAAACCCGTCCACAATCGAACCGTTGAGCTTCTTGATGGTACACTTGTTGTTGTTACACACATTGGTATTATGACTTTCTCTTCTGTTTTTACCTTGCATGATGTTCTTTGTGTTCCCTCTTTTAATCTCAATTTAATTTTCATTAGCAAACTCATAAAACATTCTCTTTTTGTCACCATTTTTCTCAATAATTCTTGTCTGATACAGGACCTTCGTTCCGGGAAGATGATTGGGACAACAACTGAGCTTGATGGTTTGTACTACATGGACGACACCACCACCACAACTTCCACCACTTGTCACATCACTCAAGACAACAATCCTGTGTTATGGCACAACCGCTTAGGTCACCTTTCTGACAAAACTCTATATCTTCTTCCTATCTCTTTTCGTGATGTTAGTACTTGTGTTTCCAATAAATGTGTTATTTGTCCTTTGGCCAAACAAACTAGAAATAAATTCCCCTCATCCCATATTTCGAGTATTACTCATTTTTCCTTATTACATGTTGACATTTTGGGAGGATATCACGTTCCTTCCCTTTCTGGAGCGCGATATTTTCTCACCATTGTTGATGATTATACACGATGTACTTGGATTTATCTCATGAAACACAAGTTTGACACACGCACACTCTTAATTTCATTCATTAATTATGTTGAAAACCAATTTTCTTCCAAAATTCAAACCATTCGCAGTGATAATGGACTTGAATTTTTCCTCACTGATTTTTATGCTTCAAAAGGCATTACCCATCAAACTTCTTGTGTCTCTACTCCCCAACAAAATGAGGTGGCGGAACGCAAACATAGACATCTTTTGAATGTAGCTCATGCTCTTTTATTTCAAGCACATCTCCCTAAACATTTTTTGGGAGAAGCAATTCTCAACGCTACCTATCTCATTAATCGCACACCGTCCTATGTTCTTAAAGGCAAAACGCCTTTTGAACTTCTCTTTAACAAACAACCCAACTATTCTCACCTTCGAGTGTTTGGTTGTCTATGTTTCGCTTCCACACATGCCCAGTGTCCTAGCAAATTTGATGCTCGTTCTAGTCAATGTGTCTTTCTTGGATATCCTCACGGGCAAAAAGGATACAAAGTCTATGATCTCACTCACAAAAAGATCATTGTTTCTCGTGATGTCATCTTTCATTAAGAGATTTTCTTTATTTTTCTAACACAATGCACATTCACCTCATTGACTAGTCCGACACACTTCCTCGACCGGTCGCTCATGTTCCAATTTTTGATCCTCCAACAGTGCCTTTCTCTGACCAGTTAGACCACTCCCACCAACCGTCGCCCAATCCGATATCTCAGTCACCGACCTGGTGGAAGCCCCGAAAATCCAAACCCAAGCGGTCGCTCCTGCCCCTGTTCCACCCTTAGAAGACCCCCCTCTCCCACCTCACACCTCCACTCGTGCCACCCGTGAACCATCTTATCTTCAACAATATCATCTTGATGCTCGATTGCCTTCCCGATCGTCTCACTCATCTGCTTCGAACGTTGGGCCTTCTACAGGTATTGTTTACCCCTTTTCTGATTTTTTTTTCCTATGACCATTTATCCACTTCTAACAAGGCTTACACTTCCCTTTCTTTAGTCAAAGAAGCCACCAGTTTTATGCAGGTTATGCAGGATCCAAAGTGGCGTCAAGCCATGAGAAGTGAGATTGATGCTCTAGAAACCAATAACACTTGGACTCTACAACCTCTTCCTCCTGGCAAGCATCTGGTTGGTTGTAAATGGGTCTATAAGATCAAACTTAATCCAGATGGTAGTGTTAAGCGCTCCAAAGCCCGCCTTGTGGCTAAAGGATACAGTCAAGTTGAAGGTATTGATTACAAAGAGACAATTGCTCATGTTGCTAAATTGACTACTATTCGTGTTCTCCTTGCTCTTGCAGCCACACAGGGTTGGCATTTATGCCAACTTGGTGTCAACAATGCTTTTCTTTATGGTGATCTTTTTAAGGATGTGTACATGAGTCTTCCTCCTGGATTCGGCCGAAAGGGGGAGACTCGAGTATGCAAGTTGAACAAGTCCTTATATGGTCTCAAGCAAGCATCGAGACAATGGTTCCTTAAGTTATCCTCTGCTCTCATATAAGCCGGCTACAATCAATCTAAGGCTGATTACTCATTATTCATCTGATCCAAGGGTAATAGCTTTACTGCAATTTTCGTATATGTTGATGATGTAATATTGGCAGGTAATTATCTCCAATACATTGAAGAAACAAAGAAATTTCTGGCTGCAAAGTTCAAGCTCAAAGATTTAGGAAAATTTAAATATTTCCTTGGTATTGAAGTCGCGAGGTCATCCAAAGGGATTGCTTTATCTCAACGAAAATATGCACTTGAAATATTGGAGGACACAGGGTATCTTGGAGCAAAGCCTTCACGTTATCTTATGGATCAAAAGTTGGTGCTCACACAGGATGATGGAGATTTACTACCAAATCCCTCAACATACCGCAGACTTGTTGGAAGGTTGATATACTTAACGATTACAAGACCAGATTTGGTTTATTCAGTACATGTCCTAAGTCAATTTATGGACAAGCCCAGAATACGACATTTGGATGTTGCACACAAGGTCTTGAGGTATATCAAGGCTTCACCAGGACGGGGTATTTTTTTCTCTTCCACCAGCTCATTACAGTTGAAAGCTTATTGTGATGCAGATTGGGCTAGATGTAGAGATACTAGGAGATCCATTACATGTTATTGTGTCATGCTTGACGATTCGCCAATTTTTTAGAAAGCTAAGAAACAAACTACAGTGGCAAGATCTACAGCTGAAGCAAAACATAGGGCCATGGCTTCTACATGCTGTGAGTTAACCTGGTTGAGGTACATTCTTAATGATTTGCACATTAATCACCCTCAGGCAGCTCTCTTATTTTGTGACAACAAGGTTGCACTCCATATTGCATCTAATCCCGTTTTTCATGAGCGAACGAAGCATATAGAGATTGATTGTCATTTGATTAGAGAAAAAATACAAGAGGGCACTATTCAGACTGAGCATGTTGGAACACTACATCATCGAGCAGATTTGTTCACTAAAGCTTTGAGCACTTATCAATTTGATAATCTTCTTAGCAAGTTGGGTATTACAAACATATACTCCAACTTGAGGAGGAGTGTTAAAGAATAGAAGTCTACCTATGTTACAGAATAGGAAAGTGTCACAGAATAGGTTAGGAAAGTCAGAATAGAATAGAAGTCTTAGGTTTCCTATCTCTACAAGGTTAGGTTATTGTTTGTTTTATAAGCTTGTATTCCATTCAACACAAAATAATAATATTACAATAAAATTTCTTTATAGGTGCAGTTCTCTGTCTGAGCATGTACACATAACATTTGGTTTTAGCCACTGCCATATCAATGAAAAGTGTAGTGGGGTTCACTAATTGATAAATATTAAACTCAGCGGTATTAGCTAATCAGGAAGAGATTTAGACCACCATTTCATTGCATTCTGTTTTTAGGACACTTGCAGTATGGACAACAGATGTCCTACCATGATAAATGTGTGATTGTTCTTTAAAGGCCTAAGATGAGCTAGTGTGTATAATTATCTTTGATACACACGAACCATTCTGATTCAATCAGGTCCCTACTTCCTTGAGATGCCCGAGTCCTGAGGAGGTGAGATATTGTGCTGAAAAGGTGTTTGCTTCAGGATTTGTCCTCATGTCTCCAAGTGTGATCTATTAGTGCCAATATCTTTTGTAGCAAGATCAGAGTCAATTTTGTTAGAGTTAAGCGCCTGAAGGTTGGAGCACTACCTAGTGTGGATCACATCCCAAGTTCCACAAAAACTCCATACCTCCAAGGAGTGGTTGAGTGGGGAGAATATCAGCCGGACACTATTAGGGTGAAAGTGTTACAGCTTAATCATATGACTAAGTTGGCAGAAGAGGGGGTCTCTTGCTTTTTTACCATTTGTTTTACATAAAGAAAAACACATAAATCTCCATCATTTAGTCAGTGCTTGTTTAATCTTTCGACTAGATGATCATGATATGAAAGTGTAACCCATTATCTAGTATTTCATCACATTGTAGCAAAGATGCATGGACACGGACACGTGTGTCGTGTCGGATACGAACACAACACGCCGACTTGATAATTTTCCAAAAACTAGAACTTGGGGACACATCATTACACGTTATTCTATTTTTTTTAATAAGTCATATAAACATAAATAATAATTGAATAAAGTGCCTTTCTAGAGTGTCTTGAAGAAAATGACTAGGGGTGGGCAAAAACCGATTTAAATTCGGATAACCGACCGAACCGGTTTTTAAATTCGGTTCGGTAACCGAACCGAAATGTGAGTAGAAAGAAAATAATTTAAACCGAACCGAACCGATTATAAACGGTTCGAAATCGATTTACGGTTTTAAACTGACCGATTTATAACTGAACCGACCGATTAATTAGATATATATAAATAACTAAATAACAAGTAGGTGTCAATACTTGATTAGTGCAACAAATGCACTGCAATACACCCTGTTGCACTAAATCACCCCATTCTCTCGAACTTTTTAATTTTGGGCTCAAAATTGGGTCTATAAAAAATTTGGGTCTGTAAAAAAATTGGACATGTTTTAATGAAAGTCTTTCAAATGCTTGAGCCTGAAATTTCGGCCCAACCGAACCGAACCGATCCGAAATTCGGTTCAACCGAATTCATCGGTTTACAAATACAAAATTCGGTTTCGGTTTGGGTTTTGGGCAAACCGAATAAAATCGGTTCAAAATCGGTTTGGGGCTCAAAACCGAACCGAACCGACATTGCCCACCCCTAAAAATGACACACTCTGGGCAACAAAAAAATAAAGTAGAGTAGAGAAGAAGCAATGTGAGAATGAGCAAAGATTAAGAAGCATACAGATATTAGTTGTTTTTTGTCCTATTTATCTTAAATCGCAATTGAAATAGTCATTCACTTCAGATTGATCAATAACCATTAAATTAGGTGGTTATTTGTAAACATCTAAAAGCAAAAAATAAAATAAAGTTGGTTTTCGAGTCTTGACTATGTCCTGACCAAGTTCAGGGTGTATCGGAGGCGTGTCTGACACGTTGACCACATTGACCATATGTCTGACATCTGCCGACACGTTAACCAAGTGTTCAATGCGTGTTGGACGTGTGTCGAGCAAGTGTCGATGCCGGATACGTATCGAACACGGATACGACAAATTTTCGAAGACTTTGTGCTTCATTGCATTGTAGGCATCGACACTGTATGTGTTTATAACTTAAGCAAATGTACCTACATACAAAACTTCGGGGTTCTGACAGAAACAAAGCTATGCAACTTAATTTGTCCAAAGATGCAACATATTGGTGGATGACTTGCAGACAGATCTCTACTATTGTAAACATGAACGTTTATTTTAATACTTTTTCGTCTGCATAATAACAGAAAAATGCTGAAGTGCAAAAATGAGGATGAATGTTTATTTTAATATTTTTTCCTCGGTTTTCTACGGCATTATGTGACTTCTAGTATTGTATGACACAGATCTAGTTTTGTATGTTATCCAGATAAGAGTTTATGCCAATTAGACAGTTTACGCCATGCACGTGGAACTATGTACCTTGAGACAAATAGTCATTGTATCTTGGCAGTGAAAATTGTTCTTGATTATTTGTTTTGATAATGTTGTAGTAGGTAGCCCACCTGAACGTGGTCATGTGAACTGGTTTACAGAAATCTCTTCAAATTAGATACAAGGTGAAAGATGCGGGCGGAAAGTTGGTTTATGTTGCGAAATGTGAAACCAATTAAGGTAATGGGGGAAATTTGTTAGAATTATGAGATTTTGTTCCCATATTTATGGATTATGTTCCCATATTTCTTTCCCTTTTTTCATTCCTTAGAATCCTCCTTATTTCTTCATTATTTTTCCTCTTTATTTCATTCCCTAGATTGTATTCTCCTCATTATTTTCCTCCTTAATTGATTCAATCTAAGCTTAAAGAAATAACATTCAATATAAGAATACTCTTTCAATTGTTTTCTTAACTTGTGATCTTGACATGGTATGAGAGCCTCCTTTGATTTCCTCTTCATTATCATAGGAATCAAAATTTGGTTTCATGTTCTTGGTTATTTTTTTTTTATCATATTATATCGTTTATTTCGCTGCGACAGTTCTTTCTTGGTTCTATATCTCTATGACTGATTTAAAAAATAGTGGCGAAGATTCTCTAATAGGGAAGACTGAACTTATTGCTTTAATTACTCCATAACGGCTAGATGGTACTAATTACATCGAATAGTTCTTGAATGCTCAGAATAAAATTCATGGGAGAAGACATTGGGGTTTTATTTCGGGTACTAAGGCTGCTCTAAAAGACACTAAATCGGAGGAGTATAAAGCGTGGGAGAATGAGAATTGTTTGGTTAAATCTTGGCTCTTTGATGCGATGACAAAGGATATCAGATCTCTCTTTCTTCGGTTGTCCACGGCTAGGGAAATATGGAAGGCGGTCAAGCAAACTTATTCGGTCAATCAGGATACATCAAAGGCATATCAATTATATTGCGAGGTAATTTATGTCCGCCAAAATGAAGGTTATGTTATTTCTTATTTTGGCAAACTACAAAAGTTATGGCAGAAATTCGATGATATTAAGCATTGTATTATGGAGGGTGCCAATGATATTGAGAAGTATACCACAAAGATTAATTCCCAACGTGTGTATGTGTTTTTGGCTGGTCTTGACACTCATTTAGATGGGGTTCGTGGTCGTGTACTTGTTGTTATACCACTTCCAAACATACAAACTGTTTATGCATTGGTTTGTGCCGAAGCTAATCGCCAAGATGATATGCTTAGAGGAATGATCGGTGAAAGGGTTGTGATGGTTTCTCAAAAAACACCCGTCTCAACCAATGGTGTTCGAAAGTGTACTCACTGTAATGGTGATAATCATGTGGTGGATACATGTTTCAAATTCCATGGATACTCGGATTGGCACCCAATGGGTAAGAAGGTGTCTCAGGTGTCCAGTTCTAAGGTGTATGACTAATCCGAAAGGGAATCTAACCACAACTACAAGATTTGCTGCCAAGTCAAGTACGTCTAACCCTGCTAGTAAGCTTTCATCTTTTACTGAAAATAGTGATTGGATAATTGACTCAGGTGCAATGGATCATATGACTTGTGATTGCTATAGGTTTAGTTATTTATCTTTTAGGTGTTACAAAACTACCATTAGCTAATGGTGTATCATCTCCAATTGTTGGAGTTGGTACTGTCTTTTTATCTCCCACGTTAACTATCAAAAATGTCTTGTTTATTCCCTCTCTAAATTGCAACATTCTCTCTATTAATTAGTTAACCAAGTCTCATAATTGTGTTGCTCTATTTTTTTCCTACTCATTGTGTTTTTCCGAAAAACAATACCAAGGAGAAGATTGACAGTGGTAAACAAAGTGTCGGATTATACTACCTAGATGATGGGTTCCAACGATCTAACAGAGAAGGGCAAGCTCACTTGGTTATTAAGAGAAATGAAGAGATTTGGTTATGGCATAGAAGACTAGGACATCCCTCATTTAGTTATCTTAGGAGATTGTTTTCATCTTTATTCAGTGTGTGTATGTTTCAGATTTTATTTGTGAAACTTGTGTCATGGCAAAGAGCCACCTTACTGTTTTTCATTTGAGTGATAAAAAAAAGTAGTTCTTCCTTTTTCATTAGTACATTTAGATGTTTGGGGTCCGACACCACCTTCTACTCATAATGGGATGAAGTGATTTGTTACATTTGTGGATGATTGTACTAAGATGACATGGGTTTACCAATTGAAACACAAGAATGATGTTTGCACAATCTTTCGTCTTTTTTATCAGATGGTGGTTACACAATTTGGTATTCCAATAAAAGTTTTTCGTTCTGATAATGGGGGTGAATACTTCAAACAAGAGTTGACAGAATTCATGCATTCGATGGGTGTTATTCATCAAACAACCTTCCCTTCCTCTCCTCAACAAAATGGTATCGCGGAACGGAAAAATGGGCATTTATTGGAAGTCACTCGATCTCTCTTGATTGGTGGTCATGTCTCGTCTCATTAGTGGGGCGAGGCTTTGAATTCAACAGTCTACTTGATAAATCGCACACCTTTTAGTGCTCTGAATTTTAGAAGACCGTTGGATGCTCTTTTTTATCACTGTACTCTTCCCCCATTTGTTTTTCTAGCTCCTTGGATTTTTGGGTGTGTAGTCTATGTTCACTTACATCCACATCAACGTACTAAGCTTGATTCTCGAGCCTTGAAGTGTGTGTTGTTGGGTATGGAATGAATTAGAAAGGCTACCGGTGTTATCATCCTTCTTCGAGAAAATTTTATGTTTCCATGGATGTTGTCTTTCATGAGCAAGAACATTTTTACACACCACCGACTACCGATTCATCACTTCAAGGGGAGAATCGAGATAAAGTGTTTTATCATGAAAACTTGGATTTTTTTTTCCCTATGAATTCGGATTTTCCCAATAACCAAACAACCGAATGTTCTCCTAAAATTCATCCTTTGGTGGCCGAAGACAGCTCGACACCTACATTGTTGAAGCAAATCCACTCCATGATACTACATCGTCTCCTAACACTTCACCAGAACCACTGAGTCAATCCTCTTCTGAAAATCCATTAGAAGTACTTTTTAATCATACTCTTGTTGATGATAATATTGATCTTGAGTCTCAATCGTCCAAATATCACTTTCCATGAACCTGATCCTAAAACCAATTGTTAGATATCTCATTAGTAATCACGTGTCTTCCCAAATGTTGTCCAAGTCATATGCGTCTTATGTATTGCAATTATCATCCGTCTCTATTCCTAATAAAATGCAGGAAGCTTTAGCAGATACTAGATGGACTAAAGCTATGGTAGAAGAAATGGTAGCACTTGAAAGAAATGCTACTTGGAAACTTGTGCCTTTACCTAAAGGAAAAAAACTGTGGGATGTAAATGGGTATTTGGAACCATTGACAGATACAAAGCTCGACTAGTTGCAAAAGGGTATACACAGTCTTATGGGTTTGATTATCAATAGAATTTTGCACCTATTGCCAAACTTAATACGGTGAGAGTGCTTTGTCATTGGCAGTCAATCGAGATATGTTACTTCTGCAGTTCGATGTAAAAAATGTTTTCTTGCATGGGATCTTGCTGAAAGAAGTGTATATGGATCATCTTCCAAATATAACGAAGTACTCAGATACAATGATGATTTGTAAACTCGGTAAGGATTTGTATGGGTTAAAGCAATCTCCTAGAGCTTGGTTTGGTAAATTTACCAAGTCAATGAAGAATTTCAGCTATAAACAAATCAACTCTGATCATACTTTGTTCTTAAAGCATAGGAAGGGTAAAATTACTGCTTGAATTATCTATGTTGATGATATGGCGGTGACAGGTGACGACCATGATGAAATTGATAGTTTACAACGACAGTTGGCCTCAGAATTCGAGATAAAGCAGCTCGGTGACTTGAAATACTTTCTTGGGATTGAAGTAGCTCGATTGAAACATGGTATTTTCTTATCTCAACGAAAATACATTCTCGATCTATTAACTGAAACATGGATGCTTGGATGTAAGCCTGTTGATACTCCTATTGAGCAGAATCACAAGCCATTTCATTGTTTGGATGCACCTTCTACTGATAAAGGGAAGTATCAAAGGCTTGTGGGGAAATTGATTTATTTGTCTCATACCAAGCCAGATATTGCTTATGCAATTTGTAGTGAGTCAATTTATGAATGATCCTCATAAACCTCACATGGATGTTGTGGAACGCATATTGAGGTATTTGAAGTCTGCTTCAGGTAAGGTGTTACTATTCACCAAACATAATCACCTAAAGGTAGAAGGCTATACTGATGTAGATTGGGCAGGTTTAGCAGACAATAGAAGGTCTACTTCAGGGCACTTTACATTTGTGGGGGAAACCTTATGACTTGGAGAAGTAAAAAACAACCGATTGTAGCAAGATCTAGTGCAGAAGCTTAGTATAGAGGAATGGCTTTTGGGTATGTGAGTTACTTTGGTTGAGAAACTTGTTAAGATATTTAGGTATTAAAGCCAAAGATGCAATGAATCTGTATTGTGATAATCGTCAGCTATTGAGATTGCTCATAATCTGGTTCAACATGATCGGACAAAGCACGTAGATGTTGACAGACACTTTATCAAAGAGAAACTTGAAGCAGAAATTATTATCTTTCCGTTTGTGAAGTTTGAAAATCAACTAGCCGATGTCCTTACTAAAGCCGTAGCTAGCAAGGCGTTTGGCGATTCTTTAGACAAGTTAGGCATGTGCGATATCCATGCTCCAAGTTGAGGGGGAGTGTTAGAGTTATGTGATTTTGTTCCCATATTACTTTCCCTTTTTTCATTCCCTAGAATCCTCATTATTTCTTCATTATTTTTCCTCTTTATTTCATTCTCTAGATTGTATTCTCCTCATTATTTTCCTTCTTTTTTTTTTTTTAATTAAACCTACGGTGGGGAGGGGCAACTATAGTATGCCAGACCTTTATTACTTATCAAATAAATTGATTTACAAACTAAACAGGGGTACATTACAACTTTACCCGTATTAAAAAACCAAGCAAAAACAAGCTAGAAAAAATACCTAAGAGACAGGTTTCAGATTTTCAACAGTCCTATCAAATTGCTTCATCCAACAAGACAAAGAGCCTAAATCAACCACAAACATGTAATAGCACCTCTCATTTAGGAATGCGAATATACGCTGTATGAGCCTTGTCCAAACCAACTAAACCGACAATCCTGCGTGGGAGATTCGCCGCATAGAAAACACGACTAACACCCTCCTCCTGAGCTCTATTCGCCAAAGCGTCTGCTACCGCATTTGCCTATCTGTAAATGTGAGCACAACTAACTTCCATTTGAGAAACCAATCTCCTAATTTCCCTCCAATCATTTCCCATATGCCAAGGAATTTTAAAGTCCCCATAAAATCAATTGCAAACAATTTTAGAATCCGTTTGAATGCACACTTTAGCAAATTCCAAACTATTACACAACTGTAGCCCCACCAAAACTGCTCGAACCTCTGCAACATTATTAGAGCCTTCACCAAGAAAAACTTGTTTTCCCACCAGACACTCTCCCAAACTATTCCTGACAATAATACCAGTTGTCGCCTTATTTTTCCTCGATGACCCATCCACATTAAGTGACACCGAACCCTCCAGGGGAGCATTCCAATACACCACTCTATTGCCCCTCGTGATAACAGCAGAAATAGGCAAACCAAGGGCTACAAGTGGGGTTTTGTTCTCACTCACCCGCTTAGGAATAAATAAGGAGTTCGCCAAAAGAATGCTCCTCCTGACAAGTAGAATAACTATTACCACATTTGGCTTGCCATTATCAAAAACACCTCGACATCGATGTTTCCAAATTTCCCAAATGATAAACATCGGTGTTAAGAAATAAAGCAAACCGACTTGAGATTTCTTGTTGGATTTTCCAAACCAAACTCTCAAGATCGTGGTAATTTCCGCCGGCCTCCTAATATGTATGTCAAAAATGGCTTCAAAATGACTCCATACTCCTCTAGCCAGCCCACCTTCAAAGAATAAATGATTAAGAGTTTCAACACTAGGAGAATCACAACAACAACATCTCGATGCAAGACTGACCCCACATCTGTGAAGTTCCTCGTCAACTAGAACGCCTCTTAAAAGGAGCTTCCAAACAAAAATTGAAATTCTAGAAGGCAAAAAGGAAAATCAAAATTTGTCAAATAGCATATTTCTACATTTCTTGTCACGGAGAAGCTCATATGCCGAATGTGTGCTAAAACAACCATCCGGATTCGGGGTCCAAATACAAGTGTCCTTATCCCGCTCACTCCCCTGAATTCTGTCATCAAAAAGATATTTCGCCAAAGATCTCACCTCAGAATTAACAAGCTCAAAATCCCCACTCCGAACCTCCGCTATCGTGGGCCAGATACCTTGAGCCTCCAAACCACCCGATCTCAGGAACACAATCGAAGAATTCCAGTTAGAAGCAAAATGACTCGAATTCCCAACACCAATGCGCCAAAGACTGTTTTGGACCAAAACTCCTTTAAATTTCATGATCTTATTTATAAAAGAAGAAGCATTATTCTTTTCTGACTGATAGAAGATCGGAACCCTATCCTTCCAGTATTTACATCTCATGTAATTTGCCCACAAAGAATCAGAATTTATCACATTCCAAAGCGCTTTCATACGAAAAGCCATAGTGATAGTACCAAGGTTCCTAACTCCCAAACCTCCTTCTGCCTTAGGGAAATAGATTTTTTCCCACGAGATCCATTTCTTTTTTTATTTGCCTTCATAATTGCCCCAAAAGAAATCCGCCAGTAACTTGTGAATTCTAGAAATTACTTGATTAGGAACACATATGGCACTTAAAGTATAGACTGGAATAGAACTCAAGACATGCTTAATCAAAATCAATCTCCCACCTGGAGATAAAAGCTTTGCCTTCCACCCACTGATCTGTCTTTGTATTTTATTAACCAGCTCATCAAAATAAATAATCTTATTTTTTCCCTGATAAATAGGCACTCCCAAATACTTCAACAGGGATCCTGTATATTGAAAACCTGTATAGGACTTAATACCCACCACACGTTCCACTGCTGCATTTTCCTCTACCATGAAGGAACTTTTAGCTGCATTAATTTTTACCTGAGATACGCGTGTATTTTTCCAAAAACCCGATACACCCTATAATGGAAGACTTTCTTCTATTTAGAAAAATAAGTGTGTCATCTGCGTACAAAATGTGCGTTAAAGGCTGGCGGTGTCTCGGCGTATAATAATAACAAATGTCACCTCTTGCAAAAGCATCCAATAATCATTGACTAAGTACCTCCGAGGCTATAACAAATAACAGCGGAGATAGAGGGTCCCCCTGTCTCAAACCTCTGGATGACTGAAAATACCCATTATAGACTCCTTGCAACAACACCGAGAACCCACAATGAGCAATGCAATTGGAAATCAGATGACAGCCTCTAGTCGAGAACCCAAATCTTTTAAGCACAGATAAAAGGAAAGGCCACTCCAACCTGTCATATGCCTTTTTCATATCAATTTTGAAAACAACATTACCTCCCGTAACCTTCTTATGAATGTCTCGCACCATTTCCTGAGCCAAACCAATGTTTTCCACAATGGATCTTCCCCTGACAAAAGCTCCATGTTCTTGGCCTATCATTCCTGGAAGCAATACGGCTAGCCTATTGCACAGACTTTTACTGAAAATTTTGTAAACTACATTGCAAAAACTAATAGGGATGAAATCAAAAAAATAACCTGGCGAGTCCACCTTAGGCAACAGAGCAAGAAAAATTGTCGAGCCGAAGGTAATGCTTCACCTTCAAAAAATTGGATAGCCGCTTTCCAAATATCAACACTAACAATCTCCCAGCAAGACTGAAAGAAACCCGCTGTTAACCTATCCAGGCCTGGCACACTATTCCTCGAAATGTCGAAAGTAGCATTCTTTACTTCCTCTAATGACGGACTTGCAACTATACAGTCACACTCCAATTCAGAGACAATGGAAGGGATACAATCCAGTAAATGACTATCAACTCCTTGATCACCCTGAGAAGAAAGAAGTTGATGGAAAAACTATTGGCTTCACTGAGAATTTCCCTTGAATCAGATATCGCTCTGCCACACTGTAAAGTGATTGATGAAATAGACCTTTTTTTGTTTAGATTTGACCGAGGCGAAAAAATATTTAGTACAGGCATCCCCATCCTTAAAATCTTTCTCCCCTGCTTTTTGTATCCAAAACAATTTCTCCTGCTTAAGAGCCAATTTGTATTCCGCTTGACATCTGCTCAAGTTGCAGCAAGCGTTGACATCCCAATTAGCATTCACATTAGAACCAAAATGGCCATTCGCTTCCCAACCTGAAATCAGATAATTTTCCCATTGACACATTTCATCCTCAAGAGCCCGTAGTCTGCTGAAAACATTACCAAAAACCTCCTTATTCCACTGGATAAGCGTTTTACGAATAGATTTAATTTTAAAGTCCACAACACTCAACGCCCTCCTATTAGAACACTCCCGACCCCAGACCGATTCCACTAAAGTGTGAAAGTTCGGATGAGTCGTCCACATATCCAGAAATCTGAAAGGAGAAAAGCCTGCCCTATCCTGCATGGGAAATGATACCAAAATCGGAGCATGGTCCGAAAACGTGCGCTGAAGATGCTCCGCCCTCGTATTGGGGAAAATGTGAATCCATAAAGTGTTAACAAACACTCTATTCAGTCTAGCCCAAATCCGATCACCGGCACGTCTATTGTTACACCAGGTATACTTCAGACCAGTGTAGCCACAATCAATCAATCCACAATGCTCAATACAATCTGCAAAATTTGACATGCTAATCAAGGCAGGAGGCTTCCCACCAAGTTTGTCTTGCTCATTGGCAATAGCATTGAAATTCCCTCCCACCATCCAAGGCCCATTGTATTGAGACGCCAATATCTCCATCTGAGACCACAGTGCTCTTCTTTCTTCCGCTGTGCATTTAGCATATATGAAGGTAATAAAAAAAGATTGATTATTTGAAACAGATACCTGACAGTGAATGCATTGCTCTGACATATCCAATACCGAGACCGCTAAAGTCGAATCCCAAAAGATCCATATCTTGCCGCCCTCTGCTTCATTAGACGTAAAACCTGTCAGCTTGATTTTGTTACCAATCTCCAGGAAAACGACTAGCTTCAGTCATAGGCAATGCAATCATAATGAGACGCATTTTAAATCCTTTGCACATTGTTTTAAGTATGCATTTCATAGCTCTATTACTAACCCTTGGGCATTCCAAAACATAATGTTGTCAAACATTTTTAGTTTTAGCATTAAGAACATTCGGCCTCGTCATACGACGCGTACCCGGTGCCCGCGCCATCTTGACTGTCTTACTCTTTTTCTTACTTGCCTCTCCTGCTGTCACTGCTCCTAAATCCATATCATTAATCATTGCTGCCTGTGGTCTGACCTCAGACTCTGAGCCAAAATCATCACTATCCTCACTGGTGCTCTCAAGAGTATTAATGTTTAATTTTTTTTCTCCGTAACCAACGATTTTCTTTAACCAAAGATAACGCCTTATTCAACATATCACCTACGTCCAAAACCGCATCCTGAACCACAATATCCTGCAGCTGATCAGAGTTGACATACGACGCATTAACGACCTCTTCGTCTCCCTGCGCAAGCACCAAAATTGGCTCAACCTTAATCTTCCCTACCACCTGACATTCAACAATCTCTGCCCCTACATCCACATCAATTGCTGCTCCAGAATCAGCACAAACATCCACTGAAACAGGACGTGCAACCAAAGAACGTGCTGATCCAAGGCGAGTATGCATTGAATCAGAGCATGTTGTCTCCACACTGCCCGCAACAACAACAGCCGCAGTTTCTTCAGCAACCCCTGTAATCGCACGATCAACAACAACCGCAGCAACCTCTGAAACAGTCAGTCTAGACCCTGTAATCGCGCGATCAACATCAGCCGCAGCATTCCCTGTAATCGCGCGATCAGCAACAGCCAATCCAGCCCCTGATTCGATTTCTTTCACCGCCAATTCCAGTGATACCAAACCTACATTATACATAGTCCCAATCCTAGTCGAGACCTCCTCCGACTCAGCTTGCAAAGCTTGCGCAATCTCACATGAAGTGTACCCAGCTGCTAAACAATCAGCTTTGAATTCGGACACTTTCCTCTCCATCAAACTCATAATAGAAAGTCCATTATCACCCGAAATAACTTCCAAAGCCGTGTCATTGCCCTCTTTAATCTTTGATTTTGTATTAGAAATTATTCTTCCTTCCAAACCAGTCACGAATTCCTTGTTTTTATTACCTTGAGCACCAAATTTCGTTCCTAAACATTCCACTGAATTTGCATCGAGGAAAGCAGTTTCTAAAACCAATTTCGAAGGCTCATCACGATTGGTATTAACATGAACAGATTTAGAATTCAACATAACCTTTCCCTTAACATCATTAACATCATCAATTTGCAAATCTTACTAAACAGTAGCTTACACTTCAAATGTATTTTCCAGACAATGACTAAAGTTATTTTTGACTCCAACTCCCACCTTTTGTACTCCACTAGACCCAGCCATCTCAGTATTTACAACGCCATTACCATTTGATTTGTCCGCCCTCTTCAAAATTGGCTTATAAACTTGTTTAACACCTTGGCCTTTCGGCTTTTGCACAATCTCCCTCTCCCTAACGGATTGATTTCCCATGTTCTCAAGCTTCATTTTATTCAAATCATCTTTTTCGTCCACCTTATAATTAGCCTTGCGAATCCCCAACCGCTTCCTACATGCTTCAAAAGTATGCCTAATCATAGAACATTTTTCACAATATTTAAAGCCCGGATAAACAATTTTTTGCCAAAATTCGTTGGATCCGGAAAACTCCAACCAAATTCTACTAGAAAGCTCCTCGGAAAGATCCATCTCTACGCACATCCTAGCCACCCCGGGACATGTAAACCCAAGATTGCTATCATCAATTCTAAGAAAGGAACCAATGGATTCTCCAACTTCTTTTAAAAACAGATGATGAAAAAATTGCAAAGGAAGATCCACCCACAAATGGGCTAACACCGGATCTTCCGTAAGGCTAAATCTTTGATGCCAACGGAAAGCTTTGAATCTAACGCCTCGGATCATAAAAGAATCCCTCGATAAAGCCTTACTAACCTCCTCTTCCAATTGAAATCTAACTATCACATGTCTAGGATCTAACAAACCCATGCTGAAATCACCCATAACTCCCCAAGATCTATGGATGGTTTCACGAATAGCCTCAAGGGAAGGCCGATAGCTAGAAAACTTAAGAACCATAACAAATTTTTTGACATACCTTTCACATCTTTTAGCTTCAGAAACATTCATTGAAAGAGCCGAGAAACCATCCTTGCGAAAACGATTCCCCTTCATAGGTTCTTCTTCAATGATATAGCCTTCTTCACAACTCCCAATGCTTGTAGAAAACTTCGAGGAGGCTTAACAATCGAAGCCGAGGCGCCTCCATCCCCATCCTTGTGCTCCCCTCCATTGGCGGCTTGAGAAGCCGCCATGAACAAGAGGAAGAATCCTTAAGTTGGACGGCCAAGATTAGAGATCATGAGGGATCTAACGATTGTAATAAGTTTGCAACAAAAATGACACCAAAGCCCTTAAAAAATAAAATGGCCTCTCTTTTGGCTTCAAAAAATCACAATCATAATGGTCTCCTTAATTAATTTCCTCCTTAATTGTATTCTTTGTGTATAAATAGGATTCAATATAAGCTTGAAGAAATGACATTCAATATAAGAATACTCTTTCAATTGTATTCTTAACTTGTGTTATTGACAAACTTTTCAACTGCAATCGTGATTGATCAATAATTATGTATTTTAATTTTGTAATGCATGTTTAATACTCTAGTCTGTGGTTTATTCTTATCTGTGTTTCTCATTCCTTTTAAATTATATTTCAGAATCTCGTAATATTATATACCTACGAACATGTTACCAGAAAATTTACAGCCAACCACATGAATCACTTATACTTCAACTAATCAAGAAGTTTGGGCAATGGGCATTCATGACATGTGTTACTCATACAATGTAAGCATCAGCTGGTTAGAACTGACAAGAATATGGAGTGGTTCAATTGAAGATTGCGTGTTATGAACAGAAATGCTTGCCAAACCACTGAACAAACCAATATCTATTTCAGAATGCGGGTATTGGCCCATGAAGATCTGGCTCATCAGTTGCATCGACAAAAAATAACACTGTACCTTCACCTTCAGAAGCTCACAGTGGGACTGACCTACAGACTTTGGGCCGGATGGATTCATTTGGAGTAATTTTAAGCTATGTTCTATATCAAGTATGAGAAGAGGTTAATGTAATTGTAAAGAAAAAGTTAACAGGAGGTTTATTTATCAAAATTCAATTAGAGAAAAAATCTTTCTGCTCAGATACTTTTCCATCTTTTTCACTATCTCCTTTCTCTATATTTTGTTTGTTTTCTTTCTTTCTTTCTTTCTTTCTTTAACCACTGTAACATTTTGGTGGAAATTGGATACACTCCATTTTATTGATCAAATCAATTTTCATCCCAGTAAGAAGACCTTCCTTCTCAACAAAATTGCCATCTTTGTAAAGAAAACTATGCACTATATACACTTTCCTTGTTAGAGAGTCAAATGGATGTCCAAAGCAATTTATGGCACCTCACTTCAAACAAAAGTGCCCCCATTTCGCTTTACAGGTTTACCCATCGAAAACCAAGCAACACAACTTTTCTCCCTTTCTGTGTTTTGGAATTTTTATCAGCTTTTGTATGAACATCTCCATGGAAGATTTGTCAAATTTGGGTCAGTGGTTTGTTAATGTGTCGTCACCATTAATAAAATGCAAATACAATAGTGGAGGTTGTACTTTGGGTTGTATGGAGCACTGGGCCACAATTTACAATTATTGTATTTGTACATAGCCCACAGTGTTCATGAATATAGTCCGTTAATACTCACTGGACCCTGAATGGGTCCTTTTCCTTTAATATCAACCCTTTTTTTTTTCCACTTCGATCTTAAACCTACTTAATTATCACGGTGATCTAATTTATTGTATCACTTTTTTTGTGTAGCTATTTTTCATTTTGTTGACTAAATTTAGTTTTGACTTGAAATTGTTTGGTGGATTGTAATAGCTCAAAAGTGTTACTATTTTTTAAGTTGTTACAAATATGTCAATTTGGTGTAGTGTGGGTGATTATTAGTAAGACACATTTGATATTGAAGAAAAAAAAAAAAAGTTAAGCAATCAATCTTAAATTATCGATCAGAGTTTCGGGAAGTATTGTGTTATAGGGAGATCATAAAGAAGCTTCTGTCGTTCGCAGATTTTCCCTTTCTTTCTTCTCCCTTCCTTGTTTTGATGTCTTTCTTTGAGATTGTGATTAAAGAAAATTGAGCTGAAAATAATTTTGTAAACAATACTAGCATTGATTAATGACCTTGTACAATTTTGTTTATGTGGATGAAATTTATATAATTAGGATATGAGAGCAAGGACAAATAGTACGTGAGAAAAAAATGAAGAAAGAAAATGACTGCAAGCGATGGCTTGGAAAAAAGGTTATGGACTTTGACCTAAGAAGTAGACAACTGGTTTTTTAGGCTTTTTATATATGATGCATTTTTAACTAATAACTTCTCAGGAGCTAAAACAAAAGCACTAAAAATTTAAGTAGTGCCGATCATAGTAAAAGCTATATAATCTAAGGTGGCATTATGAAACAGTGACGGAGCCAGGATTTTTGTTGAGGGGAATGGAGTGATGTCATAATTAATAAAATATAATATAAAAATTAGTTACTTTAACATGATTTTTTTTTTAAATACAACAAAAAGGAAAGTACAACAAAGACAATCATTGAAGATGATTACTACTATATTCATTAAAGATTATTACTACTTCTAGAAACACAACACAAGAGAAGGGTTTGAATCGTTGATTACTACTACATGAAGAAAAGGAGGAGGATATGGGTTGCTTATGATTTTTTTTGTGAAGATGACCAACACTGTAATTAATGAAGGCACCTGGTACCTAGAAGAAGAAGAATAAGGTGGTTTGGACCCTGCTGGATCTTGTGAAGATGAGCTCAAATAACTCAATAGTTATAGATCTTTGAAGATAATGAAATATGAGGGTTTCCCTCATCTTATCCAATCGGTGGAGTATGAAGAAGAACTGTGGATCTTTGTTTCTTAGAGAGATTTGAGGGATTTAACATCTATCTCTAACTCTAAAAGTAGAGTTTGGATGGATTTGATACGTACATAATTTGATGGATGAAGTCCTGGTTAAAGTGAAAAGTGATAATAGAGGGGCAAATAAAAAAACTAATTGGGGGACAAATAAAAAAAAAATCTCAAAAGTCAATGGGGGCAAGTGCCCCCACGTGAATCCGTGCATGTTATGAAAGGTTCGTATAAGTTCCGTTTTCCATAGCCATTTTTACATTGTATAAAATTCATTGAAAAAAAACCTTAGTGAGTAAAATTATATTGATTTTTTTTCTGAGTCAGGACATGATAATAGGCAAGAGTTTGAACCTGTCGGAGGCGTGTTATGCGATCCAATAAAATCATGCTTGCCTTTCTAAAAAAAAAAAAATATGAGGTTTTTCTAGAGAAGAATAGGCAAGGGCGCAATGGCGTATGGTTGGATGGGGGAGAGTATGTGAAGAAAAAAATTGAAGTTTCGAAAGAATGAACAAAGTTGGCCAAGTGTAAAGGCAGGAAAAAACAAGATTTCCATGAGGTGGTTGATTACATTTAAGGGAAAAAAATTTCTCCAACGAACCAATATGCGTTTTAACATATCCATCTTCCACACCTAATTTATATCAATTCAAACTATCAATGACCTTCATAACGCTTTTCATTATCTTAGGTCATTGTCTCATTGCTTACTATTAGGGTTGGGCAGGGCCGGTTAATCGGACCGTTTAGCCTAAATCGAGGACCGGCCCGATATTTTAATACCTAAAATTTTAAAGTCCGAGCCCGGCTCGGGTGACCCCGGTTAACCGAAATTTCGGGCCGGGCCGATCTCGGTTAAACCCAAAATTTTGGGCCAGTGTTTTACAGCCCAATTTTTTCATTGTTGTTTATGTTAATTTTTTTCAGCCCAAACTCTTGCAATACTTTAGTCACGGATCAAAGAAATTTTACTACTTATTTTGGTGGTCATCGGTATAAAATTTTACTATTAGTCGATAGAAAAACTAAATGATTTCTAGCCAAATCCATCAAAGAAGGCTCAAACGCCAAAACAAAACCATTGAGAAAGAAAACAGCAGCAACAACAGAAGATCGAGTGCAACCCCCTCTGACTCCAAAACCCATCTCTAGATCTGAAACCAACACATATCCAACCACCTTCATTCAAGCAGATCCCTTCGAGCATTGAAAAATGGGTTTTCCCAGAACCCCCGTATAAGAAGAACTTCCGGAGGCCGAAGAAGAACCCCCATGAGTTTAGACTCGTCTGAAATCTGAGAAACCAAATTGGGTTTATCTCCACCTTCACTGGAATCCCAAATCTGAGTCTCGAAAACTAGAATCTTCCTTCCGAATAGCTTAAAACCTTGATCATCTACTGAATCAGACATTCATCCACCCTTGAATCTTTCTCTTTTGTGTTTTGCCGATGATGAGGAAGATTCAAGGAGTGGAACCAAATGGAAACTGGAATATGCAGATCTGCAAAACGAAGAACCAATATGGAGTGTCGAAAGATAAAGAACCAGTTGAGGAAGACGAAGAACCAGTTGAGATACAATATGCAGATCTTCGTTTTGGTTCTTCATCTACTGGAATATGCAGATCTGCAAAACTGGAAACTGGAATATGCAGATCTTTCGACACAATATGCAAATCTTCATTTTGGTTTTTCATCTACTGAATCTAGGGTGGGCACGGTCCGGATCGGTTCCAAATTTGGAGAAACCTAACTCGAACCGTTTAAAATTAACGGATCCGGTCCGGTCCGGATCCCCTCATTTTGAACATTGGAACCGAACCTAACTCGAACCGTTTGGAATGGTCCGGTTCCAAACGGTTCCAAATCACAGATAGAATCATAGAATGGAATCTAATAACAGGTTTCTCTGCTTCTTTATCACTACTTAATGATAATAGTGTAATGAAAACTTGATCTACAAATATGAATAACCACATACAATTGCACTTGAACAATTTACACTTCTAACAGTTTGATGTTGAATTGCTAAAAATAAGGCATGTTCCTACGGTAGAACAAAATGTCTTCAAAGCAAATGTACAATAAAAGCAATCCAGGGTCTACTTTTCACATTTACACTTCTAACAGTTTAAATTTACCCAATCCAGGGTCTGCTTTTCACATTTGCTCATGCATTTCAATTGCTTCAACTTTGACATGATTTCTGGTTTCTGGTTTCTAACAGTTTAACCCAATCCAGAGTACAATCAAATCTGTCTCTGTCAGAAGGCTTGTTCGTGATTTCTGGTTCAACTTTGACACTGATGGGTTCATCTATTGACATAGGAACAACGTCTGAAGCCTGACCACAGTAGTAAATGGAAAATGAGTTGCATTTCAATTGCTTCAATTACGAATTATAGGTTTAGGCCTAAGTTTTACCTTTGCGTGTGGATGATCCTCAACCACCGTATCTTTCCCGTTGGGACATACAGCTCCTTTCTGATCCTCCTGGACGATTAAAACAACTTGTCAGAAAGTTGCTGTGATGGTGAATCAGAACTCATCCTAAGACAAAAAAAGGTTTCAGAAGGTGTTCCTCAAAGATGTACACAAACATAAAAATATATTATTAGAAAAACATGGTCTAGTAACTAAATTATACCAAATTATCCAATAATAACTCAGGACCATGGTTATTATTGGTATCTAAACTCATATCATAAACGTCTACATAGTTCAAAAGGAAAGTAAACAAAAACACGTGTATTCCATTCTATTCTCTTCATAATATTACCATTTCATTGCAATATCACATCAGCTCAAAAACTGAAATTTTAACCAAGTACGTGTAACAAATTCAGGTTGTTGCAACAAGGACAAGCTCCACACAGCTTTATGTACCTGCAAGCAACAACTTGTACAAATTTTATCACATCAGCTCAAAAACTGAAATTTTAACCAAGTACCTGTAACAAATTCAGGTTGATGCAACAGGCAACACTAACAAGTAACAGCACAGATTGTTGCTTGCTCCAGCAACCAAGTGTAGATAGAAAAACTCAAATATGTCAGAAAATGAACAACATTACTGCATCGAACAAGGACTTTCCATGTGTGACCGTGAAAAAAAAATTACATTAACTTGTCTAAATTTCATTAAAAAAAGACCATACAAACACCACATCATTAAATAGTAACATTGTCATGGACCACACTGGAAACCAGTCCATAAACTTGTCTAAATTTCAGCAGGTACCTAAAGAGCTAAACATAAACATAGCATAAAGAGCTACAAATTTCACTTACATAAACATAAACCTTGTCTAAATTTCACTTAAGCTACAAACTCAAATTGTATCCAATATCTATTACATTGAAAACATAAATAGCTAAGCTAGGCACTCAAATTAAGCTATCACCAAACCTGTATTGGCAACCTTTGTCTTTCCCTTTAATGGTGATTGAGCAATTTGAGTACGACCACTTGAGTTTGCATCACTTTCTTTGCCCTCAGCTATTGTGATTTTCAACTTTGCAAAGTCTAATAAAAACAAACAACATAATTAATAGAAGCACTATCAAATAATGAATATGTTAATAACCATAATAAAAAACCAAACTACAAAAAACACAAATATTACCATTTTCATACTCTGTATAGAACTCAATTTCCTTGCTTCATACTCAAGGTTGCTGATGTCATCACTTTTTATCCAATTTTGGAGGCATATCAATGCCTCCACAGAGTTCGGAGTGAGAGATGATCTAAAGGAATCAATCAATCGACCTCCAGCGCTAAAAGCACTCTCACTAGCAACTGTTGACACTTGAATAGACAATACATCTTTTGCTAACAATGCAAGTGTGGGGTACTTGTTCCCATTCAGCTTCCACCATCTCAAAATTTCAAACATCTCAATCTTGTTAGCTTTCTTTAATGGATCCATGAGATACCTAACTACCTCATGTGAAAGCACAATATCATCCGTATCTTCTAGCTCCTTCTCCCAATCATCCATCATCTCATCAAGAATAGAAGGACTTTCAGTTGGTGCTCCTACACTTCCTTGTTTTCCATATGCAGAGTTACTGTCAACACTTGATTGAGAATGCTAAGAATCAAAAGAAAAAGAAAACTTTGATTAATTTAGAGTGTGAATTGAAATAACCAATAAACTTTATAATAATGAAACAACGTTTGAAGAAAGTTTAGAACTTTTGATTACCTGTTTTGAACCCTTAGGTTGTTTTTGGGAACCGGCGACTTGTTGAGCATATTCATCACACAAGTCCTTCATTAATGCCCTAATTTCCTTACTTTTTTCTTCAATATCCTCTTCCTTATACCCCAATTTATTTTTACACAAGTGTAAATAGTGTCTCAGTTTGAACCTTGGATCTAGGATAAGGGCAACAACAAATATTTGGTTCAGTGACCCAATTGAACCAAAATACTTATTATATTTTTGTTTCATACTCGCTGCCATATCACGTAGCACATTATCCACAACACCTCCAAATTGCATATACTCGGGCAAAAAAAAATTATCAATCTTTGCTTCCACAGCAATCACATCATGGACAGCTGTTTGGGACGTCGAATGCTTGCTAGCACTCGTCTTCACAGTCACTAGGTAGAAAACTTTCAAAAAAGTCACAAACACCTCGGCACTTTCCCAATCTTTCTCACAAGGTGGCCCAACCTTTCCTCTAACCTTTCTTTTCGGATCTACTTCTTCATCATCATCCAACTCCTCATCTTCTATGAAATAACCTAAATACGCACTGTCATCTTCTACACTCATCCTATCAAATACCTTTTTAAATTTCAAATTAGATTCTAGCATCAAATATGTACTATTCCACCTAGTAGGCACATCCATAACAAGAAAACTTTTGTCAGTTAAAAACTCTTTCTCAACAATTTCCTTGAAATAAGCAAACCTTTGAGGGCTTGATTTGACAAACTTCACGGCATTGCCAATGGTGTTATGGTCTAGTGGTTAGGGCTGTGTGGGTTTATCCCCCACGTCCTAGGTTCGAGACCCACCGGCGGCATGGTTACTTTCTTATGGTGTTGACCTGTAGGTCGCACCTTGTTGATAGGTTATGGGATCCTATAAAAACCCAGCTCGCTTTCCAAAAAAAAAAAAAAAACTTCACGGCATTTCTAATTGATGCCACACTTTTATCCAACTTTTTCAACCCCTCTTTCACTATCAGGTTGATAATGTGAGCTAGACACCTCACATGCATAAATTTACCCCCCAAAATAAGTGAACAATTAGACTTCATCTTCATTTTAGCAAGTACATACTGAAGTGCCACCTTATTAGCCGATGCATTGTCAACTGAAATACACATCACCTTTTCAATCTTCCACGCTACCAAACATTGCTCTGTCAACCTCCCTATTTGTTTACCTTGATGACTAGGAATGATACAAAAGTTTAGGATTCTTTTGTGCATATTCCAGTTATCATCCACAAAATGAGTTGTTAGCACCATATAGTTCACATTTTGGATATTTGTCCATGTATCAGCAGTTCTTCGAGATGGAACATGTAGTCTAGGTTGTATAACACTCATCATCCGCCTAAAACCTTCCTTCTCAACAGCATTAAAAGGTTGTTCATCAATCACTAAGAATTCAATAATGGCTTTCAAACTTTCTTCTTGGCTAAATCCCCTAGCAATTAGCATGTTGCTACCATCATTAGTTATACCGGCAAGAACCTTCTGTTTTAAATCCACGTTTGGTTTATACTTTTTGCATACATTGGTGATGTGTTTACCAAAAGTACTAGTGCCACAGCCACTGGTATCACATGCAAACACTTGAGCACAGTAATTGCACTTCGCCTTTAGTACATCTACCTCTACCATCGTACTCTTTCCTTCAGTTACAACTTCACGTGTTTCTTTCACAGTAAATTTGGTGATGTGATCCCAAACCCAAGATCTAGATTGTGTAGTTTTAGGAGCATTTGGTGTTTTTCTTTTTCTTGAGGGGTCAGGTTTGGGAGGAGGCATGGATTCTTCTGTTTGTACAGGACAAGGTGATGTAGCAGTAGAAGATGTTGCTACTTTAGTAATTTCATTGGGGGTAGTACTTAGAGACATGGACATGGTTACTTACTATGCTCCTGCATTAAACAAAAATTACCTACAAAACATAAGTATAAATTTAAAAAATAGTGTTGACATTTTAACCAAACATTTAAAAAAATAAAATAAAATAAAATAATCCACATGAGCATTTATATAAAATACATGTTGCATGCATAATCGAGAATATTCTAACTCAAAAAATCATGATAACGACATGAATATAAATATAATGGTTGAGATCATCGACCACAAATCGATTATCCAAAATTACCAAAATGTGAGACATTGATGAGTTACTCTAAAAGCATTAACTAACAATCCAACTAGCAAGGATACATTTTTAGAGGAAATTGATTTTTGTTTCTTACCAAAATAGAAAATATTAATAACAGAAGTTCTTTTTTTTTTTTGAAAGGCAAGCAGGGTTTTTATAGGATCCCAGAACCCATAAAGATGTCGCAAGCTGGGTTTGAACCCATGACCTAGTGGTACCATCCGCCAAGCTCTAACCGTTGAGTTGTCATGCCATTGGCAATAACAGAAGTTCTTACAATATTAATAACCCATATATTCAAATCCACACCCATTCGAGATTTCAACATATCCAACACAAATCTAATCACCAACATAAACACAAAAACAAACCAGTGGGTATGCAATAATGATCTCACACAAACAATTAGACAGGGAACAAATCTCACAAATTTTATTTTATTTTTCAGATCTAACCATCAAACCCAACCTTCTCAACTTCATACAAAAAAAAAATGAGGAGGCAGAGTTCAGACGAACCTGATTGAGCAATCTGAGATCTCTACACTACATATCATTTTTTTTCTACAGATCAGTTCTTCAAGAAATCAAAGCAGACCGGAGAGGATGCGGGCTGTGCGGCTACAGAAAAGAGAGGGGAAGAGAAGAAGACCAGAGAGGAGAGGAAATTAGTACAATATAAATCAACGTTTTTCAAAATGTGATTGAGAAGAAGACGAACCTGATTGAGAAATCAGTGAGGAGAAGAAGATCACGAATCTTCTTTAGCGGCCGTTAGGATGTGAGAGGATGCGAGAGGGGGAGGCGGCCTGCGGGTGCTCACTTTTCTTCTCCTCTACGGCTACGGGTGCTAAAGACTAAAGAGTCTTAGTTACTTTGGCTTGGCTAAAGACTAAAGAGTAAAGAGTCTTAGTTCCATATTTAGGTTTTTAGTTTTACTAATGTGATTTGAAATGGGTCCAACCCGGACCGTTTCTTTTTTAAAAATAGGAACCGGGACCGGACCGTTTTATAACGGACCCGGACCGATCCGAACCGTATCTAAAAACACATAATTAAAATCCAGACCGTTTAGAGCAAAACGGTCCGGTTCGATTTGAACCCGCGGATCCTCGACCTGTTTGCCCACCCCTAACTGAATCGGACATTCATCCAGTTTTCAGAAGAGAAAGAACCAGTTGAGGAAGACGAAGAACCAAATGGAGTGTCGACTCTTTCTGGATATTGTGTTTTGATGACGATGAGGAAGACGAAGAACCAAACGAAGATATGCATCTTCCCACCTCTCTCTCTCTCTCTGGATCTCGCTTTGTATGTGAAGAAGAGCTATTTGGATCTCGTTTTGTATGTGGAGAGGAAGGAGGCGGAGAGGAGTCTGCAAGGAGGGAGAATCTGCACGGAGGCGGAAAGAAGAAGAGCTCTCTGGATCTCGCGAGGAGGCGGAGAGAAGAAGAGAAGGAGAAGAGGAAGAGGAGGCAAAAAGAAGGATGGGAGAAAGAGAAGAGGAGGAGGCAAAGAAGAGCTCTCTGAGAAAAAGAGAAGGAGAATAAGCTTTGAAAGCCCACATTAAGTGATTTATATTTTCATTTAAGTCAAGAAAAAAAGGGAAAAAAGAGAAGCATGAAGAGGAAAAGAAAGGCACACGTTGCAGTGTTGCACATGGAGTCGAGGAGTCGGGTCGGGCCGGTTACCCGACAGGCTTCAGAAATGGAAACCGAGGCCTGAACCAGAAACTTCGGGTCGGGCTTTTAAAATCGAAACATTTATAATTAATAAAAACCGATCCGAACCGACCCGTTCGGTCCGAGCTTTCGATCCTAAATGCCCACCCCTAGTTACTAACCTTGTCATTAACAATTAGAAATATGGTTATTTGCACTTTGGCAACATTAGTTTATCGATATGTCACTTTGACATCCAAATAGCTTTATATCAGCCTAACCCCCCTCCCAAAACACCTAAAGTGGATGGAAACTTTCAATTGTGGACTTTGACTGGTCAAGAACTATTTAAAGACAAAAATACTCTCCCCTCTCATCCCTCTTATTTGCACTTTGGCTCCCAAAGTTTAACCAAATATCAATCTAACCCCATTATATTTGAAACCATTCTACACGAACTCTTGGAAAAACTCCCGTATTTGAGTTTGACACGGACTTGCGCTCGACACGTATTTGACACGCAGTTAACGTATCGGGACAACAATTAATCTAGTCAGACGCGTGCTCGAAAGGTCAAGACTTGGGGGAAAAACCCCATATTTGCAAGATTTTCGATAAGGTTGTAAAGGCCTTTCAAGACTTTCTTAATGGTCTCAAAACTCAATGTTCCCTTTTGAAAAGTGCTCAAATGCATAGCATCTACATTATAGAGGGAAGGTTTGAGCTCTTGACTGTGAGGACGTGTTGCCTCCATTGCATAGTCGGGCCAGACTGTACCGGTAGCATTTTTATTGTTTTTTTTGCCTTGTTTTTCAACTTCAAACTTGTATTTTCATCGATCGTTAGCATCGAACTAGTTTTGAGCAACGTCCTTTCGAACGTTCCTCCCCATTGTAATCTATTGAATGTTAATGAAAGCTTTTGTTGACTATTGTGCATCGTTATATTGTCTACAGATTAATATTGTGCATTCTCAAGCTAATATTTGTGCCCGTTGAAGTAACTACTCATAGGCTTACTAGTGAATTGGATAGCTAGTGCCGCACGGATTGCTAGTCCATGACACTTGCCTTTCTAAAAAAAAAAAAAAGAATATGAGGTTTTTCTTAAAAAAAAATAGGCAAGGGCGCAATGGCGTATGGTTGGATGGGGGAGAGTATGTGAAGAAAAAAAATTGAAGTTTCGAAAGAATGAACAAAGTTGGCCAAGTGTAAACGCAGGAAAAAACAAGATTTCCATGAGGTGGTTGATTACATTTAAGGGAAAAAAATTCCTCCAATGAACCAATATGCGTTTTAACATATCCATTTTCCACACCTAATTTATATCAATTAAAACTATCAATGACCTTCATAACGCTTTTCATTATCTTAGGTCATTGTCTCATTGGTTACTATAACCTTGTCATTAACAATTAGAAATATGGTTATTTGCACTTTGGCTCCATTAGTTTATCGATATGTCACTTTGACATCCAAATAGCTTTAGATCAGCTTAACCCCCCCCTCCCAAAACACCTAAAGTGGATGGAAACCGTTCAATTGTGGACTTTGACTGGTCAAGACCTATTTAAAGACAAAAATACTCTCCCCTCTCATCCCTCTTATTTGCACTTTGGCTCCCAAAGTTTAACCAAATATCAATCTAACCCTATTTTATTTGAAACCATTCGACACGAACTCTTGGAAAAACTCCCGTATTTGAGTTTGACACGGACTTGCGCTCGACACGTATTTGACACGCAGTTAACATGTCGGGACAACAATTGATCTGGTCAAACGCGTGCTCGAAAGTTCAAGACTTGGGAAAAAAAACCCATATTTGCAAGATTTTCGATAAGGTTGTAAAGGCCAAAAGAGTAGCTTAGGAGAGATTTGCATTATAAACAACGTTTCTCTCAAGGTGCACTACATTGCACAAAGTTATTTAAATGAACTCATACAGCCTTCACTCACTCTCCACGTATGTCACTAATTTGGTAGCGTAAATAACACATTCAAGTCTAGTGAAGATAACATTCAAAACAATATTTTCAGTTCAACTTTCTTAAGAGATCTCCTCATCATGCTTATTGTTTCAAACCATTCTTATCGCGCTCTTTGCCTTGCCTCCACAATAATTGATCTTAATAATTTTGATTACGACTTCACACAATCATGTTTTGTAGTTTTGTTTGAATACAAGACTTTATTTTTTTTATTAATGACTAAATTAGTTTGGTACATGTGTATTTCAATAATGCACTACGGTAAACTAATGGTCTTAGTACAAACAATTCAAACTAAGGTATTCGAGTTGAATTTTGAACCAAAACCCTTTGGATGTAAATTAGACAAAATACACGATTTGTCTAACTCGGCATTATGTGATGTAGCTTCCAAAAGCTTCCTATATATATATATATATATATATATACATGGAAAGAATTTTTTTTTAATATAATTCTAGAAGGAGACTGAATCTCGTCTATCCTAAGTAATTTCTATACTATACCGTAAGAAAGTGAAGTAGCGTATGGACTAGTTATTGGTTACTAGTCGCTATCAAAACAATTGCTCCAAAATACATAATTGCATAGTGTAATGTAGATGATTCGATTCTGTAGTAATTAATAAGCGGAGGATGAAATAAATACAAGTTAGTGTATTTGAAATGTATGTTTTTGAACAGATAATTGCAGACAGCAGACCTGGGGCCTGGGGCCTGGCCATCATCATAAGATTACCGTGAACTGAAACAGTATAAATGTGACTATTGACCCATTACAAAGTTTACAGTACGTGGTCCCAAATTCTTCTGGTATTACTATTCACATAGATGGTGGTTTAGAACTCACGGGGAAACATGCAAAATGGGCGAGAGCAACTCAACTCATCATCACTCAAATGGGGCTTCAAATGTTCAAACTAACAAACTGAATGAGTACATTCGTCACTGCCTTCTTAGGTCGGGTCTCTCATCCCAGAACATACTATGTGGATGACTCTAATAGTTTTGGTCACATCATTATCATTAGGTAAATCATCCCACCAACTATTTATTACAAGCTTCATGGCTCGTATTGTTACGGATTAAATCTCACCAATCTTTGGTAATTAGCTAGCAATCTTCAGTTTTAGCGGAACCAATTACAACTCTTCAAATCTCATAAAGTCTATCCACAACTTGCATCTTACGTAATTTTTATTAACCCTAAACCTAAAACATCATCTAGGTAATTGGATCAGGTAACTAGGAATTTGCCTACATGTGTACTCTTCCTGTGCTAGTAGTAAACCTCTAAATGGCATTACCATGGGGAGACTAGCTTACAAGTATGACCTTCCAGGCCTAGCCTGTCGTACAAATGTAAAATCATCTAGACTGCTAAGTGGGCATCACTGTCATGTAATTTCATGACACTATATCCAACATTAACCATTCTTAAGAGCCATGCCAGGCTAATATCCTCCACTGTCACATACATGCTCATAATGCTCCAATCGAACACAACCACACGCACGTAAAGCTCCCCTGGCACACTGTCCCGACACTAGAGGCCTGGCTCTTTAGATTTTTTGATCCAACATAGAAACCCCCTCTAAAAAAAAACTATAAACTCACCCACATATTTCATCCCATTTTAATACACAAAACTATGAGAATCGAATCAAGCTGTGAGATGTTCAAGAAACCAAAGAGACCGCACTACATAATTGAAAAATAAACAAATAAAAAATAAACTCAATAGAGAATTTTAAAGTTTTTGGTTTCATATTGGCTTGACAAGCAGATAAAATACAAGTTATGTCTTGCAAGTTATCATGAATGGGGGAAGGAAGGGATGATTAAAGAGAGAGAGTGGGTGGGCCGTTGCTTTCTATAAAGTTATTTTGTTTTCAAAAACTTTGGCTATTGTATTTGCTTTTATTATTTTCCCTTCCACAGTAAGTGACCCCACTCATCTGTTTCAAGACCCCATCATCACTGCATTGCAATATTATCCCATCTTCTCTTCCTAGTTATGTCATCAGCAGTAAATAACCAGTAATTTACAGTGGCATGCTATTAATACCACTCTATCATAGAAAAATTTATTCAAATATCTTTGCAGCACTGGAGCTGTAATGGACCTGTAACGAGTGTAGCTCTTACTCTATATACATTAACTTCAATAACTAGTTTTGGACCCTAAATCGACACAAATTTGATGCAACAAAACCCAACAGATCATCCAAATATATGTCGAGGTCTATGAACGGATGCACTTCTCCGATAGCAAATGGACCATATTTGTACAGTCTATGGAATTCAGAGGTAGTTACAAATGAGGAAGGGTGGTGATTTGGTAGAAGTGGGAATCAATTGAATCCAGTTCTTCAACAAACAGTGGTGACAACATAGAAATAATGGAAGGCCTAATTTAGTGATTTTGGAATTCAAGGCCATCCAAGAGAGATATTTCACCTTTCCCTTTGCGTAGAATCTAATTATGACGGTCACAGTGCTCCCCCCATCTCGTATGTATTAACTTTCTTTTCAACTCACCTGAAAGATGAGAAACCCAAAAACCACTTGGTTTCACGAGATTGGTTTCTTCAAAGCAGTTTCATTTGCTTTTCCTTGCTTTTGTTGCAAAGAAGAGATCACACAATTTTTATGCATTTGTCTCCTCCACACGCCGTTTGAGACGGCATACCTCAAACTCCCCTCTATCGTACTCACCAAAACCTTTTTTTTTTTTTTTATCAACACAAATTTACCCAAAAATCTAAAGAGTGATAGAGCCAACCTTATGTTTTCAGTTTTGTATCCTCTCTTTACTTGTGCTGCAAAAAATATTGAAGAACCAACAAACTTGACCAATAAAAAAAACTCTAAAGCAAGTAAAGATAATAAGAGAAAATTGTAGAATTTTATTACTATAGAGAAAGAGAGAGAGATTTGATTCTTACAACTCTTATACAAGCCAAAAAAAGGGGGGATTAACAGGTGATTCATTCATCTATGTTTATATTGGAATTTCTTGTTCTCCAAAAAAAAAAAAAAAAAAAAAAAAAAAGACCAAAATTTTCAAGGTTTTTCCTTGAGGATGGAAGCCAGACCAGTGACAATCTTCGAACCCTTCTCTGCACTCTTAGGTTTGATTGCAGGAGGTTGCCATGGTGACACAACGATCCTAATCTTATCTTCTCCAATAGCCGATACAGAATTGCCGGAATCTGACCCAATGACGGATGGAGGTGAGGCGGAGGAGGAATTTTCCCCGAAAATCAGTTCGAATTCGCCGGAGAAACTCGTGGTAGAGATCGAGCCAGATTTTTTTGTCTCAATTGGTTTGATTGAAGTGGGGGTCGGTGGTGGAGTTGATGATATAATTGTTGTTGTTACAGTGGTGGTGATGGAAGAGGAGGCTCTGGTGTAAGGAGAGAGCCATTTTGCACGCATGTACTCCGCCTTTCGCCAAGGCGGGAAATGCATACCTTTCTTCTTCAGACTTTGCTTCGCTGCTTCAGAAACAATGGAGACTATTTGTTGAAGACGATCGGATTTACCAACATAGATTGATGGGAGCGATTGCAGGATCGCTTTGTAGCTCCCAGTCGATCTAGCGATCTCGAATTCTGATCGAAAGTCTATGTCAATTATCAGTCTCTCCCCTTCAATCATCACATCGATGTACTCATATTCACCTATATTTCAAAAAAATATATATATTCAAAACACTGATCGATAATTATTAGAAGAAAAAAAATATTTCAGGAGATTGTTGTTCTTTTTACCAGCTGGAAAAGAAGGAGATTTCTCCCAACGAGACTTGCAAATGGAAGATTCGTAACCGAGACCTAATAGACCATCATTGACGATCTTCTTGAAATCGCCTTTTGGTTTCGAGACCTTGTTCGACTCAGCGATCTTCGAAGCATCAGCTAAGAGGTTCCTCTCTGTAACATTCGCGCAAGAAACCAAGCTCTGCAAATTGAACACAAAAATTTTTTGAAAAAATTGAGAAATTGAAGGGAAAAAAAAACAAAAAAAAAAAGATTTATTGAAAATTGAAGCAGACCTTGAGAATGTCGACCGCGTCACCAGAGGAGGAAAGGATCGAGTCGCTGAATCCATCGATTAAGTCAAGCTCGTCATCAGAGCTATCACTGCAGTTGTTGCCATTGAAGCAATTGCAACGGTTGCGTCCGCACTTCTGCTTCTCATTGTTCTCTTCGATGAAGTTCTGAACCATTTTCGCCAAACACACCGAACTCGGCTCGAACTCGCCATTTCCGTCCTTGTTACTCGGTGGCACTTCGACTGGTCCGGTCTTCTCCGAAGACGAGTTCCTCAAGAACAGACGCTTAAACCGCGATTTCACTACTGGCTTTACAGGATCGGTACGGAACGATGAGCCTTCGATTTTGGTTGAATCGATCGGTTGTATCTTCATCGGGAAAGGCATCACTTACAACACCAACAAAAAAATTACACAAAATCTACTTTTCTTCGTTTTTGCTCTCCATTGCCAATTCGAAGCCTAGAAACCTAACATCTCTTTCACTTCTACCACAACTTCAAAAACCGAACGATTTAATTGAAAATCGATCGAAATTAAACTAAACTAACAAAATTTGAGTTTAAATGTCTCTCTTAAACTTCTTATAATGATGCGATTCTAAAACTCTGCTAAAGTAACAAAGCTAGAAACTTTTCACATGAATTACTAAAGCGAAGTTCATGAAAAACGTGGCTTCGAGGAAAGGAAATACAGATTTTCCAGAGAGACACCTTGAGATCAACGGCCGGAATCTTCATTTCCGGCGATGATCGAATCTTTCCGATCAACCGATCGCCGTTGCAGATGCGTGAATGAGTTGCAGAGAAAACGAAAAAGAACAGAAGAAGTTGAGGAAGTGAAGAGCGAATGAGAGAAAGACTCGGTTGTGAAAAAGACGGACCAAATGGGGGTTTTAAAGGGGGGAGATGAAGTGAGGAGGGGAGGTTCGATGATGAGTTTGACGAGTTGCCACGCTGGAATCCGACGTGGACGCGTTACTCGACAATTGATGAGGTTACGTGGCGAAAATCGAATGGGAGTTAGTTTTAAAGCGGTTGTTTCTGATTTACCCACACGCGGTCCCGTTTGTGTTTCGAACCCACTACACAGTTCGTGATATGGTGCGATTCCGGAAATGACCCTGGACATTTCGTGCATTATTGACAGATGTCCCTCCTTTTCGGTAACTGTAAGAACCGCTTGGAAATCGTGGCAAGGGTAAAACGGGGAACTAAGCACTCTCTTTCTCTTTTAGGTAACTTGACGATACTGCCCTCAACTTTTTCCAAATTATTTGAAGGTAGAATTATAGAAATTTTGTGGATTATCCACATTTTCTTGGCATACTCTTAATTAATTTTGTCATGCAATTATGTTAGTTTAATAAAAACATTTAAAAACGAAAATCAAAATAATCTGATCAATTGCACCTAGATTATATGCAAATTATAGAGCCGCCATTAATTATTACTTTGCTACTTTTACTAGCACAAATCCTTAGATCAGAAGATTTTGCTTTCTACCATGGCGCTGAACAAATATTTTGCATGCACCTCGTTCGACTAATCAATAGTTATTCGGGTAAGTTTAGCCAACTATGTTTGCTAGTTTTTTTTTTTGTATTTTTATACTTTTTGCTTCTTTTATTTAAAATACAATCATAAATATTATCTATAAAGGGCAAATCTAGTCGGTCCGATCTGCCGGCCTAGTCTGTCAGTCTAATGGCATTTTTTACACTTTTTGCCCATCTTTTTTAAATTACAACCACAAACACTTTTAAGAGAAGCGACAAAAGAGTAATTCTAGCCAATCAGGCCAATAGACCAGTGCTAAAATTTCTGATCTATAATAGGGGTAAGTGTAAAAATTAAAAAAAAACCAAAAAGAAGCTGGCTAGAAATGTTATAGTTATTCTTATTCTTTCTTCAATGTGAAAACTTTTACATGACTTTGGCTCATCCAAATCACGTAGGTACAAGTTTTCATATTTTTAAGTATTGAAATCCATTATCCATGTAAAATTTTCTAATAATTCCAACAAATATAATTTATAATGTCTGCTATGTAATTATCATGAAAGTTGTGGGCAATGAAATGATACAGAATTTAGGGGGATCACTGAATGCGTGTTTGGAGTAGCAGTGATTTGGTTCTTTTTCATTTTTGAACAAAAGGTCGGGGGGATACGTTTGGAATTCTGATTTGTTTTTTTTTTTTTTCTTTGATAAAGGCCAACCAAGCATTTTGTCGTTTATTCCGACACGCGGCGAGAGGACGTGCAATGTGGCAAAGCTAGGTGACAGGAACGTTACGTTCTAGGAGCACTGTGATTGCGCCACGTAGCAGGTGACCAAAAGACCAATGAAACACTAACCCCAATCCGAATTCTTCAGCATCATCCATTTTGATATCCAGGTAACCGTTGTAACGATAATGTGTGCATTATCCGTTGGCTGTTATAACGACACTTGTTTATGTCTCGCATTAATCCCATTTTCAAGCACAATGTATCTATCCTAATTCCAACTTATTAATATTCACGAGCTTGACTCTATCGTGAGATCCAAAATGTACATTCTGATGTCGGAATTGACCTGGCTTCTTTTCATTAGTGCGCATGACTTCTGAATAATCACTTAACAATAAACATGAGCTAATTAGTGGACGTTGCTGACACATTAATCCTCAATTCTAGAGAGTCAGGGCAATTAGTCATTTTTTTGTTAAGGTTGGGGTATTTTACACTTCTACCCTTTCTATAATTGATTATGGGTGGGCACGGTTCGGATCGGTTCCAAATTTTGAGGAACCTAACTCGAACCGTTTAAATTTTAACAATTTCGATTCGGATTAGTTCATCCATTTTGAACGTTGGAACCGAACCTAACTCGAACCGTTTACAACGGTTCGATTCCAAATGGTTCCTGTATAATATTATGCAACCTTGAAGATGCATCCCACAGAGTAAGAGTTGGTGATAAATTAAAAATCATTTCTATTCCCCCACTAGATATGGAAGGTTTCAATATTAGGTCACCCAAGCAAAGTAGTGAAGTGTCAAATTTGATAAACAACAACTCATTCATCTCACACAACATGTGAAATATAAAAAATGTCATATTTGATAAACAACAATTCATTAATAGATATCTATCTATCTCAATGGGACAAAGTTACATATAATTCTTAAAGTGAAATCAAACTTAATAACATTTTAACAAAATAACAATACATAGCCCATTTTACAAGCAATCAAGCACGTTCACCCCTGATTCGACGAGCAAGTTGGATGTCTTTGGGCATAATTGTAACCCTCTTAGCATGAATGGTACACAAATTGGTGTCCTCAAACAGACCCACAAGAAATTTACAGTGAGACTGTGAGACTAAGAGTGTATGCTATTACAGTGTTAGTGAAACTATTACAGGCTGCTCAATCAACTTACAGCAGAGTGAATGTTAAATTCTTGGTAAATTCATATCAACCTGCAAGTTACCCATATGACATATCAACCTACAAGTTACCCAAATAGCTTAGTAAATTCATATCAATGACATATCAACCTGCAAGTTACCCATATGAGTGCCATAGCTTAGAATATGGAGTATTGAATTTACCCAAAAGGCTATACATACTACTGCAACCTGTTTTTGGAATATCAATGACAATATTCTAACATACAGACTATTGCAACCTGCAAAGCATATCAATGACAATGGCATTCCAAACATATCAAGCATAGCAGAAAACAAACGAGACAATTGTATCTAGATCCAAATCCAAGCTACAAATTCAAATCTACCTGTCACAATTCACATTTCACAAACTTGTAAAATCCAATATCTATTACATTGAAAACATAAAGCCCTAGCTACTGAAAATTCTGAAATCAAATTATCACCAATCTCTTTGCCTTTCCCTTTTCCTTTAATGTTGATTGAGAACTTTGATCACTTGAGCTTGCATCATTTTCTTTGCCTTTAGATGTTGTGATCATCAACTTTGCAAATTGTTTGACAAAAAAACAAGATAATGAATAGAAACATAAATATGTTAATAAATAATAACCATAACTCAAATTCAAACAACACAAAGCACAAGTATTACCTTTTATCCAATTCTGGAGGCATATCAATGCCTCCACAAAATTCGGAGTGAGAGATGATCGAAAGGGATCAATCACTCGGCCTCCGATGCTAAAAGCACTCTCACTAGCAACTATTGACACTTGAATAGGCAATACATCTTTTGCTAGCAGTGCAAGTGTGGGGTACTTGTTCCCATTCAGCTTCCACCATCTCAAAATGTCAAACATCTCAATCTTGTTAGCTTTTTTTAATGGATCCATGTAGGGGTGGGCACGGTCCGGATCGGTTCCAAATTTGAAGGAACCTAACTCTAACCGTTTAAAAATAACGGATCCGGTCCGGTCCGGATCCCCTCATTTTGAACATTGGAACCGAACCTGACTCGAACCGTTTGGAACGGTCTGGTTCCTACGGTTCCAAACGGTTCCAATGTTCAAAATCTGGGGATCTTTAAAATGAATCCAAACCAGAAAGCAGAGATTGGTATTCAGATGTCAAAAACTTATAATTAGATTCACTGAATCCAACAAACAGAACAAACCCATGGTCTCAATTTTCTCTCAGAAAATTAAAATGAAAGAAACAGAGAGAGAGGTGAATCAAGAACAAAATTATTACTCCAATATTATTACTCCTATTTGAAAAACAAACATTAAACATTTGATAGTGCCCTAGATCAATACTACAGTACATCAAGAACAAAATTACAAAAGATCAAACATTTTTCTTACTTCCTCTTGGTGAAAGAGTTGAACTTTGGTGGGCGAGAGAGAACAGTTGAAGCACGCACATGAAAATGGAGAAAGGAGGCAATGGAGAAAGAAACAGAGAGAGACCTCTTCTTCGACAGACCTCATCCCTTCGACAGACCTCTTCTTCAGTTCTTCGACAGATCTCATCCCTTCGACAGACCTCTTCTTCGACAGAGAGAGGAGAGGAGATCTCCTTCTCGAGACAGAGAGCAGAGAGAGGAGAGGGAGATCTCGCTGATCTCTTCTTCGACAGACCTCTTCTTCGACAGACCTCTTCTTCGACAGAGAGAGGAGAGGAGAAGGAGATCTCCTTCTCGAGACAGAGAGCAGAGAGAGGAGAGGGAGATCTTCCTTAGGTTTTGCAGAGACAGAGACAGACAAAGAGAGGAGAGACAGGTCACAGAGAGGAGAGTTTGGCTTTGGCTGTTTAGGTTTAGGTTTGGTTTATGGTTAGGGTTTTATAATTTATAGTAAATGGGATTTGAAACGGTCCGGACGGGTCCAACCCGGACCGTTTCGTTTTTAAAATTAGGAACCGGGACCGGACCGTTTTATAACGGATCCGGACCGTATCTAAAAACTTATAATTTAAATCCGGACCGTTTAGAGGAAAACGGTCCGGTTCGAGTTGAATCCGCGGATCGTCGACCCGTTTGCCCACCCCTAGATCCATGAGATACTTATCCACCTCATGTGAAAGCACAACATCTTCCATATCTTCTAGCTCCTTCTCCCAATCATCCATCATCTCATCAAGTATTGAAGGACTTTCGGTTGGTGCTAGTCCTTCACATCTTTTTTTTTCATATGAAGAGCAAGTGCTAGCACTTGATTGAGAATTCTAAGAACCAAAAGAAAGAGAAAATTATGACTAAATTAAAGTATGAATTGAATAACCAATAAACTTTATAATAATGAAACGACATTTGAAGAAATTTTTGAACTTGTGATTACCTGTTTTGAACACTTTTGTTGCTTTTGGGGATCGGCAGCCTGTTGAGCATATTCATCACACAACTCCTTCATTAATGCCCTAATTTTTGTACTTTTTTCTTCAATATCCTCTTCATCATACCCCAATTTCTTTTAACACAAGTGTAAAAAGTGTCTCAGCTTGAACCTTGGGTCTAGGATGAGAGCAACAAAATAGACTGGGCCCATAGCCAAGGTTGATTCTGCAATTCCAAGACACAGGTATCTAACCCTGTTCTTGTAAGCGGTTTGAGTCCTATCTGGATCAACCCGATATGGACATACTTGTATCCTTGACTCTGTAAATAGTTAAGTGTTTGATGTGAAAACAATTGTTTGGATTCTAAAGATCCATTCAAAGGCATTGTCTGTTCGACAATGTATATAAGATCTTCAGACTTTTGTGAAAACAAAGACTAAGAAACTTCGTAAATTTTCTTGTAAGGAACTTTTGGTATAGACCATTTTTGTAAATTCTTTTCAACTTCTGGAATTCTACATTCCATCCTATTTTGCAAATTGGGGTTACTTGACCTAGAACTAGAAGAACGAGTAAATTTTGAAAACAAAGACATTTTCTTGATTTTCTGAGGGTAGGGATAGGAACACTATACCTGGACCACCTGATACCGGACCACCTAACTCCACTCAACTGCGCTCATCTTGGCGACTTACCTTGGAGTTTCAACGGCTGACCAACATATCCTAGGGCTGACCAACAGTACCTCGGACTCACTACTATTCCCCCCGAAAAAGAAATAAGATGACTCTGATACCAATTTCCACCCAGGACTACTATTTGGTATGTCATATGGGTAACTTTCATGTTGATATGAATTTACCAAGAAATTAACATTCACTCTGCTATAAGTTGATTGAGCAGCCTGTAATAGTCTCACTTACACTGTAATAGCATACACTCTTAGTCTCACAATCTCACTGTAATAACATACACTCTTAGTCTCACAGTCTCCACTACTATCACATGCAAACACTTTATCACAATATTTACACTTCCCCTTAAGTACATCTACCTCTACCATCTTTTTCTGACCACCCTCAACTAGAACTTCACGTGATTCTTTTACAGTAAATTTGGTGATATGATTCCAAACTCAAGATCTAGGTTGTGTAGTTTTTGGAGCATTTGGTGTTTTATTTTCTTAATGGGGAGGGCTTGGGAGGAGGCATGGATGTTTGTGGTGTAGGTACTTGTGCAGGACAAAGTGATGTAGCAGTAGAAGATGTTGCTACTTTACTAGTTTGGTTGGGGGTAGTACTTTCAGACATGGTTACTTTGAACACAACTACTTAATACTTTGCTCCTGCAATAAACAAAAATTGTATACTTAAGTATAAACAAACCCATTCAATTCCAACATATGGTAGACAATGGAATATTTCAAACTTCTCATGAATAGTCTCAAACGGTCAAATCAAACCATGAGGCACTGAATGAGAAAATTAATAGCTTATAGCATTTTATGTGAAGGGAAATGCAGGCAGACATGTATCCATGGCTGAAATCAGAAAAAGGTATTGCATTTGATAGCTCAGTCAAGTCACAAAATGGAATGCATTACAATGTTTGATCATTCAATGTAAAATATTAAAATGTACTCCAAATGCATTTCATGTGTTAAAATGCATTACATAATTTATGCTTTAAAATGTATTTAGCAGCAAGAATTTTTGTCTTTGGATTGCATTAAAATGGTTTCCTTATAGATAAGTCAACAAAAACAAATCTAATAATAAACTTGAATACTTAATTAATTATGGATTGCATTAATGGGGTGGTGAATTAGATACTTGAGAATCTGAGATTATTATCCAATTTCTTTAAATACAGCCTCGCTTGGTCTGCTCACAATCCAGATCTACAAAACAAAAAAATGCAAGAAACATGTATTAGTTCTGTAGTTCATACTTTCTGCATTACTTCAACAAGCAGATCAATTTCTGTATTACTATTACTATAATCGAACTGTTTTCTGCATTTATGTTTTATTTATATTTTTGTGGTTTCAGGTATCCAACATTATATTTCTTGATGCACTTGTTGGGACTGGGTTTTCATATTCAAGAAGCTTACGAGTAGACAATAGTACTGTACTGATACAAAATCAACAAAACAAACTTACAATTTTCTCTGAAAGGTAAAGAAGTCGGACACACTTAAACGAGAAAGGAATTGTTTTGCCTTTACAGTGGCAAATCAACACAACAAACAAAATCAACACAACAAATCATCGATTATTTGTTTCTGACCAGTCTTTACATAAGAGTACATATATTCACCCTTAATCTATAACATCCAAAACTCAATAAAATAATACATTACCAAAAGTTGTATATCTAAACAACACTTTTTACTTACATTCTCTTCAATAGGATCGTGTTTGCAACACAAATTTACATGAAGTTTGCAGGTTACTCATCCACTTCATCTTTCAGGATTCTCATTAGTACTCATGCTAGAAACATTGGGAGTGAATCCAAACTAATCTTTCGTTATGTGATGATGGTACTGAGATCTTGAGCTGAATCTGAGGAAGCAAATCTTCAAAGAACAAAATCAATCGAGTGAGGAGGGTTGGGGTTTATGGTTGTGGGAAGATCTGAGACGAGAGTGAGAGAGGATGAGATTTTAGGGTGTTAGGGTTAGAAATCAGATCTAATACTAGGGGTGTTAGGGTGGCTTGTGCGTCGTCGACTTGTCGTGCTCTGCCTCTGTCTGCTTGTGCCTTGTGTTGTGCGTCGTCACTCGTCGTCGTGCTCTGCTTGTGGAAGAGAGATCGTGGATTCGTGGTGGCCTGGTGGGTGGAGAATGAGAATGAGAGAGACCGAGAATGATAAGAGAATGAGAGATCGTCGTGCTTTGCTTGTGGAGAATGAGAGAGGCTTGGGGTGTTACTGTGTTAGCCTGTTAGGGTTAGAAACCCATTTTTTTTACCCAATCCCATTAAGGCACGTGTAAGGAGGTATATGTAATCGGATCGGAATCGAACCGTTTTAAACAAAAATTTAGGAACCGGAACCGAACCATTTAAGAACGGTTTCGGAACCGAACCGAATCGTTTCATAATTTTAAAAATAAAAACCGAACCGTTTGGAGTAAAACGGTCCGGTTCGGTTTGGATCCGCGGTTCTTACCCACCCCTATAACTTATGTTTGTCGTTGTGTTTTAAAGAGAATGGGTAAAAATGTAAAAGAGCCTAACCCTAACAAAAAAATTACTAATTGCCTAGACTTTCAAAGTGAATTTCGATTTGGAACAACTTAATAAAAAACGCTAAACTGAGATTGGAATGGTGCAAGTATGTCATTGCTAGCATTTTGGGGCTTTAGTGCTCCTGTGCTAGTTAGTCCCCTAATTAATGCTATAGTATTAGCATCTCTAAGAATTTTTTTAGTACTTGTGTGCCAACACACTTGCGTTCCTACCTATAGAGAGTTGAGCAAGTCTAAGGAGCGAGGGAGTGCCCAACACCGTTCACCCTTTTCGAGATGCACATCACCTCACATCTCGAGGAGGGTGGGTGGTGTTGGGTCCTCCCTCACTCCCTAGACTTACTCACAGAGAGAATTATATGAGCCAATGTGTCGGAACTTGGGTAATGACACTCAAGCATATACTTTGGATAATTAATAGTATGTTTTAAGTATTTTTTGTGCTTGTTATGTCACCTAAACGGGATAAGAAATAGCGATATTTTCAAGGATGATGATCCAAAAACCCATTTTGAGGCAAGGGAAGAAGACTAATGACCGTGGTACTAACAGCTACAATTGCCATTCAATGGAACTTGATTCATCTCCTTTGATTGGGCCCACTAAAAGAAGGACCAAACAAACAAATAATGGGCTCGGAATATGGTGTTCGTATGAGACGTATTTTTTGACAGGTGACATCAAGCTTTTCTTGTGTCAGGGAGTAAAAACTCGTACCAAATGCCCCACTCATCTTTTTTCACAGGTCCTTTTCACCCTCAAATATTATTTTATTACTAAACTACCCTTAAATACGCCAAACACGTATCTTGCAACGAAAATCATCTCTGGTACGTGTCGGGGATAGTACAAGCCTGTTTACTTGTACGAAAATCAGGATGGGATTATTGATAATTACAACGTTTATCCTACTTCTTGGAACCATGCTTATCGTACGACAGAGTGGATTCGGTCGGACCACAGGAAACAACATGAAATCCATTATTAAGAAAATTGAAGGACATAAATAATTATGGGAGTTGCAACGTGTATCATACATTTTGAATAGGTTGCACCGTATTTTAAGATGTTTCGATTGAGCTTTGCTAACTGTCGAGGGAAATGGCGAGGAAAACAGCGAGGGGGGGTGAGGGACTAGCCTAAAATACGTAATAACAACTTACCAAGTTTTATCAATAAAAATTATATGCTGATTAAAATTTCTCATTTATAAACATTAATTTATTTTTGACTAAAAAATAAAAGTAAATATAATGATAAAACTAAACTTCAGTCACATATTCTTAACTTTCAAATTTGAATACAAACATAAAAAAAAATATATACTAACCATCATAACAAGTTTTCAATAAATAGTAAACGCTATGGTAGGTTGTGTAATAAAAATAATAAATACATTTTAAAAAACCTTTTAAAATCACATTGCAAATAAATTCTCTCTTCTCTATGTATATAATCTAAAGTGCAAAAAATGTACAATGTGTTCAGCAACATGTGTTCAAAATAAATAAATATTTGAGTGCACCAATTTAAAAATTATTGCATCTATTATAATAAATTTGAAACAAATTGTATTTAAAACCATAAAAATTCTACATCCAAAAATCCATTATTGAAATCTTTTATAGAGTTGTTTTAAGGTTAATAAAATATGGTTGGATGTACCAAACAATTTTTAAAAGTTAAATCTACAAAATGAAGTTTGGAGCATCGAGCCAAACAATCGGATACACATAAAGAAAACGTGTTTTATCGTGCACTTATACAAACAGACGCTCATGCAAAGCAAACGAGTGCAAATGCAAATGCAAAACCCTGTCGTAGTCGACTCCATTATCCCATGAATTTATCCATTTATGCATTTGATGAAATATGTTAATTGTTAGGTTTGGATATGATGAAGAAGCGGGCCGAACCTTGAGGGTATCAAGTTTAGGACCTCTTTTCGGATATATCAAGGGCTTCATTTTATAATTTATAATTATTATGCTTATGCATTCTAAACTACATAACTATAGAAGGGTTGAATGAACAGTAACCAAGTTTTCAGCCTGATTTTTGTATTATTGTTTTGCCCCTCTAAATTTATGTTATTTAAAAGCAAAATTAAAAGGTGGGTAAAAAGTGACAAAGGGAGTTTGTGTACGACCATGTAATTACAATTTCATCAAATTTATGCTATTTACAAACAAAATGAAAAACACTACTACGTTGTTGTTGTTTTTTTTTCACTCTACATTTCATATTATTTTACAATTAAAACCAATCTTTATGAAACATTGATTAATTATACCTAAACCCTTAAGTTAATTTATTTTAAGCCTCAAATTATCTATAAACAATAAATAGGGCGTTGCATCCAAGGAATGTGAACTCTCAACAAAAAATTACGAAATACCGAAATTTCATTCGAAATCCGAATTTTTTTTTTCTTTTCGTCCGGCCAATCTCAATTTCCCTACATTTTTACCCGTTCTAACCTTAGTTTAGTATTAAAATTTTGTTATATAAGTGATTCTTATGCAATATATTGTTTATATGACATTATGAGTCTTGTGGTACTCTTTATGTAATATATGAGAGTTTAAAATGTTTAAATTATATTGATAACTTCAACATTACAATCGAAACTTTTACTTTTTTATATACACAACAAAATATTTTTTAAAATCAACTTACCAAAATTACCTTGAGAAACGAAATCACAATCCTTGCTTACATCTAAACTTTTGAATTTTCTATTTTGTCCTCCACATTTCACATTTTTTACGATCAAAACTAACATCTCTAAAACATTAATTAATTACACTTAAGCCCCCAATATAATTTATTTAAAACCTTCTAATTATCTATACACTATAAATATGCCCTTACACTGTCATATTTGATTACATTGGTGTTCCTATTTTATCCTTTGACTTTTACACTTTATAATCAAAAGCCTTGTCAAACAATAATATATTACAACACACATTCAAAGGACCACGACTTGACAGCGGACTCTCGAGCGAGGGCTCTGCTAGGGTTGGGAACCAACAGCCGCCGCCATCCAGGCCGCTAGGACCGGCAGCCGCCTGGGCGTCGCTTCGCGAGACCGACCGGCCTGTGACGGCTTGAGCAACGAAGGCTAAAGCGATTTGCGACCGAGCTCTGAGGAACCAACAGCCGCCGCTCCAGGCTGCTAGATCGACCGACCGCCGCTTGGACGTTTCAAGGCCGCCGCTTGGACGCTTCAAGGTCGTGAGATCGATCGGCTTCAAGGCCGCGAGATAGACCGGCTTTCTCCAAGTCTCTGTCTGGAGATCGACCGGCCGCCGCTTGGACGCTTCACGGCCGCGAGTTCGACCGGCTTTCACCAACATTTGTCACCTCTCTCTCTGCTTGGTCCCGACGGCTTTGGCGCATGTGAGACAGGTACGGGGTGAGCCAACAGGACAACAGCCATCCGCCAGCCGCCAGCCGTTACGGACTGACATCTGGATGTGATGGGCACGGCCCCAGCCTCCACCCCTCCCCCCACGGGACCGGGTCATGGGGATTCTAAGCCCTCTTTCGCCCAGATTTTGGGAAAAATTTTGGTGGTCGACGCTGCGGAGACTCCGGTCGAAGGAACCCGTTTCCACAAAGAGGGGGCCCCAGCAATCGGAATCACGGCCACGGATGAAGTCCGTGGAAAAGCTTTCATGGAAAAACACGTGATTGTCCTAAAATTCTCCAGTTACCGACCAACTTTGGCAGATATTCGAGATTCGATTCACAGAACTTGGGGCATTTTAGGCGATTTCTCACTCGGTTTACTAAATCAACGGCACGTGTTAGTCCACCTTCAATCTGAGGAGGAAGCAAAGAAAGTACTGTCGAGAGACTCCTTTTTTATTCGTGGAGTTCGGTTCAAAGCTTTTTGATGGCATGATGGTTTCAGTTTGAAGGAGGACCCGATCTCGATGTCGTTATGGGTAGAGTTGCCTAATTTACCTTTACATTTATTTCATCCCCCTCTTTTAAAAGCAATTGTGAACTCTTTTGGTGGTTTTTTACGGATGGATGATCATACTCGTTGCCTGTCACGCCCGGGCTTTGCCCGTGTTTGCGTGGAGATGACTTTGGCGGAGAAATTACCAACCCGAGTTTGGATTGACAGGGTCAACAATAGGGGTTTCTGGCAGAAGATAGAATACCCTGATTTCAAATACTGTGATTTTTGTTCTCTGATAGGGCACCAAGAGGAGTTTTGTAGGAAAAAATTGGGTCTTAAGGGCGGAGGGAAAGCCTCGGATCTTGGTAATGAGAAGCTGACCAAGCCAAAGGTTGAACCCAACACTGTCAAGCAACAATATGTCCCCGTTATCAAAACAGCTAAGCCTCTCAATCCTGCAGCAGGTCCGAGTAGCTTAACGAATAGTCAGGGGGAGGAGATTAATGAGGAAGTTGGGGAGAAGAGGCCGGTGGCCATGGATCCGGGTAAGGTGGTGTTGTCAAACAAATTTGAGTCGCTCACTGCAAATATTGATGCAGAGGAGAGTGAGAACATGGTTCATGTTAGTGCTGAGCAGGTTATAGAAACTACGGAAGAATGCCTCCTAGAGGCGGGATATACAACTTCGGAGATTGCAAATGCTATTGGAATTCAAGAACAGCCGACACAGCCAACAGATGACATAATCTCAGGGGCCAAGAGTGGTCTTTCCGACGACATGCTAAATGACAATATCAGCCCGAAACATCACATTGTGGCAAGGTCGCACGATGACTTTGGGGATGCTCAATTGGGACATCCTGGATCAGAGACACGAGCTGCATTAGCAAGGGAATTAGGAGTGGCTTCGCCCCAACCAGCTCACGGCCCAAAACAGAATGCGCTCACCACCAGTCAAAGCCCTGCGTCAGATCACGGTCTCAGCCAGACCACGGCTCTGGGCACTCCTCGGGTCCAGCCTGATCACGTCCCCAGCCCATCCATGACTCGAGCAGGACAGCAGTCAGACCTCAGCCCACGTCCAAGCACGACCTGCCCACGGCCTCCCAGTCCACGTCCCCAGCCTCTCCACGGCCCCAACCCAGGGGACGTGCTACCTCAGACAACACACGTCTTGCTCATCGTTGGTGATTCTTTAGTGACGCAAACAAAATCGAGTGGAATGATACAGGAAGTAGAGGCTACCACGGTAAAGCCGACAGTGATGGATCGTTTGACAGAGGTTATGGCCAAGCGCGCTCAATCCGCTGTAACTGGTAATTTTTCAGTGCCTGCGGCAGCCAGGAACGACGAGGACGAGAGCTTGTTTGAAGTCGCCATCCAACTGTTTGAGGAGAACCGTGTTTTGCGACTAAAGAAACAATCTATGACCACTACTACACTTGATAGCGCCACAGATGATGGTGACGAGGCTGCGTCGGAATCGGAGTTGGGGCCGGAATCACATGCTATTAATGATATAAATTTGGGGGCGCACTCCGATAAGGATCTACCGAACAAAGTCAAACCGGCGGTCCTTCCGGGCAAGCGTCGTAAGACTAAGAGGGGTACATCTTCCTCCCGCGCTTAAGATGATGGAAAATTTTATGTTTTGGAATACACGTGGGGTTGGTAATAAGGCCACAAGGAGGAGGATAAAAAATATGGTTGTGGATCATAGAGTCAGAATCTTTCATTGCCAGCATTGGTGATATGTTGGCTTTATGTATTTTGGTTTTCGGATGCGGCCCAATTTTTTGTTTTGGTTATATCACGGGTAAAGTCGTCATGTACCCCCGTATTGATTGTAAATCAATTTTTTTTTATAAGTAATAAAGGTCTGGCATTCCAGAGGTGCCCCTCCACAATGGAGGTTTAATCATCATCATCATCATCATCAAAGCCCATTCCCGAGATTTTCGGGGTCGGCTACATGAATTTTGGTTCTCCAAGCAATGCGATCTTCCCACATTTCCTCACCTAATCCAAGCTCAATGATATCTTCATTCACCGTCTTCATCCAAGTTTTCAACGGTCGTCCCCTCCGTCTACACCCTCCATTAACTTGCCAATCTAAACATTTTCTAATTGGCGCCGTGCTCGGTCTCCTCCGCAATGGAGGTTTAATATTAAAAAAAAAAAAAAAAAAAAAAAAAAAAAAAAAAAAAAAACAATAATATTAAAAAAAACAATTGTCCACCAATTGTAGCTCAGTTGGTCAGACATCCACTCTCCTTGTGAGAGGTCGCGGGTTCGAGACTCACTAGTTAGGATTTTGTGAGTTTTCGCCCGATTATTAAGAGCACATTTGCTCCGCCGTTGATAAGTCTTCAGGTATTGAATGTAGCTGCTTTTTTTTTTTTTTTTTTTTTTTTAAAATTAACCTCCAGTGGGGAGGGGCAACTATGGAATGCCAGACCTTAATTACTTATCAAAAAAATGACTTACAAATGCTACGGGGGTACATTACGACGTTACCCGTTTGAAAGTGAGTCTTCATGCAAGGTGGAGGCGATGGACCGAAACGAAAGCAAGTCTCTATGCGAGATGGAGGCAATGAGGACATTAAGTGGCAACAATATTGTAGCCTTCGGGTCTGGTTTGGTTAACCCTATTGGGTAGCCTTCGGGCATGGATTAATAAATAAATAAAAAAGGTCAACGACCCAATAAAAAAAAACAATAATATATTAGCCCAAGAAAAAAAAATCATAACACAAGTCGAGGGCATACAACATGTGTATTTTTCTTTTTTACCTTATGAACTTTAGACTTTATAATTAAAAGCCATGTCAAACACTAATATATTAACCCAAGAAAAAAAAATGTACATCGAGTCGATGACATGCAACTCTCATAAATTTTAAATTTTTACTTATTATTGAATCTTTCGATTAAAAAAAAATATTGAATATACGCGCATGTAGAACACGTTCACACCCTAGTTTTCTTATATTTGCTAAGTAGCCCATGGATTGGATGTTGTCTTGTTCCCACTTGTATATTTCTACTGTTCTTTTTTAAATAATCTCATAGGCCACACTTGCAAAGAAGCAAAGAAACACAATATTTACCTTGTCTATCTACGATGAAAATGGGAATGAATACGAGTTGACTAGTACCAAAACGTTGGGAGTTGCTACATGTATTACCGCTTGATACCCCAAACTTTATCTTTTAGATTTTATTTTTTTTAAATTAATTGGTGTACCTCACCACATTTTTTTTTTATCCTAAGACGAATTATCTAGAGAATAAAATTACTCATATCGTTGATTGATGACTTTGTATGAAGGATTCCTTATGTAAATTTTTGGATGCAAGACCTTTTAAGGTTTTAAATGCATTTTATTAATATGATACACTAGTTGCCACAATTTTGAAATTTGTGTATTGATTTACAATTTTTTCATTTATTCATTTTTAACATGTACTGCTATTGCCTGCTTCTTTATGATTAATGAAATTTAAATAATGCGTGATTGAATTTTGTTTTATAGACAATGGTTATTTGTTCTTTCATTCAAAAATCTATTAACGCTCGTAAATGAGTAAATTTTACCACCAAATGAATTTTATTGAATAAAAATGATAAGTCGGTGTTACATACATTAGGTTGGTGCAATAAAGTCGAAATATTCAAAATACTGATGCAAAAAAAAATTGGTTTAACCGAGTCAAATAATCGATACATGTAGCAACTCCCAAAACGTTATTTGTGCAAACTCATCTTTCTGCGTGGACCCAAGAAAATCATATAGAAATTTGGTCATCAAATACACTTTTACTTGGTGTTTGGTGTTGGAATTAGGGTTGCGTTGCTTTCATCCTAAGCAAATGGCTTTGGGAAATTAAAGCTCTTAATCAACTTTCTTTTTTCCTTGATGAATGACCTAAAGCTTAATGCTACAAAATTATGAAAGCACTTGAAATGATTTCTCTAACATGAACTTTGAAACTCATATAATGTACGGCATGGTATATGGCTCTACATCAGAATGTGGCATTTTTCTCTTCCACAGTTTCATGTATGCTATAATGAACTGTGATGCATTTCTGTTGATCACCCAAACTAAGGTTGGAGCTTCCTGCACCGCACCTTGGTGCCACGAAACTTATAAATAAGTAGACACTGTTAAATTGTGTATTCTATTTTAGACCACCAAACAATTTCATATCAAAGTGAGGTCAAGAATCTTGATTCAGGATCACATACTTCATTTCAAATGTACCAACACATAGATAATGAACTAAACATTGTGTCAATAGATGCACACAATCCTTTGTTTTCAAGCTTATTATATACGTGTGTATAAATTAAACGAAACTAATGCAAGGTCCCCATTTCCCTTTTTTCAATTGAAGCAGGTGACCCTCCTAAATCAAAATCATTTATTTATTAGATTTATGTTAATAAATCCATTTTTATAAAAAACTTTAATGAGACAAAGTCAGCCTTCAATCCTCAATGAGAGCTTGCACACAATGATGTATCTTGAAATTATTGGAACCATTTTAAGACTTTTGGAACATGGGCTTGTTATCAGCTTTTTTGAGTCCCTCGAACTCTGACTCACTTTAATCTTCATATATGTATCATGAAGCTTTATAATGTCCCCAGAAAAAAATTCACAAACTTTAAGAATTTTCATAGGAGGCCCTACTTCTGCACCAATTCTCTAGAAACTCAAATTCTTTCACTTTGTTTTGAATCATCAAATTTGGATTCTTGGTATTCATTCATTTATGATGGATTTACATGTATATTGTAATGCAGCTAATAAATTCGGCATTCATGTAATTCACTTTGTGTATAAAGTGTCTCATATCGAAAAGCATATACACATATTTACTGGTAAAAATGTAGTGCTTTTTTCAGTACAATGCATTCGAACATTTTTTTTACAGTGTTAGGTGCTTAAATGTTGAGCGACTAGAAATCAACAACCCTTTATTGCATACCAAAACCTACTTCACTCGGAAGATACACAACAACAACAACAACAAACACCCAATTAAAAGTATCCCATGACTTCTAAATTAGAATGATAGTTCTGATCAGAACCAACCACCTTACTTTTCTGTAACATTCCAGGATGAATCTTGTACATTTAGAAGGTTTAGGATCAGGCATTTAGCTAACTCTTAAGATTAGGTGGATGATGATAGACAAGTCATTGTCGCAAGTTCAATTTTGGTTTACCAACTGTAGAAGAAAACCCAATTGATTACAGTCATGAGACTATAACTACTTAAAATTATCGATTTTCCCACAATGCAGATTGTAAAAGATGAGTCAGATGAGATCATGACTTGTAACTTTAATAAACAATTTAAGTAGCTAATCCACTCAATTATATAAGTCTAAACCACTATATACATCACTATGTCGACACTCACTTATCTTAAAGTTGGATCTAAAGCTCTTTTATTTCTTATCTTCTCGCATTTGATTAGATGTTGCACCCCATTTTTTTTTTATTTTTTAATTTTATAATTATTGCATAAATGTTGTAGTACGTAGTTCCACTTGTTCTATCCAAAGACATAAAAACTATCAAATTGCATTAGGTAGGTAACCATTGATAGTTAATGAGTTATGAGTGAAAGCTATCTATGCTCTTAAATTTGTTTTTATATATTTGTGGAATTGAATTGTTATAGAAAAAATAAGTGTTGTTAATAACTTTTGCTATTGATTTTTTCTCAAGGTGTAATTAAAATTTAGCAGCTTAAAACTCCAAGTGCGGCGGCATATTTTGAGTTGGCTCGTGCATTCATTGATGGACCTTGAGATACATAATGTTACATATTCAATGGAATTACGACAACATCTCAACTTGTTGCAAAAACCTGTTAGAATACAGACGCCTTGGCCTTCTCATTGTTTTTTAGCATTTAGTTCTGAATTCAACAATAGTCCTCATTTGGATTTCATATTCAGTCTATAGTCTCAATTAGAAGCATTCATTTTCCACAGAATTACTCTTATTTGGGTGTTAAAACAAATAATCTGGATTAAAAACAACCCTGTCCGTCTTCATTTCTGAATTTTTCTTACAATCAAACAAGGTCACATTGACATCGATCCTATAAGTTAATTATATTGTGATTTATGCATTCGGCATTGACATTACTACATTATCATAAGATTGATCTTATGGTATAAGCACACATATACTTTATTTTACATACTTTAGTTTATCAATTGGTCATGGTTATTATTAATCTATTAAATAAGATTAGTAAAATTAATTCCTTTTAATTAAAATAGATATAGATTGATTAAGGTTCTTGTACATATCTTGCTGTTATTGCATCAGAGGTGTTGAAAAAATAGGGGAAGAAGCCAAAGTTTGGTGTGTCTTTTTCCATCAAAGCCATTACAGTTGAGGCTGATAAATGAGAGATGGTGTGGGCCTTTTTTTGCCTTTTTTTTTTTTTAGTGGTAGATGTGGTGTCATATCCATGTTTGGGCCCACAAAAGTGTCACCTCACTATGACCCTCCATGTCCTTTGGGTTGCCCTGAAGTCTAGGCACTGATATAAGCTTATAGAGTAGAGCAGGGATATTTAAGGCCTCCAATTAAATATCAGTCATTTATTTTTTATATTTAGTAATTTTAATTAAAATTTTATCTAGTTGGCATAAAAAAAAAAATGTAAATATGATATGCTTTCGTGATAGTGATACTCTGTTGTATTTATCTTGATACAATTTTTATTTTTGATTTCTTAAGTAATATTTTTCGTATTCACGGATCTCTTTGAGATTCTGTATTGAGTAGAAATTTAGTCCATCTTTGAAATACTATGTTATGTTCCATTGGTTGGATCACCAAACTTAATCTATCTTAAAATCCATCTAAATTGTTTATTGGTGTCTCTCATTAGACAAAAAGAATCTGTGGAAATGTATAGTTTGTTCCTTTATTTGTACAAGTTATTGGATATATATATATATTTTATTCGCGTTTACTATTGGATGGGAAATTGGGGCCTTTTAAAACTTTGTATAATATCTGTTTATACAAGTAACGTATATTCTATCTATGTAACAACTCTTGTCATAAAAATGATAGAATCTACTTGTTAATAAACTAAGCTATATTTAAGTTTTTTCTCGTGTGGTGTATGTATAGTAATAGTATACCGGCATAAACAATACAACTAAAATTGGCAATTGATTTTATTAGTTGTGGGCCAAGTTCTCTACAATCAGTGGGCCTGCATTATATGGGCCCATTGACCTGGTTTTCTGTTTGGGATTTTGATTATCATCATCACAATTTCACTCAATTAATTACATGTATATTTATTTTATTGGTTGATTATCACTTTCTTGTACAAGTACACATACTCAAATCAAATTATGGATTTGATAACTGTGGGCCTGATTAGCTGCCAAATCGACTTGTTATTCTGTTCTGGGCTTTGATTATTCTAGCCCCACATGAAAGAATTGCTTTATTTCCTTTACCAGACACATCGATTACACATTACCAGTCTTTCAATCTTTTCCTTAGAATAGAAAAGCTGTCCCTAGGGCCCTGTACCCTTTGATTGCAACAAAGTTGATGTTCAACTTTATTATATAGTGCCATTGCCATCCTTCCTTTATTCCAAGGTCGTCCTGAGATGCCTACCGTTGGATTTTCCTCCTCGAAGAACCCTTTACTTGATAAGGTCTGGAAATTAGTGCTAGTGAAATTATTAAGTATATAGTAAATTAATGATGTGATAAGGACATAAAGATGGTGGAAAGGGAAAGCCCTAATATGGATAGTTTTGTCCCCACACAAGGCATCGTCCTTTTCAGATTATTATTGTTGGATTCTTGCTAGGGTTTATATTCTTAAACTAAGGCACAAAAGAACATTTTCTACCAGCTTTTTATATGCTAATAATCAAAATAAAGTTATGTATTTCTTATCGCAAGTTTCAATAATAATTACTTATTCTGATATGATGATGATGATTATGATTATGGGGGTTTTAATATAATGAAAGTGGTGGTGGTGGTCCTGGGTTTGAACGAGTCCGATTCGATTAATATTGAGTCAATTGGTTACAGATGTAAGGTAGGGTCTATTAATGATGATAGTTAATTGCATATTTGAAATATGAAATGTGTAATGTACTGGTTTTTATAAAATACAATCACCAAAAGTGTAAGTTTTGATTAGGATAATTAAATTCAGCAATCAATGCATGGTGCACTAGATATATCACATTTTATTTTTAAAAAGTGATAATTCATTTTTTTTTAGTCCATTTTCCTGATTTTTTTAAGAAGGAAAAATAGGATTGGATGAAATCAAGAACAAATAAGCTATTGTTGTTACTTACTGTAATTGTAATAGAGAACTAACAAACTTCAATAATATTGATAATTATGTTTGGCTCATATAAAAATGATACATATCCAAATTAATTTTTAAAATAATAATAACAACAGTAAAATATTTTTTCATTGTTTAAAAGTTGCATGGTTGCCTTTAGGGGTGGGCATTCCATCCCGTGATCCCGTTCTCGTCCCGATCCCGTTCCGTCCCGTCCCGATTTTTTCGGGTCTTAATGGGATTGAATAATTCAATCCCGATCCCGTCCCATTCCGATCTAGAATGGGATGGGATAGGATGAAGATTTTCAATCCCGTCCCGTCCCGAACTAATTTTTCAATATTTATTATTTATTTATTTATTTATTTATTTATTTATTTTAGGATTGCAATATTTGGATACCCATACAAATTCCCTGATGCATATAACATTTTAGCATCTAAAATTCTCAATGTCGTTAGGCTAAAAACTCATATTTGAAAACCAATTTGTTTAATTGTATTTAACTATGGTACATTCGATTTCATTGAAAACTTTGGATACTCAACCTATAATACAATTTAATGGGTTCCTAGTATCATCTCATTGGCAATGATAGATATGCATGAAAATTAAACTCGGTGAGAGATTCCAATGACAGCTTCATGTGCTTATTATGGCATAGGTTACATTATGTTTAGTTGATTGCATTTTGGTTTATTATTACATTTTCAGCATGGTTATGTGTGAACATGCAATTTGCTGAAGATCTATCTTAGTTATTGAAATTGCATGGTCAATTTGAAACACGTTGATCTCGTCCCGTCCCGAACCCGTTTGGGATGAGACGAGGTCGGGATGGGGTTTATCTCATCCCGTCCCGATCCCGTATGAAGGAGATGGGATAAGGATGGGTGTATCTCGTCCCATCCCGTCCCGTGCCCACCCCTAGGTGCCTTGATACAATATCAGATACTAGAAATTACACAGCGAGCTCACAAACACCACCAACGTGATCACTATTGATGATACTAATATCGCAGCTGTATATGTGGCAGGAATCATCCATCACAAGTATCAAGTATCTCAAAACCAACCTAATTCATAAAGCTTAAAAAGAGTGAATCCAGTCATAAAAGCCTAAACATAGCTCGTCCAAATAAACCATATTTAAAGGCCCAAATCCAGACCCGATAAGTTCCCCTTTAAAGAGAAAGAACGTTACAGAAAAAAGAGTCGTGGAAGGAATTACGCCTACGATGACACATCTTCATAAAGAAAAGAGATTGTTACGAGGAACGTCTCCTTTCGTCGTGCCTCACATACTTAAGTCATGCTGAGAATTAACAACGACCATTATATAAGGTAAAGAGAACATTCGACAAATGTATGCAACTTTATGAGTTCTGTCCAAATTTATCTCCATCTCCAAGTGAGTTACTGACTTAAGCATCCGAGTGCTTTCGACCACCAAAAAGGTGGTTTTTGGCAGTCTAACATTTGTTTTGCAGGTCATACTTACAGGAGAACAAATTTTAGACGCATCAGTTTGGCGACGTCTGTGGGGAACTACAGTTTTCCTTTCAAGAAGAGTGTATGCGGTAAGGAACACCCTCAATTCTGATCAACAATTAAAAAAACTTTTAGAACAGATGGAACACACCACAAACCCTCAACCTAGGGACAGAGAGCCACTACATGGAGCAATAGCCCAATCATTTCAAACATCCGGTGACGCCGCCATGGATCCTCGCATGGATCAACTCATGATGAAGATGGATCTCCTAATCAAAACGGTGGAAAACTCACTAAAATGTTCAACCCTTCAACCGCATTCGAAAAAGTAATGAAATTCCTGCAGAACCTCGAAAATAGTGAACCGCCAACGGATGACACTCCTCAGCATGACAAGACCCCTGCGTCAATTCCATTTAGAATCGGAATCACAAATCCTAGCGTGTTGCACGAATTGGCCAGGCTACCATTTTCTGACACGCTCGTGATCAACTCTACCAACAAAATTTACTCCACCGAAGTTTGAGACATACGATGGCACTACCGATCCCACTGACCATCTACGACATTTCCACCACATGATGACGCTGAAGGAGAGCACATAGTCCATCTTATGCGGTTCAACTAGCCTCACCTCCACAACAATGAATTGGTTCAACAGTTTGCCACCGAGATCGCTAGACTATTTCCAAGCATTGGCCACCACCTTCATTATGAAGTGCATCGACAGTCAATGAATGAGAAAATGCCCACATTATCTGTTTTACATCAGAGAGAAGCCTAAGGAGACCATAAGGAAATACATCACTTGTTTTACTAACGAGTTGACCATGATGGCTGGAGCGACAACATAGACATTGCCACCTTCACCGCCGAACTAATAAAGGGACCATTCTACGATTATCTGAATCTAGACCCTCCAAAGAATATGACGACTCTATTGAAGATCACCTAAAAACACATCACCCTCGAGATGTTGGCTGCCAAAAGGTAGAACAAATCCGAGAATATACACGACGAGCCTCAAAGGGAAAGTAGTCAATCGAAAAGACATCGAATCAGTGGCATGCCCGAGTTCGACCAACAAAGACCTGGAAAGCTGCAACCCAAAGTGTCAAGCAAACCATTCATAACTTTGAAAACAAGTCGAGCTGAGGTTCTCAAAACAATGACGAAGTGGGAGGACGTTAAGTGGCCACCCAAGATGAGAGGAGATCCTAACAGGCGAAGTAAAAACAAACATTATTCTTTCCACGAGGCCTATGAGCAGGACACGGAGGATTGCTACAACTTAAAGAATAAGATTGAGCGCCATATCAAAAAAGGACGACTTAGAGAGCTTATTAGGCGAAATTAAGGAAAAGCCATATCAAAGGGCTGATATACGTTTTACATGGCGTACTCAGAGAGAAGGAGTTGTCCAATCGATCTCGAAAATGATCAGTCCCGAGATTTACGAACAAAGATCAGATATCCACGGTCTTCTGCACAACGTGCCAGAAAATGACACAGCGAACTTTGACATTCTCCATCGAAGACACGAAGGGAGTCGATTTCCCTCATAATGACACACTGGTATTTTCGGTATTGATAGCCAGATGGGAGATTAAAAGAGTACTGGTCGACACAGGCAGCTCGACCAACCTTCTGTACCTGAAAGTATTCCAAAAAATACAGTTTACCAAAGAAATGTTCTCAACCAACGACCATCCAATGGTAGGTTTCAGCGGAGAACAATATTGTCCACTCAGGATGATCCAACTACCAATCGAAGCGGGAGAATCTAGAAGAAAACGAGTCTTTTTAACAAGCTTCCTTGTTGTTAACGCCCATCCGCGTACAACATGCTTCTCGGAAGATCTTGGATACACGAAATGGGCGCAGTATCCTCCACCATGCATCAATGCTTGAAGTACCATGCCTACGACAACGTTGGGATAATCAAAGGAGATTAGCCAGCTGCACGTGAATGTCACTACATAGCGATGAAAGCTCCACTCAAATAGCAATTACTACAATGACCGGAGGAGTCGCTGCAACAATCAGGTCAAACAGACCTCAACCTCCCGGATGACGATACAACTCCAACTAGTCCAAAAGATCAATCAAACACTGGGAAACCAGAAGAAAAGACGACGACAACAGTTTACCTGGACGATGGAGAAAACAAAGCAGTTAGGATTGCCACAAAAATCCATCCAGAATTTGCCATGAAACTTGTCCGACTATTGAAGGATTATAAGGATTTTTTGCTTGAACGTTGAAAGATATGGTGGGAATAGACCCGTCTGTCATCACTCACAAACTGCAAGTCAATCCGGACAAGAGACCGATGCGACAAAAAAAAGTCGGTTACCTCATAACATAATCAAACAATAAACGAGGAAGTGTACCGTCTGATAACTGTAGGAACGATCAGATAATCTCACTACCCGGACTGGTTAGCTAACACGGTGTTGGTGAAGAAGAAGAACGACAAGTGGAAAGTGTGGGTAGATTACATTGATCTGAATAAAGCCTGCCCAAAAGACAGTTTTCCACTCCCATGCATAAACAAGATAGTGGATGCCACTACTGGACACGAACTCCTGAGCTTTATGGATGCGTACTCCGGGTACAGTCAGATACAGATGCACCCTCCTGACCAAGAAAAGATGTCTTTTATAACAAAGAGAGGTACATACTGCTACCGGGTAATACCATTCAGACTTAAGAACGTAGGAGTCACGTACCAGCGATTGGTCAACAGAATGTTGAAAGACCAAATCGGTAAGACAATAGAGGTATACATCGATGACATGTTGTTCAAAAGCTTACGCTGAGCAATCCATATCAGAGATCTTGAACAAGCTTTTTCCTACCTCTGAAGATACAAAATGAAGTTGAACCAAAAGAAATGCACATTTGAAGTAGAACCAGGGAAATTCCTCGGACACATGGTCAACCAAAAAGGAATTGAAACTGACCCGAAACAAATAGAAACACTACTCAACATGCATCCACCAACAAACAAAAAAAGCGTGCAAAATCTCAACCGTAGGATAACGACTTTAAACAGATTCATTTCCAAATATTCGGACAAATATCTACATTTCTACAAAATATTGAAAAGGAACAAGACATTCAAGTGAATGAAGAATACGAGAAGGCTTTTCAAAACTTAAAGGCGTACATGGGGAGCACAAAGTTGCTGTCAAAACCAAACACCGGGGAAGCGCTGTATTTATACTTATGCATGTCTGACCATGCAGTAAGTTCAGCATTGATATGGGAGGAAAAGGGCGCACAAAAGCCAATATATTACGTCAGCAAAACACTTGCAAATGCGGAGATCAACTACCCGACTTTGGAGAAATTGGCGCTCCCCTGATCGTATATTCAAGAAAGCTACGACCATACTTCCAAGCTCATCCAATCATTGTTATAACCAAACAACCACTTTGATTGGTACTGCACAAACCAGAGCTATCCGGAAGAATGGTGAAATGGGCAATAAAACTCGGACAATTCGACATTAGCTATGCCTCCAGAACCGCGATAAAAGCCCAAGTATTGGCAGATTTCATTGCTGAATTCACAAGCAGCAGTGATAGCTAGACAAAAAGTAGCCATGAGAAGGACCAAACCAAACAAATCACCCACGAATGGATCCTCCATTGCAACGGAGCATCCAACGAGGCGGGAAGCGGAGTTGGAATGATCCTACATAATTCAGAAGGCGTAGCGTTAGAAAAAGAAATAAAATTCAATTTCAAAGCCTCAAACAACGAAGAGAGTACGAAGCAGCGATAGTCGGGCTACAATTAACAAAACACTTGGGAATAAAAGAGATCAGTGTCTTCACCGACTCCAAATTGGTGGTCAACCAATTGAACAGTGAATTCCAAGTCAAATATGAAAGCCTACTGCCAAAAGACTACTGAGCTAATAGACGATTTTCAAACTGCCACCATTCGACGATGTGCAAGGGTGGAGAAAAAAAAAAGTTGACGAGCTGGCAAAAGAGGCATCACGAGTTAAAGAAAATGATAACCCACTTGTCAAGATGCAGGAAAGTTCCATACCAGAAAACAAGTACAAGAGGCATGCGCCACAGAGCAATAAAACAACTGGACAACTCCAATTCTAGCCTACATAACAAATGGAGAATTCCCAACAAATAAGATAAAGGCTCGAAAATTGTGAAACCAAGCAGCACGATACACAATAATCAATGGCAGACTTTACAGGAGATCCTCTACCAGTCCGTTGCTAAGATGCCTCTCACCCAATGACGCTGACTATGTTCTAAAAGAGATCCACCACGGTACATATAGAAACCACCCAGGAGGAAGAACATTAGCCCACAAAGCAATGACACTGGGATACTATTAGCCTGCGATGTAAACAGATGCAAATAAAATCCTTTGCACTTGTGACAAATGTCAGAGATTTGCCCTATATACTCACATGCCAGGCCAGAATTTGATCCGGATGAGCAAGCCCTAGCCATTTGCACAATGGGGGATGGACATCGTAGGGCCTCTCCATGTGTCTATGGAAATAAATTTCTACTCGTAGCAGTAGATTACTTCACTAAGTGGGTGGAAATAAAACCTTAAGCGAAGATAGGAGAAGCTCAAGTTGAAAAGTTCATTTGGAAAGATATAATATGTAGATTCAAAATTTCGAGGGTAATCATCACCGACAACAGAAAGCAGTTTGAAGGCAAGAAGGTCAAAGAGTTGTGCGAAAACTTGAATATCCAACAACACTTCTCAGCACCCACCAATCCTCGGGCAAATGGGCAAGTCGAGGTCATCAACAGAACGATCCTGAAAATCAATAAAAAAGAAGTTTGAGGCATCAAAGGGATTGTGGATATTCGAACTACCTAGCATCCTTTGGGCATATAGAACACTCCAACTGGGGAAACTCCATTTGCCCTCGCATACGAGTCTGAATCAATGAGACTCGTAGAAATTTGCATGCCAACGTTCAGAATCGAAGAATTTCATGCGGAGGACAACAACGAAGCATTAAGAGTCGGATTAGACCTCCTCGAGGAAAAATTAGGTACTGATCAATCTCAAATCATACTGCAAGCGCACGATTATCTATTAAATTGGATAACGGCAAATACGGGAACTAATCTTCAAATCTCTTTTGAAACTTAACCTAGTTAGAAAAGAAGTGATCGGTGAAGTGTTTAAAATTAAAATGCAAAGTAAAACCTAAATGTGAAAGTTAGGGCTTTGAGTTTACCATCATGATTAGATGGCAACAATATATAGGCCACTCTTCGATTAATTTTTTCCAAATTTATTAACACATCCTAAGGTAGATTCTCATCTTACCTTGGGATGGAGAATGTGACATTATGAGCAATGATTTCAAGCCTAAATTATATTACTAGCCTAAGAATCAAATATGGATTTAAAAGCATATAAGGAATCCATATTTAAATGAAACACCAAATATCTAACAAATCACAATGAATTTTTTACTAATACTATGTAAACATTGTAAGGAGCTTGTTAGAGAAATGCAAGGATAGAAACTTATCTAATCTTGAGCTTAAGAAGTAGAGGAAGAAAACATGAATTGAATTTATATGATGAAACACAAAACATCTTACTTACCTCATAGGTTCATGATACAACCAAGCTACAAGATCAATCTAACTAAACTTGCTTCTCTAATACATGAAAATGGTAAGAACTAATCTAAAAGAGAGCCATCTTGGAGCTATCCTCCCATAAGCTCACCCACACCCTAAGGTGGGATGTTAGCCAACCATAGTAAGCTCTAGGCCTTTCGTCCACTTATTATTCTAAACTCTACAAATACTACAACTTCTCTAAATTTGATTACAACTCTTTGGTTTTCTTTCTTTCTCACAAGTATACTCCAAGCATGAGGTATTTATAGGTGAAGAGGTGTGAGATGGTAGAATGGATGGTGGAATAAAATAAGGGAAAAAATATGGTGGAATAAAAAATAAGAAAAAAATGATAAGAGAATATGTTGGAAAATGGATGGTGAAATAAGGAAAAGATAAAATAATATGGTAGAATAAAATAAGAAAAAGATAAGAGAATATGTTGGAGAATGGATGGTGGAATATGTAAAGATTCCTTTTGGCTAGGATGAAGTTGTCATGTGGATGTCCAAATCTTCAAATAATTTTCTCGAGATCCATAGATGATGTTGTTTTGTGGGCTTGACTTTATGGACCTTGGGCTTGAAAATCATTAGTAATGCATGTGTTATCTTTCAATGGACTTTGTTGTTGAACTTAGCCTTATTGTGTCATTTTGTGCATATTTGATGATTAATACTTGAATTCTTGCACTATACACAAAATATACGTAATGAGAGTATTTTATTAGATAATAGAACATAACAAATATAGAATTAGGGGCTTAAAATGTATCATTTATAAGGCTATTAGGTACTCCGAAAAATCCAACTCAACACAAAAGGAACCAGACACGGGCAAACTGAATCCGAATTGGAAAGGGCCTTACAAAGTAATAAAAATCAACACATCGGGGACATACTTATTGAAAAAATACGGAGGGCAAACAACAACCACAACCGTGAAATGTAGAGCATCTGAAAAAATACGATCAATAAAGCTCATTTACATCCTCCATTTTGCATTCAAACAAAAGTCTAGTCGAGACAACGAAGTAAAACTAAATCGTTTTATTCGGAAAAAAAAAACACAACTCAACCAAAGGATCGAGCTACGAGTAAAATTTGAATACATGTATCAGGATAAACAAGTCGGGCATGAGCATGAAACTTCTGGTCTGATCAACCATGAAGTAATAAAGTACTGTGACATATGAGCCAAACTTTTTCTTGTTGACTATAATGTGCGATATCAAAATCCAAACACGAAAAGTCGGATTTCATAAAAAGATTCCACACAACTAATACGTCAAACATCGAAGCACATTTGTAAAAATTCGGACAAACGAGTCAAAATTCTACCAGGAATATCAAAAACAAAAAGCTAAGTCTAACTTTGTTAGACATATTATGTACAAAACAGTAAACATACTCAAGAATAAGCATTTGTATCAGTAACAATGTCACTCAATGGTGCGGGCTCATGCAGGCAAAGAGTGATTGTTCCTCAGCAACAGGGTCAATTAGCGGATCTGGAATGAATTCCTCTTCATCCTCGAATACTTGCTCATTGTAGTAGCGGTACTTTGTTAAATCCAAACCTCGCGACTCGATAAAATCTAAAAGGTCGCGGCGACTATCGACTACTATTTTCCAATCCACTGCTTCTGTAGCCTTCAATTTGTCAGTAACTGACAAAAGCTCAGTCCGAGTCGACGCGAGTTCGCTCTCAATGACAGAAAGCCTAGCAGAAGCTGCCGATATGGCAGTGACAAACTCGGTATTCAGCTGACCAACTCGAGCCACAAAAGCTTTCAGACTAGCAGAGTACTCTACGGTAGAATGTTCAGACTCGTCACGCTCAGCCACTCGATTGGACAACTCCTTCTCAGCAATACTCAGCTAAGAATGCAGCCTATCCAACTCCACCTCAGAATTTTCAAGGTCGGAAGCAAACCTATTCCGAATATCCTCGACTTCCTTTAGCGAAGTCCGCGCAGTCTTAGCAGCCTTCACATACTTTGTACACTGTGTGTTCAGCGAGTCAAACTTACGGAGAACATGAAAGAAAACCAAGGCCTGTCCTACCAGCTTTCGTTCAAAGATCGCTACCTGAACGCAGACAACTTTATAATCTGACCCCATCACGACTGCATAAGTGAGATGACTCATTCCTTCCATGAGATACTTAAGGCCTTCATCGAGGTGATTCGGGCGCACATGCATCGGAGTCCTATTAGCCCACCGCCCGTGACAACTGACAATGAGATTATGAGTACTATCTTGCACATCAATCTCAGAAAGGCCAGTAGAACTTCTCATAAACGATTGCAGCAGAACAAGAAGTAGAAAAAATAGCAGGTAAGCTTAAGGAAACTGAAACAATAGAGGAGACGGGAGGCTTGGAGCTCTGACCCCGAGCAACAACTCGATCTTCTAAAAGAGGATCAAACTCGAAGTCATCTAGAGTCTTTGTGCTAATCGGATTCTTAGACAATTCAATACCAAGCTGAAGCATCTTGGAATCAATGACACGGGAATCATCCAACAGGTTGGTAGAACCAGACAAGCCATACGAGGAGACAAGATTCTTCTCGCGAGCATTCAAAGGATGAAAAACCTTTTTTTTGCTCCTCTCGAAAGCTTGATTTATCTCTTCATCTTGTTGAGCAGCAGGATCACCTATACCACGACCACCCTTCCAGAAGATATCGGATGAGGGGGAGGCCTAGTAGTACCATGAACCTAAGTAGCCAGTTTCTTCTTATTCGGGACGTGACCGAGACTAGTTGCCAACAACTTAGATGAACTAGGAGGCCTTGGAACCTTCCTCTTTATAATGCTTGGGCCATCATTACCAATGTCTCTAGCAATAATGGGAACAGCACGACCCACGGGCACATTAACAGATCTTGCCTCCTGGCCAACATCTGCATCACCAACACAAATCGGAGGAATACGCTATGTCCCCTTGTCGAAAACGATGACTTTATTAGCACACGCAACAGTAACTTCCGAAACACGAGTCGTCATAAGCTCCGCACGACCCGCCTCACTCAAGGTATATAAGCCACTGCAAGTAATAACGTCCGTAGCAAGGAAATCTTTCACAGAAACTAAGGGCAGCTTATTAAATCGGTCACGTAACTTTTGCCCCTCCAAGGACAATGAAAGTTCGTTCCTCTTAGGCTCTCGGAATGATCGCAAAATTTGGTGATTGTGAAACTTAAAATAGTCGGAAGTGATGGAAGCGTAAAACCAGGGCCTCGACCAGCCCCCATACTCATCTTGCAGATCCATAAAGCAGGATGGAAGACGAAGATAGTAAGTTCGGTTAGCGTTCACCCCGAACCCCACCAAGGAATGCAGAACCCTGACATTCATAGGAATCCCAGAGGAAATGACCCTCGCCAAGGTCGTGATCAACACTTTGCAACCATTAGGGACCATCTGAGCGGTAGCAATGCCCACAAAATCCAGGTATTCTCAGATGATCTCTGAAGCAGGAAGCCTAAAATCATAGTGGGACATGTCAGGATACAAAACAATATAGCCAGACCTTAGACTACAAAGATTATCGCCTTCTTTAGGAAGGATGATTTCATGATCGGCTTACGATGAACAGTCATAACGAACGCTATCTAGAGTCGTATGCGTCGCTCGCTTAGGCAAGAAGTAAGCTTCGCAATTATCAAACACATTGCCACTCAGAACCCTGAAGCTAGACATCGTTATGAAAACAAAGACGAATGAGAAATCAACGCCTGAGAATGAAGGAACGTAAAGAAGAAAATATTTTACCCAACTTCACCTTTTATAAGATTGGACAACGAAATAACCACTCATGGGAAAATGTGCAAGACACGATGGACGCGTAAAATCACGAAAATCATGCCAAAATGAACAGATGGACGAGACATCGGAGGTACAGAAATAACAACAGTTGATAACGATATTAAATGCGCCATGATGGTGGAATCAAAAATCCAACCGTCACACAATTAGTGGCCACATGAACATCCCCACTAAGGGGGAGTAGCTGATGATACATCAAATAAGACTTGATATCGCAGCCGTACAAACGTTAGAAACCATCCATCACGAGGATCAAGTATCCTGAAACCAAGCTAATTAATAAAGCCCAAAAATGGTGAATCCAATCATAAAAGCCCAAATAGGGGCCGTCCAAATAAACCATAGTTAAAGGCCCAAATCCAGGTCCAACAAAGTTCTACCTCATAGAGGAAGAACGTTACAGAGAAAAAGAGTCGTGAAGGGAGTTATGCCTCCGAGGAACGTGTCCTTTCACGACACCTCACATGCTTAAGTCATGTAGGGAATTAACAACTACCATTATATAAGGTAAAAAGAACATTCAACAAAGGTATACAACTTTAACTGAGTTCAGTCCAGATTTATCTCCATCTTCAACAGAGTTACTGACTTAAGCATCGGAGTGCCTTTGGCCACCAAAAAGGTGGTCTTCGGTAGTCTAACATTTGTTTTGCAGGTCATACTTACTGGATAACGGATTTTGGACGCATCAATTATCATCATCTTCACTACCATTAGTACTCAGGCTCGACCCTAGGGGCATGCGACGAATGTGGCTGCATCCGAACCCTGCCTTAATTTTGAATTTTAGGGCACTTGCATTTTGAATTTTTGGGGCCCTTAATTTTGTGATAGTTTATATTCTGAGGAATTTAATATCAATAACTATTGAATTGCTCAAGTAGTATTTAGTGATATGTTGTATTTTTGTTCTTTTTGTATTTAGAAATTGCTTCAGTTCTTAGCTAAAATAGAAAGAATTTGAAATTTAGATTTTCAATCATGCAATTTGTTCGTGAATATTAATTAAGCATGCAAGTTTATAGACATTCAAAACAAAATTTAGGTGAGCAAAGCAATTGAATATGTAATTGTTGCGAGATGCAAAGAGATTAGATTTTAATTGACACACATAACAACATGGCACTATTATGAATTTGTGAGGCACCTTTATAAGGGTAATACGACATTCCAATATGGTAAACAATACCATGCTTGAGGTAATTTGGATTATCTGAGTTTATAAAAATAACGACGAAACTGGTGCATTTTAGATGTATAAACATGGATAATACTTATTAAAAAAAACAATAATTTGCAACATCAACAAGTTTATGATTCAAACAACCAAAACCGAAACTCATTTAAGTTTGTACCACTTTGTTACATGTACAGGACACAATTAACACCATTATATAAGGTTATATATGGATCAATATGGTAGCTCTGCCGATAGACTTGTGACGAATGATATCACAAGTCCAGAGTTCAACCCTGACGGCGACATTTGGGGTGGGAGGAGTTAAGGGAATGAAAAATTAAATTAAATTAAATTAAATTAAATAAATACACAGTGTTGCTTGGTGGATTTAACTGGGCTCAGTTTAATCCACTCCGTGCAGGCTTCCATAGGCCTAGTATGGTTGTTCTACTATAGATTTAAAAACTGAGCCAGTGGTCGGCGGTCCAAGAACAACCCAGGCAAATAATTTGATGGTATTGAAAAGAATGACAAACTTGAGCCCAGTGGCATGAACCTGGCCTTTAAAAGTAGGCCTATATTATTTTTACCCTAGGTTTACCTAAAAAACACCCATGTATCTGTATGAGCACCCTTTTCTTAAATGGTAACTAATGAACCCGCATGCGAGAACAACAAAAATGAGTTTGTCTAGGCAGTCAGGTTTTAAAGCCATGTTTTTTGTCAGGCTTGGGTATTTTTACACTTTTACTCCATCTTTTTAAAACACAACCACAAACATTATCTATAAAATGGATAGAAGTATAAAAAAAACCCAAAACTGACAAAAAAATGGCTATAAAACCTGGCTGCCTAAAATTGGGGAACAAAAATAATTGACTTTTTTTCAATGTTTATTTTTCTAAATTTATTCCCATATTCAAAATTTAAGATGTGTTTTTTTTTTCCAATGTTTAATTCCTATCATGGCTAATGTTTCTAATTCTACAATAAATTTTTTTTAATGTTTGTTTTCCTAAATGTCCAACCAAACAGACCCTAAATTACTTTTTTCATGGAATTATGGAGAAAATGGTGTAAGTGGTTAAACATAAAAGGACCATGTTATCCTTGCCCTGTGGTTATTTTCTTAATATGAGTGTGTAAATTAATCAACTAAATTTGCAAGGATAAGGTAATAAGTTTCTTAGGGAAATAAAATACTTAATTATAAATCATAAATATATTTTCATCTCTAAATTAAAATTAATATAATCTAAAAATAGATGTGGACACAATTGTCAAAAGAAAGAGGTAGTTACTACCCTCTTGGCTTTATATATAGTAGAGATTTTGAGTTTGGCCTTCTTTATATGAAACACTTTTTTGTTTGGGATAAATCTGAATATACGGATTTGGGTCGAATAGACGATCAACTTGATATAGGGTCCAAGTCCATTATGACTCGTGTCATTTGTACATTCAAGGAAGACACATTTCAACACAAGAAATCATTTCAAAAAAAATTGAACCAAATTTTAATTTTGGATTGGTGTTGTTCGTGGTTGCTGGAATCTGGTTCAAACTGTTTAAATTCGACAACAAAAGCTAAAAAATGGGATTTTCGGGATTCGTACTTTTCATCAATTATTGCTGCCCTCATTCAAAGCCAGGGTTATAAGGTTCTTTGTTTTGTTATTTGTTCAACCTAAAGTGCAGTTTAGTACTCATTTTCCTCAATAAAACTTCAGTAATGGACAAATAATAAAGATAACTATGGTGTACATTTGGTCCATGCATGGTTGAAGCAGTTTTTCCCTTCCCCTTTTATACCGCCCTTCATCGTGAACAAACACCTCCAATAACTATTTTGAAGTTTAATTCCAACCCTTAAATGCACATTATAGATTTTGTCATGTGGCAGGCAAGTTTTCTTAAAACTTGACTATTAGTCTGGCTTAAGCTGAGGTAAGTGAATTTTTACCTAAATCGACTCAAGACGAGTGCACGTGACTGGGTTTTTAAGGATCCCATAACCTATCAACAAGACCTGCTAGGTCAACACACCATAATTGATAACGATGCCACCGGTGGGAATCCAACCCAGGACGTGGGGGATAAAGCCATACAACCCTAACCATTCGACCACAACATCATTGGCAATTATATATAGATTTGTTACTCTCACGAAAAGGAATAATCACTAATCTCACAAAACATCGGCAAATCGAGTTTGTGAGACTTTTGATGAGAAACGATTTCAGACCTATTTCTAGAAACTGAATCCACACCTAAATTTTGATGTGTCCAGGTGATCTTAGTAGATGAGATAATGCCCACAATAAATTAGCTGATTTCGATGATTATAACTCGTAAAGGACAACTGTAAGAAAAAACAAATTGAATTTGACAGGCAAAAGTCGTGTTCCTACATAATTTTCTTAAAAACGAAGACATTTTAGAGTATAACATAGTTACATAATAATTGAATTTGACCAGGTAAAAGTCGTGTTTTTGCTATAGTCCAGAGGTCTGTATTTGGGCCTTATTGTCCTTAGCCAAACTCCAAAATTCTTACCACTTTGGGCTCGTATAATCTGGGTTTCGGCGCCCGACTTATAGGCTGAATAATAATTAGCTTGGACCAGGCTTAAGCCTGTATTAGACCAGACTAGGACCTTTTCGCATTAGGGCTGACATGTGTTGTGCCATATGTGTGCGGCTGTGGTTGGGTGAATGATTTGATGTCTCATCAGTTACTCCCCCTAGTTAGTGGGGTTGTGTACGAGGCCATTAACTCGCTATACGTGGGGGACCGTGTGACGCCATGATGGAATATTTAGTCGCCTTTTTGGCTTATGAACTGCAGTTAATGCTTATGCAGCAGTTGGGTGATTACTTTTCCCAAGCCTATATAAGCTTGCTTTTGGGGAGTTAAATTTTTTTACTTCCCAGAGCTTTTTGTTGTTTTCTTTCTTCAGACTTTCCCAGTTAAATCAAGTGCAAACCTTCATCTTCTCTAATCATATTTGAAAGGATTCATTTTCCTCGCGAACGATATGTGGTTTGCCTTGACTTCTTTTGGGAGGAGTTGATGACAGAGGAGGACCCAGTTGATCTCCGTAGATGGTTTCAAATTCCTGATGATCTGAGGTCGTCTCTCCTAAAAAAAGGTGAGTCTCAAACTTGTCTGAGGGAGGGGTATGTCTTTATGTACAAGACCACGTTCAAAGTTGTTCTGCGTTTCCCCGTCTTTGATGCCATTTGGCGTTCTCTATCATACCAAGGTACTACCCCGTCCTAGATGATGCAGTATGGTGGAGGATCTTAATTGCCACTCTGATCAACGCAAATGAGTTTGGGCTCCATCTGTCGCTAAGTTGTTGCATCACTGGCTTCCATCAGGATGAATCAGCATGGGGTCTGCTGGCTGAGTAAGCCCTCTTGTCTGGATGGTCTTCCATAAGACTTCAATAATTAGCAAAGGTACTGCTTCTGTGAAGTCTAGGTATTTCGCTTCTGGTGGCCAATTTGCAACTTCAGGGATCTCTGTAAGTTTCATGTATTCCTTTTGCTTTTGCTTTTAATATAGTGTCTGTTAATGTCTAGCTTATCGATTGTTCACAATCAAGGAGGCATGGCCCTATTGTCCTTTCTCCTGACGAGAAGAATCTGAAGGCTAACTACTCATTCTGCCACCAATGCCTATTTTGGGCGTTCACAAATTGGAGAACATCAGGCGGAGTGACCTATTCTCCAATAGGACTAATACCATTGGGAAAACTCTGACTGCTCCGATTAGCTCTTTTTCTGGGGTCAATGTCTGAGCATCAAAGCCGCAGAAGAGGAAATTGCCTTAGATGCCTAACCCACTGAAGAGAAAGGCTCTGGAGGCATTGCGTTATTTGTCCCGTAAATCTAAAAAGATCAAGGTTGGAACTGTCTAGGCTGCTCATTTTACTTTATTGACCGCTCCATATAGGGAGCTTGTGGAGCATGCCATCACTGTAATTCCTAGTCTTGCGAGCAAGGAAGCGATGACTGAGTCTGACAGTCCTCTTCGGCAAGTTCTGAAAGAGTCTGCTAAGCTACTACTTCCCGTTCCTCCTGCTCTGATGATCGCCATAGAGGAGGAGTTTTCTCGCTATACTAGCATAAAGAAGCCCGAAAAAATGAGTGCGGAGAAGGAGGATATTGTTTTAGACTAACTTCTCCAGGCTTCACTGAAAGATTCTACGAATCCAGGAGTATGATAGCCTTGGAGGATCGGGTTGATTTGCGGACTGAGCGACTGCCCGAGTCTCCATTTTTTTATCTAGACTCTCAAGGCTTGCCTTGTCCGACTGTTCTGCTTTCTGATGCTGATAAGGGGGAAATGGTCGATGAGTTCCCCCCTTCAGGCATTGCAAGAGGAGCGAAACTGATTCCTAACCCTAAAATCTTTCATGCTGACGCCTGGGTTAACTTAATTGTTCCGGGCACTATCCATAATTGTTCAGGTGGAAAGCATATATGGCATGATGAAGTGGATCATAAAACTCGTACTATTAAGCACATGAAAGACTGGTTCTCTTGGTTAGTCAACCAAGCACCACTGGAGGAGTGAACTGTGGTGGATCACCTCGACATTGAGCAAAACACCTGATGCTAGTAAGTTTTATAGTCCGATTTCTATTATGTTTCCTGCCGTACTTAGTTTGCATAGTTTCGTACATGTTTTTCAATCAGGGAATGACCCACTTGAGCTATGTTGTCATAGTGGGAATTGAACTAGAGACTGCACAAGACAGGGTTAATCCTTTAGAGAGAGTGTTTGCTGAGCAGCAGTTAAAGCTCCCAGACGCTCTTTTCAAGATAGATTATCTAGAAAAACAGTTGACTACCCAACCCAATCTGGGAACTCGGTTGGATGACGCCCAAGAGAATATGAGCAAGGCTTTGGCTGCTCAGTCAGACTCGGAGGCTCAGTGGAAGGGAGTCTATGAGAGTTTGGGTGAGGCGCTATGTCACACTCCGATTTTCGAGAATACGAAAATCCTTACATCCTTGTATGATTAGGATTATCCACTTCCCCAAGACCCAGGAAGTGAAAATTTAACAATAGAAACATTAAAAAAATTAACATAGACACAAATTCTAACCAGGAAACTACTTGGAGATGATTGCTCCATAAAATAAGCCTCCAACAATGCCGCCTAGAAACTATAACATGAAAAAGACTAATTGGCTGCGTTCCAATAAGAACGTACCTAAGAAGCGTAAACTTACTTGAGTAAGCGAGGTAGCTGGTATGATAAATCTCAATCTCTTATAAATAAAATAAGTTACATGATTTAACATTAAAATTTCATAAACAACTATATGACAAAGATTTGTAGTTCCTCAACAAGGCAAACATTTCATACTAATTAGTTTTATCATGCTTAAAATCTACATTTATTTTACCAACACTTACAAAGTGAAGGTCGAACATGCTAAGTCTGTCCTACAGAAATTGTTAGTAGACTTACCATCCTGCACGAAACAGTTAGAAATTAACGGATAAATTTTCTAAGTTATCAATCCTCATAAATACAATTTATTTTCAAACAACGATACAAACCGTAGTCATAATACACTAGTATTAAAATATCAACAAAACACATTTTCTACCTTTAGGAAGACATGTAGTTCTCATTCAATGATCGAATGAGCATTTAGTTTTTTCCCTTAAGGCAACCATGCACGTAGACAAAAATTTCACTTCTCCATAATCGCACTACCCTCCTTGTGTCGAACACAGCTCACCCAAGTGTGCCTCCCTTGCCTTCGAAATCACTCAGAGCATACATGCTCCAAGTGGGGCACCACATCGAGGAACATGTCATCTCACCCGAAGTTCGATCCATGGCAAACATTTTCTAAACATTACACGTACCACCGAATTCACATGTAACGACGTGCCCGATATGCAAGCAAGTTTGTATACAAAAACACATTTTTCATTTTATTTTTTTCGAAGTTGCGGAAAATAACACAAAATCAACTAAATCTCAAATCTAGCTTAACAAGCTAATTTAAATAGCACTCACGTTCAATCTAAAAGGGGGATCACATACTAGCTACTTCTTTCAAAACATAATACATAATAATGCAAATGCCAATCCATATATCCCATCTCTTTGAATCATATGAAAAACTATATACATACCAATTCGCATAAAAATACAAATACTCAATCTAAAATAAGTGTTTAATTAAATTTCCAGGCAATATCTATTACTAGAAAAAAAAAAATTGTTAGACCAAAACTAAAATATAGGTTTAATCATAAACTAAGCTATTTTATTTTTTAATATTAAACTAATGTTTGTGCTTCACATTGCGTCCAAAAACTACGTTTTAACCAAACAGAACCCACAAAACTCAAATACCTTATAGTGTGACACAACAGTCTCAGACTTCCAATCTATTACAACAATCCAACTATGGACAAATTAAGAGTTGAAACTATGTAACCATACCAATATTTTATTAACTATGACAGATGAACACAACTCATCACCAAGGACTCCTTTTTGTTTTTATCTTAAATAACTCATTCATCCACTTTCAAGTTTGGTGTAACACCTTCTTTGAGGAGTGATTAGTTTCACAATATATGGTGTCAGTTTAACTCACTCAACCTAGCAAGAAAACTCGTACCCACTAATTGTGTCACACATGCCTAGTACGAATTTATACTACTGTATTTATCAATGCATCATCACCTAAAGAGTTGATTTCAAATTAAATCCTCAAGCCGAATAACTCGGGAAGTAATAAATAAGAAATGACCAAGATTGTGGATCAAACGGAAAAAAATTACTAGACACCCTTTTTAAAAAGTCATATTCCAACCCATGAAATCTATTGTTGTAAATAAAAGAGCACGAAGAAAACTCACAAACGCATCTAATAGAAAGGCATTCAAAAACCTCCCAGTTGTCAAATCTCCACAAAGCTTGAAATAGTGAAAATGACGAAGATCCGTCTCGATATACCATACACAACTATGTGTATGCAATCTCAAATCATAAGCCACAACAAAATACCATAAGCCAATCAAACTCAAATCCACATCACATGAACAACCACATGACCCACGCAAGCACCACTGCTACCTCTTCCTTCTCTCCCCTCATTTATTTATTATTATTATATATATATTGGTCCCCTCAAACCGAAATCAAAAATCTCATTTTTATATCAAGCTTCCAACGAATAACTGTTCCTTCCATATACTCAAAACTATTGCGTAAGGCAACCTGACCAAAATCTGAAATGCCTCAAAAGGTCATCCAAAATCTGAAATCAAAGACCTAAAAGGTACTAGCCTATCAACTTGAAATTCCGCCATAAAGAACTACCAAATTCATTTGGAGTAAGAGCAATTCATCAACAAATGGTTAATATTTTCATCATGTTGCTCACTGAGCAAACATGTATTAGTTTAATTATACCCCTTTTCTTGAGGTAATCTATTGTTAAGATTTTCCTTTGTAAATCATTCCACAAGTTGAAGTGGGACCTGCAAGATTGAGCAAGCAAAACAAGTCCATATAATGTGTTTATTATGAATTGATTTGTCCCATCTTACTCCCAAACAATTGAAATAAAAACAAACCAAAGTAACGTTGCAGAGAAACCCAGTAACACCATACAATTGGGTCTTCAAACAACAATTGGGTTTTCAAACAAATGAAATGTACTCAACAACTAAACCCAAAACCAATACTAATTTTTTTACTATACAATCAAAGAAGAACCTTTCCACTGTCCCCAAACCACAGAAATCAAAATACATAGATGAGATCACTAGACAGTGGATGAAGATGAGGAATTCTTATAGAGAATGGATGAAGACTCACCGATTCAACTTCTTCTAGCATACACCGTCACACGTACCTGTAACTAGACACAAGCCGCAACACCCATTGCCCAAAATCGGTCACCGATCACTCACTCATCTCAGCCTCAACGTCCTCGTCGCATACCGGTCCCCACCATCAGACCCCCTATCTCGATTCCTCTATTCTCTTCCTTCTTCTTGTATTCTCTATTTCCCTTTTTTTCATCTTCTACGTCTCAGTGTGTTGTAAAGAGAAGAGAGAAGAAAAACTTCCCCTAATCTTATTCCTTTAACATTTAACCTCTAACCAATGCCCTAATCACTGAAAGCCCAAACCTGAGCCCAAATACAATTGAGTAACAACCCATCAACATTATTGTTTAACTAAAGTATATGTACACCCTTTTTTTTTAGAGTGTGGCTAACTAGTTTACTTGGGGCAAACTCTTTCATTAAGTTTTATTTTAGGGTTTCCTAATTTTGGCTAAACACACTCACACACACAAACACACCTTATTTTATTTAGTAACGACAAACAAAACAAATCTTTTACCCAATAAATATAAGATTATAATATATATCACACATTAATAAATAATAGTATTTATATTTATTTAATTAAGTGGGTATTACACGCTGGCTGCCCAATCTGATATAAGGATGGAGCTGAAAAAATGTTCAGGAGAGTTGGGACAAGTCGGTAGTTGATCGACTAGAGTCCGCTATGAAATTTGATGTCGATGCTCAAAGTGCTCTGGAAGCCGAACGCATTGAGGTTGATTGTTAAAGGCGTCTTCGTAAGGCATCTCAGGTGCAAATGTTCCATGTCTTGCAAAATTTGGATTTCGAGCGTGCAAACCGTGGTGAGGCTAATTGTATGCTAGCGGATTTTTAAAGCAAATTGACTAGGGCGAACGACAAATTAACCAACCTAAAGGTGCAGTGTGGGAGAAAGAGCTCCTTCAGGCTGCTGATACCTTTCAATTTAGTAAGGTTGTCACAAGGAGGCAATAACTATTGGATATTGAGCAAGATCGCGAGGACTGTGACCTCTCTACTTACAAACCACTGGTCTTTGCTCACTTTGAAGAAGCGTATGAATCTTCCACTTCTCTGCAGAGTTGCTCTGAGGCTGACCCAAGTGTTACAGAATTAGTCACCGATCCTGACGCTCAAGAGACTGTCGCTATACTTGCAAAGTCTGATCCTGCCCCATGAGCAGAGTTATTGTAATGAATTTTTTTAATCAATGAGAATAGCATTTCTTCGTCTCATGTTTGTGTTGTCATTTTGTACTTCCAATTTTGACATTCATTCATACTGGTTGAGTAGATCAATAGGTCACCAATACTTTCCTTTATGACTGGACTTAGATAATCAAGGCCACCTCAGTCTGAAGTGGGGCTTAGGTTGAGACGAAGTCCTTTTTATCTAACCAGAGTATACCTTGACAATAATGTTAACTTAATCTTTAGGAAGATTTAAATTATAGAGGAGTTGTTTTTATCCAAACGGATTAGACTCCTATAATAATGTAAACTTAGTCCTGAATAGGGGTTTAAGCTGTGGAGAAGTCGTTATGGTCCGAATGGACTAGACTTCTATAAGAAATGAAGCTTAAGCTGTACAGAAGTCGTATTGGTCCGAATGGACTAGACTTCTATAATAAAATAAGCTTAATCCTGAAGAGTTAAGCTGTGGGGAAGTCGTCTTGGTTCGAGCGGATTAGACTTACATAATAAAAGAAGTTTAATCCTGAAGAGAGTTAAGCTGTGGAGAAGTCTCCTTGGACCGAATGGACTAGACTTCTATAATATAATAAGCTTAATCCAAACTGGGAGTTAAGCTGTGGAAAAGTCGTCTTAGTCCGTATGGACAATACTTCTATAATAAAGTAGGTTTTAATCCTAAAGAGGAATTAACATATGGGGAAGTTGTGGATAAGTCACCTTGGTCCAAACAGAATAGACTTCTATAATAAAGGAAGGAGATGATACACTGAAACGTTCTTTCATCTACACCGTACACGTGTCACGATGATCTCTAAGAATAACATGCCCAAGCATCAGTCTAGCATTGATCTGGCCCAAGCAGCCGCAAGCCTGTGAAATGTAGTTTGCCAGTCGGACCCTAATCACTACAGCCCGCTAAGCCACACGTCTCACAACCATACCCAATACCCGTAAGACATATTGAGTGAAGTATCTCGGGGATCAACTTCGGACGGGCAAGCCAGCAGTACTTTGTCTTCAACTAGGAAGTAAATACCAGAGTATACGTCGTACGTGAAAACTTTCACATATGGACAACACTCCAACGAGTAACTATCTCCAGTGTATCTAGGAGCATAGGTCTAACATGGAAACTTCCCTTTACAAGACGATTCCTAATTAGAGAATGATCTCCTGGAAGATCTCTTTTCCTAAACTACGCCACCGATGAGCTGGCAGAATCAGGACTCCAGTACTATAAATAAGACAAGAGGTTGGTGAACAAAGGCATGCTACAAATTCCTTATTTAGCTTTAAGCCTTCCTCAAAACCCTGTCTGACTTTAGCATCGGAGTGCCATTGGCCACCACAACGGTGGTCCGTGGCTCATGTGCGTTCATTGTGCAGGTCAAGGTCAAGCAGGGAGCAGAAATCGACTACATCAGTTTGGCGTCGTTCGTAGGGATGACAGAGTTCATAGCAAAACATTGACATCATCTCTATTCAGAATTCAGGAAGATGGTGACCACCAGATCCCGTAACAATAGAGAACAAGGGGATATGTCGAACGCTTAGACTGGCGTTATACCACTGCTTCCAGCAGTACCAGCAACGCATAGGGAGCGGGCTTGCACTCCCATGCCAGCAGCAGCAGCAACGGACCCTAGGATGGATTTGCTATCATCACAGATACAGCATATCGCTAAAGTAGTGGAAATCCTCACTTAGCAAAACCCTCCACCCGTTGATGGAGATCATGAGTAGCACAGACTTCAATCTCTAGACGACAATAAAGAGCAGGTGCAAGAGAGTCAAGCCACCGCTAGTTCTCACTGGACTAGAGGTGATGGTGCGGCCAACGGAGATCCAACTTTCAGGGCAGACATACCCGCCACGCGAAACCCCCTCTCCTAAGGGGCTCACGACCCAGATGTGTTGTACAGCCTTTCTGTTCCCCCATTTGTGAACCACATGATGAACAAAGCTTTGCCAAAGAAGTTCAGCCCTTCAAAGCTTGAGTTCTATGACGGGATCGGTGACCCGTTTGATCACTTGCGTCATTATCATCACAAGGTGGCGCTCAAAAAAGGTTACGAATCGGTGATGTGCAGAACGTTCCCTACCAGCCTGAAAAAAGTCAGCTGACATGGCTCTATAGCCTCCCGCCAAAGTCAAACGACTTATTCAATACATAAGCCAAATCATTCCTTACACGCTTTGTTGGCAGCCAGGGGATCAGGAAGGGCCCGCACTATATACTCTCCCTGAGGCAGAAGTTAAATGAAACATTATGGGAATACGTCACGCGCTTTAATGACAAGCTGACGCTCAATGACGGCCGCAACAACGATACCTTCTTTACAGCTTTTACTGCGGGGCTAAGAGAGAGAAAGTTTAACGACTTCCTCACCCTGGAACTCCCTATGGATATGGCAGAACTCTTGAAAACAGCCCAGAGGTACATCCCTTTAGAGGAAATGAAAACAACCAAGAAGGAAAGTAAAACAGAAAAGAAACCCTCCCCAGTTTTAGAGACAAAAGGGAGGGAAAGAAACAAGAAGACGAAAATAGGAACAAACGGAAGCGCGACGACAGTAGGTCAAACTCTGGTCGTGCTAGGTAAGAAAAATCTTCCAACTATGTCAAATCTAGGACCATAACCCCCCTCAACTCTAGCTTAACAGACATCCTCAATTCCATGAAAAATTAGGAGGATCTAAGATGGTCCCTGGAGCAGCGCGAAGACCCTTCCAAACGTGACAACGATAAATAGTGCTCGTACCACAATGAGGGTGGCTATGACACCAACAACTGTAAGAGTTTGAGGAACGAGATCGAGTATTGGATCCGAAAGGGCAAACTGAAGGAGTCCCTGGGCTCAGAAAAAAGGCAAGACCGGATCAGGGAAAGAAAAGAGACAATCAAAGAAATCAAAAAGAGGCTCCAGGCATTATATATGCCCTTCATGGAGTCGGATCAGAAGAAGAACAATCAAACAAGTCCCAAAAACGAACACTCCTGAGATGCAGACACAACCCCCCAATGAGGATCAACGTGTGTATTACTCGCGAGTACAGAGCCCAATCACAATGATGCTCTTGTCGTTTCAGTCTCTATTGCGAGGTGGGAAGTAAAGAGGGCCCAGTGGACACGGAAATCTCCTTCAATGTCCTATTCTACAACGTATTCCGCAGCATGGACCTTAAGGAAGATAACTTAACCCATTTCGGCTACTATCTAATTGGGTTTAGCGAAGAAAAATGTTTTCCGATCGGGAAGATAAAGCTAACAGTGGTGGCAGGAGAGCCACAACTGAGGAAGGTCCTGTTGTTGGACTTTATGGGGGTAGAGGCACCGTCTACCTATAACCTCATCTTGGGGAGGGCCTAGCTTCACCAGATGGAAGCAGTGGTCTCCACCCTTCATCAGTGCGTCAAGTATACCGCCAACCACTCAGAGGGAGAAATTTGCGGGGACCAACCAACGGCAAGGGGTTGCCGCTATGCCGCGATAAAACATATAGAATGTTCACAGATACAACTGGAGCCCGCCAAACAAGATGAGCAGGAGCCAAGCGCAAAAACTGGGTGGAGTCGTTCCTCCTGGATGGGGAGAAAGACCCAACAGCAGTGGCTCAACTTAGCGACGGAGGACAGTCCAACATTATAGGAGTCGTCTGCTCTCTAGCCCTATGGGATGTCTAGCCAAGCGAAAAAGTCATCGCAAACGGGAAAACAATCCCACAACTGTCAGCGGGTGTTGAAGGACCCTCCCATGGAAGGTTTACCTTTCAGTAACCTCAACGGCGTCGGCGAAACTAGACAATACGCCAAAGGTACTTACGATCCAAGCAAGGGCCATGCAAATTTACTTCAGGGTCGAATCAACCTCTCTTCGCCAATAGTCAATCTATCCAGTTGTTTAGCTTTCTTTCAGTAGTCAGCTTAGAGGTTTTATTCTTAGGAACTTATGTGATTTGCACTCATTTGAGATATAAAAGAGAATTATGCAAACAGACTCTATTGATTACTGGAAAGATGTTACAACGTATGCCCAGATGGCGGGTGTAAAAGATTACAAACTACAAGCATCCAAATCCTATGCGATGTACAGTAAAGTTTCGCTTAAACACATCGACTTCAGAAGAGGGCTCATAAGTGACAGCAAAGGTACCCAGGGTAAACTACGGTGCCCACTAAGAGTTTTGCTCTGCAATTTCTTTGGAGAAGATGATTTACAAGCAAGAGCAAATGTACAAAAAGAAGTATGAAAGAGCGCACTCAATTCAATACTCCGTCGAGCCCACCTTGCAAGGATGACTTGAGGTGGTACACAATCAACAACCAGAAGCCCCACGATACGCCAACTCACATGCTCGCCCAATCATCTGAACTTGAGACAAGAATCAGGTTGAAACGGATCGAGTGCACCCTCCTGTTGAGAGATGAGAGGGGCGTCGAGGAGTCAATGGCACACTCCGATAGGGCATGTCCAACTTCACTCCACCCTGTAATTTCGAGTTCTAGCGCAGCGCAACTTGTCAAAGCTAGCTGAGGAGGGAAGAAAACAACCGCTCCAAAGTTGGTCGCTGGTGTTATCTAAGAAATTATACAGTTCGAAATGCCGACAGGGCACCAACACATAAAATACAGACTGGCCCCTTGAAGGGAAGTCTGTACTACTTATTCGCAATACGAGAATAAATTTCAAGGTCTCAATGAACCAATCTGGTGCTCACCCAAAGCGGGTGACCACCCATAATAGCAAGTCTTCTCAGAACTCATCGCTGCAAATGTCAAAACATTCAGAGACTCCAAGAACATAAACGCTCCATTAGCCTTTGGAAAACCCAAAGCATGTCCTTTGAGTAAGAGCATCTGAAGAGTGCACTGTGTAACAGATAATGCCTATAACGGTGAAGAAACGTCATCATATAAACCTAGTGGCTCACCAACAGGCGCGTCAACATTAAATACCAGCATTGAATACCATATGGGAAATAAATAGGCGACGGTTCCCATGAAAACCGCACAGGTCCACGTTCAATCAATTAATGACGCTGAACACAACCCCATTAATTGGGGGGGGGGGGGAGTAAAAGATATTCTACTGTCTCGCAATCAACGTCGTACACCTGACACCATGATCCTGCAACATGACCTAATTTTTTCTTATATGGGCCCACTAGTTTAGGCCACTATCTGAACAACATTGTACCACGTGCACTGACGCAAGCAGTAGAGGCCCTATTCGCTCTTGACACACGAAGCACACCTACATATCACCAGCTTATTTAAGGTCTTTTTAAATAACTTTAACTGAAATTAGTGAAAACTAATCCGCACAATGCAATCCAATTTCGGAATTAGGCTCACATGCCCGCAGTAGGCAGAGCCCCGACCTAGCCAGGTAAGTTTAGTCAGTTTCGACTGATAACATCGACTTCTGGTTTACCCCGACACCTAGTTCACTGCACGTGAATGTCGATGGCTTAGAAAATGGGAGTCTAGTAAGCGTTTTCACGCCTGATGACGATGACTCACTAGAGATCATCACCCCCTTTGCGGACGATGATCGCCGAACCCGGTCAGGTAAGCTTAATCAGTGACGATTGATGATGATAACTTCTGGTCAGCTCCCAAATCTGTAGCTTGCTCCGCACGAGTGTAGACGGTTTAGAAAGTGGAAGCCTAGTAAGTTTCGATTGATGTCGACAGTTTGCCACGGAACCACTGCTATTCTACAGACCATGGTTGTTGAATTTTCAACTCCCCAAATCTGTAGCTCGCTGCGCACGGGTGTAAATGGTTTGGAAGGTGGCAGCCTAGTCAAATCCGACTAATGTTGACGGCTTGCCACGGTACCACTACTCTTCTACAAAACATGGTCGCCGAATTTGCTTATCTTAAGTCCATAGCTCGCTCTGCGCGAGTGTGGATGGTTTGGAAGGTGGGAGCCTAGTAAGCTTCAACTAGTGTCGACTACTTGTCACGGGACCACTACTCTTCTATAGACCATGGTCTCTGAATTTTTCTCATCCCAAATCTGTAGCCTACTCCGCGTGGGTGTAAATGGTTTGGAAGATGGGAGCCTAGTCAGTTCCTACTGATGTCGGCAGCTATCCACAAAACCACTGCTTTTCCACAGACAATGGTCGCCGAATCTAATTACAGCACAGTTAGCGTCTTCACAGCCACATTGGCTGACATCCCATTATCGGCAATGGTTCTTTGAACCAAACCGAAAACTAATCAGCTAAGCACGAACAAATACTACATGGCATACCAGCCTGAGCTTACGAAACCTAACTCGGGCCAAACGCTCTTGCTCAACTACAGACGACAGCGCATGTGCTCAACTATAACAGTTCACTCATGCCAACGACTGCAACCGACGGTCCAGTCTATAACTTGAGCCTCTAACGGGCTACCTCGAGGATGAACTGCTGTATGGGTAAAGTAGCCCACTACGACTCCCCGCTAACCCGACAAAACCTAAGTCAAAATAAAATGACAAGGCGAAATGGAAACATGCAACAGGAGGACTGGATATAACATATACGAAGTATACTAAAAAGAAACTGTTTTCATTAACAATCTAAGCAGAAGGTACAAATGTACAAAATTTATTCCTCATTAGGATAAGGTACAAGTACAGGAGAAGAAACAGGAGTAGCGTCCGCGTGCGCTTCAGCATGAGCACCATGATCTGAATCACCCTCTTCCTCTGACAACTCAAAGATCTCTCCAAAATTCGCAAAGGACACCTTCATGTAGTAACAAAGGTCCCAATCCGGGTGTTCTTCTTTCATCAAGGCCAGTAGTTCCAACCTCCCATGCACGATCCCACGGAATTCAAACGTGCTTGGCGCTTTGAGAAGCTCTTCCTGGCGCTTATTTGCTTCAGCAAGCTCATGCTTCAGCCCGCCTGTCAGTGCGTCAGTCTGAGACTACTCAGTTATCAGGTTGTCGTTAACTGCGCTAAGTTCGTGTTGCACTAGGAGAACCTGATCCCCAGCTTTTCTCGCTTCCCGAGCGTTGAATTCAACGTCAGACTCTAAATGTTGTCTCTGGACAACCCACTCAGATTATTTTATATTATTCCCCTCAATAAGAGACAACAGTTCAGAGCACATTTTAGTCGCAATTTCCTGCGCAAATTCTAAGCCACGTCGAACCAGGTTCAACTCTTCTTTGGATTTGTCCCTGGCAGACACCGTCTCTGCTAAATTGGACTCAAGGGTTTCTAGATGAACCCTCTGGCCCCAGCATCAGCGACTGATTGCTCCAACCTCCTCTCTTCAAGTTGTTTTCTCAGTGATTCAATTTCAAATAGTGCATCAGAATACGACTTTTGCAAATTAGAGAAGACACACTCCATGGTATACACCCTCTTGCATGTTGTCTCAACTTTTGTCCTTGCGACAACCACATGGCTTAGATGCGACATCCCCAACATAAGATGTTTCAGCCATCCATATGCTCGCCCAACGCATCATCCTTTAGCTATAAGGCACGATTCACTAGCCAGCTATAACATCTGCTGATATGCTTCCTCGAAGCATAATCAATGTCAACCTCCTGGTGCCAGGCCTGGTCGCTCATTTTCACTACATCCGGAGCGAACAGACTCATCTGCGCGTCCGGATGGAGCTCTCCCGAATGCAGAATTACACCAGCACCGCCCTTTGCAGTCTTCACTACACCGCCCTTTCCAGTCTTCACCGCACCTGAGCCCTCATCCACCGCCTTCCCCATTGTCACCAGCATCCGACCTTCTATTGTGAGTCGTCTTAGCATAATTCAAAGGGAGAGAAGGAAACAAATTGTCTATCAGACCCTTCGTTATCTCGATATACGGCCTGGAGCGAGATGGAGGGCAGTGCAGACTGCAAGAAGGAAGGACCACGCCGCAATGGCCACTGTCAGACGATCCACCAGCAGGATGAGAGACCTCGGGGGCCACAAAAAAATCTTTATCAAGGCCTTCTAGCAAAACAAGCCTGAATTGGTCAGTATTAGTAGAAAGCGCCACAACATGTAGCATCAACTTCTTATCCAAAGCTTCTGCTTGCTCGACACTCAACTTCGACGCGCCATCAACCCTATTAGCCGTAGGTGGTCATTCTCCAAATCAGATGCTACAACCTCCGCCTCGGCGGTCGGGTTAGAATCTCGCTCCTCCCACAATAGAGCGGATTGTTTAGAAGTAGGCTTAGCCCTAGTGCGAGACCTTTTCGAGCCTATGTAGGAAGCAAACGTCTTAGAAAGCCCCTCCGTGTTTGACGGATTGGAAACCTTACATTTCGATGCCTTCCTCTTATTGGAAGAAGTTCCACCTTCAGACTGAACTTTCGGCACTTTGAACAGGGTGGGAGCCACATGCCAATGGATCCATAACTCACTGCGACTAAAATTAAAAGTACAGATAACATCCTCCACACTCATTCGAGGCATTCTACGGAATACCTTCGCAGCAGCTTCCTCCTTCGAGGAAAGAGGAGTAGTGAGGAACCTCCCACTACACCCAAGTTCTTATTAATAGCATTTAAGTACAGTGTTTTTACATCTAGTGCTATGAAAAACCCAAATTTTAATGGCATTATAATATTAAAACACTATAAAACAAATTATAATGCTAATAGAACGAGAGCGAGAAATTAAAGAATGAAACCGCCTCTATTTCACTTAAAATTTTAGAAGATCCTTCCACTCTCTTTAAGCAAAGACACACTAAAGAAATCGAGGAAGATGGCAAGTTCCAGGGAGTGAGAGAGATCAAGGGAGAGAGCCAAATCTAGGGAGAGAAATCCAGGGCGAGTTCCACGAAGTCTCCCTCTCTCTCTCTCTTGTAAAAACTTTATCTCTTGTGAAAAACAAACCCTCACTTTCTTCTTCGCGGTTCTCTCCTTTTCTTCAACAACAACAGATCTGAGTACAGAGATCAACCAATTCACCCCTAAAAATCCGTTCAATCCTTCCTAATTCTCCAAGACTTGAGGTGGAGGAAAGAGTAAGATGAAGTGGTAGATCTGAGGAAGAGGTAGTTGGATTTGCAGGGGACTGTGTTCTTCCATGTTCTTCTTGAAACTGTTGAAAACAGTCTGATACTGCTGCAGTGCAAAAGACTGAAATTAATGTTCTATTTTTATTGAATGCAAACAGCAGGCTTATATAGAGCCAGTTACAAGAGGATAAAACTAAATAACTACCCATGTTTAAACAACCACCTAAAACTGCACAATCCTAATAACCAACAATCCTAATAACCACCTAAAACTCAAATAGTAAATCCCAATAACCAACAATCCCTCCCTTAAACTGAACACTTCTCAGTATTCAGTTTACATCAGGAACTTCACAAACTCCAAGCATACTTCGAAGCTTCAAGAATGCCTCCAACTTCAGAGGCTTTGTCATTATGTCAGCATCCTGTTCTTGAGTGTTGCAGTGCACTAGCTCAACAATGCCATCTCTTGCAAGATCACGAAGGAAATGAAAGCGAATATCAATGTGTTTACTTCGACCATGCAAAACAGAATTCTTGGATAACTTAATAGTTGAACTGTTGTCACACAAAACAGTAGTACACTTGTTCTGCATATAACCAAGCTTCTCCAGAATTCTCCTCAACCACACACTTTGACAAGCACACGAGGCAGCCGCTATGTATTCAGCCTCAGTAGTAGACAAAATCACCACAGGTTGTTTCTTTAACGACCATGACACTGCTCCCGAACCAAGTAAAAATACATACCCTGAGGTACTCTTCCGATCTTCCAAGTCCCCAGCAAAATCACTGTCAGTGTAAGCTATGAGATCCTTGCAGCCTCCTTTCTTGTAAAAGATCCCCAACTCAGTTGTACCTTTCAAGTACCTGAGTATTCTTTTCGCTGCAAGCCAATGAAGTTCAGTAGGACAAGACATGAACCTGCTAATAACACTCAATCCATACATCAAATCAGGTTTGGTTGTAGTCAAGTACATAAGACTCCCAACCACCTGCTTAAACAAGGTTGCATCAACTTTAGTCCCTGCCTCGTCCTTTGTCAGCTTAGTACCTGGAACCATTGGATTCTTCACTGGTTTACTCTTGTCCATGCCAAACCTTGCCAAAATTTCACGAGCATATTTCCTTTGACATACAGAAATTCCATCTGAACTTTGTAACACCTCAACCCCAAGAAAATACTTCATCTTCCCCAAATCAGACATATCAAACTCCAACATCATTGACTTCTTAAATTCATCACACATATTCTTCTCATTGCTAGTATAAATTAAATCATCAACATAAAGACTGACAATTAAGAGTTTACCTCCCTCCTTCGACTTTGTGAACAATGTGTGTTCACTACTGCACCTTTCAAAGCCTTCTCTAACAAAATAAGCTTCAATCCTGCTATACCATGCTCGTGGCGCCTGTTTTAGCCCATATAATGCCTTTCTCAACTTGTACACTTTGTCTTTTTCACCTTTCTTCTCATATCCTTGAGGTTGTTGCACAAATACTTCTTCACTAAGCTCACCATGAAGGAAAGAGCTCTTTACATCTAGCTGAAAAACATCCCAGCTTTGTTGAGCTGCTAGAGCAAGTATCAATCGAATGGTGTCAAGCCTTGCGACCGGAGCAAAAACTTCGGTGTAATCAATCCCGTACTGCTGTGCATATCCTTTAGCCACCAACCTCGCTTTGCACTTATCTATTTCTCCACTCTCGTTGAGTTTAGTTTTAAACAGCCATTTAACTCCAATAGACTCCACTCCATCAGGTAGATTAGTCAGCTCCCAAGTTTTGTTTTTCTCAATTGACTCAATCTCTGCATTCATTGCATCCCTCCATTTCTTGCTCTTGACAGCTTCTTCAAATGTGATTGGATCATTCTCGGTGAGCATCATCATAGCATTCAGACCCTCATCTTCTGACAAGCTGTCTCCTGTTACATAATCATGCATCCAGGGTGATTCTTTTCTCACCCTCCTTTCATTTGAGCTTGGTGAGTTCTCAGCAGGTGACTCACTAGAGGATGAGCCAGAAGCACCACCATTTTCATATTCATTAGTTTCTTCTTCAGCTTCATTCCCTTCTTGATCACTTTCAGCATCACTGTTACCCCATTCCAGGTTGTCGAGCCTTGCTTCTTCTTGGCTTTTGCCCCAATTCCAGCTTTGATCTTCTTCAAATACAACATCCTTGCTGACAACTACTTTCTTTAATACTGGATCAAACAATCTGTATGCTTTTGATTCATCACTCACACCAAGAAGGACACACTTGTAGCTTTTATCATCCAACTTGGTCCTCTTTTGATCTGGTATGTGTACATGAGCCACGCACCCAAATACACGAAAATACTCCACATTAGGTTTCATGCCACTCCATGCTTCTTCTGGAGTTTTATCTTGTACTGCCAAAGTTGGAGATCTATTGAGAATGTGCACACTCCACCTCACTGCTTCAGGCCAGAAAGCTTTAGGGACTTGCTTCTCTGAGAGCATGGAACATACCATATTCATCATTGTCCTATTTTTCCTCTCAGCAACTCCGTTTTGCTGAGGAGTATAGGCTGCAGTTAATTGCCTGCTTACTCCATTAGCTTTACAGAACTCAACAAAATCATTTGAATTGAATTCTCCACCCCTATCGGTCCTTAAGCATCTAATATACGCACCTATCTCTTTCTCAACACATGCTTTATAACTTTGAAAAACAGCAAAAGCTTCTGACTTTTCATGTAAGAAGTAAACCCAAGTTTTACGACTAAAGTCATCAATAAACTTAACAAATACCTCTTGTTGTTGTTTGATGCAGGCTTTATAGGACCACATATGTCTGCATGTACAAGCTCCAACCTTTGTGAAGCCCTCCACAAACTCCTTTTGGGAATGAATTCCCTGTGCTGCTTACCAACCAGACTATCTGTGCAAAGCTTTGAAGGGGTTCTAAGTGAAGGTAAGCCACTGACCATCTGTTTGTACTGAAGAGTTCTCAACCCTTTGAAGCTTAAATGTCCGAATTTGCAGTGCCACAGGTGAGTTGCATTTTCTGTCACAACTTGGAAACACGTAGGAGCTTTAGGCATCATGGCTGCAATCACAACAAACATTCTATTCGCACTCATATCGGATTGCATAATCAGACCCTTTGAAGGATGAAAGATCTTGCACTGCCCATGTTGGATCAAAATGGCCAGACCCTTTTCTTGAAGTTGTCCCACACTTAACAGATTATTCTTCAACTAAGGAATGTAGTAAACTTCAGAGATTACCTGAGTGATTCCACCGACTTGCATTCTGACATTTCCCTTCCCCACAACTGCCATCCTTGAGTTGTTGCCTAGCTTTACTGTTTGTTTGAAGCGCTCATCCAAATTCGAAAACCATTCTTTATTTCCACTCATGTGATTGCTGCATCCACTGTCAAGAAACCACACCTCTTCCTGTTTTGCTTGATTCAGATCCACATAGGACATTAACAACAGCTCTTCTTCATCTAACTCTGCATAATTGGCTCCTTTCTCCCAACTAGGGCACTCATATTGAAAGTGCCCCAGTTCGTGGCATTTAAAGCACTCCACAATAGCCTTGTTAAAAGTTTGTCTTCCTCTACCTTTTCCTTTACCTCTTCCTCTGCCACTAACCATCCCTCGACCTTTTCCTCTGCTTGTGTTATCTTCCCGAGTGACCTTGAGAACCTGTTCCTCTCCTCGATGGCCATTCATTCTTTGTTCATGGACAAGCAAACTGCTCTGCAACTCGTCGATGGTCAGTGTGTCCAAATCATTGGATTCTTCAATGGAGCAAACCACATAGTCAAATTTTGTTGTCATGGACCTCAAAATTTTCTCATTAATGGTGGTTTGACTCATATTCTCACCATGAGCCTTCATTTAGTTGGCTATAGTGAGAGTACGAGCAAAGAAATCATCAACACTCTCTCCTTCCTTCATGTGGAGAGTCTCAAAGTCCCTCCGAAGTGCTTGCAGTTGTGCCCTCTTCACCTTGGTAGATCCTTGGTATTTTTGTTTCATGGAATCCCAAATACTCTTGGATGTGTCTCTGTCAAGTATAGTCTCCATAATATTCCGATCTATAGCTTGAAAAAGGTAATTCTTGACCTTCAAGTCTGTCAACCTAGCATCCTCGATTGCTTTGCGCTGTGCTTCACTCAATGTAGTGCCGGAGATTGTTGTAGGTATCCCGTTCTCCACAAGGCCCCAATGTTCCTTTGAACGAAGGAAATTTTCCATCAACATCGACCAATGGTCATAGTGACCATCAAATTTCGGAATTGAAGCCTGCACGAAACTACTCTCTCCTGCCATCTCTTTCAACTCCACACTCTCAAGAAACTGTTGTTTCTTTCACTCACACAAAACTTGGCTCTTTTGATGGGGCTCTGATACCATATGTTGAAAACAGTCTGATACTGCTGCAGTGCAAAAGACTGAAATTAATGTTCTGTTTTTATTGAATGCAAACAGCAGGCTTATATAGAGCCAGTTACAAGAGGATAAAACTAAATAACTACCCATGTTTAAACAACCACCTAAAACTGCACAATCCTAATAACCAACAATCCTAATAACCACCTAAAACTCAAATAGTAAATCCTAACAACCAACAGAAACTCTGTTAGAGGTGGTTGGATCAGCAGGGGAGGAGCGGATATCAGTTGAACTGCCTTCTTCCTTCATGAATCAACACCTCCGCAAACTCCTGCGTTCTTCTTTGTTCTTCATGAAACTCTGTTAGAGGTTGGATCTGTTCTTCCACAAAGTCTGCTTATGAATGCTTGAATGATTTGTCACTTGGGGAACTTGTGTAAGATTTCTTTATGGGCGTTAACAAATTAGTATTCTCCGTCATTGTGACTCACTCTTGATTCTTCTACAATTATGTGATGCTTTTGGAATGGGTATATATCATTAGTTTATGTTTTTCATATGTATTATGCACAATTTATTAACATGTGGGATTTCAGGTATCAATAAACCTGATGTTCGATTCCTCATCCATTATTCTCTTCCAAAATCTATTGAAGGTTATCATCAGGTAAAAATTAAATAAATAGTATCATACATTCAAGAATATTAATTCATTCTTTGAAAAGAGATTGTAGAGATGGCCAGCGTTCATCTTGCATTTTGTATAACACTTATAGTGATTATGTAAGTTACTAATGAATATTAATTCATTCTTCGAGTTAATGATATTTGTTACTGTTGGAATGCTAGAATGTGCATATTCTATTTATTGATTTCCTATTGTGCATATTCGTGTCAAGCATATGCTTACCCAAGGAGTATTAGATCAACGTTCGTTTGCTTTTTGACAGAGAAATTCTTCGACTTCTTGCTCAGATAGGGTACTAGAAACAAATATTGAGAACCTTTTGTGAATGGTAATATCTTGAAAATCCTTATTTTTTTTCTTGTTGCAATTCTACTCAAATGAAGTATCCTTGAAAGTGAATTACTCTGGAATGAATAGGTCAATTATTGTAAAAATGAGGTAGACTGTCGCCGTTTCCTCCAGCTCTTTCAAGTGTAGAAAAACTTGTGGCAATTGCTCCAAGTGCTTAAGTTATACAGAGAAGGATGTCAATGATACAACAAGGCAACTGGTAGAAAATAATTTTCTTTCCTTGTCTTAAATTTTGTTTTCTTTTATATTGTGATTTTAGTTACTTTAATATTTTGGATCATATTGTGGTAATGTTTCTGTAAATTGCGTTTAGGTTGAATTAATCAAGTCATCTGGGCAGAAGTACTCATCACATCATGTTCTGGAAGTTTACAGAGATTTCATGAGCCAAAATTGTATGCCATTCCCATAAAAAAAAAGTTGTAATCTCTACTTACCTGTCTCATCAACATCAAGTCATCTTCTCTAATGCAAAACTTAGGTTAAGAAGTACAGGCATGACACTTTGAGACTTCATGGAGCCGGTAAACATTAAGGAAAAGTGAAAGCTTCATTAATATTGCACCACCTTGTCACTAAGGATCTGCTTGTGGAGGAAGTAAAAAAGAGTGATCTTTATGGATTTGTATCATCAGTGTTGAAGGTATGCAATCATAATCAAATTAGGTAGTCACTGTATTGAAAGGCAATGAAAACTGCCTCCCCTTGTCTGTACTATCAGAATAAGTTATCTTTGTAATTCTTTTATTAGGTAAACGAGTCTAAGGCATACAATCTTTGTTTTGGAATACAAAAAATTGTCATGAGGTGCTCTCTATCTTTCTCTTTTTCTCACTTGTTTTCACCTAACAAGTTGGCCACATTATTCTGGTGTATCTTTGTCGGACATAATTCCAATTTCGTAGCTTTGTAAAAAGTGTTTATAAATTGATAATATTGACCTTCTTATTCCACTATTGACTTGTGTTGCGTGGGACACCAAAATTTTGAGGAGGGCTTACCCTTAGGAAGCTAAGGCTCAACGTGCGGGCAAACTCCAGGGATGAAATTTGGTTGTATTTTATGTGACTGGCTCATTAGATGGTTCATAAGCATGGTTTTCTGAATTGTTCTCTCTTTGTTGTACAAGCACCTTCAGTTCTGGGGGGCAATTGCTTTCCGTTATTGTGACTCACCCTTGATTCTTTTACAATTGTTTGATGTTTTTCTGTTTATGTTTCTCAAAGTTTTTTATTGAAGTAATTGTTCAGTTTGAATTCATGAATTGATGTTTCTGCAAAGAATTTGTTTTGATTTTCTTCTAATTCAATTCACCTACGCATATGTGATGTATTTCTCTTTCATGTTTCTGTGCTTTTGATTTCTGTGATCAATTTGCAATTATGCATGGCGATCATGTTTCTGAGTTAGGTTTGATTTGTAGGTGTTTAGGTTTAGGAAATGAGACGATGTGGTGGTGATAATCCAGGAAAATATGTCCCAAAACACACATGCTTTCAACATCAGTGTCATAGATGGGATAGTTCCTTATGTTAGTACAACTCCATCAACAACTTCATAGATGGAGCATGGAACTGCAGGAAGACCTAAATTTCCTTCTCAAACAACTTCCATGGTGAACTCTACCCTATGTTATTTATGAGTTAGCTAGCTTGGTTATTGAGGTCTCTTTTCATCAGTCAAATTATTGTAACTAATGTTTTAGTGGTCTTATTTGTGATTACTTTCCCTTGTATGCATGGTGGATAAGCTTTTTGTTATTTTGGTGGTGGCCGCTAGGCACCTAGCATCTACTAATGCTGCACTAAAGTTACTCTCCCTAGACGATAGCAAGTCTAAATATGGTTGTTTGTATTCTCTTGTCTTTAGTTTTATTTTTATTTGTTCTGCATAACTTTGTCTTTTACCATCTCACTACACTTGATGTTAAGGTTTTATTGCATTGTCTTCCAATCATAATTGTTGATCATGGCCTCCCTTGAGTATTTGACAATTTAAACACTGAATTTCACAAAGGGTATGGGTTCATCCATTTTTGCGCTCGCGAGTGTGTGTTTCTTGTATTTGCAATGTTCTTCTCAAATTCAAAATTCCAAGTTCTATTTCAGCTAGAGTTGTTGTAGAATCTCACTTTCATGTTTTTGAAAATTGCAGCATATGTTACAATACTGATAATTGGGTTGAATCTCTTTGTTACAGATGGATTTCTAGAGTTTTGGAGGCATTCATAGATGAGGTAAATCAGGTTATGAAATTGTTGTAGGATTTCAAGTTGCATGTTTTGTTCAATTGATAGTGTTATCCTTTTTCTTGCTCATAAGGTGATTTGTTGATAAGAAATTGGATCATTTGAACATTTGGGGAAAGCCAAATCAGAAGAGAAGAGGTGGGCGTTTGTTTTAAAATTTTGGGTTGTTTCATATATGGCTTGGTGGATATGCTTGTAAATGGCCAATGAAGGAGCAACAAAAAATCATTTGTGGATCTGAGGCTGTTGTGCCTACTGCATGGTTCAGAATCAAGTTAGCTATTTTGAAGAAGATTGCAGCCAGAGTCTCGAATTGTTTACCTCTTTCCAAGTCTCTTACTCCCTGGCAGCTTCTAATCCATATTTCCTGTCACGTAGCTGCTCCATTAATGCTCAGGCATTTGGCGCATTTCCTATTGGCTTGGTCAACATTTCCAAAACAAATCATTTTCATGTTTGGATTTGCGCAGTGAACCAAACATGTGTTTCTAATTGCATATAAACCATTTTCTATGAAGCTAGCTGCTGTGAGCAGATGTCATGACAAACCTGGACATAGAAATGAGACCTCCGCCAAGGTTCCTTGCTGATAGTTTTGTCTATCATCCTCCTAACCTAACAAGTCCCAACTGATAGTATCCAATGAACTTAAAGATGTTTATGCACTTCAGTAAGATCCATGCACACAAATTATGAAAGAAAAATATCCATTGATCTCATAGATGTTCTTGGAAATCTTGAACGGGAAAAAAGGAATAGCACAATCAGTTTAATACATTCTCATAACTAAGATATTAAATTTTCTTACACCTGTAGAGCATAGAAGTCACAGAACATGTGTTGAACATGGTTAAGATTTAAGGGGTTCAAAGTGGCTAATGAAGACTGAACTGCTGAGGGGAGAACACAATGTCAGTCCTGAGGCTGCTGTAGAATTTTTGGCAAAGCATTGCCAAAGGGCAATGGTGACACTTGGCTCGCATCGATGTATGGTAAAACATGGAAAACAGGTAGTTAAATGATCTCATGTTCAGATTCAGCAATGATCTGAACATGCAATTTGATGTTATGTGATATTCCATGGCATTGATCTGTTCTTGAGACTGGTTTTTATGTTTCTTCAAGTTATGTTGCATATTTTGAGGTTATGTTTTATTTAGTTTCTATGGTTGTTTTGGGCAAAGTTGTAACGTACTTCTGTGTACTTATTTGGAAGAACTATGTATTGACTTATTTTGGATTCTATGTATTGTATTGGTGAAACTTAATTATTTTGTAAGAACCATGTATTGACAGTTGCACTTTTATATACATAGTTGGATTATATTAATGTTGATGCGATTTTTATATAGTTGGGTTCTATTTACTATTGCAATTCTATATAGTTGGATTGTTGTAGCATATACAGATTGCAAATGATACATAAAGCTAAAAGGAATGAGCATACAAAAATTCACCGGAAATGCTATTAAAACATTTTATAAATGCTATTAAATGTACACTTTTAATACCGTTCCAAAAATGCTATAAATGTAAAGCTTTAATAGCATTCCAGAAACGCTAGTAAAGGTACGTTTTTAATAGCGTTCCAAAACGCTATTAAAGGTACATTTTTAATAGCATTCCAAAAACACTATAATAGAGTGGCATTTTTAATAGCGTGGGCTGACATAGTGTGTCTGAAAACACTATCTTATCCTATAATAGCGCTTTTGGCACGCTATAAATGATTATTTGTGGTGTAGTGTCCCTACAGAGAACACACGTAAAAATAAGCATACAATTGGCACAATGGAAGTAAAGGACAAAATTATACTTACGAAGCAGCTTGAACTCCCGCTCAAGCGGGCGACCATTGAACTCGAAATACTTGGGGTTCGAAGAAGCCAGGAAGCAATGTTTTTGCCAGAACTTGAAGTCATCCGATAGTTTCCCGAAGCAAGCTAGCAACTTCATCTCACTCACGGCATGATTGTTTAGTCAAGGAGAAGTTAATAACTGAATCATCCTCGGAGTCATTCGGATACCAGCGTCCTTTGCCCTGGTCAATATAAGGATAACAATCATGTACCCATTTGGTACCAACTGGGCAAGAGGGATACCAAGAAATTCCAAAAAGCTCCAGATATCGTAAATCACAGGAAAACAGACGCGTCCATCTGGAGCATGCCACAGTGTAAACAGATAAATCCTTTCGGAGGAAACATTGGCGTTTGATCAACACCCAATGTTAAAAAATTTAGGTCTTCAGGGAGCTCATATGTCTTCCGAATCTCAGCTAGGCTCGATTCGGAGGACGACCTATCTTCAAAGAACTGGAGGACCCTAGCCAGAAGCTCATCGTTGAGTTGATTCTGGCGAACCATGGGAAAAGTGAACAAGCTTTCAACCAAAAGCAGAACATAGCGGAGTCTCTAAAAATGGAGAAATGAAATAGTCAATATCTGCATAAAGGGATATCTAAATAGAGATTGATTTTTCGCATTTTTCCACTGAACTGAGGCACACGTAATTAATGAAGCGCGCTGCTCAAGTAACGGTTCAGACTCGATATGAACGGCGTATCTTTTCGAGAAGTGACTTAGTGGACCCACTAGGTGGCCCACTAACCCGAGGGGAGCAACTGATGATACACCGAAACGTCATTTCATCTACATCGTATACGTGTCATGATGATATCTAGGAATAATAAGCCCAAACATCAGTCTAGCACTGATCTGGCCCAAGCAGCGGCAAGCCTGCGAAATGCAGTTCGCTAGCCGGACCCTAATCACTAAAGCCTGCTAAGCCCACACGTCCCACAACCATCCCCAATACCCGTAAGACCTATTGAGGCAAGTATATCGGGGATAAGCTTCAGACGGGCAAGTCAGCAATACTTCATCTTTAACTAGGAAGTAAATACCAGAGTATACATCGTACATAGAAACTTCCACATGTGGACAACACTTCAACGAGTAACTATCTCCAGCGTATCTAGGAGCACAGGTCTAACAGGGAAACTTCCCTCTACAAGACGACTCCTAATTAGAGAAGGATTTTCAAAAAGATATTTTTTCCTAAACTACGTCACCCATGACCTGGCCGAACCAGGACTCCAACACTATAAATAAGACAGGAGGTTGGTGAATAAAGGTACGCCACAAATTCCCTATTTACAGCTTTAAGCCTTCCTCAGATCCTTGTCTGACTTTAGCATCGGAGTGTCATCGGCCACGACAATGGTGGTCTGTGGCTCACGTGTGTTCCTTGTGCAGGTCAGCAGGTCAAGGTCTAGCAGGGAGTGAAAATCGATTGTATCAACTTGTATAATAAAGTAAGTTTAATTATGAAGAGTTAAGCTGGAAAGTTGTGGATAAGTCATATTGGTCTGAACGGACTAGACTTCTATAATAAAGAAGGCTTAATCCTGACAAGGAGTTAAGATGAGGAGATGACAATTTGGTTTGAACGGACTAGACTTCTATTATAAAGGAAACTTAATCTTGAAGGGGAATTAAGCCGTGGATAAGTCATCTTGGTCTGAACGAACTAGAATCCTAAAATCCTGAAAATGAGTTAAGTTGTGGAGAAGTCGTATTGGTCCGAGCAGACTAGACTTCCATAATAAAGGAAGCTTAATCCTGAATAGTAGTTAAGCAGTGGAGAAATCGTCCTAGTCCAAGCGGACAAGAATTCTATAAAAAAAAAATCTTAATCCAGAAGAGGAGTTAAGTTGTGGAGAAGTCGTCTTGGTTCGAATTAGGGCTGAGCATTCCGAACAAAAAAAACCGACCCGGTTGGTCCAGGTTGTTTTAATATTTTTTATTTTCGGTTCGTTTTTAGGCCCGACCCGAATATTTCGGTCCGATCCTCGGTTTCAAATTCCAAAACCCACCAATTAACCGATCCGACCCGAGTTACACTTAATTTTATTTCATTTGTCCCCCCCCCCCCCCCCCAACACACACACACACACACAATAGATTAAAATAATCATTCAACTCATTTGTCATTTCAAGAAAGCCTTCTTTTTCTCCACTCATTTGTCATTTCAATTCATTTCACTCCACTCATTTCAATGCATTTGACTCGAAGCTTTCTCTCTCTCACAAGAAAGCCTTCTTTCTTTCAATTCATTGCAAGCTGAGCTTATGGCAATGGCCTTCAAATATTCAAACACAGAACTTATGACAATGGCCTTCAAATATTCAAAGTTTTAAACGCAGAGCTTATGGCAATGGCCTTCAAATATTCAAACGCAGGCTTTGTGATCGGATCTACTTCGGGTACTCTTAGGCTGCGGATCTTTCGTTCATGGAGGTTTGTAGGGGTTCAACTATTCAACTTCTAAACTTAGTGGATGCAGTTGCAATTGGAAGTAGATCGCTAGAGAGGTTGTTCAAGATTCTGGATGTGTTTGAGACCCTACGAGACTTAGTTCGAAGCTGTGTTTTCGCATTTCTTAGGAAAGAAGATTTTTTTCGGGTTTAAACCGAGACCGGCCCGACCCAACATGTCAGGTAATCGGGACCCCGGTTAACCGGCCTTACTCGATCCGGTCTCGGTCCTCTATATTTCAATCTTCAAATATTCGGTCCGGGCCTCGGTCTTGGATTTTTTAGCCGGTTACCCGGACCGGCCCAACCCTAGTTCGAATGAACTATACTTCTATAATAATGTAAGCTTAATTTTGATGAGGAGTTAAGCTGTGTAGAAGTTGTATTGGTTCGAATGGATTATACTTCTATAATAATGTAATCTTAATCTTGAAGAGGAGTTAACTGTGGAAAAGTCGTCTTGGTTTGAACGAACTAGACTTCTATGAGAACGAAAGTTTAATCCCATAGAAGAGTTAAGTTGTGGACAGTCGTATAGGTCAGCTAACTAGACTTCTATAATAAAAGAAACTTAATCTTGAAGAAAAGTTCAGCTATGGAGTAATCGTCTTGGTCCGAACGGACTAGACTTTTATATTAATGTAAACTTAATCTCGAAGAAGAGTTAAGCTGTGAAGAAGTCTTCTTGGTTCGAGCAGACTGGACTTCTATAAGAAATGAAGTTTAATCCTGAAAAGGAGTTAAGTTGTGGAGAAGTCGTCTTGGTACGAACGGACTAGACTTCTATAATAATGGCAAATTAATCTCGAAGAAAAGTTAAGAGATTAATCCTGAAGAAAAATTAAGTTGTGGTGAAGTCGTCTTGGTCCGAATGAACTAGACTTCTATAATAAAGGAAGCTTAATCTTGAAGAGGAGTTAGGCTAAACGGACTAAGTCACTTAGGTATGGCGAGTTGTCGTCGTCCTGAATAGGACCAGACTGAGCCGTTGTGCGCCATCTTGGTACTTTAGATGAACCAGGTCACTTAGATGCGGCGACTTGTCGTCATCTTGAATAAAACTAGACTCGGTCGTCGTGTGCCATATTGGTCCTCTAGATGCGGCAAGTTTTCATCATCCTGAGTAGGACTAAACTAGGCCAATGTGTGCCATCTTGGTCTTGTAGACGAACTAGGTTACTTAGATGCGGCAACTCGACCGATGTCCACCATTTTGGTCCTCTAGTCAGACTAGGCTTGCTCCTATATGTAGAGTTGAGTATGAAATGAAATTGTTTTAAAAAGAGTACTTTTATTGATAATACTTCTTTAAATGTTCTACATACTACTCTTTGTACTTAGGCTCTTTGACCAACAAGTCCTTGGCCCGCTGATTATTTTCTAGGGGGTTTGGGCTGTAATAGCTATTTACCTGACCGTTTCATTGTCGTGTAAATGCATTCTCTTGTTGTGGACTGGTCTCCCCCGTTTGTTCCCATCTCGTCGCTGGCGGGGTACTTAAGCCATTGATGCCGAGTAGAGACCACTACTCCTATTTGATGGAGCCAAGGTCTGCCCAGGATTACGTTGTACGTAGAAGGGGAGTCTACAATGATGAACCCAATCATTATGAAGTTTGGAAGGTCTGACTCCCCTGCTACCATGAGCAATCTGATGCTTCCAAGCAGATAACATCGCTCATCACTAAAGTCGATCATGGCCTATTTGTGCCGCTTCAGTTCTTCTCCCCTCAGCTGCATCTTGCGGAATGCTTCCAGGAAGGCAGGAACATGACATTAGCTTAGCTTTTTGTGTCCATTAATGATCTCTTGACACCTCACTTTGTTATCCTGATCATTGTAACTAGGGCGTTGTTATGCAAGGAGTGGACCCCTTGCATGTCTTGTGTCGAAAATGTTATATCCGGGGTCGGGTACTCTATTCGGGCATGCTGGATATGGCGGTATTCATGGTGAAACCCTATACGCAGTTCTCGGACTACTATCTTTATTGACTAGTTGGACTGTTTTGACTCGTCGTATGCGCTTTGCAGGACATATATAACATCCGCAGTCTTTCCTTCGATCTTCTGCATATACTCCTTTTTTTGCCAAATGCCACGAATTCTCTAAGTCTCACATTCTGGACCCAGTATTCGATCTTAGTCCCGAGGTTTTAACAGTCTTGAGTAACATGACCGTGGTCTTTGTGGTAAGAGTAGCACTTGCTCTAATCACGTTTCGACGGGTCGCTCTTGAGTTTAGAAGGCCATTTGAGATCCTCCTAGCCCTTCGTGGCGAAGAGGATTTTGGACAAAATGGTGTTGACCTCATCCCTATCTCATCTCGTTCCTTCAGGATTGGGACGGAATAGACCTCATCCCATCCCGTCTCGATGTGATCAACATGCTCTTTCTCCTAATCAAGTATTGTGAAAATCCAAACCCATGGAAATGGGACCAAATGAAGTGCCAACCTCAGTTGGAAAAACTCAAATCTTGAATTAATTCAAGGAAGAATTAAAAAAAACTCGAATACAAAATATAGACAAAATGAGTGAAACATGTGAATTGAATAATCTGAATGCAATAAAGAATAAGACATTATGATTGGAAAATAAACACTAAATAATCCCACGTGCAGGTAAAACAAGATGATTAAAAATAAGGTTAAATAATTCCAATTGGAAGGAAAGATGATTGAATCCATACCTTCCCTCAGATCCCATTAAAGAAATGATTCAGTTAAGAAAAACTTACTTCATAGCATAAGTAAAAGTGAAATCTATTGATGACTTGCTACATTCTTGTAATTGAAGCACGACACAAAGTCTTTACCTTGGTGACGATGAGAATATGAGCCACTAGAATCGTCTTCCTCGCAATAATCCGACTTCCCGTCGTTGAATCCACTTGTTAGCATACATCACAAGCCGACTTAAGTCATCTTCCTAGGATAGAAATCGAGCAAACCGAGTCCTCTTCCTTGGCAACAATTGCAACAATCCAATGATGAAACCAATTCATCTTCCTCAGTAAAAAAATCAAGCAGTCGGAGTCCAACAATTTGACAACATCAATCCGAGTGAAAACCGAGTTCTCTTTATTGCACAACCTGATTCCTCTTCCTTGGCAAGTTCTGGATTTGGAGGGCGAGACTGAATCTGGACGATGGCTTCTCTTCTCTTCTTCACCCTAGATGAGAAAAGAAAAACCAAAAGTGAATGAGACTATAGAGGTTACAGATCTCAGAGAAAAATACTGAATAACAAAATAATGATCAGATCAAAAGATTAGAGTCTAGAGATGTGCGCAAGTGAGAGACTAAGAGAGAACGATTGAGTCATTGAGATGCTGAATTGCTATATCCACCGGTGATGTTATGTGGGCATCCAAAAAATTGCACTACTAAAATAAATATAAAATTAAAATATTTAAATTATTAATAATAAATATTAAAAACCAGTTCGGGACGGGACAAGATTGGCAGAATTGAAAATATCCATCCCAATCCCATCCCATTCTAGATCGGGACGGGATGAGATTGATCAATCCCAATAAGACCCGAGAAAAATCGGGACATGATTGGGATGCCCACTCTTATTGAGCGGAGTGTAGGAGTGGTACTTTGCATTGACGTAGTTGATGGCTTTCTCGGGGTTTGCCTTGTCAGACCTAGTCTTGCTATCGCTCCGCGTTCATTTGGATTTGTCCTCATTTTCGCGCTTCTTCTCATCTCCTCTATCCCGGGTCTTGGAGGAGTGTTTTGTTTCATTCACACATTTTTTTTTGCCGCTAACATCTCCTTGAGTGATGTATTTCTGCGCACTTTTCAACAAGTCCATAATGTCCTTCGGAGGCTCCAAAGTGAATAAATTATATAACTGACTTCCTTGGAGGCTGAAATTGAGGGCAGCGACAGATGTGTCATCATTGCAACCATCGATCAGAGTCAATTCATCATTGAACCGAGTCACGTACTATTTGAGGATCTCGCCATGCTTCTACTTGAGGCTGCACAGATAATATGGCCATTTTTTGATTCGTTGGCTTCCCACGAATCAAATGATAAACGCCTTTGCTAGAACCTGGAACGAATCAATGGATCTTGGTTGTAGGATATGGAACCACGTCAGTGCAACCTTCTTAAGGCTGGTGGGGAAAGTCCGACATATGATGGCTTATTAACTTTCCTTTAGCGCCATTACATGGTGGTAATAGCGTAGGTCATCCAATGAATCCGTAGTTCCATAGTAGACGAGCTTTGGGGGGATGGACTTATTTGGCAGATGCACATTCATGATCTGTTCTCAGTATGGAGGGACTGTAAGATTGTACATAACGTCTTGATTGGTAGCCCCCATTCGGAGTGGGTTTTCGACAATAGTCTTGTTTGTCTTTAGTGCGTGGTCTCCTTAAATTCCTTCATCCCTTGATTCCCCTTGTGGGCAACTTTTTGGAGTTCAATGGGGACACTGTCACTCTCGTGAATGCACTCCCTGGTGTCATTTTGGTCAGAGACCCGTATTGATTTCCGCCATTATCTAATAGCGATTGTCGATCCTAGGTGAGTCTCTCCAACAACCGATGAGGTGACTCATGTGGAACATAATATGATCTATGTGGGGGGTCTGTCGAGGTCGTTTCGGTGGCTGGGCCTTGCGGTTGTTTTGCTTCTGCAATGGGATTATTCGACCCTGTGTTTGGGCTTCTTCAACCATAACGTTGATGGGCTCAACTTTATTATTATTAGCTCGAGATCTGGTGCTAGTGACCATGTTCTGAGACTCTGTTAGTTCAACATAGTTTGTGATTTGCTTTAAGAAAAACTATTATCTTCCCCAAGGACGACGCCAAACTGATGCATCCAAATTCATCCGTGTTGATTTTGACATGCAAAGACGAACAAAGGTGAACCAGAAAGCAACGCTGTGGTGCCAAAAGAACTCTGATGGGTAAGTTAGGCAATCAACAAGGAGGAAGATAAATTGATAAAATTAGGGTTGCTTGTGTGCACATTTCTCATTCGTTTTGGTCACCTTATATACTGAGCATTTTACTCCATTGACTCTACCATTGAGGGCGTGATGGAGGGAAGAGATTTTGCTTAGAATCTTATTCGTCCATGATTGATTTTCCTTTGGCACTTGACTCTCTTTGGGACTCAATGCTTGATTGGACCAAGAGTTGTGCAAATGGACCTTAACCATGCTATAGTCCAAAGGTCTGAATACAGACCTTATTGTCTTAGGCCAAACTTCGAGATTCTTACCCTTTTGGACTCACATAATCTAGATTTGGACGCCTAACCTACAGGCAGAATAATAATTAAATTGGATCAGGCTTAGGCCTGTCTTAGACTAGACTAGGACATTTTTCGCATTAGGACTAATCTATGTCATGTGTCTGGCTATGGTTGGATGACTGTTGTGATGTCTTATCATGCACTAATATCGAAATTTAACAACCAATGATGGAAAATGCTATATATACATCCTTGAAGAGTTTGACACTGAGGGTGTGTTTGGTTGCATGATCCTATGATATGAGAATTCATGAGGGAACCCCTACATTTTAGACTAAATTGATGTATCACTCTACATCCACTATTTGATTTTGTGATTAATGATGAAAATAAAAGTCCCATACACCCTCGATGGAAATAAACACCCATACTAATAACTGTAGATATGTTGGCCTGGGTGAACAAAGGCAAACTTGCACTTGGCTGGATTGGGAGCGAAGTCTTGTAGGAATTTCTTCAAACAAAGGCAAAGCACTCTCTGTTGCAAGTTTTGACGGAAGGAAGGTAGAAGAGTATCCCCACTAGTGTTGTAAAACTGACACCAATGATGCCGCGGACCACAATCTCTCCCGTACAAGTATGACCCCACATTCATCCGTCCAACGCTCCCCACATCACTACCCAGCGCAGTAATTAGTCTAAAAAAGAAGGATATTTAGGTAACAATTCGAAATTTTGAAACGCGAATTGCTTCCCACCAAAGCAAACCGCCCTTATTTTCGTCCAATCGCGCTTCATTCTGACCTCTTCGGGCATTAAAAAGACCACACAAGACCCCCAAATAGACCCCCAATTCACATCTCTCTCTCTCTCTTCGAGTTTCGCTTCGCTTCTTCGTCTCTTCACTTATCCTCTCCTCTCTCTCGTGCTTGCGATCCTCTCAGGTAACTCTCCATCTCTCTCTTTCTCAAACTCCACCATCGACGCCTCGGCCAGATCTCGTTCGCGTTGATCTGGACCGTCGATTCGAGGGTTCGATTTCGTGTTCTGGTCATTTTTGCGGATTTTTTTTCGTTTCTGCAATTCTAGGGTCATGATCTAGAGATCTGGTTCGAAAGTTGATGTTTCTTGAATTTCTTATGTCGATTTGTTCTAATTTGTTGGTTTCTTGGATCTGTAAGGTTAAAATGGCGGGAAAAGGTGGAAAGGGGCTTTTGGCAGGGAAAACCACAGCTGCGAACAAGGACAAGGACAAGAAGAAGCCAGTTTCGCGTTCATCTCGTGCTGGTCTCCAGGTAACAAGAACACTATCGGCGCTATTTTCGTTTCAATTTGTTACATCTGTTTAATTTCTTTTTTTTGAATTAATTAGGGGAAAATGATTTTGAAGCTGTAGAGAGACGCACATAATGTGTTTGATGATATGTTTAGTTGTTTGTGACGCTCTAGAAGTAGAAGATGTTCCTTTGCTATGCGTGCTTGTTGGTTGGTGTGTTAGCTTTTATCTTGTAATTATTATTAACATGTTAAGAGTTTTTGGTTGTTCGTGATTTGGAGAGTAGAGAATTATAGAGTAAAACAAAGGAACGAATTATAAGTCACTCCTCTGACCTCTCTAATGTGCATGAATTTGTCATGACTAGTAGATAAAAAGAGAGGGAAATGAAATAAGGGCATTAATTGTATTTTGAATAGGGAAGGGTAGAAATGTAATTGTGGTCACTTGGATTAAACAATTGTAATCCATCTATTGGTTTAATTCAAAAGTTTGTTAGCATTGTAGCTTATAAGTATGGCAGCTTATAAGTAAAAGAGCAGGGTATCCAGATAGTGAAGAAATTAGGTCTAAAGGTTCATTTCGAACACTTGGAAGAGATTGCAATTCTCCTTATTCTTAATCAAATCGTTTGGTTTTTCTTTGTTTATCCATGATTTTTTATACAATTAGTCACCAACGTAACAATTGGTATTAGATCAAGGTCACCTTCTTCTCTATCCATTCTTCCATGGAAACCTGATTGAAAGAGATGAAATTGTTCATCAAGGAACCAAGAAGAATCAAGTAGAAATGAATGGCCAAATGGAAATGATGAAATCAGAATCAAAGAGGCTAGCACAGACACAAGAGGTTCAAGATAAGTGTTTGGAAAGTCGATTCGAACAATTGGTGCAATTACTCCAATCGATAAAGAAATTTGATCGGCCTGACACTTCAAGCTCGCCATCCACACAAAATACTGAGTTTGACTCTGCCATGAACAATCACTCCCATATTCAATGGGAGAACCATAGTATGTCTTCTCGATTACCTAAACAAGATTTTCTCCAATTCGATGGGACAAACCCTAGGTTTTGGATTAAGAAGTGTGATAGGTATTTTACCTTTTATCAAATACTGGAGAACAAAATAACCATTGCATCATCATTTTAATGGGAATGCTGATTTATGGTTTTTGGACTACCGAGTAGGGAAGACCACTCTACCTTGGATCAAATTTACTCATGATTTTTGTGAGAGGTTTGAAGATGCAATACTAGACAATTATGTTGATTTCTTCAACAAACTAGTACAAGAACCTCTGTCATTGATTACCATGATAAATTTGAGGTGTTAAAATCTCCAATGGTCACTCACAATAGTCATTTAGATGAAAATGACTTTGTACTCAGATTCCTCACTGGCCTCAAATCTAACATTAAATCCCTAGTCCAATTGTTCAAACCCACTAGTGTATATCAAGCTCTTTCACTTGCAAGGATGCATGAAGCTTTCACCACCTAGAAACAATTTACTATTAAGAACTCTAATTAGTACTCGCATCGTCCTAGTCCTAGAAGCTCCACTCACTCCTCTACCTCTCAATTTCATCCAAAGAACCAATATACCTCCATTCAACAACCAAACTCAAGTTCTTCAAACCAATACTCACCATCTCACAATACTGTTCAAACATCCACCTACAACAAACCTAATACTTGTTTGGAAAACTACCTTTGTTGCATGACTGGAGATGTACCCACTCAATGGACCAAGTGGTTGTATGTGGCTGAACATTGGTTCAACACTACAAACCACTATAGTTTGCAATCAACCCTTTTTCAGGCCTTATATGGATACTCCCCCTTATGTTGGCTCTACCACCCATCACATCCATGGCCATCACTGATGTGCAACAATATTAAGAAAAAGGAACACATGCTTGACACTGTTAAAGAGAAATTTTGCAAAGCACGAGAGGATGAAGACATGTGTTGATAAAGGTCAAACAGATAGGGTCTTTTCAATGGGTTTGGGTCTACTTAAAACTACAACCCTATAGGCAAATTTCAGTGAACATTCGAAAGAAGCTTAAACTATCTGCGAGGTTCTATGGTCCATTCCAAATCATTGAGAAGATTGGTTCAATTGCTTATTGTCTTCTATTACTAGCACAATAAAAAATCCATTGTGTTTCATGTATCCCAGCTCAAAAAATGATTGGGGACCTCTGTGATACCCGCACCTCATATATCATTGGTTGATACTCGAGGAAAGATCAAAGTGAAACCGATTGCTATACTAGCCAGAAGATTAGTTCTTTGCCAGAACAAAGCTTACTCATGTACTAATTCAGTGGTCCAACTCCACCGCTAAGGTTGCAACATGGAAAGATTGGCCCAACATTGAGTCCAGATTTCCAAATTTTAATCCTTGAGGACAAGAATTTGCAGATGCAGCCGGTATTATCATGACCAGTGTTTCAAAAGAGAGGGAAATGAAATAAGGGCGCCAATTGTATTTTGAATAGGGAAGGGTAGAAATATAATTGAGGTTCCTTTAGTTAATTGGGTCACATGGATTAGACAAGTGTCATCCATCTATTGGTTTAATTCAAATGTTTGTTAGCATTGTAATTAGCAGGGTATCCAGATAGTAGAGAAATTAGGTCTAAAGGTTCATTTTGAACCCTTAGAAGAGAGTGTAATCCTCCTTGTTCTTAATCAAATAGTCTTGTTTTTCTTTGTTCATCCTTGCTTTTTTATTCAATAAGTCGCCAACGTGACATAATTATTGAACTCTTCAAACATAAGGTGGTTTAGTTAAGGTTACATTTGATGGAAATGTCTGACAAAGGTTGTTCGAGTGAGAAACCTATCGTGGGAATTTGGGCAAAAGTGCAAAATGATGTTGGAGACTTTAAGAGTTGTACTCAAGGCTTTATTTCAGTTTTAATTGTTGTTTATTGAGTAGATTGAATGAGAATCTCTATATAGGGTATTGGTAAATATGTTTCTTTGATCCAAGGTTGTTTGTTGTTTGATGATAAATAAATTGAGTCTTATATGAGTGCGAATGTGCAGGGGGGGGGGGGTGTTTTTCTTCTGCTATTACTATGAACATAAGTTTGTGAATATTAAGGCAAAATTTGTAGGTTGTCGGTAAGGAAGGAAATGAACTACATTGTAAAGGAAAGAAGGGAGCTGGCAGGCCGGGACACTTTACATTATGTAATGATTTTATTTATTTGTTATGGTTTTTTAATGAGTGGTTTATCAAAGGAGAGCTGAAATTTGTGGTTTTTTTTGGGAGGAGAATAGTTGCGGGGAGGGCATATTTGTAACTTTGTCACAGTTTCCACGAGGTAAGCATTGTGGAGATTAGTCTATTATTGGGGCTGGCGAGTTGTTTGATAGGTATCTTTATTTTTGCATCATTGACAATGAGAATGTACTTCAACATAGAAAATTGCAAAGATAATCTGATTAATGATTTGGGTACCAGGACATTGTCAAAATTGTATAGGAGTTATGCAAGATGCCATTGATCAAATTCTATATAAAGCAAGAATTCTGTTATGGAATGTATCTTTCCCTCTTAATTGATTGAACATGTCCAGAGAATTATGGTACCTTGGGCTCATTTTCACTTAGTGATTTTGGTTGTTGTGACAAATCTGACACGGATGTGACAAGAAGCTCATGATTTTGTCTGATTTTTCTTGGTGGGGTCATATAGGGTGTCATGTAGGCTTGGCAATGTATTTGGCTGAATATGCCTAAAAATATCTTCAGAGGTGTAACAATGAGATTTTTGGGAGAAGAATGATTGGAAAATCAAATAAAATTCATGCCTTGGATACGAAGGATAAAGAAAATTCCTTATCAAGAAAAAAATTCCACATATCTTATTTTGAAGGTCAATTAGAATGTGTGATTTGATTAAAAGAATCTCATTAGACATACAAGTCCATGGATAAGAAAGTGAAGGATGGACCAGATGGTCATGTATGCTCAAGTTATGTCCATAAGCTGGTGAATGCAAAGAAAACGGTAATCGTGTTTCAATGGTGTCGGATGGAAAGAAGTATTTAGGAGGATTGTTTATTTAGAATTGGAAGTACTTAAAGGAATCTTTGAAGTTTTGAACAGGCTGCCGAGATGGAAAATTTCTCATTTGAGTGTATTAGAGTAGGCAAATAGGTACATCCATATCTATTGCTTCCGTGTTGGTATTGTTGAATGGTTAATTTGCTAGATTCTTTTGTAGCTCTGGAAGCCATAGGCGAGGGGAACTGAAAAAAGTATGTTATGAAACCTTTTGGTGTATTTAGTGAGTTGTTGCAAAAAGGAGGATGATCACAAGTTATATTTAGTGAGTTGGAATTGTGTGCATTGAGAAGTAGTGTAGAGGGATTAGGTATCAAAAACCTTTGTATTATGAATGAAGTGGTGATAGGATAACATCTACGGAGAGTTGGAAGAGGGGAGGTGTAACGACCCGATCCGCACAGTAAGATATTGTCTGCTCTAGGCCCAATCGGCCCGCACGGCTTTAAAAGGCCTTTTGCTATGTGGGTCCAACCTCGCACATAAGTAGCACATCCCCCTTCTGCACCCAAGCGATGTGGGACTATGTCTCCTTTTGTAGCTCGTCCAACCCCTCTCGGGTCTATGGGCTCCAACCCTCACCCTCACCCTCAAGTCCGCCCACTCCAGGGCTCACAGTCCACCCCCTTTAGGGCCCAACGTCCACGTTGGCACACTTCCGGCTGGGTTTGTAGCCTATAATCCGATAGAAAAATTTGAGATATTTTGATCTATCTTGATTGTTGTGCGGGCCTCCCACTGGGGGCCCACTATGTCAAAAACGAGATAAACCCCATAAAAAAAGAAAAACGAAATCAATGGATATTACATCATACATCTTAAAAGAGATCTTGTCATCGAGATCAGACAAAGCAACGACAAGGAAGACTAGGCGAAAAGCTCAAGGTATTTCTTTCTCATCTGGTTCTCCAGCTCCCAAGTCATGTCACCCTTCTGGTGGTTCCACTGGACTTTCACTAACTTCACCGTCCTCTGTCGAAGTTGTTTTACGTCATCATCAACAATGGCTATTGGCCTCATTGGATAAGTAACTCATTAGAAATCTCCAACTCAGCGGGCTCCATAATCTGTGACGGGTTTGCCAAACACTTCCAGCAACATGGACACGTGAAACACGGCGTGGAGACCTGACATACTCTGTAGCAAAGCCAATTTGTAGGCCACTGATCCAATCGTCACGATAATCTCATACGGCCTTACATATCTTGGTGCAAGCTTCCTTCGACTTCAAAACCTAACAACTCTGCGCATCGGGGAAACTTTCAGAAAGATTTTGTCGCCAATAGCAAACTCTAACTCCTTACGCCTCTTAACAGCGTAACTTTTCTGTCTACTCTGGGCTGTCAACAAACGCGCTCTAATCAGCTCAATCTTCTTAGCAGTTTCTCTGATCACATCCGGCCCCATCACAATCGATTCTCCAATCTTTGCCTAACAAACAGGGGACTTACACGGTCATCCATACAGTGCCTCAAATGATGCCATGCCAATACTTACGTGGTAGCTGTTGTTGTACGCAAACTCGCACAACGGTAGGTGGTCTTTCCAACTGCCTCCAAAGTCTAAAATGCATGCTCTAAGCATGTCTTCCACTACTTGATTCACTCGCTCAGATTGGCCATCTGTCTGTGGATGATATGTTGTACTCATGTCCAATCTAGTATCCATAGCTTGCTGAAAACTCTGCCAGAAGTGGGCTGTGAAAATCGGATCTCGGTCGAATACAATCGAAACAGGCGACTCATGAAGGCGAACTATCTCCCAAATGAACAACACCACTAGACTGTTTGTTGTTCGATTCATACTAATAGGAATGAAATGTGCACATTTCGTTAACCGATCAACAATGACCCATATCGACTCATGACCTTTCCTCGACTGTGGAAGTCCATTGATGAAATTCAGTGATATACTCCTACTTTCACGTCGGGATCTCCAATGGATGTAATAACCCAAACAGTCTCTAATGCTCGGCTTTTACTTGCTGACAAGTCGCACACCGTGCCACAAACTCTCCAATGTCTTTCTTCATGCCACACCACCAAAAAGAACATCTCAAATCTCGATACATCTTCGTTCCCCCGGGGTGAATGGTGAAACGAGATCTATGAGCTTCCTGTAAGATATCTCTTCGCAACTCCTCATCAGACAGAACACAAAACTGCCCACAGAACTGCAACCCTCCATCTGAACCCACCAACCAATCGGTAGGACACTCATCCATCACTCTACTGATCAACGATGGATAAACTGCTAAACCCACTATCATGCTACCTTATGTACTGAAAGTGGGTTGAACTGAAAATGAAACTAATGTCTCAAGTGTTCGGTACTCCTGAATCATTATGGTTGCCATCACTGCATGTCGCCTACTCAAGGCATCTGCAACCACATTGGCTCTACCAGACTGATACTGTATCTCGAAGTCATAGCTGTTAAGAAAATCAACCCATCGTTGTTGCCTCATATTCAACTCCCTTTGAGTGAATAGGTACTTCAAACTCTTGTGATCTGTGAATAGGTATTTCTCATTGAATCGTCGATAATAATCGGCCAAACCTAGAAAACTATGAATCTCCGTCACACTACTCGGTCGTCTCCAAGACTTCACTGTTTCGACTATCTGGGGATCCACTGCAATACTTACACTAGAAATGACATGCTCGAGAAATCGAACTTCAGGCTCCCAAAAATGACACTTACTGAACTTCGCATACAACTGATTTTCTCTGAGTGTCTGCAAAACAATGCGATGGTTCTCTCTTTGTTCCTCTAAACTCCTTGAGTACACTAAGATATCATCAATGAAGATTACCACAAATTTGTCCAAGTACGGACTGAACAATCTATTCATGTAATCCATGAAGAAAGTCGGTGCATTTGTCAGTCCAAATGGCATGACTGAAAACTCATACAAGTCATAACAGGTCCGAAAAGCGATAATTGGAACGGAATGTTCCTCAACTCTCATCTGATGATACCCAGACCGCAAATCTAATTGTGAAAACACTACGGCTCTCCACAACTGATCCAATAGATCATCAATTTGAGGCAACAGATACTTATTCTTGATGGTCACTTTATTCAGAGATCAATAATCGATGCACATCCTCAATGATCCATCCTTCTTGGACACAAATATTGCTGGAGCCCCCCAAGGTGAATTGCTCGGTCGAATAAACCCCTTGTGAAGCAAATCATCAAGCTGTACTTTCATCTCTTTCAATTGCTTAGGTGCAAGCCTGTACGCTGATTTAGATATAGGTGTAGTACCAGAAACAGGTCAATCCGAAACTCTACCTCACGGCGAGGAGAAATACCAGGAATCTCTTGAAAGACATTAGGGAACTCACACACAACCTCTACAGAGCTGGTGTCGGGACTAGAAATTTCAAAAGAGCTAAGAAAACTCGACATCACAGAAACATAATCGAGCTCACAAGCCAACACATGAGGCGAATCAAGGCGAATCATCAGGTGGTGCTAACATAACCAATCTATGCAACCAATCAATGATTACTGGATGATTGGACAACCAATCCATCCCTAGAATCAAATGATAGCCTTCAAAACCCAAGACAATAAAGTCAAACACAAAGTTGTACCCCAACAAGGAAAACTCGAAACGGGGACAATATCCCCACAACCAAATCAAACTGCCCAAAGGAGACAACGCACAGGGGTTCCAGCAAAGGCACTACCTCTAGGCGGTCTCTAACAATTAATTGTCTAGAAATAAAAGACCTAGATGCTCCTGTATAGAAAAGAGCCCTCAACTGGAAAAATGATGAATGCACAAAGCCTGGCACACAACACATATATCCTGAGTCACATAACAACACACTAACATGCAATTTTTCCTGTGCATAATGCACATAACATATCCTACTACATCTAGCGCACACAACTTCAACAAAAATAGTAACATACCCTCAACATTTCCTTGACCGGGAATAGCTGTGAGGCGAACAGGCGGTGCTGGGAGAGGGACTCTCTGATCAACTCCAAGCGCATGTACTAACTGTGCCTAAGGCGCCCTTTGCTGTGCTGGTACATCCCTACTCTGAGGACAAGCTCTGGAAAAGTGCCTCGGTTGATCACAAGTATAACAAACTACCTGCTCCCGTTGATTTGTCTGACCTCTTGGACAATTACGGGCTACATGTCCCTCCTGACCACAAGTGAAGCAACCGCTCCTAGTTTCTGTCTGACTAAGTATTCTGAAACAGATTTAGATCCCTGTTGTAAGTGTAGGAACTTGTCCACTATTTCAGCTCTTGCAGAATTAGGAACAAAATGTTGTTCAAACACCTCGCAAAATGTATCCCACTGCATCTCTGACACATCACGGCTCTGCCTCACTGAATCCCACCAACAGTGTTTTAAAAAGCGTTTTTAAAGCGCGCCTTGAGGCGCGAGTCGAGGCGAGGCGACCAAAAATCGCCCCTGGGCGTACGAGTCGGTGTGGCATCTGGAAGCGTTCGCTTTGTTGTGGCGAGGCGTACGCTTCAAGGCGTGGTGAGGCGTACGCTTAGTTAATTATGGGATCATCTGATCTGTTCGGATCTTTAGACAGATCCAACGACTGTCATTAAAATTACATTTGCCAAAACCTAATTTCATCAGTTTTTTCATTTGCATACAGAAGAGGGGAGGACGATCTGAAGAAGAAGAGAAGAAGAACACAGAGAAGAGGGGAAGGAAGAAGAGAAGAAGAAGATCGAACCAGAGACGAGACAGAGAGCAGAGAGCAGAGAGCAGGATCTGCGAAGATCGATTGAACCAGAAAGAAGATCGATTGATGTCGATTGAACCAGGATCTGCCTCTGTTCTCTGCTTCGGTCGAACCAGGATCTGTCGAAATCGATCGAACCAGGATCTGCCTCTGTTCTCTGCTTCGATCGAACCAGGATCTGTCGAAATCGATCGAACCCTCGAGGCTCGAGTCGACTCCCTCTGCCTCTGTTCTCTGTTCTCTGTTCTCTGCCTTCTGCTCTCTGCTCTTTGATTAGGGCTTGTGGGAGGAAGGAATAGTGAAGTTTTTTCTGAGGTTTTTTTTTTTTTTTTTTTTTCGTGTAGACCATAAGTATATAACACGCATGCCAATAAAAAACTTCGTTTCTACTTATTATCCCTTATATATTTTTATTGAGTTTTTTGGAAAATAAGAAAGAAGTATTTAATCATTTTTTTAAGATCCATTGGTATTGTGAAACAATGCATCAAAATTAAGAAGTCCATTTAAGATGCTTAATGGCAAAGCCCTCTAACTAGGTACATGTTTTTGGGGTACTTCATTTCTCTTTAAGGGATCCATTGATATATATTTTCACTATTTTTTACAAAAAAATGCCTCGCTCCGCCTCGCTACGCCTCGAGGCTACACTTCGCCTCGGAAAAAGCTTGACCGCCTCGAGTCTTAAAAACGCTTTTTAAAACATTGCCCACCAATACATAGCTTTTCCGTCAAACTAGTGTGCTGCTAACTCGGTACGCTGTATAGGTGTCAGCACCATCCTCTCAAATGTGAGCTCTACCTTACGGATCCATCGATCCGCAGTTAGAGAATCTCTAGTACCATCAAATCTTTCACCACTTAAGTTGACGAAATTCTTGTTGCGATGAGTAAACGGATCCTCTGATTGATTTCCTATCTCATATTCTGTGCCCAATGTGTCATCATTTCCACGAAAGCCTCAGAGGCATCCTCTCCAGCAGTGCCTGATCCCTCACCCTGGGTTCTCTTACCATGCGCCATCACCACACTCCCTCTACGTAAAAGAAAAGATACATACAATACATCAAACAACATAGGGCTGAAAACCGAACCGTCGGTTCGGTTTTTCACCTAAACCGTGAACCGAACCGACTTAGGTCGGTTTTAAAATTTTCAAACCGAAACCGAACCGACCATTAACAAAACCGATCCGAAACCGAACCGATTCTAATTTATGCAAACCGTAACCGAACCGAACCGACTAAAATCGAACCAAAACTGAAATAAAACCGAACCGAACCGAATATTTAAACATATTATATTATTTATATATAAAATATATATTATTTTATATATAAATAATATAATATGTTTAAATATTCGGTTCGGTTCGGTTCGGTTTGGTCGGTTAAAATCACATAGAAACCGAAAACCGAACCGACCACTTCGGTTTTGCATTTTTTAAAACCGAAACCGATCCGAACCGAATTTAAACCGAACCAATCGGTTCGGTTTTGATCGGTTCGGTCGGTTTGATCGGTTTGATCGGTTTTTTGTTCAGCCCTAAAACAACATAACAAAAATCCTAACTCTTCTACCCAATTCACTCAAGAAAGTGTCATACGATGATGTTTTATGTGAACCGGTAAACAATGGCTCTGATTTCAAGCTCTGTCACGCCCCGACCCGCCACGGGAATCACATCGTGCCGATGCGTGAACTAATCTGTAATACAGGCGGATCGTAACCGACAACAATATCATAATATAACACATTCTTGCAACGAGAATCAAACAGAAATAAAAACTATGATAAAATTTGAATAAAATAAGAGTATATGATTCGCCTTGCCAAAGGCATAAAACGACAAAACCAATATATACAAACATCTAGTATTAACAAGGTAATACAAAGGAAGCAAAACATACCCGTACATGGTGGACACGACTAAAAAACACAAAACAACTGGAAATTGGGCCTAAGCGTCACAAACGCCAACATTGCCTGCACTCCAATAGAAGCACACCCCTTGCGGGGTCAGCAGAGCACAAAGCTAGCTGGTGCGAGTGAACTAAATACAAATAACAAAATAATATATAGAGAAATCTATGCCACACAATAATGAATAAGTGAGTAATCTTAGATGCATGATCTATAAAATGGAAAAGGTGTCCCTATACAGGTTCTAAAGTCTAAATCACATCGTGTCTCTAAAGATAATATTTCTAAGTTCAAGGACCAACACAAGCATTTCAGATTCAACAATAACAAGTTTTTGAGATATGCCGATCATTACAGGTGATTCAAACATAGTAAATATCAAGCAATGAAAACAAAGACAATTTCATAATTCTCCATAATCTCTTAGGTATGACAATCAAATCGAAAGTCGAAATCGTAAAATTTCTATGTAAGTGTCTCATATCGTAGGTATCCGCATACCCTACGAATGTGTTTCACCCAGACACATCCCACAATGTGCACCAGTACCACTTCGGGCTTATTTGTATCCTAATGGGGTGCCATATGTCCGGATACTAACTCAAACGTCCCGAACGACTGGCCTAACACGACCAACCTAATACAAATCCAACTCAAGCGTGCTGGGAGGGAAAACGAGTAATCTCCAAATCATGTCCTCCGGGACCCGTCCTACTGCACTCTCTAGTGGCACCGCACCTCAGCATACTTGCCACATGCAATAACGTCCTCAATATCTGGTGCGAGTCATCTCAAGCACCATCAAACTCACGATGCGAGCAAGCTTCTAAGCACCGGCACAACAGGGTAAAGACACTTACACTAATATCCACATGCACATACTACGAGTCTGTATAGAATCAAATATAAAAGACGTGTAACCATAATCAGTTTGGCAATTTTCATAAATTCACGACTATGCTAGGGTCCCAACATGACCCAATTCACCATAATAAATTCATTTGATTCGAACTATCATACATGCTCAAGACTCGGCAATTTACTGTAAAACGCCACATACAAGCCCAATGCCATTATACCAAAGCCTAATCACACCCAAATTCAACCACTAATTTATTTCATTCAGGTATATCATGCTTTCAGAAAATCCAATACATATATTCATTCACAAAAGAACCAACACAACAATCGAACTCCAAAAACCCTGAATTTTGGCATTGTATTCAATTATACATAATCGATGGTATAATGTAAAAATTAAATTTCAGATTTAAAATAAATATTTTTCACGGTAAATTTTATAGTTACACTCACCTGAGCGGAATGGGTTTTTGGAACCCAAATCCTACCGGTCGAAGAACAGCGAACGCGGGACCAAATTGTTTTTTTTTAAAACTGAAATGCGAACTCAAAAGTGAGCAAACTAGCCGAAAACTGGAAAAATAAATAAGTAACAACTGGCGTGTGACTGAAAGAAAAACTTACTGGCAAATTAAATCCGACAAACACCCAAAATTCAGCAAAACTCACCGAAACCCACCCTATTCTGGTTTGATCGCCTTTGAACAACACAATAGACCGAAAATAGGTCCAAGAACACTGAAATCACGAATTTGCAGCTCACTCACTCACGTGCCCAAAGCCCGGATTCACACTGAAGAACCTTCCTAACGGACATGCACACTGATTTATTTTTGGAATTTTGGCCAACCTTGAAATCACCCTTGCATGTGGGGTTTACAAGTTCCAAATGACGCCACAAATGCCCCTGAAAGTGCTGATCGAAGCTACGCAATCCGATCAGTAAAAGCCAACACTTTCAAGCCCACACAATCCGAAATTTTCGATTTTTAAAACGAAAAATTGAAGCAAGAAGGAGAGGGGAGAAAGAGGAAGAAAAATGAGGAGATGCGATTTGGGGGGAAGAAATCGGCAACCCACACGAAATCTCACCGGAGAAGAAGAGAAACCAAAGGGAGATTGCTCCCTGTAAGAAAAATGAGAAAAGAAGGAAGAAGAAGGGATTTTTTTTTCTTTTAAGGTTGGGTGGTTATGTGCCCCCACCAAATTTTCTAAGTACACTCCCTCCAAATAATTAAAAAAAAAACGAAATCAATGGATATTACATTAGGGGTGTTTGTCGAAGAGGTTTGTTGGTTCTAGATACGGTAGTAAAGTGGCACAATGTCGGTAATAAATTGGGAGTGTGGGACAATGGGATGATGTGAGAGGTCCTCGTGGATGTGGAATGTGGAAGAACATTATGGTGGGAATAAAGGATTTTGGAAAAAGAGTTTGTTTCAAGGTTACATGCAAGAAAGATTTCAGGTTTGGGAAGATCTGTGGTGTCATGATGTTCCCATGTATGATGGGCATGATATTTCCCTTGGCTTCTATCGTTATCAAAGCACAATCATCACTTCTTTCAAGATATGTAATATTGGAGTTGAATTGATATTTTCTCGGAATTTGTGCTTTGGGGATATGCTTGGGTATTACGTCATGATCTGCCTACTGCAGATGATTGGAGTTGCTGAATCTCTTGCATGGAATAATTTTCAGGCTTAGAATGGTAGCAAGTAAGCAACTCAGGTAAGTTCCTCATTTGTTACCGAGATCTTCACTGTTATGCGATGTTAGCACCTCATGCTATTAATCCATTACTATATCATTTTATCTGAACCAGTATGAGTGGCTTATGCTTTCCTCCGGGAGTGACCTTCTGTGATTCTTCATAGAATTACTCAAGTTAATAGTAGAATAAATGAAAAAAATATAGTGAACACTTCTATCTCATGATTTGTTTATTCTCCTTCACTTTGAAAGTTTGGTCTAAATTGCTTATAGAATCTGAAGTTTGATACAAGGAGAAGTGGGATGCAATGCAAGGTAAAAGTGATGGGTTTTTTTTTTTTTGTGGAAAATTGGATCCATTACTTCCAAGGTTAAGAAGCTTTGGAGCACTATTCCTTTGCCTTTTGTTTTGGGATATATGGTTAGAGTGCAATCGTAGAGTTTTTGAGGGACTTGCATGAGGTTGGTCAGTTTATTTTGGGTATCAAGAAAAGGTTTTGTTAGTTGCTTTGTTTAGTCTTTTTTGTTTTGTTTTGTTTTGTTTTTGTATGTATGTAGTCTATATTGATCTTTTTTTAATTGTTTGTAAAAAAAAGTTATCGTTTAGTTTTAGTTGAAAGGGTTCTTGTGGAGCTCTTATTCCACTCTAGGGCTTCACTTGTTTTATTGTAGTTTCTTCGTTAGTTTGATGGAACAATTTCCCTTCTCTATCCCTCACTTGAAAAGGAAGGAAAAGCAAGCTTTTGTACTAGTACTTGGGTCTCTTTATTTTGGGTGTGTGAATGATGTCTGAACTCCTTTTGAGAGTGTTATACTTTGGTTGAATTTGCATGTTCAGTAGAATCTTACTTATCTCAACCAAACCATTTGCTACGCTTGGTGACCCTCCCGTTGCTGGACAGAATTTGTATTTTTTTCTTTTTGCCTTTTGCTTGTGCTTCTGCTATCTTTCCCTGACCACCTTTTGTAAACAATTGCATGTTTGAGGTAGAAGAAAATTTAATCTATGTATTGACAATTTGATATTAATAGCATTATCCATTCAGTCTTCAATCTTAGAAACAAAAATGAACATTGTAGTTCAGTTTGAGGGTGGCATATAATTATGAGAAGTGAGCAATTAAGATGGGGAATATGATGAACATCGGATTTGAATTTTGAAACTCTGAGAATTGGTAGTAGGTTGATGAAGATAATCCTGTTTATGTTTCAGTCTTCAGGCTTACACTCAGATTTAAAAAGATCTAGAATCTATTAGTTTCAACAAAGGAGAGCAATCAAGTTCTGTTTGAGGGTGGATATGAGTAGCAAGCAATTAAGATGTGGACATGTTGCGCATCAGATTTGAATTTTGACTCTGATCATTGGATTTCAGGTTGGGGTATGGTGCATAGATGTGAGGGTGGAAGTGGTATATTGAGTTTTTGAAAATGATACAAATTAAATCTACATTTAGTTTTCTTGCAGATTGGAATTTTGATTAGTTTTGAGGTATTTGAAGGCAGATTTAAAAAAAGAGAAACTTGTACATGTTTGATGATCCAACTTCAATCAACATACTGTTTCAACCCCAGGATGGAATTAAAAAGTTGCTAAGCTGCAACCAACCTGTTACTAAGCTGCATCCTTAATATGGAAATTTTTTGACATTTCCTCTAGAAACCAAGGATGCACGGACTCGGACACGGATACAACACGACGACTTCGCAATTTTCAAAAAAATAGGACTCGGTGACTCGGCAACACGGTCAAACTTAATTTTTTAATATATTTTTTTTGTAATTCATAAGAACATAAAATCATAAATAAATTAATAATACTATTAAACAATCCAAACATATCAATAAAACATTCAAATTCATTCATTCAAATTTACAAATGCATCATAAAGTCAAGCTCAACTGCTCAAGTCATACTCATAAAGCATAAGCAATATAATTTCATTAACTTGATAATGTAAATAAAATGTAAATTGATAATTTCAAAAACTCACCAGCGAGGCGGCTACATCTCTTCTTCATTAACTAGCGAATCCCGTATACTCTTTCTGACAAATGTTACATCTCCATCTAAGGTTTCCCCACCTTCACTTGGTCTTCTTAATATTGTCACATGCTTCCAAAGATCATCTCATGTTACTTGGCCTAAAACCAGTTTTAATTTCTTATTTAGTTTCAACCAATAGGTGCAAGCTCAATATGGGGTATTTGAAGTATTTCATGCATGCTTTCGTATATATGCAGAGAATGTAACAAAAAAACAGGAAAACAAAAAAAATAGGTACAAGCCAATAGTTTTCAACCAATAGGTGTATGCTTTCATATATAATTGAAGAGAAAGGAATTGCAGGAAAAAAAAAAACAAACAAAATCGCAGGATCGATCGATCTCAGAAATCAATCTCAGGAAGATTGATCGATCGATGAAATCGCAGAAAAAAATAACAAAGAAATTAGCAGGAAAAAAAAAAAAAACGAAATCGATCGATCAAAGGTACCTGGTGTTGATGAGGACGCCATAGCTATGCAGTTAATGCGGAAAGCGGTCGCAAAGCGGTCAGGATCGCATTTCGATTTTTCATAATTATGCGGGACTAAGCCGAAATATGCGGACAATTTTTCAAAGTATATATTTTTAAAATTTAATCATAGTCATATATTACAAAATAAATAATTAATCAAAAGGGTGTAAATATGTAATCATAGTCATATATTATTTTACTAATTAATCAAATGAATTTAATTTGCAGGTTGGAACACTTATAGTTACCTGGACCGCTTTTTGACGGCTTTTCACCGTTTTTTACCATTTTTTGACCGCTTTTGACCGATTTTACTGGTTCCGTTTAAAGCCGGCCGAGTCAACCCTGTGCGATTCGGTCCAACCCCGCATACTGTTTTTTGGCCGCATTAATAGCACATCGCCATAGATCCTGTCAAATCTATCCCTCTCTGTCGAACCCGATTTCTCCTCAGTCCTCAGTCCTCTCTGTCGAAATCGATCTCTTCGTGTCAGTCGAAATCGATCGATTGATTCTCTGTTCTGACTTCTCTTCTCTTTACCTCCGTCTTTCGATCGATCGATCTGATTTAGGGGGTTTGCGAGGTAGGGTTTTTGGTTTTCCTGTGCTGTCGCTGTGTGGGAGGAAGGATCGGGCAGTATGTTTTAATTGCAAATTTTTCAGTCAACACATTTTGACTCGGTCTGGACCGTGTCTGGTCGAGTCTGGACCGTGTCCGGATCGTATCTAGGCCGTGTCCAACCGGGTCAACGAATTTTGATCGTTGACCCCGTGTCCAATACGTGTCCAGCGCGTGTTGGGCGCGAATCCGTGTTCAACACGTATTTGACGCGTGGTTCGGAGGTTTTCCGGAGAGTCGGTGCATCCTTGCTAGAAACTAAATAGATGGCTATATATGTTCAGAATTTTTAAATTATGGAGCATGTTTAGATGAGGTGATGGCAATAAGAAAGGCAGACGTTCTACCATGATAAAATTTTCTTGGATTTTGTGTTGTGGTATATTCTTTTTGGTTGGAGATGCTGTGGCCATTTTTGAAAGATCTAGATTCTCATGTTTATGGGTCCCTCGATCTTGTTTTGTTGTCTATTTTGTTGGTTGTGGTATACTCTTATTAGTTGGATGGAGATATATGCTGTGAAACAATCTTTTGTGGAATATCTAGAAGTTTATGAAAATGTAATAAGGGAAATAGTGATGAAAATCATATGAGGGGATGCGAATTTCAACCATATAAGGCATGATTGTAGAACACGAATGACGTTATGGGAGTAATTTACTACTAATCTAGTCTCCAAAACATGAAGATACAACAACAAAAGCAATGTCAACATTATTGGATTCACCTATCAGCCAAAAAAGAGCGTCCACCAAAGTACTAATATTTCTAGGGTTTAGGGATGAAGCTTTGATTAAAATTGAATTCACTTGAAGAATTTCCTTTCAAGCTATCAAGATTTTGTTGATGGCAAAAAGATTGGATGTTCAACTCGTTAGATGCTATGTTGGCTTTAATCTAGTTAGTTGGATACTTTGTATCTATATACCTTGTTTGGGATTCATTGCTAGCAGTGTTGTTAAGGCGGACGCCTAGGCGCGCCTCGAGGCGTTTTGGCAAAGAGACGCCTCAAAATGATGCAAGGCGGAGCGGTGAAGTGAGGCGTCCGCCTCGGACCGCCTCACGCCTCACCGCCTCGGACCGCCTCAGCCCATGTACAGCTTAAAAACCAAAAGCCTATTGCAGCCCACTTGTCTTTTAAGGTTAAGAGGGGGGTATTTAGAGTTTTAAACAAGAGAACGACTCCTTGGGGGCTATTGTTGTTGTTGTTGTGTGTGTTCTTTTCCTTCTAATCAGGTTCCTCTCCTTCAAATTAGGTGTTGCCTCTTTCATATCAGGATGTTTCCTCTCTTCTTCTTCCTCTTTCCTCTTCTCTTCACTCTCATTTCTGTGTTTTTTTTTTATATGATCTGTTCTGCAGGTTTTGCTGTGTTTTTTTTTATATGATCTGTTCTACTGCCTTTTTTTATATAATCTGTTCACCTCATTTTTTTAATGATTTGTTCTATTTTGTTTTATATGATCTGTTCTGTTCTTTTTTTTTTTATATGATCTGTTCTGCTGCGTTTTTTATCTTCACAATAAACAATAATAAGTAATATTTTAGTGTATGGATCGTAATATTTTAGCATATGGATCAAAATTTGGTGCAAATTTTCAAAGTTAAATCAATGAGACTTGTTGGGCAATGCCTCACCAAATTTCAATTTTTCAAACATTGTTTCAAATTTTCAAAGTTAAACCAATGAGAATTTGATGAACTAGTTTACATTATGCTTTGATGTTTTTCTTGTTTGTTTATTTTTGATTTAGTGGATAGGCAAGTTAAGTACACTTATGTAGTGCATCTTTTTGCTATGCTATGCAACTTTATTATGTTTCCATTTCAATTCTAAATAGTTGTATGACTTTTTGTACATATTGGCATATGCAAGTTATCAAAATGATGATGAATATTACTTATCTAAATGTGTTTCAATTTATTATAATAAAAAATCTTTAAAAAATGTTAAAAGACCGCCTCGCCTCTGAGGCGTTTTCAAGCTCATCCGCCTCCCCGCTGCCTCAACGCCTTTACTCCACTGATTGCTAGATTTATTTCTTCTGCATCTTTATTGTATCCCTGGATAATATCTTTTTGAATTTCTTTATTCAACTGCACCATTAGAAAACCATTTCCATGGTTCTCAATAACCATTAATCTCCTAAACCATTAATCTTACGTATACTTACGTGCATTGGCTTTTTTTGATACCTATTTCTCTCTTTTAAACATTGGGAAAAAGAAAGATCCCAAAGGTGATAATTAGCCCATGTAAATTGGTGGATTGGTCTCTATATAGCTTACATGATAAACACACCCACCCAAAATTGATTCAAGTCAGCACTTTGAATTGGGCCAGGCCAATAGCTTTATTGTTTGCTTACGAGTACCACAAACGTATTCAAGTTTCTTGCGTTGTCTTTTTATGTACTCAGGTAAAGTAAAGGAGCTTAGTAGAGCTTATTACATGTTCTTGTCTGGCTATGATGATTTAGTTGTAACTATGATGTATTATATCCTTGTATTCTGTGCTCTATAATACTGTATATAAGTTTACTGGATTGAGTGATTTATCTCATAATTTGGATGCTGTAGTAACATTTGAGGACTCATGGTTGGCATTTAAAATTTTAAACCTATTGCATATCATTGCTGTTAATTGGATAGATGATGTGTTTTGACTGTTCCTTTGATCATTTTGTTTTGGATCATGTCACTTGCAAATTCTAACTGTATAATTCTGTTTTAAATTTGATGCGAGTATAGTTTCCAGTTGGCCGAATTCACCGTCATCTGAAATCAAGGATTGCTGCAAATGGGCGTGTTGGGGCGACTGCTGCTGTGTATTCAGCTGCCATACTCGAGTACCTAACAGCAGAGGTGTTGGAGTTGGCTGGTAATGCGAGCAAAGATTTGAAAGTCAAGCGTATTACTCCTAGGCATTTGCAGCTGGCTATCAGAGGGGATGAGGAGCTTGATACACTGATCAAGGGTACAATTGCAGGAGGTGGTGTTATTCCTCACATCCACAAGTCTCTCATTAACAAGTCATCCAAGGATTGAAACAGCAATTCCTTGATTTTCTTGTTTCTAGTACCGCAGATACCGTTTTACTGAAGCACATGTTATTGGTTGTATGTTTAGGTCGTTGGACATGTTTTAGTGTTTATAAAGTACATGTTGAGATAATTAGGTTAGGATGTGATTCATTTCTTTCTGTTCTATAACTTCTGAACCCTGTGATTCTGAATCCATGCAGTGTTTCAAAATTTAGGCATATGCTTTGTGACTTTAAAGCTGTGCAGTGAAGTTTTGACTTTCAGCACCAAAAGTGTATGGCTTGTGATTTTCATGCTCAACCAGCTTCAGGTAATTACTATTTCGGTATTGAATCGTGAGCATAACAAAATGTTGGGTACCCTGTACCATTTTGGCTTCGCTTTTCCTGTGTTTTGAATTTTGATTGGTGTGTGATGATTGTTCTCTGGAGAGTGATCATGCTGTTTACCAGAGTTGACTGCATGGCAGTGCTGTTAAGAGTTTTCAGGCTTTGCAGCTGTTTACCAGAGTTGATTGGTGTGTGATGATTGTTCACTTTGCAATGACGAAAACCGTTGATGTTTGATCACTTTGCAATGCTAAACTCATCAACCAATCATCTCCTTTTTAATTATATGAACCTAAGGTCTGGTCTGTTTCTAACTAGACAGTCGCGGACTGTAGTAGCTTGCTGGTTGTCTTGCATTGTACTGTTACTCTGATTTTGGAAAGACCTACTGACAGAATATATGCATTGAAGTCCACTTTGGAAAGACCTGCTGGGGGGCGTGCTAAAAGAGGATTGTTGTAGTTCCATTTTTCTTCCTCTAGTTGAGTAGATCGACGGTCCTTTTTTTTTACCGAAAGAGCTGCCTGATCTTTTATATTTTATTAAAGTCCAAAAAATATGGGAGAACAAAAGAAGAAAAACTGCTTAATTAAAGTTATCGTCAAATTAAGTTATAATGTTTAGTTATATGCACAAGAGCTCGGCACTAACAGTAGAGTACTCTTAAATAACCACTATGAATCCAAGTACTGCCCTTGTTGTAGGGTTACTTTGAGGGTGTTTGTTTTTGCTTTTGAATGAAGTCAGAAGTCTTAATAAGAAGTGAACCATCTTGTTTAGAGTGTTTGTTTTTAGTTCTGTTCGGAAGTTTTACTGTTGATTGGAGTAAGCAACAGAGAGGTGTTGATCACTTAGCACTGAGTGCTTAGTTAAAAATTATTTCAATAATAATCTAAACATAATTTTGTAATGATAATTGCTGCTCTCATCTTAAAAATACAGCAATATTTTCTAGGATTTGAATAACTATTGGGTATGATTTTAAGCACAATATTTATGTCATAAATTTTTTCAGCTCAGTGGGGCAAAAATTGTCAAACAATTCTCATTCAGCATCTTAAAATAAACATCTTTTAATTTTATAGCTTCTACAGCTCGTTAAGAAGCAAAACAAACAATTCATTTAAAAGCTCGTTCAGAACTTCTAACTCCAATTAGAAGTTAGTTTTTAAGCACTACGCCCTCTAAGTATCCAATGCTTAATGTTGATTGAATGGACCTATTTTTGTTGATGGGCCATTGATTCATTCAATATACATCAACATAAGCTAGACAATTCCAAACTATCGTTCCCCACATTATCATTCACCACGACATAACATTCCGTGCAGAAATCAATATCCATCCATGATCACTGAGCATGAGAGCAGACGCACCATAGTACATACAACGCAGTGGTCCAAAATGGACATGGAGAATACGTTTCCATGGACCACGAAATGGCCATTAACTTGTGTGGTTTTGTTCGACCACCATGGAAGCACATGATGTACTCTGCAAGTAGAAAAAACCAACATGGTCCCCTCCCATAAAAATGAATTACTCTCCCAAACCTTATAAATCCTACTAAACATACGTACTTTTATTTATTAATTTATCCCTTAACCCCTCTCATCGCATATGCTGCCGGCTGAGTTTAACCTAGTAATCTAGTGATACAATCCGCCATTGCTCAATCAATGAACCGTCACAGCTTTGGCTACACATACATACTTAAGTGGTACCAATTAGGGCTCATTCTACCTAAGATAAACTTGGAAAACAAAAGGGTATGGTGCAAATAACAACGCAAATTGTACTTGGGCCTTTTCTTTTGGACTGTGGGACGGGGGACCTCTAACACTCTTTTTGATGAACTAATAGACGTGGATCTTTGTACCTGTTACAATAAGATTAACCATATATCGTCTATGTCCTCTACTTTTACATTGTAAATTGGGATTAATTTAACATCCATTTACTGCAAAGGACCAGAGTTGTTCAAAGAGATATATGTCAGGCAATTGGTTTGGTGAAAGAAGACGCGTTTTCATTTGTCAACATAATTTGTTCTTCATTGGTCATCAAGAGTTGGATTATGTCATTATGTGGACTTTTGGGAGAGTTGTTCCGTGTGCACAAGTTTGGTGTGGTTAATACAATATTGTTGGTACTATATGATGTATTAAGTGAAGGCTTTAATAAGTTTCTGTAAAAGCTTTTTGTTTATTCCGGTTGAAAATATTTGTTTTCTTCTTTAATTTATGGTATGTTGTTGAATGATTTTTTCTAATGGGCATCTCAACGATGTGCTAGATTGTAGTTTGATGGACCATTGGAGGAAAAAAAAATCGTAGCCACGAATACTTTTGAAGTAAAATGGAGTATCAAAGGTATATGTGAAGTACCCTGTAGTGTCAATGAATCAATTCTAGCTGGTTATACAATTTGGTAGCTAAGCACATTCTTATCCCAATGAGTTTCACTGTAACAGACCAATATGTTTTTATGATAGGTTGAGGCAAGACCGTGGATTTACATCGTGACACATGACATTATATATCTTGAGGTCCATCAACAGATGCCGCAAAAACCTGTTACAGGAAATGTAGAATATCAAAGGCACGTAGAGTAGATCGAATGGACAGTAAAATGTAGCATTTGATTGAGTAATTAAAAACATTCAAGAGCATGACAATGTCCATGTGTAGTACTGAGTCACACAGCGCATTTTCGATTAGATTCATCGGGTGCCATGATCAGCAATAAGACAAAAGCAAAATTTTTCATGCTAAGGTCATAGACTCTCTACTAAAGTTAGAAGAATTTTGCACCCAATAAATGTTAAAGAAAGAAAGTCTACCTATGTTACAGAATAGAAAAGTGTTACTGAATAGGCTATGTTAGGAAAGTCAGAATAGAATAGAAGTCTTAGGTTTCATATCTTCACAAGGTTAGTTCAGAGTTAGATTTATAAGCTTATATTCAGTCAATGAATAAACACAACAATATTACAATACAATTTTTTAATGGTATCATAACAACTTTTTTTGGTAACCTAAAACTTCGGGAAATCAAGCTCTTCCCCGCCTCCGACGACTACGCACTTTGACAATAGACGCAAGAGGCGGAGAAGGGAAGACCGTAGTAATAGCCTACCTCAATCAATTCAACAACATCACAACAAACCACATTGCGAGCCCCAACCTCGTTCGCCACCACTTCCACAATCAAACTTATTGAACACCAATCACAATATCAGATTCATCTCCAAAATCAAGTTGTCATCACCAACTTGCACGTTTTTTAATAATCCAACCCCGCACATCATACACCCATCAATTTCATCGCAAAGAAACCCACAACCAACTCCAACTCCAATTTCATTCGACACCCATGCTTTTTCTGTCACGCAGCAACCAGCAGGCAGAGTTCTTCACGACCAGCCAAGGGGAAGAACATAATCACAAAGAAGGAGAGATTTCGCACCAGGTTTCTCCTTCTTCACACAGCCAAAAAGAAATCACACACAACTCTTCACGCCACAACAAGAGATCTTCTTCATGCCCAGCCAGGGAGATTCAATTTCAGCCTAAAGATCGCTACCATCAATCAAAGATCACCCCAAATTTATCGCATGCAAGGATGGTTCAATTTACTTCAACTCATCCAACTCGAACCTTAATCCCCTAATTGGTGCTGTGACCGGCGGCCAGGGGAAGACGATGTCAATGGAGACCTTTCAGATCATCTGATCGTCAGATGATCTCTCAGATTGTCTCAGATCATTAGATCATTAGATTGTCTCAAACTCAGATTGACAAATCATCAGATCATTAGATTGCCTCAGATCGTTTTAGATCATCAGAGCGTCTTCAAACCGATCATCAACATCGTCAATCGTTGAACAACAATCTCATAGCATAACACCATCACCAATGGAATCACTGATCAATCATCACCGATAAGTTCATCATCATCATCAACATTGATCATCACCGATCTTCATCATCATCATCATCAACGTATCGATCATCATCGTCGGAATCACTGATCTATCACCACCGCACCAACAAAACACAGCAGGGAGAAAGAAACGTGAAGGTGGAGGAAGAAAAGAGGGAGAAACTGATATTGATTTTTGGGCTTCCTAATTCGGTCTTTGGAAGAGAACCCATCAAATGGCGAAGAACAAGGGTTGTCCTTTCTATCTATGGTATCGCCTCATTCGCTATTCCACTCCTTCTTATTGACCTTTACGTCTGTGAGAGACCAGAGAGAGCGGAGAGGCGACGAGGTCGCGGAAGGGATTTTTACTAGTGAGCCCAAGATCTTGTCGACTCGAAGTTTGAAACTGTCGTCTTCCATAGCTACCTTCCAAGACGCTATGAAGCTGGGAGAGAAGCAGGCAAGGAGAGGTCTTTGTTTTACCAAGGATCACTCTCTGTTTTGTGTTCTTCAAGCAGATCAGCCATAAATGAGAAGTTCAAACGAAGCAGCAACAAGGGAGGTCTTCGCTTTACTTTGTCTCATTCACGCAAAGCAACAAGAACCAATTATTTCTCTGTCTACTTCACACAGCTGCTCCCAAAAAAATCAATTGCAGCCAACCGAAAGTGATCAACTCGAGTTCAGTTTGCAACCAACAAAGAGTTCAATTGCAGCAAACCTTACTTAGTGCCAACACAAAAAAAATTCTCAACTCAACAAAGAACAACAACAACATCTCTCTCTGGCACACATGACAACAACACCCAGATAGATGTAGACCACACGATCTTTCACTCGTCCTCTCTTTCTCCCTGTCACATGTTCAGTCGCACAACAGGAAAGAAACAAAGAAAAAGAAGAAACGGAGGGAAAAAAAGAAATTTGAATCTCTTTCACTCCGATATTCACACCCACCATCTTTGGTCACTACCAAAATCTGTGTTGACTGAAATTGAGCAATACCAAGACTTAAATTGAGTCATGATTTCTTCATACAGGAATCATCCAAAATCTGTTGACTCTTTTATTAATATTTATTTATTTTACCATTAACCCTTCCCACCCCATGCCGTTGGTAGGTATCGATATTAATGATTCTAATTATGAGCAACCAATTATAAGTTTTCATTGACTGACAGGTTAATCAAATTATTATGCTAAAGTTTGGTAAACTTTTCATAATGTAGTTAATGATGATTAGAAATTTGATTTTAATTATTTAATAAAATCAATTTGATTAACTTGTCATAAATTTGATTAGAAAAGTTTACACGTACCTGTACATTACCTTTCTTAATGATGATTAGACATTTGATTTTAATTATCATTGTTTATTATTCCATAATGTAGTTGATAAAATCAAAATTTTCACTATCGAAATTTGATTTCCTATTATTCAATGCATGGGCACTTGTAAAGTAATATATTTTATTTTCTGTCGCTATTTAGCAGTGTTCTAAAAAGCGCTAGGCGGTGGATGGGCGGTGAGCAGGTGCCTGATGCCCAGGGGCCTAGGCAGTTTTAGGTTTTGTATTATAACTTTAATAATTTACAAAAGTTAAGCATAATACCTTATCAATTACATCCAATTTAATGCCAAGATACATATGCAAAATTTAAAAACATGAAAAATTAACAGTCATGAAATAAATTTATTAAAACTCAAATGACTGAAGTTGGTCATGATGGGTACTTTATACAAAGTTGAATTTGTGAAAAAATATCCAAACATACTCTTTATTTTTCTTCAAATTGCATGAATGACCTTAGTCATGTTTGATAAAATCTACATTACTAAAATTGGTACCAACAGATCCTTTGAGAATTCTATTAAGTAATCATCTTTTGCTATATTCAGACATATATTGAATAAAAAATAATTAAATTATTTATTTTCAAAATAGGGAAAATAAAATAAAATAAGAACACAATCATCCTTATTCAAAAAAAAAAAAGCTCGGTCAGACCCCGCCTAGACCGTCCAGACCTCGCCCAGCCATTAATCTGGGTGTTTCTCTAACGCCTAGCGCCTAGGCGGCCGCCTAGGCCGTTTTTTAGAACACTGCTATTTAGTCATAAGCTATCTACAATAAAACATGATGATTATAGCCTCAGAGGTAAAATGGGAACTAATATTGAACAATATAATTTCATGTAAACTAAATAGTGACAGAGAATTGAAGAACCATTAATTGAAACAATTTTTTTTTTTTTTGCTCTTCAAACTCAAATATACATTCACAACCTGTCAAATCAAACACATTCAGGTGACAAAACATTCAAGAATAAAAATAATGCTAACATGAAAATAATAAGGTAGCTATTTCTAGCTAATAAATGTCATAAAATAATGGCTCAAACTGCATTTAAAACACAAAATAACAAAAAAAAATGATTAATGAGGTGGGAGGGGTTAAGGGTTATAAAAAAGTAAAAATAACAGACAAAATAAAATTTAGAATCTTTAATAAAAGAGTCTTTGGTCAGAAAAATATAAAATTAGATTTTCTAGTTGTTTAGAAAGGATAAATATGTCCTATAAGTTTATGAGTTAATGAAATAATCATTGTTGATCATAAAAGTATAAAAATAGGCACAAATTAGCCATTACAACAACTATGGTATCTAAATTGTCTATTTTGTGAAAAAAGTAGACCTTAAAAGTCATTTTTCGTTATTTTTTCCCTTATTCTTCTCTTCCCGTCTTCTCCTCCCTCCCCTCCTTCTCCACCAGAGACTGCCATCACACCGCCATCATCAGATTCATCACCACCACCTCGCCACTACCACTTCTCTCCCTCCCACCACTGTCACCTTTCTCCCTATTTTTTTCCATCAAGCACCACTACCACCCCGTCACATCTCTCACCCTCTTTGTCTCTGAAAATAGGGCATTATCCCTTACTTTGGTTCAACATATATGCTCGATCAAGATCTATTCGCAAGCTCATCAAAACACGAAAATTGTAATACTTCGAGTTATCTAATAAACACAATTTGAATCACTTGAAAATGTTTTGAAATGAGCAAGTTATGGTCATTTTACTAAAGTCGCGCAAATCTATCCCGCAATGAAAATGAGGTAGTGTCCCTGATTTCAGCCAACTTATATGCTAGATTGAAAAAGATTCTCACGCTCATCAAAACACAAAAATTGTAGTACTATGAATTATCTAATAAACACAATTTGAATCACTTGAAAATGTTTTGAAATGAGAAAGTTATGGTCATTTTACTAAAGTCGTGCAAATCTGTCATGAAAAAAAGTATGCTTGCCCCAACCAATGCGAGATTTTGCAAATTTGCAATGTCCTAGGCGTTTTAGTAAAATGACCATAACTTTGCAAAAATCTCGCATTGGTTGGGGCGAGCATACTTTTTTTTTTGGACAGATTTGCGTGACTTTAGTAAAATGACTATAACTTTCTCATTTCATAACATTTTCAAGTGATTCAAATTATATTTGTTAGATAACTCATAGTATTACAATTTTTATGTTTTGATGAGCTTGAGAATCGGTCTTGATCGAACACGTAAGTTGGCCGAAAATCAGGGACACTACCCCGTTTTTAATTTTTCGGACAGATTTGCGCAACTTTAGTAAAATAATCATAACTTGATCATTTCAAAACATTTTTAAGTGATTCAAATTGTGTTTATTAGATAACTCATAGTACTACAATTGTTGTGATTTGATGATCTTGAGAATTGGTCTCGATCGAGTACATATATTGGCCAAAAGAAAAGGACACTACCCTTTTTTATTGCGAGATAGATTTGTGCGACTTTAGTAAAATGATCACAACTTACTCATTTCAAAACAAGTGATTTAAATTGTGTTTATTAGATGAATCAGAGTAGTACAATCGTGTTTTGATGAGCTTGAAAATCGGTCTCAATTGAGGGGTTATATTGGTCGAAAGTTATTCTGTTTTTATGTTACTGTTTACTCAAAAACAATTTTTTGGGTGGTGTGAGTTAGTAGAAAAAAAAAACATATGATGGTGTGAAAAAACACTTTTGGTAGAGTAGTCATTGCCTTTCTAAAATCATATAAACTTCACTTCATGCCATGTGGGGCCTTAAGATCAGCAACCTACCAATAAAACTCTATTCGGCAATCATGGAAAAAAACAAGGTAGCATTGAAAACACTATCACAAAGCACAGAAATTGTGTTTCACCATCTTCACTTTCACTTTCCATCAACTTACACATGAATCTTGAATGAGATCATGCAAGCAAAAAGCTTCTTGTCCCATGTCACTACAACATGATTGCTCCACTGTTCACCATTACATGCTTGTGAAAGCTTCTCAGTTAGATCATATATTTCCAATTGTGCATGTGATCATTCATCCTTTCTGAATAGCTAAAGTGATAAGAATCATATGATGAATGACCTTTTAAATTTTGTATTTTTTTGTGGATTGGGAGTAAAATAAGTTGGTGTTTTGATAAAAAAAAATTTCTAAGGTGGAAGATAAGAGGAATATCAAAAGGAAATAGCACATGCAATGGTAGGGTACCATTTTAAAAAGTCTTTAATATGATTAGTGTTAGTTTGGTCTTTCTTTCGATAGTAGGTTTTGAGGTCTAAGGCGCAATCTAGATGTGGCCATGGCACGTTGAATCCGCGATTAGTAATCTTTTATTTATTTATATTTATAAAACCTTGCTTATTTTCAGAAGAAAATAAAATAAAATTATTGGATATAATCCATGATGCTTCAGGTTTTTGAGGTTCACTAGTCCTAGGTGATTGAAAGAAAATTTGGAAAATAGGATTAGAAGTAATCAATTTAGAAAACCTTATTACTTCTGCGAATTTCTTCCATGGACTCATTCTGATTGTTGCAAATGTTTATTTTCTTGTATGAAGTTGTGAGAGATTGTTTTCGATAATAAAAATGAGAGACGAGTCAACATACATCCCATATCTTACCTCATGAATCTTTGCACGGTAGGAGTTCCCCATAGGTTTTTAACTTTAATGAAAACGATCTCCTTAATACTTGTTGAAAACAGTTTGATATTGTTGTGGTGCAAAAGACTGAAATGAAAGTTCTCATTTTATTGAATGCAAACAACAGACTTATATAGAGCCAGTTACAAGAGCATAAAACCAAATAACTACCCACGTTTTAACAACCACCTAAGACTGAACAATCCTAATAACCACTTAAAACTCAAATAGTAAATCCTAATAACCAACAATCCCTCCCTTAAACTGAACACTTCTCAGTATTCAGTTTACATCAGGAACTTCACAAACTCCAAGCATACTTCGAAACTTCAAGAATGCCTCCAACTTCAGAGGCTTTGTCATTATGTCAGCAACCTGTTCTTGAGTGTTGCAGTGCACCAGCTCAACGATGCCATCTCTTGCAAGATCACGAAGGAAATGAAAGCGAATATCAATGTGTTTACTTCGACCATGCAAAACATAATTCTTGGATAACTTAATAGTTGAACTGTTGTCACACAAAACAATAGTACACTTGTTCTGTATATAACCAAGCTTCTCTAGAATTCTCCTCAACCACACACTTTGACAAGCATAAGAGGCAGCAACTATGTACTCAGCCTCAGTAGTAAACAAAGTCACCACAGGTTGTTTCTTGGACGACCACGACACTGCTCCCGAACCAAGTAAAAATACATACCCTGAGGTACTCTTCCGATCATCCAAGTCCCCAGCAAAATCACTGTCAGTGTAAGCTATGAGATCCTTGCAGCCTCCTTTCTTGTAAAAGATCCCCAACTCAGTTGTACCTTTCAAGTACCTGAGTATTCTTTTCGCTGCAAGCCAATGAAGTTCAGTAGGACAAGACATGAACCTGCTAATAACACTCAATTCATACATCAAATCAGGTCTGGTTGTAGTCAAGTACATAAGACTGCCAACCACCTGCTTAAACAAGGTTGCATCAACTTTAGTCCCTGCCTCGTCCTTTGTCAGCTTAGTACCTGGAACCATTGGATTCTTCACTGGTTTACTCTTGTCCATGCCAAACCTTGCCAAAATTTCACGAGCAAATTTCCTTTGATATACAAAAATTTCATCTGAACTTTGTAACACCTCTACCCCAAGAAAATACCTCATCTTCCCCAAATCAGACATATCAAACTCCAACATCATTGACTTCTTAAATTCATCACACATACTGTCACGCCCTGATTTTCGAAGAAAAACGAAATCCTAAAATCCACGTAGGATTATCCGTTTCCCCAAAACCCGGGACGTGAAATTCAATAACGACAGAAACATTTAGCAGCAGTGACAAAAGTATATTTTAGAAAATAGGAACAAACTAAATTTTTTAATAAAACTCTAACCAGAAAATTTTGATGTTGCTAGCCCCACTAGCTAAACTCCCGTATCGCTGCTCAAAAGTCCCTGAACCTGAAAAGCTAATCGGCTACATTCCCAAAGGAATGTACCCAAGAAGCAAAAGCTCACTTGGGTCAGCAATAAAGCTGGTGTGAGAAATCTTCATCCCAAAATCAATAAAATCGCATGTGATAAACATCAAGCTAAACACAAACAACAAACCATCACACCAATAGGTAGTTCCTCAACGAGGCAAAGGTGTGATGCAAGAAAACGCAGTTCCAAGAATTTAGTTCCTCAACGAGGCAATCATATCATCATCCTAATATGTAAATATGCATTTACCTGTACTTACCCTATAGGAGTTGACTATGGCAAGTCGGACCTGCAGAAATATTAGTGGACTTGCCATCCTGCATAAAAAGGATTAGAAACAATGCAACGTCATTTATTCTTTGTATTTGAATTAGGTTCATCTTTTTAACGGATTTGATCACTCAGACGATACCACATTCGCACCACCTCCGTGCCGAACATACATGCCCGTATGCCTCTCTCATATAAAGGAGGACTACTCCGTCATCCATGCCTAAGTGGGGACATCACATACAGGCATGCATCGCGGATACCCCTAACTATATGAGTACCAAAAGCCACCCTTGGGCTATCAATGCGCATAAACTCATGTCACATTTTTGACGGATAAGTATCAAAGCCTATTTTAGGCATACAAATTCACCACATTTCCGCAAGACTAACCCGAAGGTTATTTTAGTTTCTCTAGTAAGAAATGGGTGCCCCAACTCCGCAAGACGACCCACTGGTCATTTAGTTTCTCTAGTAAGAGAGGGGAAATAATAATCAAAAGAGGTGTGGTAGTTCTAAGTGATACAAGTCCAAGTGGTTTATATTTTCAGAAATCAAGGTTTACCAATATCATTTATTTTTGATATTTCGAAATTCATCCACGATGACATTTTGTCATTTCTGAATCGATTCACAATCGTATCCACCCACATTTTTGGGGAAAACATAGCATATTCATTAATTATGCTCTATAACAACATGGCAATCAAGTCACTCCTTCATTCAAATATCTAAATTCTTCATAATGCATAAACAAGTCAATATGCATAATAATACCAATCTCCAAATTTATCACAATGCATTAATATTCAGCAACCATCCACATCTCAAGCATTACTATTAACTTAGAGTATGAAAAACGTAGTTATGAGCTACTAACAGTAGTTTAACCAAGTCAAACAAATCCATATCTAATAGCCTTTCTTAAACACTGATTTTTGTGTGAGCTAACTTAGCTTACAGTGCCATAATAAGGAATATGACATTCAATCAAGCAAAACATAATGACAAACTCAGAAATCAGAATAACCCTGTTTTTTTTCCAATTTGAAGTGCAGAAATGAAATGACTGCATAACAGTAACATGTGACTTTCACTATCAAAATACTAGGTCTGCCATCCATTATTTATTAAATTTTCGATCCATCCACCATCAGAACCAATTCATTCACTACTAAAGCAATGATCTTTTTCCTAGATCAATACGTCAATCAAGCAATCATCTCAAGTTAAAACTAACAATACCTCACGAGTAAGAGAAAACCCTCAACCTTAGTTTATACGGACATATATGCAGGATTAAGAACCCTTTTTTTTTTCTTCAGTGACACTAAGAAAGAAATTCTTTAGTAACTAATAGCAGTATTATGTAACAACACATAATCGATAGTATAACATAGGTAACCAATAACAAAACTCACTTAAGTTGCCAACTTTAACCCATCTATATTCTCGGATGAGTGGATTAAACCTCAGTCATGATAGTATACCAATGCATATTCATGAAAACTAAAGAAGAAATGCTTGATCCTACTCATTGTGGTTCTTTAAGCCCAAAAGTAACTTATGCCTACTCTTCCTTATACTGCACCAACCATCTAAAACCAAGCTTGCCTGCATGGTAATCTACTCATATCACAAAGAAAATCCCTATATGTTTTCCTCAGTTTCTCCATTCTGCTATTCAGGAACGTGCTTCGTATTTCTCTTCCTACACCTTTGTTAACTTCTCCTATCCCTCTTTCCCACTAATCAAATCCAACCAACAGTTGAAAGAATCAACAATTGAATCCTAAAATTAAACCAAATGCTTCAATCCCTGTGTGTTTTGATTTCTTTATCGTACTATTTTGGTCATATCTTGTAATTTGAACTCGGAGTTATTCATTATTTTCTGGGAGTGATACATTCGTAAATTGTTGAACTTGTTAGCGTTGGCTTTGCGAGTTTTAAAAATTTTCTTCCTTTGATGGACTTTTAGATCAGTTGTGTTTTTCCCTCTATTTGGTAAATTGTGCAAATTTATTATTTCTCGTGGATGCCAACTGTTATTTTTCGTGAATGAAAATTCATGTCCCGACTTTTGGGGAAAACGGATAATCCTACGTGGATTTTTGGGATTTTCGTTTTTCTCAAAAATCGGGGCGTGACACATACTCTTATCATTGCCAGTTTAAATTAAATCATCAACATAAAGACTGACAATTAAGAGTTTACCTCCCTCCTCCGACTTTGTGAACAATGTGTGTTCACTACTGCACCTTTCAAAGCCTTTTCTAACAAAATAAGCTTCAATCCTGCTATACCATGCTCGTGGCTCCTGTTTTAGCCCATATAATGCCTTTATCAACTTGTACACTTTGTCTGTTTCACCTTTCTTCTCGTATCCTTGAGGTCGTTGCACAAAGACTTCTTCACTAAGCTCACCATGAAGGAAAACGCTCTTTACATCTAGCTGAAAAACATCCCAACTTTGTTGAGCTGCTAGAGCAAGTATCAATCGAATGGTGTCAAGCCTCGCGACCGGAGCAAAAACTTCGGTGTAATCAATCCCGTACTGCTGTGCATATCCTTTAGCCACCAACCTCGCTTTGCACTTATCTATTTCTCCACTCTCGTTGAGTTTAGTTTTAAACACCCATTTAACTCCAATAGACTTCACTCCATCTGGTAGATTAGTCAGCTCCCAAGTTTTGGTTTTCTCAATCGACTCAATCTCTGCATTCATTGCATCCCTCCATTTCTTGCTCTTGACAGCTTCTTCAAATGTGATTGGATCATTCTCGGTGAACATCATCATAGCATTCAGACCCTCATCTTCTGACAAGCCGTCTCCGGTTACATAATCATGCATCCAGGGTGGTTCTTTTCTCACCCTCCTTTCATTTGAGCTTGGTGAGTTCTCAGCAGGTGACTCACTAGAGGATGAGCCAGCATCATTCGAACCGGCTCCACTTGAAGCACCACCATTTTCATCTTCATTAGTTTCTTCTTCAGCTTCATTCCCTTCTTGATCACTTTCATCATCGCTATTACCCCATTCCAGGTTGTCGAGCCTTGCTTCTTCTTGGCTTTTGCCCCAATTCCAGCTTTGATCTTCTTCAAATATAACATCCTTGCTGACAACTACTTTCTTTGATACTGAATCAAACAACCTGTATGCCTTTGATTCATCACTCACACCAAGAAGGACACACTTGTAGCTTTTATCATCCAACTTGGTCCTCCTTTGATCTGGTATGTGTACATGAGCCACGCAACCAAATACACGAAAATACTCCACATTAGGTTTCATGCCACTCCATGCTTCTTCTGGAGTTTTATCTTGTACTGCCAAAGTTGGAGATCTATGAGAATGTGCACACTCCACCTCACTGCTTCAGGCCAGAAGGCTTTAGGGACTTGCTTCTCTGAGAGCATGGAACGTACCATATTCATCATTGTCCTATTTTCCTCTCAGCAACTCCGTTTTGCTGAGGAGTATAGGCTGTAGTTAATTGCCTGCTTACTCCATTAGCTTTACAGAACTCAACAAAATCATTTGAATTGAATTCTCCACCCCTATCGGTCCTTAAGCATCTAATATACGCACCTATCTCTTTCTCAACACATGCTCTATAACTAACAAAAACAGCAAAAGCTTCTGACTTTTCATGTAAGAAGTAAACCCAAGTTTTACGACTAAAGTCATTGATAAAACTTAACAAATACCTCTTGTTGCTGTTTGATGCAGGCTTTATAGGACCACATATGTCTGCATGTACAAGCTCCAACCTTTGTGAAGCCCTCCACAAACTCCTTTTGGGAAGGAATTCCCTGTGCTGCTTACCAACCAGACAATCTGTGCAAAGCTTTGTAGGGGTTCTAAGTGAAGGCAAGCCACTGACCATCTGTTTGTACTGAAGGGTTCTCAACCCTTTGAAGCTCAAATGCCCGAATCTGCAGTGCCACAGGTGAGTTGCATTTTCTGTCACAACTTGGAAACAAGTAGGAGCTTTAGGCATCATGGCTGCAAGCACAACAAACATTCTATTCGCACTCATATCGGATTGCATAATCAGACCCTTTGAAGGATGAAAGATCCTGCACTGCCCATGTTGGATCAAAATGGCCAGACCCTTTTCTTGAAGTTGTCCCACACTTAACAGATTATTCTTCAACTCAGGAATGTAGTAAACTTCAGAGATTACCTGAGTGATTCCACAGACTTGCATTCTGACATTTCCCTTCCCCACAACTGCCATCCTTGAGTTGTTGCCTAGCTTCACTGTTTGTTTGAAGCGCTCATCCAAATTCGAAAACCATTCTTTATTTCCACTCATGTGATTGCTACATCCACTGCCAAGAAACCACTGTCAAGAAACCACACCTCTTCTTTTTTTGCTTGATTCAGATCCACATAGGACATTAACAACAACTCTTCTTCATCTAACTCTGCATAATTGGCTCCTTTCTCCCAACTAGGGCACTCATATTGAAAGTGCCCCAGTTCGTGGCATTTAAAGCACTCCACAATAGCCTTGTTAAAAGACTGTCTTCCTCTACCTCTTCCTCTGCCGCTAACCATCCCTCGACCTCTTCCTCTGCTTGTGTTATCTTCACGAGTGACCTTGAGAACCTGCTCCTCTCCTCGATGGCCATTCATTCTTTGTTCATGGACAAGCAAACTACTCTGCAACTCGTCGATAGTCAGTGTGTCCAAATCATTGGATTCTTCAATGGAGCAAATCACATAGTCAAATTTTGAAGTCATGGACCTCAAAATTTTCTCATTGATGGTGGTTTGACTCATATTCTCACCATGAGCCTTCATTTTGTTGGCTATAGTGAGAGTACGAGCAAAGAAATCATCAACACTCTCTCCTTCCTTCACGTGGAGAGTCTCAAAGTCCCTTCGAAGTGCTTGCAGTTGTGCCCTCTTCACCTTGGTAGAGCCTTGGTATTTTTGTTTCATGGAGTCCCAAATACTCTTGGCTGTGTCTCTGTCAAGTATAGTCTCCATAATATTCCGATCTATAACTTGAAAAAGGTAATTTTGACCTTCAACTCCACACTCTCAAGAAACTGCTGTTTCTTTCACTCACACAAAACCTGGCCCTTTTGATGATGCTCTGATACCATATGTTGAAAACAGTCTGATATTGCTGTGGTGCAAAAGATTGAATTGAAAGTTCTCATTTTATTGAATGCAAACAGCAGGCTTATATAGAGCCAGTTACAAGAGGATAAAACTAAATAACTACCCACGTTTAAACAACCACCTAAGACTGAACAATCCTAATAACCAACAATCCTAATAACCACCTAAAACTCAAATAGTAAATCCTAATAACCAACAATCCCTCCCTTAAATTGAACACTTCTCAGTATTCAGTTTACATCAGGAACTTCACAAACTCCAAGCATACTTCGAAGCTTCAAGAATACTAAGCACCAATCTAAAAAATTATCAATGACATCATCTTAAACAATGGCATTAGTCAGTGGTTGTACGCTAATGATCTTATGCTGTTTTGTTGGGCCTCTATTTCGGAAGCCCATTCTTTGAAGGATATTTTTCAATGATACTGCGGGGCCCCAGGGCAAGCTGTCAACTATGACAAATCTTATGTTTACTTTAGCTCTAATGTCCCCCCAAGATATTCCAAGGTGATAAACATGATATTGGGCTCCAAGCTCTACAATCCCAAAGATAAGTATCTGGGCTCTCCGCTTTTGCTTTTCAAAAAGAAATCCTCCGATTTCCAATTCCTCATCGATAAAGTCAACTTGAAACTTTCTAGCTAGAAATCTAAGGTCCTCTCCCAGGCTGGGAGGACGGTCATGATTAAAGCAGTTTTCAATTCGATACCCGTCTATACAATGCAAAATTTCCCTCTTCATTGCTATATCATCACCTAATTAGACAATCTTGCTCGTAATTTCTGGTGGAACGGAGCGGAAGATAGCAAGGTCAAACATATATATACCTGGGATCGGATCACCTTACCTTGTCATCTCGGAGGTCATAAAATCTGGCTCTTATCGAAAAAAAATTTGTGGCAGACCATTTCCTCACCCCACAACCCTCGAGTGCTACAACTCAAAGCTCTCTCTATTTCAACCAAAAGAACATCTTTCAATTATCCAAACTCCCCTCCATTACCTCTTTTGCCTGGCAAGGCTGTCTGACCACTTTTTCAAAAATGAAACGCCGCCTCATCTGGCAAGTTCTCTATGGAGATAACATTGATCTCTGGAAGATTGTTGGGTTAAGCATGGCGTCATCCTTGTTGATTGTTCACTGCCACCTCATAACTCGGTACAATCACAAATTTCTGGCTTCCTTCCTCAGACCAAACACTTCAATGGAATACAGATTGATTAGATCCATCTTTCAGGCTCTGGCAGCTAGAGATATCCTGGACATCACTATCAGACCATCTGGATGTCTGGATAAACTCATATGGTTGTTTGATAAACAGGGTATATTCTCAGTTAAAAGAGCAACTCGCGCTTTCACCTCTAAGCAACTTGAAAGCTTAATTTCTAATGCATTGACTTTGAATGCTCGAGAAAATCATTTCAGAAAGCTTTGGAAAATCAAAGTGGCCACCAACGCTTTGTTCTTTATCTGGAAAATCAACTAAAACATTCTTCCTACCATGTCAAATCTGGCTAGGCTTCACACGCCTATCGATGACTACTACATCTTTTGCCAGAATGACTCAGAGGATACCACTCATCTCTTCTTCCTCTGCCCGGTCATCAATAGATTCTGGCTCCTCTCACTTCTTCCTATTGATTGGCTCAATACCAACTTCAACCCTCCCTCAATTCGATCATTTTTAAAAGTCATGTAGGACACAACCAAGGCCCATCCGAAATAAAAAAAAGATGAAATGTTATCTCAATTAATGACTGTTCTCCTTACTATTTGGTAGATTCACAACAAAACTATTTTCAATAAGACCAAATTCTGCAACCAATTTTTCATTTCCTCATTTCATCAAATCTGGACTTCCTGGCACAAGTTTTGGTTCAACTCTAGTAATTTAGTGCCTACCCAAGCTGTCACCGTCACGGAGGAACCCCCCATTCATAACCTCTCGGTTCCACAGATTCTTGATACAACTATAACAGCCAATCATGTTACCTATCACACTTCGACTTCTCACCTCGGACCACTCTTGGACCCCTTTCAAAAACTGTGACCTCCTGTATTGCAGTAACCCACGCCCGAATCCATTCAGCAAGGCATCACAGAATCAACCTTTGTTGTAATTAGCTTAGGCTCGTTCCCCCTGTTTTGGATCCTGATATGATTTTTGTCAATTTTGACGCATGTTTCTTTAACTTCCCTAAACAGGGTGCTTTAGAAGTGTATGAGATCGATCTTCATGGCCGAGCTCTGGCTACAACAGGTTGCCCAATAGTGGGCACGATTCTTGATAGCACCAGGGCATAATGTTAAGCGGTTGAGGCAACTCTCCTTCTTATTCAGGCACAACAGTGGAAGACTGGTTTCTTTTTTGGTGACTTGGTGAACCTCATAGAGCTTCTCCATGATAGTGACACTCAACCATTTTTTGCTATGGACTGGGTTTGGCGTTCAATTATTAATTATATTAAACGCCTGTTCCTTTTGCTTCTATCATGGAAATGAAAGTATGTGTGTAGATACCTCAATATGGAGTCTCATAACTTGGCTTTAGTTGCGACAAGTTTGTAATCGTACTTAGTTATATATATATACCCTATGGCTTTAAGGAAAAAAACTAACTATGAAAATAGCCGCCTTTCAACTTATATCAAGAACTAGGTACTCTCAAAATAAGTTGAACCTTTTGTAGAAATGCCATAATAAGTAAAAATAAAAAATTTATGGGATTTTGACCAAATATTTTTTCTCCTTGATAAGCAAGCGATGCACGTATTGCATGCCATCGACCCCCGCTATGATTTTTTTGGGATAATGTATTACTATTTGACATATCTTTTTATTATAAAGTCTACAGTTCAGAGGGTAAAATAGAAAAATACACGTGTTGTATGCCATTGGCCTGCTGCGATTTTTTCTTGGATTAATGTATTAGTGTTTGACATGTTTTTGATTATAAAGTGTAGAGTTTGGAGGGTAAAATAATGAATCCAAATTATCAAAGATTACACTCTCACTATTGTAAGGGTCTATTTATAGTTTACAGAGAATTAGGGGTTTCAAATAACTTATGTTGGGAGCTTAAGTGTAATTGATCAATGTTTGAGAGGGAGTGATTTTAATTGTAAGAATATGAAACGTGGAGGGCAAATAAAAAAATATAACTATGTATTTTATTTAAAATACATAAACACCCATTGTAACTTTCATCTACCTATTGATTTTGCTTATAAATACCAAAAAATTGGGAGGGCAAAACTGAAACCAAAAGTTAGAGTTGAAGACATGACACTATTCATTCAACCCTTCAAGCATTATAATAGTGCAAATATGAAAAACATAATTTCACGTCATTAAGAAATCGTAGCTATGTAAAGTATCGGGGAGGTAGGAAATAAGAGGTATGTTGCGTGTTGATCCTCCTTCATGACAAAACATAAAACATGTTTTCCCCAACTTCAATCAAAGTAAACTTTTCATTAAGGATTAGGAAAACATCGTAAAATTTTCTAACTCAACCAATAAAACCTTTCTAACTCAATCAAGATGGATATGGCAAAGGCCGCAAATCCTACAATCTCTAGGTTTTGCGCCAGGATGGATCCAAATGATATACCAATGTATATCCTTTGTGTCGCTCAGAGTAATGCTTAACGACTCTTCGCTTAATAGCATTCAACCCTCCAGAGGACTCTGTTAAGGGGATCCTCTCTCCCCTTACTTGTTCGTTCTTGTGGCTGAGGCTCTAATCCGTCTCCTCGCTAAAGCTGAGAATGATAATAAAATCAATGGTATTCGAATAAGAAGACATTTTCCTTCCATTAGTCATCTCCTATATGTGGATGATTTGTTGTTTTTTTGTCGTGCTTCACCGATAGAAGCACATGCAGTCAAGAACATCTTAGTCTCCTATTGTTCGACCTCTGGATAGGCTGTCAATTATGATAAATCTTCTGTGCACTTCAGCTCAAATGTGCACCATAGGCACGCCCGCATGATAAATAGGATCATGGGTTCAAAATTCTATAATCCAAAGGACAAATACCTTGGAACCCCTCTTCTCATTTCCAAGAACAAGGCTACAAATTTTCAGTTCTTGATGGATAAGATCAACTCCAAATGATCAGCCTGAAAAGCTAAAGTTTTATCCCAAGCAGGCAGGACTGTTATGATGAAGGCAGTTATCCACTCATTCATGTTTATACCATGCAAACATTCTTGCTCCCAAAGTCTGTTACTACTAAAATTGATGCTTTGGCCAGAGATTTTTGGTGGCATGGCACCAATGAACATTCAGCAAAACACCTTTGTACATGAGACCGCATCTGCCTCCCACGCCATTTAGGTGGGTTGAACATTCCCTCAGCTAGATACAAGAATCTAGCCATGATGGCCAAGAATGTTTGGCATCTCCTTTCCCAACCTTCAATCACATACTCTACCCAGCTCAAGGCCATCTACTTCAGGAATAAGAGTCATTTCCAATTAATTAAGCCTTCGACCACTGCTTCTTTTGCTTGGCGAGGCGTCTTTACGACTTTCTCCCTTATGCAAAAGTATATCCAATGCAAATTAGGTCGGGTTGTTCTATTGATCTCTGGAAAGATTGCTGGGTCAAACCCAACCATGTTTTGATGGATTGCCCTCGGGACACTCCTAGTATCCTTGTGCATTCTATTCCTGATCTTTGGCACTACTCTAATGGGAACTATCCTCAATGAAATACTGAGTTGGATGGATCTTTATTCCCGGGTCCGGTGGCCTGAGACATCTTAAATATCATCATTCGACCTTCTGACTCCCCTGACACACCTATTTGGAATTTTGATAAAAGGGGAGTCTTCTCAGTTAAAAGTGCCACTAAAACATTTGGGACTGCTGCCCTTGCTTCCTCCTCATTTTCCACTGCCCCTCACAACTCCTCTTTAAACAGGAAGATTGCTCGAAAATTATGGCGGATCAAGGCCCCTGCCAATGCTCTATTTCACTTATGGAAAGTCTCCCAGAATCTTCTCCCTACCATGGCAAACTTGTCTAAACTGTTGTATTTACTGCCATATGGAAAGTCATGCACCTCTTCTTCTTTTGCCCAATAGTTAGTCATGTTTGGCTATTGACACCTTTACCTATCAATTGGTCTCAAGCCAATGTAATTGAAGCCTCCCTTAGCACATTTTTCTCCTTCATCTGAAAGACCGCCTCAGCCCATTCAAACGTTTGGGTTGAGATGTTGTCCCAATTTGCTATGGTGCTCCTTGCCATTTGGAATATAAGAAACAACATTATTTTTAGAGGAGCTTTGCCTTCCATCCTTCACCTTGCCCGTATAATTCGACACATTTGGTGCGAGTGGAAAAAACATTGGTTTATCTCAATGGATACTAATCTTAATACCGCTGGTTAATACTAATCTTTTTCTCCTTCATATTCTGAGCACTGTTGTCAATGATTCTAGGAGCCGTCCTCAAGATCATACAAATATTCCTGACACTAGGCCAGATAACCAATCTTCCAGAGTTGCCCAACAGCTTCATGCTCTTGATCATCATTCTATTAATGTTAGGCCCGGAAACTCTATCCGTCTGTCTTCTACCTTTGATCAGGATATGAATATTGTTTCATATGACACTAGTTTCTTTGCCACTTCCCAACAAGGAGTTCTTGGTGTCCTTGCGGTTGATTATCAGGAGAAGGTTCTTGTACAACTGGCGCAGAAGATCCCAAGGAAAGTGTTTGATTCTATTATGGCAGAAAGTCTCGCAGCAAAAGTGGCACTCCTTTTGATTTAGGCAAGGTAATGGAAGGCAAGATTTTTGCTTGGTGACTCAGGTGTTCTTCACTCCATTTTGCACAGTTCGGTGGGTGATACGGATTCTGATATCCATTGGATGTGACATCCGATTATATGTAATATTAAGTTGCTACTTTCTTGTCTTCCTAATTGGCTCTGTAATTATATCCCTAGGAACCTCAATATGGAGGCTCATGATCTAGCCACTCATGCATGGACTTTTTGTTATATTTCTTTTTGAATAGATGGTATGGTTTTAACAAAAACAAAAAAAAAAAAACAACAACGAATGAAACCTTTATCGAAAATTTTCTAACCCAACTAATAAAATATAAAAAAAAAACCAAAACCTGACCAAAAAAAAAAAAAAAAAAAAAGGCTAACAAACCTTGCTGGCTAAGGTTACTCTTATTAATTATACTTTTCAGTACTCTTGCTAAACACAACTTAAATGTTCCAATTACATGATCCACCCCTATCATCCAAGGACTGAAATAATAAGTAACATTTAGGAAAGTCATTCAATGCCCAACTGGGGACGGATAAAGTCACTCGCATTAATCACATTTCATTGACCATTGGATCAAACATTTATACTCTAAATAACCATACCTTTTAGTACACCATCAACTTCATCACAACACTAAATTCTTCACTCTTGTGCTTATAATTAATCTCATAAACCATTAAAAAAAAGGAAAAATAAAAATTAAGATACAAGTTAGATCTTGATCACAAACTAACCACGTTAAAAGCCCCGCCAAAACACATCCAAATCATTTTTAAAACACCAACTTTCTTCTTGAAACTCTACTATTACCGGCAAATGAAGCAAGATCATGAATGGTCTCACCGATGAGGTCTTTGAATATCATCCGTTCGATGTCTAATACAGCTTCAGATGTCTCCATCTGACACTCATCCCATTCATGCACAGCATCTCCAGCCATGTCTTTGCGAAGAACCCCACAAATGACTTCAAACAAGTCCTCCACAGGCTCCCTTTCTTTGATCCTTAGAAACTCTGACCAAATGTGTTGTAAAGAAGGTTTCCCTGTAATTGTAACCGCAGAGACGGCCTTCCATGGAGGCAATTGTTTCTTCTTTTGGAGAAGTTCAGTGACTGTATCGAAAACTAGTTTTCGGTGGAGTTTTGAATATGGGTCTGATGAGTTTGATGACTTGTATTGGTGTTTTTCAAGTAATAGAAATATGTCTGTATCTTCTGATAGGGAATTGGAAGCTCTGAGGATTTCTGAAACGTAGAGGAAATCACAGTCGTCTGATTTCTCGTTGAATTTCAATCTCACGGGTGAGATCACTGGGCTCCAGTTGTCCTCTTCTAGCTCCTCCAATCGATCTGATTGAAAGCAATAATACAAAGAGTCAGTCGTGGAAATTAGCTTCAGACCATTATGTGAAACAAATCTTCCAATTACTGTTGAATGCACACTAAAATGCCATTTTTTACCTGATTAATTCTAGGCTGAAAGAAGAAAACTACTGAAATATATGCCAAAACATTGATTAAAACTACAATCTTTGACTCAACTCCCATATGATGTAACACGGTACATACAAAAGCGAATCTCAGCCACAATAAATAGTCATCGTCTCTGAAATAATGTACGCATGTATATTTTGTAGCTGAGATTCATGTGTACTGGTACATCTCTTGAAAATATGTACCAAGCAGTTTTCTGAAAATGGAACACAACGACTTACATTCATTGGTAAAAAAAAAAAGAAGTTACAATTTGTCTGAACATACATTTTAGGTGACAAAACGGTAAACCTGAATTTCCAATACAATTCATTATATAATGAACAATTCTATGTTGTCTTGTTTAGATGTCTCTTTGGGATTTTTTCCGCCACTTTTGTGAATGGTGTTTTTTTTATTGTATTTCAAAGAGAATGGATAAAAAGTGTAAAAAAACCTAAAGAGACACCCAAACAAAGCCGCATACAATTACTTTTATATATCACAAATCCTACCCTAAAATTAGGTGAAAATATCGAAGATATCTACTACGACATGGACAAAATTATGTTAAAATAGTGTGACCTTTAAGCGTGTGATTAATCTAAGGGTATGTTTGGTTGTCCATTTTTCATAGGAAATGAAATCCATTTTCCTTGTTATGCAAAATTCAGTCGTTTGATTGTCTATTTATGATAGGAAATCGATTATTCATAAAACTGTTTTCCCACTAATCATGAAAAACCAAGTCCGAGAAAAGACCTTGGGAATCGAATTCACTAAAACTATTTCAATTTCCATGTCTATTTTCCTTACAACCAAACAGACCCTAGATCCCTCATCAAAATATACCGATTTGGAAAACTTTGGAGGTCATTTTCGAAAGTTAATATGCAACTCAGAAATACATCTACTACTACAGTTCATGAATGCGCCTGACTATAAGTAGCCCGCCATCCATATCAATCATTAAACACGTCTCTGGGCTGGGCTACTGGCTGTCCGACGTGACTCCCTCTATCCGTGCATTTTAACTTATCTTTGCTAAAATGAGCCGTTCGTTACGAAATCTAAAAAATGTAAGACTGAAGAAGAAGCGAAGAGAAAATCTACCTTTGAAATCGATACTGCGTTTCATGACAGGTGAAGGAGACGACTCATCCTTATAATACAAGGAGGACGAATCAAGTACCGATACTGGACTTGGTTGCAACTCATTCCCTGATGTTGCTGTGATCTCAGCTATGCTGTTTAGCAGTTTATCGCATCTTGCCAATAGACTCCTTCCTTCCTTGTAGTTCTCCACTTTCGTCTGCAATAGTAAAATTACATTTGCTAAATCAGAATTATATAGCAAAACAAACAAACAAACAAACTAAAATTACGAGCTTAAAAGATTGATCTTGATCTCGCTTACTTCCGTATCAACTTGAGATGAAGTGCTTCTACTGCTTTCAGAAATGGTAGATGATTCATCCTCATTAGGAGATATTCGACAAGTCTCCACCCCTGATCTTCGGTTTCTTGGTGATTTGTTTGTTGTAAGCTGATTTTTTGGTGAATAACCAGTATTACTCTTTCTTTGCTTCATGGAATCATCGGTTCTTCTTCCCTGATTCTGATTCTCAATGTTGTTGTTCTGTCTTCGTCTCGGACTCTTATCATTAGGATGATTTCTTCGCTGATTCGGTACTTTTCTATCAATCTCCGTTTGTTCTCGCCTAGGTCTTATGGATTGTTCAGGTTCACTAACAATGTTGTAGTTTTTATGAAATCCAAAATGTTTTGACCTCAGATTTAACGGAGAATCCGGTACAGCTCCTCCTCTCATTGGAACTGATCTTGATGGTTTCATCACAACAATTGGAGACTCTTCTAACCTCCTATCGATGATGATATTGCTACGACTACCATTTCTTATCTGCTCTGCTTCTCTTGTATTAGAATGCAAAAGCCCTTTGAGCTGCAAAGCTTCCAAGATCTGCTTCAAAGTCTCCAAGTCCTTGGCAGGCTCATCGATTCCTCTCAGCTTCAATCTCTTCTCAATCTCTCCATACAGAGATCCTGTTTGCTTCGGCTCCGGAAATACATCTTGCGCGTCGAAGTAGCTCTTCCTCTGCTGCTGCTGGTGCGACTTCAATGACGGAACAACTAAGCCTCCATTCATCTTCTGTGACTCAGGTTTACGATTCAAATCAGGGCTAGCTCGACCTTTCGATCTCTGAACTTGAACTTCAGAAACCGCATTGTCTCTAACATAACCACTACTTGTTTGATAATTATTACCATCCATATACCTGAGATCTCTCGAAACTCTAGATTCCGAAGCTGACCTCCTCAACTCAGCCTTCTGCACAGGCTCTCTCCCACTCTCCGGCAGCGCTTCAAGTCCCATTAGCTTTGCAATAACACTCGGCGAACTTCGTGGTTTCTCATTCTTCGCAGCGACTTTCGCTGCAATCGTTCGGTTTTCCTTGGGATACAATTTTCCTTTGCCATCAACAGTCGCTCTGCTATCCAAAGACAGCCTCGGAGCTTCTTTGAACTTCCATGACGATCGCAAACCTTCCTTGAATTCAAACACCGGTAGATGCATAGGTGTCCTCACCGGTGACTGCAAATATCCCGGCGCCGGAGAATGTAGCTCCGGTGTAGGGGAACAAGATGTACGGTGATTTTGTTTAGGTTGTTCCTGCTCTTGCTGATGCTGATGTCGCGGTGTGCGTAATTCTCTCGAGTACACCGGAGATGACTCTACTGATCTCTCCGACAATGAACTGCATTCGCTCGCCTGCATGAACAACAAAATAAAATCATTAATCAAACAATTTGACACTTGAATTTTTCGTGAAAAAAAGAAACAATGAACAAGAATTAACAGTGTTTTAAAAGCAAATAAAATAAAGAGACAAGTATTGAATCGAACAGGATAGTGAGGGAGACGTCGGGTGTTGTAGAGGCGTTTCCCGGTGAGAATGTGGTGGCGATCGAAGAGTTGACGGAAGCCAGTCATGCATCCCATCTGCTTCTCGAGATTCTGATCATGAAACAATCCTGTCGTCATTTTCACTCTCTTACTCTTTAATTTCTTCTTCTCTTTCAAATCTCCATATGTTCTACCACTCGCTCGCTCTACGTGATTTCAATCGATACCAGTCTTTCCTTAGGCACACACTGTCATTCGTTGGTCTTTAAAAGCGAAGGCGATGGTATGGACCGACCCAATAAAAAGACGTTATTGGAATTGTTGTGAGCTCAAAATTACAAGAGAGTCCTTCGATGGAGTGGTTTCGTTTTGTGCAGAAGATGATAACAGTTGGAACTTCCGTGGATATTGTAAACGTGTCAGAGATCCCCACTCCCTAGAGTTACGAACATTTGACTCTGACTTCACATTCATTTTACCAAACTACCCTTCGCTCTCAAAATGTTTGAATAAATAAATTCCTGAGATTGGAAATGAAGGCGAATCACGAGAAACAAATGGGAAAGTTATAGTTTTCCATTCCAACCTAAAAGCGCGCGAGAACGCATAATTTGGCGCCTGCAACAGAGAGCCAGTGGAGCCATCATCAGGGACCCCTCCCACGTTGCTTGCTCAGCTGCTGATGCTGATGCTGATGAGCTGAGAGGCACTAATTAAACTGCACACTCTACTCTAGGGGTAATGTTCATCTCCTTCCTCCGCCCATTCTAGGGAGCGAGTGATGCATATCTCGAGGTGGGTGGGCAGTGTTGGACCCTCCCTCGCTCCTCCTTCCTCATCTCACCCATCCCATGTTTGTTGAACAATGACGAGACATGTATTTGATGAAGCATTTGCCATGTGATTTACTGGTGTAAAACAGTGGCCAATGATGAAATCCTACTTCGTTCAGCTAGCTACAGAGTTGATCAGGATGACAAAATTCAAAATTTAGGTGGATTTTGGTCTGGATTAATGGGTATTGACCCGACACCATTGGAAAACTATGTGACAGCAAAATTTTGGATGATTAGTTAGAGTATGGTTAACAAAATTTGGATCAAACTGAGGCAAGCCACTCTCAATGTTTGTATGTCGTGTAATAAATATAAATAGAATACACATAAGAATGAGCAACTGGAAAATAACTTTGTTGTGATCTATTTGCGAGTCAATCTGATGTAGGGCATGTCAAGCACAATGTAACAAGGTCGACATAAATTCGATTGAGTTTTATAGAATTTCTTCATTTGGAAGCTATGATTGATACCAAAGGGCGACTAGATTTATTTGGAAGGATCTTAAAATGCTTTTGAGCTCCTAAACACATGGCCCCTCCTCATACATTTTCGATTTTAAACAATTGCTCACTCATAGTCATAGAAGGTGCTCAATATTTTGGCTCATTATTTGATTGCGGCTCCTCTTAATTGATTGATCAGTGCATTTCTAAAATTAATAGATTGTCTTTAGGTTAAAGATGCATAAACTTTCTCTTATACACTATGACCAAATCAAATCCACCATATGATATCTTGAAGAGTGTCAAAAAACTTATACAATTACAGAATCAGAGTGGTTCTGTAACCTTTGATGATTGTGGCTAAGGATTTGACAGAGATTTGGCGCCAAACAACTAGACCCAAACTTATGCACCTAGGAAGAAGAAGAAGAAGAGTTGTTTTTGTAAACCATGTGTACCTTATCCACAGGCTGGCCAAAATTTTAATTTGAAAAAAAATTGATCATTAACAGAGCAGGGGATTAGTTTGGGATATTTAATATGATGCAGTAAATGGTATCCAATCGAATCCTCTAAATGGATCTTCTAACTTGCCATACCGTCATTGAGTCACTCCCTTCTCTGTGCGGCAGTGTACTGGTATGCTTCCATATCTTCATATTTGACTTTGTTGGTTTCCGATCCATTTGGATTCATAAATATCCATATGGAATCAGGAGTCAGTCTAATTGGCGAGGAATCAGTTATGGTTGCTTCCATGTTATTTTTCCATATTTATAAATGTTAATTTTTTATTCATAAATATTCATATACAAAATCGACTACTTATGTTACTTTTCCATACTTATAAATGTTAATTTCCATTTTGATTCATAAATATTCATATGGAATCAATTGTGGTTGCTTACAAACTGAGACTACTTATGTTACTTTTCCATACTTATAAATGTTAATTTCCATTTTGATGTTGAAAGTAACGTAAAAAATGAAAAAATAAGAGTACGAAGGAAAACAGAGAGCTATATTATTCATTGATATGAGCCTCTATATATAGAGGTAACAATTACATAGTATTTCAATTTGAAATGTGATAGGAAACCTCTGTCAATAAGGAATCTAATTCTTACTCCATAACAAAGAAGATATTCTTCCTTGTTTGGACTTGTCACACAATCCTAGTTTAACCGCAACAATCTCCCTTGTGACGTCCAAACACGACGTTACGTTACGTCAATGATGCATGCCATGTTGCCTCGTTAAAACCTTGCCAAGTAACAAAAACCCAGTGAAAAAAAATAACCTTAGTCGAAGGAAAAAGAGTACAACGCGTCATTTCCTTGAAGATGAAGTAAACGTTTCGAGAAAATATTCGTTGCACATCAAATCTCCCCCTGATGCCAACGTCTCCCCTTGATACCAACAATCAAGGGAGATTAGGCAATTTACGTAGTCCGATACCACGTACATATTTCTCGAAAATTGCTTTCGGTAAAGCTTTGGTGAAAAGATCTGCCACATTGTCATTAGATCTAACCTCTTTTACTTCAATCTTCAGGAGCATTTGTTGCTGCTGATTATAGAAGAACTTCGGTGATATATGCTTAGTATTGTCGCCTTTGATGTAACCTAGCTTCATTTGTTCAATGAAAGCGGCATTATCCTCGTAAATGCACGTAAGTACTTCAAATATGCCTAATTATGGATCTCAACCATACACATTCACGAACTGTTTTGCGAAAAGCAATAATCTCTGCATGATTCGAAGAAGAGCAACAAAAGTCTGCTTTGTTAATCTCCAAGATATTGTTGTGTTCCCCATGGTAAAAACATAACCCATTTTGAAACGTCCTTTGTACAGGTCAGAGAGATACCCAGCATCAGCAAAACCTGTCAAGACATCACTTGGAGTCTGACCAAAGCGAGCAGCAGCACGTTTGCCGGCGTTGACGGTGGCTTGACCGGCGGTGGGAGATGTGGCCCTACCGTTGGTTTTTGGGAATTTTCCCATTTCGTGAAGATCAACGTCCGATTTTGATCTCTCTCTGTAGGGATAAAACAAGCCCATATCAATCGTACCTCTTAGGTATCGAAATATTCTTTAATGTCAGTCCAATGGCGGCGTGTCGGCGCAGAACTAAATCGAGCCAACAAGTTCACAGCGAATGAGATGTCTAATCTCGTACATTGCGCTAAGTACAATAATGCGCCTATTGCACTTAGGTAGGGCATCTCTGCCTCTAGTTATGCATCGTCCTATTTCTTGGGACGGAATGGATCTTTCTTCGGATCCAGACTCCGGACGATCATGGGAGTGCTACAAGGCTTAGCTTTATCCTCATTAAAGTGCCTTAACAATTTCTGAATATAGCCCGATTGGTGAATCATAATCCCATCGGCACGGTGCTTGATTTCCATGTCGAGGCAAAACCGTGTTTTCCCAAGATCCTTCATCTCGAATTCAAACTTCAGGTGCTCATCGGTTTCCTTTAACTCCTCTAGAATTCCAATCAAATTCATGTCATCGTCATAAACCGCAACAATAGCAAACCTGGAACTTGTTCTCTTAATGAACTTGCATGGGCATAACTCATTGTTTATGTATCTCTTTCCGATCAAGTATTCACTTATTTTGTTATATCACATCCATCCGGATTGTTTCAATCCATAAAGTGAACGTTTTAATCTGATAGAAAACGTGCTCTATGGTTTAGAGCTACTTGATTCGGGCAAACGAAGTCCATCCGGGACTTTCATGTATATCTCTGTATCTAGATCCCCGTAGAGTTATGCCGTAACCACATCCATAAGCTACATATTCAGTTTTTCGAAAACTACCAAACTGACAAGGTAACGAAACGTCACGTTTTTTTCTCATTACGCTTCCTAACGAATACCCATTTAAATTTGACGGGTTTTACACCTGGAGGGGTTGGCAGTACCGGCCCAAACACCTTCCGTTTCGTTAGGGAATCCAATTCAGCCTGCATCGCATCTTTCCATCTTGGCAAATCAGCTCTACGTTGACACTCTTCAACGGAGCGGGGTTCGATATCATCGCAAGCTATGATTTCGCGCGCAACCGAGTATGCAAATACATCATCGATGATGATTTTGTTTTGATTCCATGTCCCATCTATGCATGCATAATTGACCGAGATTTCTCTATTATTGGGAGTAGGTACCGATGTTGAGGCGTCCCCCAACGATGACTCCTTTTGGACATATCCATAGTTCGGGATATTCTCATGGGATGGTTCGATCGAGATAGCGATGTCAAATGGATTGGTTTGTGCCGTCTGCGTCCTCTTCCTAGGACGAGAATCCATCAAACCCAGTGGTCTACCACGCTTCCTCGCGGGATTAGATGACTGGTTAGCCGCTAGGGTACCACACTCACCATTTTTGTCACCGACAGTGGCGCCGTGCTTGACATCTCTCTGACGGTGCTGCGTCCTGTGGTGGGGACGTCAATCCTTGCAGGTATACGTGATCTCGACACTTTAGCGATATCAGTGAAAGCGTCTGACAACTTATTTGCTACGCTCTGAAGATCGAGAATTCGCTGCACCTCACTCTCAAACTGTGCGATTCGAGGATCAAGATGAGACAAAATGGGAACAAACCACGACAATTCCTGTTGTTCCTGTTGAACGTTAACGTTCTTATCTCCCCCTAACAACGGGAAGACTGTCTCATCAAAGTGACAATCCGCAAATCGTGCGGTAAAGAGATCGCCTGTCAACGGTTCCAAGTAGCGGATAATTGATGGTGTATCATATCCCACATATATACCCATCCTTCGTTGAGGCCCCATCTTGGTACGTTGTGGCGGCACAATTGGCACATAAACCGCTCACCCAAAAATGCGTCAGTACGAAAGATCCGGTCCGTACCCAGTCACCAGCTGTGACACAAAGAATGGTTGGGTGGCAACCGGCCTCAAACGGAGTAACATTGCTGCGTGCAAAATTGCATAGCCCCATGAGGATATAGGCAGGTTGGTTTGCATAACCAACGTCCGAGCGACCATCTGCAACCTCTTGATGGTGGCTTTCGCGAGACCATTTTGGGTGTGAACACGGGGAACCAGATGTTCAACATCAATCCCAATGGACATGCAATAATCATCGAATGTTTTTGATGTAAACTCTTTGGCATTATCGAGTCGAATTGACTTAATAGGGTAATCCGGGTGGTGAGCCATCAGCCGAATAATCTGGGCCAAGAGTTTAGCATATGCAACATTTCGGGTGGACAGTAGCGTGACATGTGACCAGCGTGTCGACGCATCAACCAACACCATAAAATATCTAAATGGTCCGCAAGTTGGTTGGATAGGTCCACAAATATCCCCTTGAATTCGCTGTAAAAATGGGATGGACTCTTTAGAAATCTTTGCATAGGACGACCTTAGTCCTAATTTTCCCAATGAACATGCTTTACAGAACGAGCGAGCTGCGTGCATGGCGGCACCCCTTGGTGCGGCAGCAACGGTGGCGGTGGCGGCACCCCTTGGTGTGGCGGCCCGTGGACCAATGTTGGTCAACCGAAGCGGATTCCTTTTAGTGCTTCGAGTAGCTCGAAAGAATGGATGTCTTGCACAATGCAAAGTGAACAAAATTAGTGTTTCTGAGCCAATGTTTCCAAGAAACAGATATCCATGGAACTGGATTAGAATGAAACTCGAAGTTTCAAACAATGGTAGTGAGCTGTCATCGTTCAATGCTACACGAACTGCCATAGTTCGGAGCGAATACCATAGTTCAAGCTTCATGAACTGCCATAGTTCGGAGCGAATGCGAACCCCCACTGAAATTTAAATTAATTTACAAAAGCTATAAATTAATACACAACATCATAACATATATAGTACAGTGATTCAATCAGTGTAAGAGACACAACAAGAGGGTGTTTTCATACCAATTGTAATTGAATCAGGGATCAGCGTATTGAATCTGATTTTCTAAACGAATTTACTTGAATTATGGCGGGTTCTTCATATTTTGATTTTCTAAAGGTTCAAGATAAATATTTAGATCCTCTATTGTCTACTTGATATGGCACATAGTCAGTCTGTTTGATATTCCTTCACAGTGGCCATTTGGTCTCAACACCAGAGGTAAGAAAAAAAGAAAAAAGTGGCAGGGTTGGATATATCTGAACAATTTCCCCCATACGTCTATTTTAAAGGAGGCAGGGGATGTATAAGTATGGCAATTGACATACGAGCTTGACACCAACAAAAGCGAACTCATAGATACAATTCAAAACGTTTTGACAAAATCATTAAAGAACAAACATCAATGTATTGCCATTTATTCTACACGCTTACGGCGTTAGAGAAGACATGTCCTTCATATATAATCTGAAAATCTGAAATTGCTGGGGAAGGTAAATCTTCCATATGTCAAATGGAAATCAGGGACATAAACAATCAATGGGAGTGTGCTTTAATCTCGATATAACTATTATGAACTACAATTCTCATTTCTTAGAATATTGTTCACTTAGCAAGGCTTGTCTCTTGAGCAATGATGAAAAGGTCACCTTCCAGTGGCATCCTATTTTACTCTAAAGGCTATTTCTGATTTTCAAATACTGATAGAAATTTACATAAACAACACACAAAAATTATTAAATTATATAACTAATCAATGCAGAACACAATATCATAAAACTTACTTGGCAGTTTAATCTGGCCGAGCAAGAGGCAAAACAAGAGTCGAGAGGGAATACGTTCGCGGTAAGCGTTCGCTGCGGATGGTGCTAACGGCGAATGGCGTTCGTGTGGGGATTTTTTCTTAATAGCTGCTAGGGTTAGGGCTCGTGCTGATAATGTGTTGAAAGCAGCGTAAAGAAAGCAAAAACAAGAGTAGGGAGGAAAACAGATAGCTATATGATTAATTGATATGAGCCTCTATATATAGAGGTAGCAATTACATAGTATCCCATTTTGAAATGTGAAAGGAAACCTATGCCAATAAGGAATCTAAATCCTACTCCATAACAAAGAAGATATCCTTCATCGTTTGGACTAGTCACACAATCCTAGTTTAACTGCAACATTTGATTCATAATTGTCCATATGAAATCAGTTGTGGTTGCTTACAAACTCGACTACTTATGTTACTTTTCCATACTTAAATGTCCATATGGAATCAGTTGTGGTTGCTTACATACTCGACTACTTATGTTACTTTTTTTTTTATATTTTTTTTTTGATAAAACATTATGCTTTATATAGAACTAGAGTTAAACAAAGTACTACCCGCTGTAGTTGCGACTTCATGGGCCTCATTATTGAGGTTTCTGCTTAAATACATACATATCCAGTTGTCTAGCAAAAAAAGAAGGCGGTTTACATTACAAAAAAGAGGACGCCAAGCTGATAGGGGCATAATTAGGCTATTTTTAGTACCATATTTCTATATATATTTTTAGCTATTACTTGTTAATTATGGTACTAATTGCTATTTTCATGTTTTTGTAGGTTTCCAATTACAATATTTTAAAATAGAAGCAAATTGGCAATTTAGAAATACTAATTGCACAAGGAAATCACACAAGCAAGGAAATCACACAAACAAGGAAACAAGGAACCCACACCAACAAGGAAACCACAGAAAGAAGAAAACAAGAATAAAAAGGGACGATACCTGGCTTTGAGAAATCATCCATCCACGAGTTCCATCGCCTACCCATTCATAGCATCCATCCACAGCCTCCTTCACCTCGTCTCCATCGCACCCATCGTCTTGAACCCATCATCAATCATCCTCGCAACAACAACCCTCTCCATGTTTCGCTCCCATCACAGCCACACAGACACCTTCTTTATCTCCTTATCACCTGATCTCTCTCTCAGCCGATCGCCTCCACCAGCCAGATAAAACCCTCGTCTCAGACTCTCAGTCCCTCTATCTTTCGCTGTCCCTGATTATCGCCACCCATCGTCACCTAGCCAAACCCTTGCCGCCGTCGTCCTGAATCCATAGCCCTCTAATCACAACCTCCTCGACAACACCCATCTGATTTCCCTCTCTCTCGCTGTCCCTCGTCATCCCCTTCTCTCTCCCACTCTGATTCACAAGCAGATTGAGAAGTGAGGAAGGAGCAGATCGTGAAGAGGAAAGGAAGAGAATTTTTTACCACTATTTGCAGCCCATCAGTCCACTCAGTACCACCACGCACAGGCGACAACGTTTTCATTTCTAAACCTCTATTTTACTTATTTTAGTTTGATATTTGATTATGTATTGTTATTCGAACATGATTAATATGTCTAGCTAAACTCCTCTTAGTAGGGGGTGGATTCGAAGCCCCGAACATGTGCTTTATAAATTAATTGAATTTAATCTTCCTTGCTATTAGTGATTGTGTTTTGCTTAACTGCTTTATAGAGAACTTTTCTTTGTATGTTTGTTAAGGTGGCCAACTTAGTAAGCATGCTAGGATCTGGGGCTAGAATATAGGAGAGTTTCACCTAATTGTTATAATCTTGTACGCATAAGTAGTAAATACCAATGAACGTTGGTAATGTTAAGTCAAAACCTAGGTAAGAACAAGATGCTAATCATACTTGTAATTGCCTAGTCAGTGTTCATATTTTTCACAAAACTTAATGATCTTAGATTGTTATTTAACTTTCGATTCCTGTTTAAATAGCATGATAAGAATAGTTTGAAAGCGACGTTTAGTTTAATTCAACGAACTTGGAAAAATAATAAGATTAATGCAGTGCGGTCACGGTTAATCTTGAGCATTGTTTCTCACGAGTTAGCAAGTGATTATTGAAGATTGATTTATAAGCATATGTTTGGTGTGTGGAGATAAACCCTTAGCTAATTTCTCATCTTTGCCATCCCTTTAGTTTATTATCTTTACAGTAATTTTCGTAGTTATTTTCATAGTTTAATTTAGAAAATCCAATCCCCTTTTATTTAATTAATTAGGTTGTTAGTTGTCGTTTGGTTATTATTAGTGTTAATTGACAAACCCTCTAATCCCCGGTCTAAAACGATCCCTACTTATTCTATATTACAAATCACAAAGCAGGGTATTAAGTTGTGGGCTACTAAAATAGCGCATCACAAGCCCAATCAAGAACAAAAGACGAATTTGTGTCATTAGATAAGATCGCCTCCATATAGTTGGTAGAATCTCCCAAGACCAGACCAGTTCTCCACCTTTGAGCATAAATCAACATAAGAGCTGCCTCGCCTGCGAAGAATTCAGCCATTGTGCTATCTAAGACTTTACCCGGAATCGAACTAGCCACCGTAGCAAGAACATTACCTTTCAGATCCTTTGCTATGACACCAATAGTACCCTCATGAGAATGTGCAAAGAAGCATGCATCAAAATTAACGATCGCCTTATCAAGGTTCAGCTGTAAGGTAGGCGAAAGAAAAGAGGCCAGGAATGTTAAGACAATGATTTCTGGCGAAATTCAACTGAGTGTTGTTAAGATTAGATGTATTAGCTACAACTGTTGTAGGGGGATCAGCCACGAGATGAAAGGGAAGGAGGGAATGGTGGGAATTGGTGTCAATACAAGCAAATCCCACAATCTGGGGAGTGGTTTTGAGTGCCAGAGTGGGGGGAGAGGTAATCAGGGTTTTAAACCACTGAGAAGACCAGGAGGACCAAATTGTGTCAAGAGTCAAGATAAAAACCCTAGTATTGTCTTATTAAAAACAATGTTGTTCAGAATCTTCCAGATAGAAAGAAGGATAACAGTGAATTTGTGAAACCATTTCATCAGTGGTACTGCGATGTTGGTTGGCTGATTTCCACATAAAATGGAAAGCATCAGAGATGGAAGAGAGGTGAACAGATGGGTGATGCCAGTCAAAAGGAAGAGGGAAAAAAGCCAAAGACGGCTGACCACTTGGCAAAGGCAGAAGAGGTGGACTGAGTCTTCTTCCTGGTTATGACAGAAAATGCATTGGTACTCAATAGGAACATGCACTCTGATCAAATTGGAGGTAGTGGGCAGAATGTTTTTGCTAACTTTCCATAGAAAAAGAATGACACTGGGAAGGGGGGTTTTAATGTGCCAGATATGGCGAAGGATTTTGGGTCCTATGGTGGAAGAGGTGGAAAAAAGAGGCATTGATGAGGAACTAGTCCCATCAATTGAAGAAAAAACATGGGTGGCACTTTTAACCATGAAAATACCTTTTTTGTCACCATTCCATATGATACGATTCGGTCGGGATGTGGCCCTTATACAGACATTGGAAATGTCATTGACCACTGGCACGGGAAAAAAGGAATTAAGAAGCGACATATTTCATGACAATGATGATGTCAAAAAGACATTCCAAAAGTCAGGAATATAGGTAGGGGGTTAGGACCAGGGGATGTAGCACACAATCAGCTAACAGTAGACCCAACTTGACCCACGCGTCATGCCACATATTGGTTTGCTCCCCAGATAAAACTTGCTAATGAACAAATTGTTTCATGAGATTGAGGGCCTTGAGCATGCCTCTCCAGGCAAAGGAGGTTAGAGTGGGAGCTTTAACGAGCTGGAACATTGTTTTAGAAGGGTGGTAAATTGATTTGAGAAGTAGAGACTTCAAAGAATTCGGGGAAGCCCAGGCATTCCTGACATTCTTTGCCAGAAGGGCAAGATTCTTATTCTTGGAAATAGGAATATTAAGACCCCCAAGTTGGCGGGCTTTGGTGATTTTGTCCTAGGTGCACAGATGTTTGCCTTGACCCTCTTCATGGCCATTCCACCAAAAATTGCGAGTACGCGCATCAATTTTTTGAGATAAAACGGAGGGAATAAGGAAAGTGTGCATTGTGTAAACTAGGATAGAATTGAGGACCACTTTGATCATGACTGTGCGGCCAACCTGGGAAATGACTTTGGCTTTCCAAGAAGCCAATCTATTCGAGATTTTTTCGAAAAGGAAGTGGAAGTCCTTGGCTTTATGCTTAGAGAAGAGCAGAGGGGATCCAAGGTATTTTCGAAAGAGTTGAAGGGCTTAGATCTCAGAATTCTGTTAATCATCTTAGCATGTTTAGGGTGAACATCAAAGCTAAAAAAGATAGAAAACTTGTCGAAATTGACTCCTTGGCCAGAGATGATGCAATATTGATGAAGGAGGTCCTTTACTGAGAAGATAGTTAATTGAAGGTGAACGATGTCTGGTCTTGATGCCTTTAATAGTGCTAGAAGCTTCAACTTGTGCCAGGAGGCGAGAGAGCTTCGGAGACCATGATGAAAAAATGGGGGGACAAAGGATCTCCTTGACGAAGACCTCGGAAGGGTTTGAAAGGAGGTAGAGGAGATCCATTAAGAAGGACGTGAAGAGAGGATGTGCATATGCATTGTTCAATAATCTCAATCCATCCCTCAAAGAAACCCAATTGTTTGAAGAATTGGAGGAGGAAGGACCATTCAGCCCGATCATAGGCTTTAGCCATGTCAATTTTAATAGCCATCCATCCCTGAGATTTTCGTTTAAAATGCTTCATTTGAAAGAAAGTCTCATAGGCGATACTGACATTATCCGAGATGGTTAGGAGAGATAATGTTATCTAAGAGCAATTTGAGTCTGTTGGTGAGGATCTTAAAAATAACTTTGTAGACAACATTGCAAAGACCTATAGGGCGAAACTTGTTTGAAGAGACCGAATTACTTACTTTAGGAATCAAGGCAATGAATGTGTCGTTCAGTTTGGAGTCCATCCTCTTGGAAGAGAAAAACTTTTGGACGACAGTGATCACATCAGGACCGACGATGTCCCAATAATGTTGAAAATAACAAACATGAAAACTGTTAGGTCCTGGTGCTTTAAGGTTGCCAATGGAGAAGATTGTATCTTTAATCAGCTCCCTACTGAGAATAGAGAGCAGAAAGGCATTGTCTTTGTCGGAGACAACCGGTTGAAAGAGCTGAAGAATAAATGGATCTAGCATTTGATTGGAAGTCTAAAAAATAGAGGATAATTAATTGGTAAGGACATAACCAATACCTGAGGGTTCAGATTGCCACATGTTATCCTGGTCCTTAAGACACAGAATGAGATTCGATTTGCGGCGCATTAAGGTGGAAATGTGAAAGAATTTGGTGTTTCTATCACCGCTTGACAGCCAGAAAATCCCTGAATTATTGTGCCAGAAAAGTTCTTCATGCTTAAGGAGTTCCTCTAACCGAGATTCTAAAACAGTAATAGCCTCTGCATTGTCCCTAGAAGGAGGGGCATTCTGAAGATCATCAAGTGTGACACGGGTCTCGAGAATACTAGCTTGAATGTTTCGAAAATCCAATTTATTCCATTGGGTAAGGGCATGGCTGAGATTTTTTACCTTAGTGAGGTAGATGTGGGACGAAGATCCATGCCGTCTGGGGATCCAAGAAGAAAATACAACTTGACGGCAACTAGGGTCCCGAGTCCATATATGGAAGAATTTGAAAGATTTTGTTTAAAGGTTAGCCAGGGAAAGAAGTTGTAAAAGAAGGGCCCGATGGTTCGAGGATGGAACATGAATGGATCCGCAAGAGGCCGAAGGGAAAAAACCCATCCAATCCGTTGTGGCTAGAACCCTATCCAATTTAGCTTTAATGCCATATCTATCCTTGCGTTTGTTGGACCAAGTACTGAAAGCCCTTGAGGTGGAGGTCCAAGAGCTGGTTGGCATCTACAAAGTTTCGAAAGTGACTGAGAGTAGAACTAGTGGGAACATGACCGCCCAACTTTTCTGTGGGATTGCAAATGGCGATAAGATCCCCTGGGAGGGGTTGGCAGTTGTAGACCAGTAGCATATAATTCTAGAAGTAAGCTCGGCGAGCCGGGTTTGGTTCGCCATAAACAAAAAGAGCCGAGCATACATTAGTAGAAAAGTAATCAGAAATAGTGCAGTTAAAATAGTATTTACAAAAAGAAATGACTATAAGATTGATACATGCCTTCCAAAAAAGAGATATACCACCAGACTGTCCTAGCGCAGGAACTGAGAGTCCATGTTTAAAGCTCAGCCCCCGGCAAGTACAGTCCATTTTAGAAGAACTGGCCTTGGTTTCCGAGAGAAAGAAAATATCTACATTGAACTGTTGGGAGAGGGTTTTTATTTTTTGGAATGCTTCGGGAGATTCTGCGCCACTAACGTTCCAAGAAAGGATCATGGGGACTGGGGCAACCCGTCTGAGGTGGTTGCCTGAACCTGAGAGAGAGGATTATAGGTAGGAGTTTGGAGAGAGACGTTGACCATAAAATCTACGGCCTGTCCAATTTCTGTATTGGTAGGAATAAAGAGGCTTGCATTAACATCCTGAATTTCTAAGTTCACCATATGCTGTGAGAGAGGGAGTGGGGTTGGCTTCTTGAGCTACCAGAAGTTGAGGATGAACAGATTGATAGAGCTTCTTATTAGGAACTTTCATTGGAGGATCTGAATGGCAGGAGATTATCTTGCGTTTGCCCAACTGTAAGGCAGTTTCTCTCCGAGCTTTGGCTACATTACTAGCTTTTACAGTTTCTTTATGAATACGTCCCATAGAAAGAGGGAATATGGTCGAAGATTCGGAAACTTCAATAGTAGAAGAGGATTGAACACCCTATCCTTTCTTTTTGGAGTGAGAAGATGGCCCTGAACTGCGCCTAGATTTAGCAGGGGTATTTGAGGTAAGAGGGGAAGGCTGGAGAGATGACTCCGAGTCTTCTGATGGTCCCTTAGGGGGGGACGAGTGGTGTGGTGAGTGGTTGCGAGGAGATATGAGTGTTCTCCTGGTGAGAGACTGCAACTGGGGATTGAAGAGAGCAACAGGCCGAAGTAAGGGTGTGGTAACCAGAGAGACGGAGACCGAAGAAGCTAGCCAGAGGGAGGTGTTGAGTCCTGAAGATAACTCAGAAGTCTGTAGTGGCTGAGGTGAAGCTTGAATGAGAGGGCTTGGGAAGGAGAATTGAGTTATTGAGCCTGTGAAAGGTGTTCAATTTGGTGAAGCCAAGGGACCATGTGCTGAAAAAGGACCCCAATTGTAAAGTATTGGACCACCACCACTAGGTTGCATCTGAGAAGGCCAAGTGAAGCCTGATAGTAGGAGTTTTTTTATGGGCCTAAACATGGCCGAAGAATAGTACCAGCAGGCCCGGGAAGAGGATAGCTAAAACAGTGATCCTGTGTGGAGGGAGCAACAGATGCAAGATATGGCGGGTTTGCAGTGCATGAAGAGGAAAGGGTGGGATTAAGGGACCCACTAACAGGATCAAAATTAATAATGGGCTGTTGTTGGTCGTCTTGATGTTGACAACAAACGATGTCACCTGTATGCTCTGTTTACTTTGGTGGTTTAGAAACATGTAGTGGTGATGAAAAGTTAAGGGAGTTGTCCCTCCATCTGACAGGAAGCAGCCACGTGTGAGCTAAGGGAGTTGTCTCCCTCCATCTGACAGGAAGTAGCCATGTGTGCAAGATGGGTTTCCTCCCTTTGCCGAGTTGTGAAAGTGTTGCCAAACCATTCACAGGGAGAAAAGTAATCTTCTGGAATGGAAGAGGGGTGCCCCCTTGCAGGATTGACGTGTCTTGTGATGGTTCGATCAACACCAAACCATTCCCAAGTGATCCAATAGGAGCATGCGGTGGAGCAACAGATAGAGGCATAGCAAGACTGCTGGAAGGAGACTACGCTTGAGTACTGGAAGGAGACATCAAGTGATCGCGTGCAAGAATGAGCACCAAAAGCCATCACTGTATGTCGGCGAGGAATAGGGGTTTGCAAATGATGAATATGTTGGGGGCGAACCGGTGTAGGAGAGAGCAACACTTGCTCCGACAATCCAAGCTCGTCGTGTAAAGGGGAGGGAGATGAAATCTGGCGATTGACCCGGTTCAAGAAGCTGAAGTGTTTCATAATACATAGGGCAAAGTTTCCCAAAAACATGACTGATGAACCCACAACAAAAGTAGAAGGTGGGAGGATCCTCATAACAGAAAAGAACTGTAAATTGTCTCCCGTATTGAACTCCAAATCTGTTTCCATAGTACATGGTAGAGCCTTGGTGACATTTATCCAAACTTTAAACCTTATAAAAGGAATGTTTGGATCTTGAAGAGAAGCTGAATCGATTTCCATTAAATTGCCGAAGCTCGAAGCTAAGAGTTGGATGGCGGAAAACATAGATCTAACCACCTCAAATTGCTCATATGTTTGTATTTGAGAGTTTTCTTCCTAGGTTTTTAGGTAGCGACTACTCCACACCACCATGAACTTTTTTTCTATTAACCCACACCACCATTAAATAGGCTTTTATTCTCTCATGTTTCTCTTCCCTCCATCTCCTCTCCCCTTTCTCTTCTTTCTCGTTTTCAAGGAAGAACACCACCCGCCCCACCTGACACCAGCTGCACCACCCTTTCCCTGCCTTCATTATCCCCTCTCCTATCTTATCATGCACAACCTCTCCCCGCCTTCTTTATCTCCTCCCCTCTTACTCTTATTCTCCTATCTTCTCGTGTTATTCCATCAAAATAATTTCTTAAATTTTTTGCTCATTCATGATGTTAATTCATATAAGTGTCTTTCAAATGTGCCTGACTAATTTCATGCATATAACAAGAATTAAGTGCAGAGATGGAAATTTATGGTTCCCCATCTCTTCACCAACCCACATTGTCTCACAATTCCATTTACAATACAACAAGCAAGACTTGAGAGTGACAAATGAGAGGAAAGTTGAACATGGCTAACTCCTTGCAACCTTAACAAAAAATGACATAAAACAGAACTTTAAAATTAAAAATCTGAAGAAAAAAATTTGGTCAGAGTATGCATTTTCACGCATTCGCATGAGACAATGCAAGTGGAAGTCTCACATTCGCATAGGGCTGGGCAAATATGGGAATCCTATTCACATTGGTCTGGGCAAATTTGAGACCCCCATTCACATTGTAATTGCGAATGGGTGAAAACACACTATTTATTTTCTGGACAGATTTACGCTGACTTTAGTAAAAAGACCATAACTTGCTCATTTCAAAACATTTTCAAATGATTCAAATTGTGTTCATTAGATAAATCATAGTAATACATTTTATGTGTTTAGATGAGCTTGATAATCAATCTCCATCGATCATGTAAGTTGGCCGAAAGTCAGTGACTAGTTCTGTTTTCTTTACTTGACAAATTTGAGTTACTTAGTAAAGTGACCACAACTTGCTCAATTCAAAACATTTTGAACTAATTCAAATTGTGTTTATTACATAACTCTAAGTACTAAAATTTTCATGTTGTGATGAGCTTGAGAATCGGTCTCAATTGAGCAACATATGGTCATTTTATGACAATTACTCAAAACTGTTTAGAAAAACAAATCAGGGTATTGTCTCTTAATTTCGGCCAATTGATACGCTAAATTGAGACCAATTCTCAAGCTCATCAAACATGAAAAATGTAGTATTCTGAGTTACCTAATAAATACTATTTTAATCAATTGAAAATGTTTTGAAATGAGCAAGTTATGGTCATTTTACTAAAGTCGCTCAAATTTGTCCAGTAAAGAAAACAGGGTAGTGTCTTTGACCATTAGCTAACTTATATGATCGATGGAGACCGATTCTCCAGCTCATCAAAACACAAAACATGTAGTAATCTGAGTTATCTAATTAACACAATTTGAATCACTTAAAAATGTTTTGAAATGAGCAAGTTATAGTCCCTTTACTAAAGTCGCGTAAATCAATCCAGAAAAATAAACAAAGTGTATTTTCACCCATTCGCATTGTACAATGTGAATGGGAGTCTCAAATTCGCCCATACGAATGCGAATGGGAGTCCCATATTGGCCCAGCCCTATGCGAATGTGAGACTTTTACTCGCATCGTCCCATGCGAATGTGTGAAAATGCAGACTCTGTCCAGATTTGTTTCTTCAAATTTTGAGTTTTGAAGTTTGTTTAAATTTTACATTGAAGAATGTTGTTGTCATGTTTATTGTTCCACATTTTAGAGTTCGGTTTGGAGTTCAATTTAGTATTTCATTTAATGTTCAAAATTACATGTTGGATAGATTACACACAATTGATCTTTGGAGAGATCTCACATGAACCCTTTGGAACAATGGAAACCTGTTGAGAGAATGGGGGAGATAGGGACGAGTGTGGGAGGAAAGGCGAAGACTATGGGAGAGTGAGTGAAGTGGGAGGGAAGAAGATGTTCAAAATTTGGTGAAAAACAATTGAGAGATTGGCATGAAAAAATATGATTTGGGGGATATGGTTCGAATTTGGGGAAGACAGTGGAGTGGTGAGTCGATTGGGAGGGAAGGAAATCGATTTGGAGGAGATAGTGGAGTGTTGAGTCGTATGGGAGGGAACGAAATCGAATTTGGGGGAGCGCAGTGAGTATGAGAGGGAAGCAATCGAATTGGGGGGAGATGAGTATGGGAGGGATGTCTGCTTATATTGGTGGTATAGGAGAACAGTGATGGTGTGGAAAATAAAGTAGAAGGTGTGGGAGAGTATGGTGGTGTGGGACAGTACTTATGGTGGTGTGAAACAATCTCTGCCAGGTTTTTATGGATCTTAGAACCACAATACAGTGTGGCATGGGTCATCATGGGTTTTGCTGAGGGTAGGAATGACAACGGGGCAAGTCCGTCCCCATCCCGCTAGGGATCGCAGCAGATCCCCGCGTCCATCCCAAGTAATCGTTTACATATTTTTTTTCAAAACCATTCTCGAGTCCCCCCAAATAACCGTTTACATTTTTTTTTAAAACCAGAGTCCACCCCAAATAACTTTTTATATATAATTTTTTCAAAACCATCCCTGAGTCCACCCCGCCCTCTATTTATTATTTGCGATTTTTTGTTGGATAATGAATCCCTGCCCCGCCCAACAGTTGTAGAACATTGGAGGGAGGCGCTGAATTATATTACAATCTCCTTCACTTGTAGTAGCTACATAATACACAACAATGGATAACGAAATTGACAACCGTCAAAGCATTAGGTCTTTGTGTCGCGAACTCATCATCATAAACAAGGAACCAGGCCTTCAATGGATGCTCGAATCCGCTGTCTTCCCCTCATTCACCATCCTCTCTACCTTTAGATGCCTCCACACCCAATCTTCCACTGATCCATTTACTTCTGATTTCGCCAAAGAATCCGTACAACAATACAACACCCCGCACAAAGATGAACACATAGACTCTCTTTGAAGAAGAAGAACAAGAACAAAAAGAAAAAGAAGACGACGGTAGGCAGTAAATGAGACTGCAGTGGTTGGTGGTGGTCCTGTTGGAGGCGTAGAGCGGCAGAAGCAACATTCTCTGTGTGGTATAATGGAGAAAAGAGAGGGAGCGGAAAGTAGGGTTTCTATGTTGAAGGCAGGAAAATAATACAAGTGCAAACTGCTGACTTTGCGAATAGGATAGAAGAATATGAAAGGTTGGTTATTGGCAGCTTTGTGGGCAAGCGCTTGGCATATGGTTATGTCAAAGAGTGGCTGATAAGGTCGTGGGGAATTCGAGAATTTGAGATGAGCATACACGGAGATAAGAATTTTGTATTCAAATTCAAGAAGGAAGAAGATAGAAGTAAGGTATTGGAAATGGGACCTCTGCATATTGCAAGCAGGTTGTTCATCCTTAGGGCCTGGTCACCTTCTATGGACGAGGATGCCTAGGTGCTTACCTCGATACCTATTTGGGTTACACTGAAGACAATTCCTTTATTCCTATGAAATCCAGAGGGTATTCAAAGGATTGCTAGTTTTATTGGAGTGCCTATCATGCTTGACAAAGCTACTGAAGAAAGGACAAGATTAGCGTATGCGAGGGTGTGTGTGGAAGTGGATGTAAACAATCAATTACCCAAAGACATCCCTGTGGTTATCAATGGAGATAAGAAAAAAATAGTTGAAGTTGAGTATGCATGGATTCCTGTTAAATGCAATTCTTGTGCAGTTTTTGGCCATACAAAACAGCAGTGTTCAAAGAGCAAAGAAATTAATACTCCAGGCCATATGGTATGGCAAGCTATGGGTAGGACCCAACCACTAGAGAGACAAAACTCCGATGATTGGACGATCGCCAAGGGTAGACATACATTCAAGTCGAAGACTCAACCCAGTTTAGAGGGGAGTCCAGGGCCTATCACAGGAAAAACAGGGAATGTAACCAGTATAAAGGCTGCCAATGTGGCAGAGCTTAACATACATGATGACCAGAGTGATGCCATAACGCAGAGTCCACAACCATTGATTCTTATCAACCCAATGCTTGAGCGTAGTGCTAATATGGAGGCAAGTGAACACACACCGACTCAGGACAAACAGAACACCACAACAGATAAGCAGAGTAGTAACGAGGAACATGAGCAAGATCCTTCTAGTGAAGAGGTTGTAAGCGATTTGTTTTCAAAATCTTGCACTAAAGATTTTAGTCTCTGCCCTCGAAGATCCTCTAGGGCTAAGAAAACAAACAAAAAGTACAAAGGTTGAATCATTTCCTCCTTAACAAAGGAGACATGGATAAAAAAATAAGAGGTTTATTCTTTGGCCGATGCTAGTTGAAGATTTTTATAGGCCTAGTAACCATGTTCATTCTCACTAGATTTCTCTTACTTGTGAGAGTTTGTTTATGTTTTTTATTGTTTTTTTTGCTTTTGTTTCATTTGTATAAAGGTTTTGGGGTCCTTAAAACCCAGCTCGCTTTCCAAAAAAAAAAAAAGTATTTTAGTAATAATTATATATAAACAATGGCCAAATCCGTGTCCGTCCCAAAATTCATTAAGGCAAATCCAAATCTGTGCCATTCGGCATGGGGCAGGCTGATATCTGTGTGAATTCGCTCCATTGCCAACCCTAGTTGAGGGGATTGGAAGTATATTTGGTCAGTCTTTTGGTTTGATCCATACGCTAGAAGACTTCGAACAAGATTTGTAGTTGATACATAATCATGTAAAATCAGGAAAGAAACCTCAAATTCGTCATAATGGATATAAATGGACATACCTTTCTTCACTATAGAAGGTATGCAAATCTCTGAAAGGAAAAATTCACAACACGACCAATGAAACTTATATTAGTCAAGGAAAGTCTTTGCTCCTCTGGAACAAGTAGTACGTGCAACTTAGCCACATATATAGGTAGAAAAGGTTTTAGAAAAGACTTGTAACAAATTTATAATATCATGAACCACAACTCTCACTAACTAAACTAGTGTTTACAAACCAAACCCCAAAGTTGATCTTTTAGGGTTGAGCTAAAACCCGATCCATAGAGGAAGAGGATTCCCCAGCGACATTATCTTTATCCCCAAGGACAGTGACGTGTGCTAGACCACCATCACAGATGGGTCTATCAACCTGTCCGCATGTGCTCCCTGTCAATTTAAAACCCAAAGGACCCCTCCCCTCTCTGATCCCCATGTGGCTTTATATTCTCTCTAGCTCTATTATTCCACTATGTTACATGATCTTAATCTTGTCTTAGCAAGAACTCTAATTATAACACGAAAAAAAAGCTTGAAAACTTTTTTCCAATTTTGACCCACATGGATACCCATCTCAGCCCAATCACCTTAAGAGCATCTCCTATCATCTCCCTAAAATAGCCAATAAAATCTTCATTTCAATCACCCTCCTAAACAATCATTTATAATAGCTTCACCTTCAATTTTTTCCTAAATTTAGGAAAAAATTAACTATTCCCTATATCTCATATAATATAAAATATTTCTAAATTAAAATCAAATAAAAAATAAAAACAAAAGTATTTAACTAATAGTATAATTAAAAAATAATTATTAATACTAATTTAAATAATGATAATTAATTAATTAAAAAATATTAATAGTATAATTAAAAACAAATTAATACTAATTTAGACAAAAGTAGTTATTAATTTTAAATCAAATAATGATAAAAGTATTAATAGTAATTATTAATACTAATTTAAATAATAGTATAATTAAAATAATAATTATCTAAATAATTATATAAAAAGTGGAAGATATATTTAAATAATGATAAAAAAATTTAATTATTAATACTAATTTTTTTTAAAACTCTCAAAATTTTTAATTAGTCAAATTTAAATTAAGTTGAAATTAATAATAATATAATTAAAAAAGTATCTAAATAATAGTATAATGGAAAATAATAATATTATATATTTAAGTTGAAATTAATAATAATATATATTTAATAATATAATTGAAAGTAATATAATTATTAAGTTGAAATTAATAATAGTATAATTGAAATAAAATTAGTATAGAAATTTTGAAAATATATTAAAATAATGATAAAAAAAAATTAAAATAGGGGATGTGGTTGGAGTGGTAAAGAAATAGAAAAACCCCTAAATTAGCTTTTGGTTAAAATAGGGAATGATTTATCCTCCATTTTAACTTTTACCATTGGAGACGCTCTAAGTGATCAAAAACCCCAAGGGACCCTAACCTTCAATTTCCCATACTCAAAGTTAACTGAATGCTCGCAGGGTTTCACAGATTCCAACCTCAAGTTCCATGTTCTCTCACCCCCATCTCACATTCTTCGCTTATTCTAACACATTCTTGCCAGTATTCACATTCCTTCAAACCATATAAAAAAAGTGTCAAATTGTAGGTTTAATTATCAAGCACAGGTACCCCCTACAAATTTTATATACAGTAGACCACATTTTCTTAAAAAAAATAAAATAAAATAAAATCGACATGCAGTCGGTTCCATGGTAAGACCCCGTTGGATATCATCAGATGTCCTTGAGATGTACCTGAGTGTATCAATCCAACGGTGTTCAATAGGGTCTTCCCGTGTGGGGACAGGCTGTATAAAAAAATAAAAAATAAAAAAAAAATAAAAAATAAAAAATAAAAAATAAAAAATAAAAAATAAAAAATAAAAACTAAAAGCTAAAAACTAAAAACTAAAAAATAAAAAAAATTCCCCTACCCTTTTACCTATTTTATTGTTTCATTTTGTTCATTGGGTTATAACAATTGGGAATGCTGAAATGCTGAATCAGTGATGAATAAGAGATGGCAGGGGATTCTGATTCCTTTATAGGGTTTTGTGGTTGGACCACCCTGGATATAGTGCCCTCTCACTACTTGCCAACATGGGTTTTTATGTATTCTAGGGTTTGGGGTTTGTAAATTAACTCTTTGTCTAATCTTTGTTTAGAAAGTGTTCAAAGTACCATGACCTCATGAGGTTAGTTAGTAAACTTTTTTCAGCTGTCATTAAGTGTGGTTGAGATGGAACAGTAAAGGGGATTACTTGTTTAATATGACATTAGTTATCGATTTGATCATTGAACAATGCGAAAACAACTGCATGTGGAAATCTGGTGTATTTGTCGATAGATGCCCACGTTAATATTTTAAATCAATCTTTAGTCTAATTAGCTCCAAGTTCTATGTCATTTGAGGATATGATGACGCTAGAATTTTAGTGCACACCCACCAAACATGTACCCTGGACCAGGCACCGTAGTCGTGCTCGAGTGCACATGTTAGGCACTAAAACAAGAGTCTTAGACTCCCTTATCAAGCATCCGTGAAGAATTGTATTGAAATATTATTGTATTGTTGTTGTTGTCTGAATACAAGCTTATAAACCTAACTCTGATCTAACCATGTTGAGATAGAAAATCTAAGACTTCTATTCTATTATGATTTTTCTAACATATCTTATTTTGTAACACTTTCCTATTCTGTAGCATATGTAGACTTCTATTCTTTAACACTCCCAATCAAGTTGGAATATATGTTTGTAATACCCAACTTGCTAAGAAGATTATCAAATTGATAAGTGCTCAAAGCTTTAGTGAACAAATCTACCCGTTGATGTAATGTTCCAACATGCTCAGTCTAAATAGTACCCTCTTGTATCTTTTCTTTAATCAAATGACAATCAATTTCTATATGCTTCGTTCGCTCATGAAAAATCGAATTAGATGCAATATAGAGTGCAACCTTGTTGTCACAAAACAAGAAAACTGTCTGAAGATGATTAATGTGCAAATCATTAAGAATGTACCTCAACCAGGTTAACTCACAACATGTAAAAGCCATAACCCTATATTCAACTTCAGCTGTAGATCTTGTCACTGTAGTTTGTTTATTAGCTTTTCGAGAAATTGGTGAATCGTCAAGCATGACACAATAACCTGTAATGGATCTCCTAGTATCTCTACATCTAGCCCAATCTGCATCACAATAAGCTTCTGACTATAATGAGCTAGTGGAAGAGAAAAAAAAAATACCTGATATACCTCAAGACCTTGTGTGCAGCATCCAAATGTGGTATTCTGGGCTTGTCCATAAATTGACTTAGGACATGTACTGAATAAACCAAATCTGGTCTCGTAACCATTAAGTATATCAACCTTCCAACAAGTCTGCGGTATGTTGCGGGATTTGGTAGTAAATTTCCATCATCCTGTGTGAGCACCAAGTTTTGATCCATAGGATAACGTGAAGATTTTGCTCCAAGATACCATGTGTCCTCCAATATTTCAAGTGTATATTTTCGTTGAGATAAAACAATCCATTTGGATGACCTCGCGACTTCAATGCCAATGAAATATTTCAATTTTCCTAAATCTTTGAGCTTGAACTTTGCTGCCAGAAATTTCTTTGTTTCTTCAATGTATTGGAGATCATTACCTGCCAATATTACATCATCAACATATACGAGAATTGTAGTAAAGTTGTTACCTTTGGATCGGACGAATAATGAGTAATCAGCCTTAGATTGATTGTAGCCGGCTGATATGAGAGCAGAAGATAACTTAAGGAACCATTGTCTCAAGGCTTGCTTGTGACCATATAAGGACTTGTTCAACTTGCATACTCGAGTCTCCTCCTTTCAGTCGAATCCAGGAGGAAGACTCATGTACACATCCTCAAAAATATCACCATAAAGAAAATCATTGTTGACATCAAGTTGACATAAATGCCAACCCTATGTGGCTATAAGAGCAAGGAGAATACAAACAGTAGTCAATTTAGCAACAGAAGCAAATGTCTCTTTGTAATCAATATATTCAATTTGACTGTATCCTTTAGCCATAAGACGGGCTTTGTAGCGCTCAACACTACCATCTGGATTAAGTTTGATCTTATAGACCCATTTACAACCAACTGGATGCTTGCCAGGAGGAAGAGGTTGTAGAGTCAAAGTGTTATTGATTCTAGAGCATCAATCTCACTTCTCATGGCTTGACGCCACTTTGGATCCTGCATAGCCCGCATAAAACTGGTGGGTTCTTTGATTAAAGAAAGGGAAGTGGTGTAAGCCTTGTGAGAGGTGGATAAATGGTCATAGGAAAGAAAATCAGAAAGGGGGTAAACAATACATGTAGAAGGCCCAATGTTTGAAGGAGATGAGTGAGACGATTGGGAAGGCAATCGAGCATCAAAATGATATTGTTGAAGATAAGATGGTTCACGGGTGGCACGAGTGGAGGTGCGAGGTGGGGGAGGGGGGTCTTCTAAGGGTGAAACAGGGGCATGGGCAGGGGCGACCGCTTGGGTTTGGGTTTCCGCCCTATCGGTGACTGAGACATCGGATTGGGCGACCGGTCGGTGGGAGTGGTCTGAATGGTTAGAGAATGGCATTGTCGGAGGATAAAAAAGTGGAGCATGAGCGACTGGTCGAGGAAGTGTGTCGGATCGATCAGTGAGATGATTGTCCATTTTGTTAGAAAAATAAGGAAAAGTCTCCTCATGAAAGATGACGTCACGAGAAACAATGATATTTTTGTGAGTGAGATCATAGACTTTGTATCATTTTTGCCCGTGAGGGTATCCAAGAAAGATACATTGACTAGAATGAGTATCAAATTTGCTAGGACATTGGGTATGTGTGGAAGCGAAACATAGACAACCAAAGACTCGAATGTGAGAATAGTTGAGTTGTTTATTAAAGAGAAGTTCAAAAAGCGTTTTGCCTTTAAGAACAGAGGACGATGTGCGATTAATGAGATAGGCAGCGGTGAGAATTGCTTCTCCCCAAAAATGTTTAGGGAGATGTACTTGAAACAAAAGAGCATGAGTGACATTCAAAAGATGTCAATGTTTGCGTTTCGCCACCCCATTTTGTTGGGGCGTAGAGACACAAGAAGTTTGATGGGTAATGCCTTTTGTAGCATAAAAATCATTGAGGAAAAATTCAAATCCATTACCACTGCGAATGATTTGAATTTTGGAAGAAAATTGGGTTTCAACATAATTAATGAATGAAATTAAGAGTGTGCGTGTGTTAGACTTGTGTTTCATGAGATAAATCCAAGTGCATCGTGTATAATCATCAACAATGGTGAGAAAATAACGCGCTTCAGAAAGGGAATGAACGTAATATTCTCCCCAAATGTCAACATGTAAAAAGAAAAAAAGGAGTAGTACTCGAAATATGGGATGAAAGAAATTTATTTCTAGTTTATTTGGCCAAAGGACAAATAACACATTTATTGGAAACACAAGTACTAGCATCACGAAAAGAGACAAGAAGATAGAGAGTTTTGTCTGAAAGGTGACCTAGGCGGTTGTGCCATAACATAAGGTTGTTGTCTTGAGTGATGTGACAAGTAGTGGAATTTGTGGTGGCGATGTCATCTAGGTAGTACAAACCATCAAGCTCAGTTGTTGTCCCAATCATCTTCCCCGAACGAAGGTCCTGTATAAGACAAAAATTGTTGAGAAAAATGATGAAAAAAGGGAATGTTTTGTGAGTTTGCTAATGGAAATTAAATTGAGATTAAAAGAGAGAACACAAAGAACATCATGCAAGGTAAAAACATAAGAGAAAGTCATGGTACCAATATGTGTAACAACAGCAAGTGTACCATCAGGAAGCTCAACAGTTCGATCGTGGACGGGTTTGGAAAATGTGAGTAAATGAGGGTTATGAACTATATGATCAGTGGCGCCGCTATCAAGGATCCAAGATGAACGAGAGCCATGAGATTTGATAGAGAGTATTTTACCTGTTAACTCTGTAATAGAAAAATCATTACCAATATTGCGAGCCTTGGACTTGTTGTATGGTGATGTCGTGGTATTGGAACCACTGCTTGTATTGTCGCTCATGTTGGTGGCGAGTACGTAGTGTACTGGTGGATTTGAATAAACCTTGGGGTTGTTAATAATCTGATTTCTTCCTTAAGCTAATAATATATATATATATATATATATATATATATATATATATATTTTTTTTTTTTTTTCGCTTTGCTTCACTTGAGCATAATAGATGGAAAGCTGAGGCTGATTCGATGCAATGAAGAGCTGAGGCTGATTCAAAGATCTTCTTCTGATGATGGATGACGATGGAGATGAGATCTTCTTTGCATAAAAGCTTTATTTCTTATTTGAAGAAAGTAGAGAAAGATGATGTTCTGATGATGGATTGGTATGTTGATGATGTTCGGGATTGTTGGGGTGTCGATAGCACGTGAAGGATGAAAACCCCTTCTCTTCTTCTTCTGATCTTCGATCTGCTGCTTGGGTTTAGAACTACTGTGAGAAGAGTCTGCGAGATAGAGAGGATACAGTTTGCAATCGTGCGGTGTTAGACGGTGATGGCGAGAGGTTTCAAGATAGAGGATCGTCTGGCTGTGGCAGTTGTGTGAAGGCTATTGAGGCCAAAATTAGATCAGTCAAGGAGATGGTAGAGTTGGTCAGGTGATCGGGCTCTGTGGTGATGGAGATTGAAGGCTTGTTGTGTGATTGCGAGCAGAATAAGAAATATCAAGCGAGAGATGGAAGATGGTGTGAACTGAGTGGATGAAGAGATTAAGGGTGATAGACGAGTTGGATTTGTGCGTGATGTGATGATGGCGATGGGGTCGACTGGTCCGCGATGGATGGATTAAGGTGATGTTGTTGCAAGGAGGGGTTATCGGCGTGGCGGCTCGAGTTTAGTTAACCAGAAAAACGATGATCTGATACCACGTAAAGAATTGTATTGAAATATTATTGTATTGTTGTTGTTGTTGTCTGAATACAAGCTTATAAAGCTAACTCTAACCTAACCTTATGAGATAGGAAACCTAAGACTTCTATTCTATTATTACTTTCCTAGCATATCCTATTTTGTAACACTTTTCTATTATGTAACATAGGTAGACTTCTATTCTTTAACAGCATCGAAGACAATAAGCAGAAATTTCTCTAACATGTCCATGACATTCCTTTTGTAAAATTGCAGCAAGAACTTGTAATTTTATTGTATTTTCAGTGCTTAAGGAGACTGAACAGATCAGTGCAACTAACTAAGATGTTTATATGCTAGATCTTGCTCCTTTGTAGATGTTTATTTATTAAATTAGGAACACATGCATTGATATCAGGCACAAGCTTATCAACATACTGGATAAGCAATAGATCGATCACATGCTAGCAGAAGAATAATTAATTTATCCAAGTTTTCGAAAATATTATGTAAATATATTGGGACCACTGTTGGTATTCGTTGACCGTCTAGTTGTGTTCCTTTCTCCACAAGCATATTTAGACCAAAGTCTACTCCGTTGGTTGCATGCAAACTAATAAGTGAATGGCCGGGATTGCTTGTTGCAGATCGATACAAGTAATTGCCCTTGTTAAAAACTCGTGTATCTGAAAAATTACTTGACCTAGGCTACATTGGTTTTAAAGTTGCGATTCTAAGGTTTGTGATAGTTTCTATTTAGCGGCCTAGCTCAGAGAAAAATTAAAATGTTCCGAATAGCTTCTAATTAGTATTTGACAGCAAATTACACACGAACTTGTTCAGACCTGTGAGTCACGTTCATTGTTATTTTATAAATATGCTTTAGTACTGACTTATTAATATATGCCAACATCGTCCAGGGAAAGTTTCATCCTTTCGGCGATGACGAAAACCAAGATCCATAAAATATAAACTCGTTCCAAAAGTACCAAAAATTAAGGTTTGACAACTTGTTGAGTGTTGATGATATATCAATCTCTATGAAAGGGAACATGACCCCTGAGTTTTGCTATAATACGAACATGTTGGAATGAGTATTGTAGAAAGTTTGTTTGGTGGAAGTAGAAAGGGTCCAAGGGGAATCTTGGTTAATGATATTAAACCCACAGTGTGCATGCATTGTCCGATGAAAAGAGAGTTGAAAGATGGTCAGAGTCTCTGAGGGGGATGTACCCTTCATCACCTAGCTCACTCCACTTCCACATGACAGAGAGCCAGAGATGAGCTAGATTAATGGGGGTTTTCATTCATCAGTTTCATTACAAGAGGATTTGTAAATTTGATGCTCAAACGGTTGCAGGGTTTTCAATGTTGTTTCAATGTACATGATGCTTTGAAAGTGTTGCCAACCCTGACTCAAATGTGGCCTTTTTCGTCCATATCACGTGCCTTTCTCTTCTTCGTGAAACTAGTATAAGAAGTGAAATTAGGGGAAGAAAGGCAAACCAGCGAAACTAGTTGATGTCTTTCAGTCATGCATTAGCCAATTGGTAACCGACCACAAAAAAAATTTTAAAAAATTAAACAAGGCCTGCGAACAAATCCCTCCAACCAAAAAAGGGTTAAGTTTCCACTATCTGATCAAGGGCTTCCACAAACGATCTGAAGGAATCTTCTACGAATCCGAATGCCTCATCGTTTAGGAATTAACTGTATCACAAGGCCTTAACCACTCGACCATAACCCCTTTGGCGCTATTCAGATCTTCAATTAGAGAGAATCAATGTTTGTTACAGTAAAGCAAGCGGTGGTCGATGGGTACCTCGTGTTGTGCTCATGGATTTGAAGTCGGGTACAATGGATTCACTCAGATCTAGACAGTAAGTAAAGCAAGCGAAACTTTTGCTCTCTTTTGTCTCTCCAACCCTTCTTGCTTCTTCTTCTTCTTCACTGTAAACACCACAACACACACTCAAACACACGAACACTTGTCCCTTTCTCTTCTGGACCGACTCAATTCATAGGTCGGCACCGCCAGTGAGGGATCTGGGCGGCCATTTGGTCGAGATCCGAATATCGCCATGTCTTTCGGTAGGTATATGGCCTATTCGTCGTCTCCATCCACCTCTCCTCAATCGCCTCACCTATCTGGAATTCGCTGTGCTACCAACGCTCTTGCTGTCGAGCAAGTCAAGTAATAATCCTCTCTCTCTTCTTCTTCTTCTTCTCCTTCTGTTCTCCTGTGTTCAATTCGCTAGATGATCCATCGATTCAATGGTTTAGAAAAACTTGTTAGTTTATCCATGTGTTTTTGTTGATTAGGTTCTTGAAAGTTGGACGATCTGATTAATAGTTTGAATGTTCAATTCGATCGAATTTGATCTTGAATTAGATTGCAACTGCGTCATGTTTGCAAAGCATTTTGAGCCCTTAATTCTTGCTTTTGTATACATAGTTCAATTTCAAGTTTGTACATTTTGGAGTTCATTAAAGATGGAGCTACGTGATGGATTCAATGGACATGCCGACAAAGTCTACTACATCAGAGGCCGACCCTCGCCTTCTCAAAGCCATCAAATCTCTCACATTTGACTTGCCCACCACGAAACCCTGATCCGCAGCATGTAGACTAACACTCTCAGGTACGTGTTCTTCTTCTACTACTACTCTCATCCATTTGTTGTTTTCACCTCTATAAATCAATTTACATCAACAGAGTTACCCAGTTGAAAACTATCAAATCCTCTAGAGGAAGAACAAATATCCATTTGGTCAAATGTCACTGGTTTTCTCTCTAATAATGAAAAAACACAAAGAAAAGAAAGCAAATCTATGATTTTGAATGTATTTTGCAGGTAAGGTACCTTAAACTTCTCATAATTTGATTGGGGTGTCTAGTTCTTGAATATACTCTTTGAGGAACTAAGTTGTTTTATGAGTTTTTGACATCAATGGGGTTGGTCGTGTTGTGGGAAAGATGATATCTATTTCTCTCCATTTCAATGGAGGTGTAAAAATTGCACCAACCAACAAAATCAACAAAAGTTCAAGAGAGAGACTTGACACTTCACTACTTCATCTCAATCTTGGATTTAATGAAAATATTGTTGTGTTTGTATTCTAATGTGCTTTTTATGTCAGTGTACCTTTGGTGCTAAGGAAGGGGGGAGGGTTGAATGAATATGGCATTAGGTAAGGCTCTGAATGGGTGGTGGAAATTTCTAACCTCATTCAGTATGAAACATGATGAAAACTAGTGAATCATCCACGTTTTACTGGCGCGCTTGCACGTGTTAATCATTGTTTAGTGTTTGAATTTTGAAGTAACATTCATAGATGAATTATATGTCTCAGATAAGATTCATTGTTCTTCATCAAAATATACATTTGCAATTGAGCTCTACGATGTGTAAAAATAAGACATAAAATATATGTTTTTATATGCCACGGTCAGCAATCAGTAAGTAATGGAATTATTATAAGCTGCTGTTTATTGTGCTAAAGCTATAATGCACCCAAAAATTGTAAATTTGTTAACGGATTTTAGTGATCACATAAAGGGCACTGCAGGAATATGTGAATGTCCATTGTGATGGCCTTGGCAAAATTTATTTATTTAAAATATCATGGATGCCATGTATAGTTTCAAAGATAACATACATAGTAGGAATTAAATAACGAGAGATTCTAGCTGGCCTGGGTCGAGCGCCTGGGAGGCTCCTTGGCACGTGCCAAGGAGGGTGTCTTGCACGTGCTCGACTAAAGTTTCAAAAAAAAAAAAAAAAAAAAAAGCGGGAAATGAAATTTGAACTTTCTTGCTGAAATTTAAGAGGGAGGGATGGATAAAAAAAAAACAGAGAAAAACAGAGAGAGGAGGAAGACCTCTCTCCTCCTTCCACCAAGGATTTTGCCATTGCTGCATGATTTGGCACAACAAATGGTTCAGGCTGGTCACCAACAACAATTGCACAAAATGATATTCTCCATAGAGTGTCTCAAGCTAGCTTCTTCTGAGCATCACTTTCACCCATCTACCTATAAAAACAGGTATTTTTTGGTAGGATTTTTGCAGTTATGTTTGACGTAGGCTTTGTTTTTTGGTAGTGACATAGAGAGATTGCAAAAAAAAGAGAAACCCCATTCCATTTTTCTATAACCAAACTTCCCAAAAAAAGATTACAGCAACAGAAGCAGGCATGGAGATTAGAGTGAGATTCAAAAGAGAAAAACCCACTTTCTGACTCATATCCTGATAGAGTTCTTGTTCTTCTCTCAGTATTTAATCTCAGTTTCTGTTTCCTTTAAGAAGGAAAGAAGAGAAGGAAGGAAGGAAGTTTATTGATAGATAATGTGGAGAAAGCTGTGTTATGTACATTTGGTGACCAAGATTTGCAATCTCTGCAGCATGCCTGGCCTTTGTTACAATGCTCATGCACATCTTCATAATGTTCTCTCAATCAGACCGCTCTACCTCTGCTAAGGCAGCTGAAGCTCTATTGCACTCTACCTCTGCTAAGGTGACTGAAGCACTATCGAAGTCCATGGAGGGAGTTTCTTCAGATGCTAACCAAGACAAACAACATTGATTCAGCACATAAGAGGATGATTGGGAAGCTTGCAGTGAATTCCATCAAATGCTTCTTTTTTTTTGAATTTCCAGTGATACATGGGGCACACTTATGTGCTGCCCTTGTTTTTCTTTACAGTTAGTCTTGCTGAAAAAAATTCTGATACAATGTTTATAAATTAATTTCAGTTCTCTCTTTTGTATTTGTTTTCCCATGTAAGGTTAAGTGCCACTGAAGTATTTATGACTTGTAGCATCAAATGCATCCACATTCTATATCACCAGGGCCACCAAGTTCCCCTATGAATACTACTTCTCCCTACAGCTAAATACACCACACCACACCCTAAGGGATCATTAAACTCACATCCTCCCAAGATGGATGGGTGCTATTGAGCCTATGCTTCATATGCGATTTTCTTTCTTCATTAGTTTTGTTTTTTTTAGTTGCATTGACCCTGTGCACACATCTAAACAATTACAAGAATTGTAGAGAACAAAAAATCACCATAATTTATTGAATCTATATACTTCAACTTGTATCATAATGAAGAGTATCAAATTGATGATTATTTGTATATGGCAGCAAATAATATTTTTGCATGAAAAGCTCACGAAACATAGGTATCATAATGATTATATCATATCAAACTACTACAAATCCGAATACACAAACACTTGTGGTTTTCAACCAACATGTAACATGACTTCCTTTATGAGGAATACTTCAAGCTCCATGTACTTAAGTTTAAGTTCATCACTGTCCAATTTCCTAGGTATTGGATAAAGATCTCATCATGCAAGGGAGGCTGTGCAGGGTATTGGACGAACTCCTTTACTTGTACATGTATTTCGCATCAATGTAACTCACGTAATCAAATAAATGAATACAGATCATTGCTCAGTTAAGCAATTACAGAGTTTTCATTCTTATTCATTCTTCATAGTTTCTAACTTAATCAATGCTATAAGAACCAGATATTTAGGGAGTTCTTGCATAAGGAGTATGGAGGTCCGGGAACGCTGTTGGTGGAACCTTTCACAGACATGCTAGTTGCCATTAAGGAGAAGGAACTGCCTGGAGCACCAGTCGCTGCTCGAGCAGCATTATTGTGGGCTCAAAATTATATTGATAAAGACTGGGATACTTGGACCTCCCAACCACCACAATGACCCATTTTGTATTCGTCTCTATACGAAATGCATGTCAACATACTCTTGGGGTCTCCCGATTCAGACGTTCCAGCTTTCCTATCAACTATGAGTACAAGCCAAATAGACACTATCGAAAATGTATTTCCTTCATTTACAAATCATTCTATGTATTAGTTGAGGCAGACATACAAATGACATCCCACAATGTGTCCGGAGAGTGTACCAAATGTGGGCAGCTCTACCCCGCAGTTAGGAGCAAAGATCTCAGGAAAGTCATCTTCTGGAGGGTGGCAGTTCATAGTGTTGTTGCTATTGCAGCTTCCTTTGCATTCCTTGATATATTGCAAAGCTATGCACCCAAGGCCAGGATTATCAGTCAGTCTTGGAAGTTTTTGCTGTGTTCGGTTTGTGTTGATGATACTGACAAGCTCATTTGCAGGGTTCTCTGTGTAGTAGCACAAACTAATTTGTCAGATGATCAAAAGTGTAAACAATGATGAATAGTTCATTTTATTAGCCCTCTCAAATGTATCTATGCTCTTTCTGTTCTGAATAAATTCATTAAATTGAACTGTGGTAACTGTTAGTGCTGAACTAACAAGGAAAAACAAGAAATAATCAAAGAGGAGATAGTTGAATTACCATGTTTCTTGGCTGAAATCAGGGTGAACAGCAATAGGTGTGAAATACCAAGAAGCATAAACCACCTGCAGCAACACAGCTTTCTCCACATTATCTATCAATAAACTTCCTTCCTTCCTTCTCTTCTTTCCTTCTTAAAGGAAACAGAAACTGAGATTAAATACTGAGAGAAGAACAAGAACTCTATCAGGATAGGAGTCAGAAAATGGGTTTTTCTCTTTTGAATCTCACTCTAATCTCCATGCCTGCTTCTGTTGCTGTAATCTTTTTTTGGGAAGTTTGGTTATAGAAAAATGGAATGGGGTTTCTCTTTTTTTTGCAATCTCTCTATGTCACTACCAAAAAACAAAGCCTACGTCAAACATAACTGCAAAAATCCTACCAAAAAATACCTGTTTTTATAGGTAGATGGGTGAAAGTGATGCTCAGAAGTAGCTAGCTTGAGACACTCTATGGAGAATATCATTTTGTGCAATTGTTGTTGGTGACCAGCCTGAACCATTTGTTGTGCCAAATCATGCAGCAATGGAAAAATCCTTGGTGGAAGGAGGAGAGATGAAGGAGGAGAGAGGTCTTCCTCCTCTCTCTGTTTTTCTCTGTTTTTTTTTATCCATCCCTCCCTCTTAAATTTCAGCAAGAAAGTTCAAATTTCATTTCCCGCTTTTTTTTTTTTTTTTTTGAAACTTTAGTCGAGCACGTGCAAGACACCCTCCTTGGCACGTGCCAAGGAGCCTCCCAGGCGGCCACCCAGGCGCTCGACCCAGGCCAGCTAGAATCTCTCTTAAATAACATCTGTTGTTTAGTTTGGATTTTGTACTGAATGGTTAAAGAGAGAAAAGGCATGGTGTTCGACAACTTATGAGTGATTGGGCAGATGGACCTTCATATGTGACTCAATGTCCTGTACAAATCGTGTAGTGCTATGTGTACAACTTCACAATCACTGGGCAAAGAGGGACTTTTTTCTGGCATGTTCATATCTCCTGGCTAGAGCTACACTATACGGACCCACCATCATCCTTCCAAAGCGCAGTGATTTACTGTTGAAAAGATGACTTTTTAAAATAAAAGAAAATGATTGTGTATCTGGTTTCGATCTCTGAATATCTCTCTAATTTTAGTCTCACATCTTCTATACAACTCATTGTGATAGAGTTTATAAGGTGATTGTTTGAACTTGGGTTTGGACCCCTTGGGGGTACCACATTTTTGTGAGGAGGGGAGAGTGGAGAGATAGACTCTCGCACCCGCAGCTGCCACCGTTCGTCCGGTCGGGTCGGGTCATTTAGAGAGCAACCCATTCTTTCTTTTTGCTGAAAATTTATTTAAATGAAAATAAACTTTTTAATAGCTGCAGATAGACTGAATCTAGACGGGATTTTGTATCCTCTCTCACACGTTTTTCATGCCGTAGTTTTCACGCCATACATTGCGCCCACGTTTTCCATGTGATTTTGTGTCCATGCATCTAGACGGAATTTGTCCATGTATCTAGACGTCTTCCTAAACCCCACATGTTTATCACGTTTTTTACTTAATTGAATTCTCCACGCGATGTATCTAGTCGTGTTTTTGTATTTCAACGAATGTATTTTCTCCCTATAAATACAACACAACTTAGAGTTTAGATATACAAGAAGAGAAAAACAAAACATTTTGCAAAACAAGAGTTTTTCTTTTGCAATAAGAGAGAATAAAACATTTTCGTTTTGCAATTAGTTTTTCGTTTAGCATTTCAATCAAAGAAGAGTTTTTCTTGTTGATTTATACACATTGTATTGGTGATTCCGAGCAAACAAGAGATTAAGGGTGGATAATATTTCGTTCATCAACAATGCAATTGTTTGAACGAGACAGAGAAGATTCTGGGCTGTTTTATCCTGGGACGGCGGGGCTACTACACTACTTGCACATTTTTGGGCAGAGCCGCGAAACGTCTTAAAGAGAGCGACCTAGTCCGCGACTCAATCCAAGAACAATTGGTACCTTCGTTCCTATCTTTTAATTTGAATTACTCAGCATTTACAACAATTTTAAGACGTATTATATTTCTGCCATGACTACAATTATTGAACTTGCTGCAAAAGACTTTAACAGGCCCTTCCGCTTTGAGGGCCAACATTTTAAAAGATGGAGACAAAAGATGTTGTTTTTCCTAACAACACAAAATGTTGCATATGTTTGTAATATTGAAAAACCTAAATTGCCTGCTGAACCTGATGAAACCCATACTAAAGAATTAGATCGGTGGATTGAAGATGATTTTTTGTGTAAAAAATTTATCTTGAATGGTCTTTCTGGTGATCTATATGATTATTATTGTTCTGAAAAAATTGCTAAGGATATTTGGGAAACCCTTTGGAAAAAATATGACATTGAAGAGGCTGGCATAAAGAAATATGTTGTCAGTCGTTATCTGAAATTCCAAATGACTGATGATAAGTCTGTGGAAACCCAATCACACGAGCTTCAAAAAATTGCTCATGAAATTATATCTGAGGGGATGACTTTAAATGAGCAATTTCAAGTAGCTGTTGTGATAGACAAATTGCCCCCTAGCTGGAAAGATTTTAAGAATGTCCTTATGTATAAAATCAAAGAGTTTTCCCTAGAAAGCATGATTACCCAACTTCGGATTGAGGTGGAAGCTTGAAAACAAGATCAGAAAGATGAAGTTTTGATTATTTCAAACCCAAAAAAATCTACTTCTGTGGCTCTAAAACCCAATGGAAAGACTATGAAAAATCAGAGTCAAAATAAAAATCGAAATCATCAGAACCGGAACAACCAGAATCGCAACCAAAAGAATCAGAATCCTCCGCGAAATCAGAATGGACAAAAACACATCTCAATGACTGAATCAGCACAGTTCCTTTGCTACACCTGTGGTAGGCCAGGGCATATGGCCAGGAACTGCCGGAATGGATCTCGTCCTGCACCTTAGGCGAACCTAACCGAAGACCAACTTATTGCCATGATCTTTGAGATCAACTTTGTTGGTGGATCCGAGGGATGGTGGGTTGACACTGGTGCTTCTCGACATGTCTGCTATGATCGAGAAATGTTCAAGTCCTATTCTGAAGCTGAGGACAAGAAAGTGTTGTTGGGTGATTCCCACTCTACTATCGTTGTTGGAACTGGAGTAGTAGAACTGAAGTTTTCCTCTGGAAAGACTGTTATCCTGAAGGATGTTCTGCATACTCCAGAGATGAGGAAGAACTTAGTCTCTGGTTACCTTCTGAACAAGGCTGGGTTTACTCAAATTATAGGGGCTGATTTGTAAACTATCACGAAGAATAATGTATTTGTGGGGAAGGGGTATGCCACTGATGGAATGTTTAAGTTAAATGTTGATGCTAATAAAATTTCTAGTTCTGCTTACATGTTGTGTACTTTTAATATTTGGCATGCTAGACTCTATTATGTTAATAAGCGTATTATTAAAAACATGAGTAACTTAGGATTAATTTCAAAATGGTCCTTCAATGATTTTGAAAAGTGCAACTATTTTAGCCAAGCTAAGATAACCAAAACACCACATAAATCTGTTGTTAGAGAATCTGAACCCTTAGATTTGATACACTCAGATATATGTGAACTTGATGGTGTTTTGACTAGAAATGGAAAACGTTATTTTATTACGTTTATTGATGATTGTTCTGATTATACCTTCGTCTATTTAATGAAAAATAAGAGTGAAGTCTTTGACATGTTTAAATTATTTTTGACTGAAGTTGAAAATCAATATAATAGAAAGATTAAGAGACTTAGGAGTGATAGAGGCACTTAATATGATAGCAGTACTTTCATAGAGTTTTATAATTCTCAAGGAATTATTCATGAAACAACTGCACCGTATTCTCCTGAGATGAATGGTAAAACTGAAAGGAAAAATAGAACTCTTACTGAGTTAGTAGTTGTCATTCTACTTAACTCCGATGCTGCATCGCACTGGTGGGGAGAAATTATTTTGACGGTCTGTTACGTGCTAAATAGAGTCCCAAAATCGAAAAGCAAAACCTTTCCTTATGAGATTTTGAAAAAGAGACAACCAAACTTGTCATATTTGAAAACTTGGGATTGTTTAGCTTATGTTAGAATTCCTGATCCTAAAAGGAATAAGCTTGCCAGTAGGGCATATGAATGTGTATTCATAGGATATGCCATGAACAACAAAGCTTATAGATTCTATAATCTTAAAGATCACGTTATTATAGAATCAAACGATGTTGACTTCTATGAAGATAAATTTCCTTTTATTTCGAGGAATAGTGGGGGTACATCCTCAAACAACGTGTCTTTGATCAGGATGAATGAAACCAGTAAAGCCACAGAATCTGAGCCTAGGAGAAGTAAACGGAAACGAACTTCTAAAAACTTTGGCCCCGATTACTATGTCTTTTCAGTCGAGGAGGATCCCCTTACTTTTCAAGAAGCCTTATCCTCTATAGATGCCAATTTTTGGGAAGAGGCTATTGATGATGAAATGTACTCTCTTGAGTCTAATAGGACCTAGCATTTAGTTGATTTTCCACCAAGTTGCAAGACAATAGGATGTAAATGGGTTTTTAAGAAGAAATTGAAACCCGATGGTAATGTTGAAAAGTTTAAGGCTCGACTTGTAGCCAAAGGGTATAGACAGAGAGAAAATGTTGACTTCTTTGACACATATTCTCCTGTTACCAGGATTACATCTATTCGAGTGTTAATTTCTCTTGCTGCAATACATAATCTAGTATTGCACCAAATGAACGTTAAGACTGTGTTTCTTAATGGCGATTTGGAAGAAGAAATTTACATGGATCAACCTGAAGGTTTTGTTATTCCAGGGCAAGAACATAAAGTTTGCAAACTAGATAAATCACTTTACGGTTTGAAACAAGCTCCAAAACAATGACATAAAAAATTTGATAATCTTGTTATTGCACATGACTTTAAAGTGAACGAAAGTGACAAATGCATTTATTATAAATCTGAAAATGGCATTTGCACTATTATATGTCTATATGTGGATGACTTGCTTATCTTTGGTTCTAATATCCATGCCGTGAATAAAGTGAAAGCTTTATTGTGTGCGAACTTTGATATGAAAGACCTTGGAGAAGCGAGTGTAATCCTTGGTATCAAGATTACTAGGTCTGAAAAGGGAATTTCTTTAGATCAATCACACTATATAGAGAAGATCCTAAATAAATATAATTACTCTGACTGTAAACCTGCATGTACTCCTTATGACCCTAGTGTAAAGTTGTTCAAGAACACCGGTAACGGTGTTAGACAATCTGAGTATGTGAGCATCATTGGTATTCTTAGATATGCTACCGATTGCACTAGACCTGACATAGCTTATGCCGTAGGATCACTATGCAGATTTACCAGTAGACCTAGTATACAGCATTGGCATGCAATTGAAAGGGTCATGAGGTACCTGAAGAGGACTAAGAACCTCGGATTACATTATCAGAAGTTTCCCGCTGTCCTTGAAGGATATATCGATGTTGATTGGAACATCCTTTCAGATGACTCCAAAGCCACCAGTGGCTATATTTTCAGTATAGCTGGTGGAGCTGTTTCTTGGAAATCAAAGAAACATACCATTCTGGCACAGTCCACGATGGAGTCAGAAATGATAGCTCTAGCCATGGCTAGTGAAGAAGCAGGTTGGCTAAGAAACCTGCTAGCAGAGATCCCTTTATGGGAAAGACCGATTCCAGCTGTCTTGATCCATTGCGATAGTACAACGGCTATTGCAAAAATACAGAACCGTTATTATAATGGCAAGAAACGACAAATTCGTCATAAGCACAGTACAGTTAGAGAGTGTTTATCTACTGGTGCTGTGAGAGTGGATCATGTACGAACTGATGCGAACTTGGCTGATCCTTAGACGAAAGGATTAGCTAGAGAGAAGGTTTTCAAAACCTCGAAAGGAATGAGACTAATGCCCTTAGATTGATGAGTTATTCATGACGGTAACCCAACCTATAGACTGGAGATCCCAAGAAATAGGTTCAATGGGTAATAACAAGTCGTGAATGATATGCAGTGAATCATGTTGACAGAATAACAATCTCATTCCTAGATTAAAGCATGAGTTCCTAAAGCGATAGTAGGATGAGTTAAAAACTCTTAATGAGATCTATACTCTATGTGGAGTAGAGTACCTAGCTACAGGAGTACTCTTGATAGACTCACCTAAATGATTGTGGAAGTTTGGCCGCTTACTATGAAATTTGTGGGCAAAATTCCTAGAGCCTTCACTATACTGGGATATACGTGCATGGCCGTAAGGCACGGGCTTTTTAGACTTCACCCTGGTAAGGTTGTGCGTGTAATGTCTGTTAGAGATAGAGCTCAAAACTACGAGTTATTCTAGTATAATCTAAAGCATGAACAATACGCAAGAGTTCAAGTCGAAAGACACTTTTATTTATGCACAATCTTATATATTTTTTAGATTGCTCGATGAAAATTGTTTTTAAAAATCCAAGCGGGGGATTGTTGGAAATATGACTTTTTAAAATGAAAGAAAATGGGTGTGTATCTGGTTTCGATATCTGGATCTCTCTCTAATTTTAGTCTCACATCTTCTATCCAACTAATTGTGGTAAAGTTTATAAGGAGATTGTTTGAACTTGGGTTTGGACCCCTTGGGGGTACCACACTTTCGTGAGGAGGGGAGAGATAGACTCTCGCGCCCGCCGCTGTCGCCGTCTGTCCGGTCGGGTCGGGTCATTTAGAGAGCAACCCATTCTTTCTTTTTGCTGAAAATTTATTTAAATGAAAATAAACTTTTTAATAGCTGTAGAGAGACTGAATCTAGACGGGATTTTGTATCCTCTCTCACACGTTTTTCACGCCATACATTGCGCCCACGTTTTCCATGCGATTTTGTGTCCATGCATCTAGACGGGACTTTGTCCATGTATCTAGACGTCTTCCTAAACCCCACATGTTTATCACATTTTTTATTTAATTGAATTCTCCACGCGATGTATCTAGTCGTTTTTTTGTATTTCAACGAATGTATTTTCTCCCTATAAATACAACACAACTTAGAGTTTAGATATACAAGAAGAGAAAAACAAAGCATTTTGCAAAACAAGAGTTTTTCTTTTGCAATCAGAGAGAACACAAAATTTTCGTTTTGCAATTAGTTTTTCGTTTAGCATTTCAATCAAAGAAGAGTTTTTCTTGTTGTTGATTTATATACATTGTATTGGTGATTCCGAGCAAACAAGAGATTAAGGGTGGATAGTATTCCGTTCATCAACAGTGCAATTGTTTGAACGAGACAGAGAAGATTCTGGGCTGTTTTATCCTGGGGACGGCGGGGCTACTACACTGCTTGCACATTTTTGGGCAGAGCCACGAAACGTCTTAAAGAGAGCGACCTAGTTCGCGACTCAACCCAAGAATAATTGGTACCTTCTTTCCTATCTTTTAATTTGAATTACTCAGCATTTACAACACTTACCCATTTGTTAAACCTTACAAGGAAGTCCCAATCATCTTCAGTAACTTACAACGCATTCTAAACCTTGAGGTTTTTGTTATCTTTCAAACTCTGATAGATATATATGGTGGCGATATTGCAGGGGAGTGGTGGAACGCAAACCCTCAGGTAGTAATTGCACAGGCTTTACAAACTGGTGGTGGGCCAAATGTATATGATGCTTACATTATCAGTGGCTCCAGGCACCTTGTACAATCGCTCCACAGAAATTCTAACTGGCGAGGAAACCAGCGAGGGAGGGGGTGCAACCCTCTATTTCCCTCGAGATACGCGAAGGGGATGGAAGGCACGCATCCCGAAGGGGAAGGAGGGTTGCACCCCCTCCCTCGCTGGTTTCCTCGCCAGTTAGACGGGTTCATCGATATTGTTTATTGAGAGGCCGTTACCTATATTTGTATGATATTGCTTAAAAACTGTGAGACAAAAAATTATGTTCTGATTTGCCATAGCAATATCATCAATATTCTATTTTTCAAGAAATAATGGTTCATAATATGCTTGACAAACTCATTGCATGTAGTTTTTTGATAATGTGACTTTTCTTTGCAGATACATTCAGGCTGAAGGTGAAGCCTGGGAAAACATATCTTCTGCGCATGATCAGTGAATGATGATTTCATCTTCGACATTGCTAACCACACCGTGACCACTGTTGATGCTAACATCATTGCGTAGTTTTATTCTTTTGTAATTCTGTTGTTCATTTTATACATATTTGATGCAGTCATTTTCCACTTTTTGCTTTGACCTAGTCCTATTGACCTGCACAAGGAACGCACGTGAGTCACAAACCACTTATTGTGATGGCCGATGACACTCCGATTCTAAAGTCAGACAGTGATATGAGGAAGGTGTAATTCTGTAAACAGGGAATTTGTAGCGTACCTTAGCTTATCAACCTCATGTCTTATTAATAGTGTAGGAGTCCTGGTTTGACCAGGACATTGATGTCGTAGTTTAAGAAGGGGATCTTCGACGTGGAGATCCTTATCTAATTATGAGTTGTGTTGTAGAAGAAAGTTTCCCTATTAGCCCTGTCCTCCTAGATACACGGGAGATATTTTCCAATCTCAGGGTAATTCGTAAGAGAAAGTTTTCCTGTGTGATATGTACTTTGGTATTTGCTTCCTAGTTGGAAGCGAATAGCTACTGTAATTGCCTGTCTGAAACTGATTCTCGAGATACTTGCCTTAGCAGGGCTTACGGGTATTGAGGATAGCTGTGAGACGCATGGGCTTAGCAAGCTGTAATAGTTCGGGTTCGTTTGGCGGACTGCATTGGGCGGGCTTAGAACTGCTTGGGCCGGATCAATGTTGGGCTGACGCTCGAGCCCGTAATTTCTCGAGATCATCATGACACGTGTATGACTCAGGGCTATGGCCGTTTTGGTGTATCATCAGCTACTCCCCCCCCCCCCCGAGTTAGTGAGCCATCACATCGGTTCGCTAAGTCATCTCTTGAAAAGATACACCACTCATGATGATCGAGCCTGAATCGTTGCTTGAGCCGCGCGCTGCATTTATTGAACGTGCGTCGGTTAAGTGGAAAAGGGGCGGGAACCTAATCGCTTATTAGGTCATCTGTTGTGCAGAGACTAACTCTTCTATTTTCTTTGCTTTTAAAGATATTGCTCTGTTCATCTTCTTCATGGCTCAACAAAAACTTCTTGATGACGCAACCTTGGCTATGGGCCTTGAGTTTTTCAAAGACAAGTTGCTTTCTGTATCTGGCCTTGCCGAAATCCGTACGAAGTTTGGGCTCCCCGAGGACCTGCCATTGTCTGTTCTGAAGGGCGACCAGACACCACTGTTGCCACCGGCGGGGTTCATCTGCTTGCATTGCGGGATGCTCCAAACCGGAGTACATTTTCCCATTCTGGATGTGATTTGGGACTTCTTGGACTTCCTTGGAATTCTTCCGACCCAGTTGGGGCCTAATGCATACAAGACAATTCTTCTAATTCTGATTAGAGTGAAGGAAGCTGGCGTCCGCGTGACTCCACGAGTGATCCAGTTACTGACTTCTCCTTGGTTGAAGAGTAACGTTGTCTATAAAATGACGTCGCTGGCTTGCTTTGCGAATCTGCCAGATGACTTCAAGTTCTGGCAGAAGTAATGCTTCTTGGCCCCTGCGGATTCAAAGTACTTTCAATTCAAGGTTTGTCCACTCGAACGGGAGTTCAGGTCACTTCGTAAGTACAATTTTTTCTTTTGATTTTGTTGCGCTTGATTTAATGCTAATCGTGGCTTGCGTTTCTTCGCAGGATGATTTCCCACTACATCTCTTACCCCAGAGGAGCAAAACGCTATGGATACATTCCGCGGCTTGTAAACGCAGAATGTGGTGGACGTCATATGTGTCCCCAATTTCATTCGCAGTAGGCTATGGGACAACTGGCATGTGACCCCCACTCTTTACCGGACGTCGCGAATTAAATCTGAAGATAAGGCCCCTTCTAGGAAAAGGAATGTCGTTGTGGCCCAAGCTCCTGTTTTGTCTGACACGGAGGAGCTGTCTGAAATGCTTGCCTCCTTTGTGAGTTCGAAGAGGTCCCGCATTAGAACTGGGTCATCTTCAAAATGATACGTTCCTGTAAGTGAAGAGCGTGAGTCTGATCAGCCTATCAGGGCGAAGGTCGATGTATCTGGCTGGGAGAAGGACCACCTGCGATTAGCAGGGGTTGAAGACATGTCGAATCTCAGTGTCGCGCAGGCAGAAGTTCTGAGTGAGTAGTTGATGCGGGTTGCAATGGTGGCTTCTGCTGGTGCTGATTCGCACGGGACCGTTCCATTAGAAGGTTCTTGTGAGGATCCGTCTGAAGTTCTTGAGTTCGATCGTCCAGTTGGTGGGTTGTCAAATAGCAGCCGTGGTGACACAGGCCAAGTTTCTCATAATCCGCATTGTTCACCGTCTCGTTCCAGACCACATCTCAAGGTGTTGGAGGGTTTGTTGGATAACTCGCTTCATTCCCTTCCTCTGGGTCCTATTAAGCCGTCTCGCACTAAGGGTCGGTTGTTCGTGACAAAGGAAAGGCTGCAGAGGAGAGCCTGGGAACAATGGAAATTGTGAATGGTGGTGCCAGTGTAATTCCTAATCCGGGGGAGCTCCATCCGGATACGCAGTTAACCTATTTGTACCGGACTCAGTGAGGATGAACACTCAGGTCTGGCACCAGGAGGTTGACGTGGAGTATGCCTCGAGGAAACATATAAGCAGGCGTCATAGTTGGCTTATGGATTACGCTCCAAAACCCGAGGAGGATACGCTAGAAGGGTGTATAGATAAGGGTTTAATGTTCGGAAGGCGAGGAAAGTTGAAGACCAGCTCGAATTAGAAAAACATGAGCTCAGTGTTGTAAAGAGCAATTTGGATACAGAGCAGTCTCAGGTTGATGCGCTGATTGGGAAGTTGGAGTTGTTGGAGCACGAACTTGCTGACGCGAAGGTGCGCAAGGAAGAGCTTCTACAGGAACAAGGCAAGTGCGCTTGGGTTGTACTTTGTCTGTACTCGACAGATTGGAGCTACTGGAGTTGATGAATGAGGAGCATCCGGAATGGGATTTTGACCGCTATAAGAAGATATCGTATGTATACTTGTCAATTGCCTTTGCGTCATCCGACGAAGAGGGTGGTTCAGACCCTGATGCTCAGGCTGTGGCGCGTATGGACGCGACTCTTGCTTCCTCCTCTGTTAAGCTTAGCTATTCTGTTTCTGTACCTCTCCCGATAAGGAGTGAACTTTATATACTTGTATTCATTTTGCTTCGACTATTAATGAAAACAGTTTTATCTTATGTACATTCTTTATCCATTTTGTGCTCGTTGTCACTATTGTGTGTTTTTCATTTCGCCTTGTCGTTTTACTTTGGCATAGGCTGGTTGGATCAATAGGAAGTTGAATGGTCTGTCTGCAGTCGAGAGCTTGACCGTTTGCGTCGCGAGTGACTCAGAGTCACTGTTGCATAGTCCTGTCCATCAGTGGGTGGTCGCAGACAATTTAGCCGTGAGTTGCGTTACGCGGGCTGTATCCTGTCCTTAAGGTAGGTTGTCGGGGGATTATCTCACTTGTTTGATTTGTTGGTTGTAGCTGCCGTCATAAGCCAGTTGTGATAGTCGAGCGTACGCGTTAGAGTGTTTGTATTTAGTCAAGCGTTGTAAGCTCGGGTTGGCATTCTATGTAGCACTTGTTCACGCGTTGGCTGGACGATTTATGTGTCAGCGTATGTGGTCTTTGCTGGTAATAGAATGCCAGATTACTTGAGCGTGAAGACACTGACTGAGCCATGATTTATCTTTGCGGCCGCTGTTTCAAAAAAGAGCGGTGGTCGCGTGGCGAGCTGCTTGGGGCTCCCACCTTTCGAACCATTTATGTCTGAACATGGGTGGACTACAGGTTCGGGTAATAAGGATTTTGGCGACCATGCTGAAGAGCAGTGGTCCCGTGGCGAGCCGTCGACATCAATCAAGGATTGACTAATCCCATCTTTCGAACCATCTATACCCGCGCAGTGGGGTTACAAGTTCGAGATGAAGGGGTTTGGTGACCAGGTTGAAAAGCAGTGGCCCCGTAGCAAGCCGTCAGAATCAGTTCGAGATTGATCAGGTTCTCACCGTCCAAATCATCTACACCCGTGCGCATCAAGCTACAAATTTGGGGATTTTCGGCTAAAGAGCAGTGGTCTCGTGCAAGTCATCGGAATCAGTTCGGGACTGACTGGGCTCCCACCTTTTATACCATCTACACCCGCGCAGTGGAAGCTACAAGTTCGGGGTTGGTAATTCGGCGGCCAGGCTGAAAATAATGGTCCCGCAGCGAGCCGTCAGAATCAGTTTGGGACTGACTATGCTCCCACCTTCCAAACCATCTGCACCAGCGCAGTGGGGGCTACAGATCTGGGCTTTGATAAAAAACTTTCGTTGTCTGTCGTCACCAGCTAGGTTTACCTGATCGGGTTTGACGATCATTGACCACGAATGGGGCAATGATCCATGGCGAGTCGTCGTCACCAGGCGTGACAACGCTGATTAGACTCCCACTTTCTAAACCATCGAGATCCGTGCTAGGCGGACTAGGTGTCGGATTGAACCAGAAGTTGTCGTCATTAGCCTCGCCTGACTAAGCTTGCCTGGTTGGAGAAAGGTTCCACCTACTTGAGGGCGTGTGAACCTATGTCCGCAGAAATAGTGCACTATGCAGGCAAAATTACCTTAAATCAGCTGGTGATCCGCAGATATGATCATTGTGTTAGAATTGACTAGGATTTCTAATGCTCGTGTCAGGCAAGCAGTAGAATATTGTTTGAATAGTAGGTCGAGCCCATGAGCCCACAATGGGTGAGTTAGGGTTTCTTGCATGAATTACGCTACGCGTACGGTGTAGATCGCATGGTAGCACGTGTACTGTGTAGATCACATGGTAGCACGTGTACTGCGTAGATCACATGGTAGCACGTGTACGGCGTAGATCGCATGGTAGCACATGTATGGCGTAGACTGCGAGACGATTGAGTATCGGTCACTCCCCTCAATTGATGGGGCTGCGCGCAACACCATTAATTGGATGAACGTGGTCTGTGCAGTTTCCTTGGGAACCGTTGCCTCCTCGTTTCCCATACGGTATTCAATGCTGATAGTTAATGCTGAAGCACCCGTTTGGTGGACCATTATGTCTAATTATGTCGATATAATGGTGTTCCTCAATCATTGTAGGCACTATCTTCTGCATAGCGTATCTCCTGTAGTGTTATTGCTTAAAGATAATGCTTTGGGTTTTTCAAAGGCTGAAGGGAGATCTCCGTCATTGGAGTCTTCGAATGTTCTGACATTTGCACCGATCGGGCATGATGATAATCGTTGTTATGCGTGGTCGCCTGTTCTGGGTGGGCACATAGTTGATTTGCTGAGATCTCATAATTTCTTCACATATTGCGGAGAAGAAGTACGCTTCTCTTTCAAGGGAAGAGTTTGTCATTTATGCGCTGGTGCCTTGCCGCTGCTTTAGAGCATTTAATCTCAGAGATAACACCAACGCCCAACTCCAGAGTGGTTGCCTCCACCACTTCTCGATTAACCCCGTTGTCTTGCTTTGCGCTAGAATTCAGGATCTTGAGATGAAGAGGAGTTGGACATGGTCCACTAGATTGGGCCATTGACTTCTGGATGCCCCTCTCGTCTCTGCAGCGAGAAGGTGCACTCGACATGTGTCAACCCGATACTTGTCCCAAGTTCACCCGGTCTGCCAGATCGAGCGTGTGAGTTGGCCGTATCTGGTCCTGGCTTGTCGCGGGGCCCCCGGTTGTCAATTTTGTACCACCTCAGACCATATCTGAGGGTTGCGCCCGCAGTAGCTGTGCTGTTGTTTGCGGATATCATGCATCGAAGAGTTCGCACTGCTTACTTTGGGTACCTTTGGTCTCTTTGACGTCAGACTGTTTAAGCGAGTAGTTACTCCTTGTTGCATCGGATTCAAATGTTTCTAGTATGTAGTCTTTTGTATCTGCATTTGGGCGTCTGTTGTTACATCTTTCCAGTAATCAATAGAGTGTGTTTGCACAATTATTTTTTTATTTCTTGAATGTTTGGAAATCACATAAGTTTTTAAGAACTAAAACTCTACATTGACTATGGAAATGGAAATAAACAACTGAAATAGACTAACTGTTGATGAAGAGAAATTGATCCTGGCCCTTAAGTGATTCGTATGGCTCATGTGGATCGTTGGTGCTTCCAATGGATTGTTGAGCTTCGCTGATGTCATAGAGGCTACAAAGAGTAAACCTTGTGGGGGAGTTAATTTCCACACGGACGGAATGTCAGGGGGATTGTACTCCTGCTTGCCTTGATCTCCCTGTTTTGCTGGGTTGAAGAACAAATTGCTTCTGTACCGTTTGACTGTCTTGTTTCTCTAAAGTGAGCTATTGTTGTTGGGATCTCGTGCGAGTGAAGTGATGCGTCTACAGTCACTAGGCCTGGCTCTGGTTCAGATTGCACTGTGGGATCCAGTTGGATCTGAGAACATTATATTTGCTTCAGTATAGCATAATGGCAGCCTCGTGCCGTAGGTTGGTCTCCATGTATTATTTTTTCAGGGTGGTTAGTGATGTACTTAACGCACTAGTGAAGGGTGGATACTACTGCTTCCATCTGGTGGAGCCATGGTATTCTCAAGATAAGGTTGTCTGTAGATGGTGTGTCTACTACCATGAAGTCCAGAAACATGACATTTCTCAGTTGCGGCTCTCCTGCCATTACTGCTAGCATTTTCTTTCCGATCGGAAAACAATTTTTTTCGCTGAATCCAATCAGCAGGTAGTCTGAAGACGTCAGGTTCTCTTCCTAGAGGTCCATACTGCGGAACGCATTGTAGAACAGGATGTTGAGTGAGTTCCCCGTGTCCACCAGAGCTCTATTTACGTCACATCTTGCAATGGAGACCGAGATGACTAGGGCGTCATTGTGCGGCGCTCAAACTCCTTCGAGGTCCTTGTCCATAAAGGTAAAGGTGGGAATGGGCTTTGAACCCTCGAGTAGCAAATGAGTTTGTCCTCGTTCACGGGTTGTGTCTGCATTTCCAGTAGAGTCCGCTTGCGGGATCTGTGTGACTGGTCTTCGTCTGGTCCAACCCCATGAATGACATAGACTTTTCCCGAAGTCTCATTTTCTATTTCCTTAACTGACTCCCCCCAGTCCCTGGATCTTTCTGGTCGCTTCTCAAAGTTCAAAAATCCCTTTAGCTTACCCTCGCGGATCCAGTACTCAATCTCATACCTCAGACTCTTGCAGTCATTGGTATCATGGTCGCCCTTCTTGTGGTATGAGCAATACTTGCTATTATCATGCTTGGAGGGATCTCCGCGCTGCTTTGGGGGACACTTCAAATCTTTCCAATTTTTCATGGAGTTCAGTACGTTCGAGAGGCTGGAATTGAGGGGTGTCATGGCTCTGGATCCAACGTAGTTGGATGCTTTCTCTGGCCTGGCCCAACCAGGGTCTGACTTGTTGTCATTATGCTTCCTCTTACTTTTTTCTTCATCCTTGCGTCTCCTTCCCTCCTTCTTGTCCTTAGGAGCGGATGACTTCTTATCACCTTCAATTTCCCTTTTAACGGTCCTCAGCTCATCTAAGGTAATGTACTTTTGAGCGCTCTTGAGAAGCTTTGTCATGTCTAAAGGGAGTTCCAAGGTGAGGTTTTCGTAGAGTTTTCCCTCCTTTAGGCCGGCGGTGAAAGTCGTTACGGCTATGTCGTCACTGCAACCATAAATGAACGTCAGCTCGTCGTTGAAGTGCATGACATACTCTCTAAGCGTCTCATTAGATTTCTGTTTCAAAGAGAGTTGGGCCTTTTCGGAGACGCTAACTTTCAACGAAATGCGTCAGGAACTCCTTCGACAGCGTCTTGAAGGAGTCGATCGACCTCGACAGGAGACTGTAGAACCACGTTAGTGCTGACTTCTTCAGGCTAGTGGGAAAAGTCCCGACATCATCAACTCAGATCCTTCTTTGAGGGCCATTACATGCTGGTAATGGCGCAGGTGGTTGAATGAGTCGGTGGTCTCGTCATAGAAGTCGAGCTTCGGAGGAGTGAATTTCTTCGGAAGGGCCTCATTCATAATACGATTCATGAATGGAGGATCAGAGAGACGATACATATTGTCCGGGTCATGTGCTCCTCTGCGGAGGGGGTTCTGAGGGCCGAGCCTCTTTGCCCTGGCGGTCGGCTCCACGCGCCACCTCTTCTAGTTCAATGAGAACTAGTAGGGATTTGGCTCTCTTGTACTTGCTTTATGTCATCCCCTGGGGACGGAGGCATATGCTGCTCTTGGTCTCCATTAACAGGTGGAGGGTTTTGTCGTGCAAGAGCCTCCACCGCTTTGGTGATCTGTTGTATTTGAGATGACAACGTATCTATCATGGAGTTCGTTGTTGCTGTTGTTGGCGCGGGGGCGTGAGTCTGCTACTCGTGCATAACCAAAACCGCTGAAAGAAGTGGTATAACAATGGTCTGAGCGTTTGAGGTGTCCCCTTGTTTTCTGTTGTTGCGTGATATAGTGGTCACCATCTCTCTCTCTATTTCGAAAGAAGATTATACTAGTGAAAGGTTACGAACTTTATCGTCCCCACAGACGGCGCCAAACTGATGTAGTCATTTTTCGCTCCCTGCTTTGATCTAGTCTTGTTGACCTGCACAAGGAATGCATGTGAGTCACGGACCACCGTTGTGGTGGCTGATAACACTCTGATGCTAAAGTCAGATAGGGATTTGAGGAAGGTGTAATGCTTTAAACAAAGAACTTGTAGCGCACCTTAGCTTACCAACCTCATGTCTTATTTATAGTGCAAGAGTCCTAGTTTGACCAGACCATCGATTGCGTAGTTTAAGAAGGAGATTTTCGTGGAGATATTTCTCTAATTAGGAGTTGTGTTGTAGAAGAAAGTTTTCCTGATAGCCCTATGCTCCTAGATACGCGGGAGATAGTTCCCAATCTCAAGGTAATCCGTAAGAGAAAGTTTCCCCTGTGTGATACGTACTCTGGTATTTGCCGTTGGAAGTAGAGAGCTGTTGTAATTGCCTGTCCGAAGTTGATCATCGAGATATTTGCCTTAGCAGGGCTTACGGGTATTAAGGACAGCTGTGAGACGCATGGGCTTAGCAAGTTGTAAGAGTTTGAGTCTGTTTGGCGGATTGTATTGGGCGACCTTAGAACCGCTTGAGCCGGATCAGTGTTGGGCTGACGCTCGAGCCCGTAATTCCTCGAGATCATCATGACACGTGTATGGCTAAGGATTGTGACCGTTTTGGTGTATCATCACTATTGATTATATTTCACCTAGTTTTATATCATTTTAATTTCGATCTAAATACAAATTTAGAAGACGTGTTTGTGTAATCAATCCTTTTGTTCAAATGTGAATTTTTTTAAATATATATTTTCAACAATAATATTAGTTTTCTTTGATATTAAATATCTGCACGGTTGAGGCATGGAGAAATGTGAGGCCAAGCCTAAAAAGGGACTTGTTATCAGAAACTCTACGACCAAGTGGGTTTGATTGAAATATATACTAGGATCATACTCTAGAAATTGTTGTACTTGTTTTTTTACATTACTTTTGGCAAGTACAAGTGGTTCTTCTCCAAGCTCAGGTTCTAATTGTTTCTCTTATATTTATTTTGTTATAGTTTTGTTGTTTGATTTGAGAAATATTAGGGATTGTTTGGATGTTGGACCAAATTTTGAATGCTAATGAATTTTTGTTCAATGAAAAAAAAAAAAAACTCAAATCTGGTCTTCTTGGTCATATCTTTAGGCCTGATAACTTAGTCTTTTGCCAATCCAGCGCATAAATTTAGTTCATGATATTGTTCGAAAGGAGGTCAAATTTGTGATTGGTTGCAAGGTACATTCTCGATCCGGATCTACACTATCATGATTTTGATGATTTATTTATTTCAATTATCCATCAATGTTACTAACCACTCTCAGGTACTTATTCAAAAACTGTTCATGCCTTAGTTGATTGAAGATGCAGTTCATTAAAGATGGAGCTACTAATGGAAATGTGATGGATTCGATGGACATGGCGACAAAAACCACTACATCAGAGGTTGGCCCTTGCCTTCTCAAAGCCATCAAATCTCCCACACTCGATTTGCCCACCACAAAACCCTGATCTGCAACATGTAAACTAACGACTCAAGTACTTGTTCTTCTTCTACTAGTATTACTCTCATCCATTCATCAATTTGTTGTTTTTACTTCTATAAATCAATTCACATCAAGAAAGTGACCCAATTTAAAACACTCAAGCCCAATAGAGGAAGAACAAATATCCATTTGATTTCTTATGTTGAAAAAACAAAGTCATTAGTTTTCCTAATAGTGAAAAAACACAAATATTTCTTATGTTGAAATGGTTGGGAGAGGGCCTGGTCATCTTAGCTTTTACATCAGGACTCTCAACACCATTATGCTCACCATTGTGTTGATCTCATAAACCAATCCCCTCTACTCTTACAAGGACAAAGAACAGTAGGAGTTGATCTACAAAATCCATTGCTTCTAACATTGAAAATTGAAGTCATTCTCTTTAGCTGGTCTGAGTTTAGTGTTATCTAAAAAACAACAGGATTATTGGGCCCTCATGAAGTTGATAATTTCTAGTACACTAATCATTTCAATAGGCCTAATCATTTCGACTAGAGGTGAAAGGTAGTTAAGCTTTAGAGAATTGGTTTTCATATCCAAAGAGAATGATAAGAAAGATAATTTGAAAACACGAGCATAAGTATATGGTTAGAGCTCTTGATGGAACCGACTTAAAAATGTTTTCCTTTAATTGTCAATGTATACATTTTGACTTCAATGTTACAACATGATATTATTTGCAGGATGATGGTTGATGGTGTCAATTCCTGTTCTCCTTGACTTTGATCTGTATAAGGAACACATGTGAGTCAAATACTACCGCTGTGGCGGCCGATGACACTCTGATACTCAAGTCAAACAAGGCTTGAGAAATGTGTAATGTTGTATATTGAGCTCTGTAGCGTACATTTGTTCCTCAACCTAGTGCCCTATTTATCATGCGAGAGTCCTTGCTTGGCTATGCCTTTGGTGGTGTGGTTTAAGGAAAGATATTCATTTCGATATCCTTTCCTTGTTAAGAGTCATCCATGGTGGAGAGTTTCCAGACACAACTGGTACTCCGATACCTATTGGGGATTCTTCCTTTGTAGAGTGTTGTCCATGCAGAAGAGTTTTCATGCACGACTTATACTTTGGTATTTGTTTTCTGATAGGAGTCCGAGGGTGTCACTGACCTACTTGTCTTAGATACTTTCCTTGTTAGGTCTTACGAGTATTGGGCTTGACCATGTGACTTATGGGCTTAATAGGGCACCACTGATTGGGTCCAACCTCATGCAACCTGCCTCAGTGAGCTTTGTGTTATCTGGGCTTGCCAGGTTGGGCGCTAATCCACGCCCTCTTTACTTTATTGATGAGATCATCATGACACGTGTATGGTGAGGATTACTATATGGTTTGGTGTATCATCAGCTACTCCCCCTGAGTTAGTAGGCCGGCTCGTCGGTCTAATAAGTCACATCACAAGGGAACTAGACGGTCGCGATGATTGAGTCTGAATCATCTCCTCGAGTGGCGCACATCATTAATTGGTTGCGCGACAGCTAAAAAAAGGTGAGAGTCCCTGCTTATATATAGAGGTCCCCTTCTCTGTAGAGTTTAATTTATTTACTTCTGCGATTTCACAGAGACCCTGGTTTATTGTTGCGCTGCTGCATTTTTGGCTTTGCTCAACTTCAGTTATCGCCAATGTAATTGAAAGTTCGTACTTTCTTTCATGGCGGGCCAAAATCACTTCCCGATGAATTGTTCGCTGAAGGTCGTGAGTTTTCTGATGAGAGGTTGATCTCAGGGGTGAATCTGGTGGGCTTTCGCAAGAAGTATCGGATCCCTAATGATCTGGAGCTTTTGACATTATGATATGGTCAGACGCCTTTGTCTCATCCGGAAGGATTTATTTGCTTGCATAGAGGTATGCTTCAATCGAGCGTTCATTTTTCTGTTATGGCATATCTCGTCATTCCGCCCGCTCAGCTGGTGCCAAACGATACAGAACCGTGATCGCCATTCTAATCAAAGCGAAAGATGTTGGTCTTCGAGTGTCTCTGAGGGCGATCCAACTGCTCACCTCACCTCATGTGAACGAGCATGTTGTGTGTGTGTTGAAGTCCCTGGCTTGCTTGGGCAAGTTGCCCGATGATTACAAGTTCTAGCAGAAGTATTGTTTCATGGCTCCTGCGAACTCGAAGTATTTCGAGCTTGATGGTCATTCGATCGAACGAAAATTCAAACAACTGAGTGAGTGTAATACCGTTCTTGATCCCGTTCGTGCCGATTACACATTGAATTGTTATCTGTGCTTTTTGTATGGAAATTTATAGCAACACCCCTTTCTCCAAGGACAAAGAAACCATGGATAAGTTTGGATACATGACCTTCATACGGGTGGAAGATGTTGTGCAACCCAACAACATTAAGCGCAACGAACTGTGGGAGTAATGGCATGAGGCTCCCACTGTTTTTAGGGTTCTGAAGACGAAGCCTGATGGCAGACCTCATTCGAAGAAGATGAAGCTCCTGAAGGTCAAAATCCCTAGCCCGTTGAGGAGGGCTCAGTTGGATGAGGCACTTTATTCGTCTTTGCTTCCTAAAAATCCTTGCTCCGCGTCTAAGCCTGCTTCCTGGCTGTTGGCTCCTTCGGAGGGGGGGGGGGGGTTGAAAGTTGTGGGGCAAAATCCTACTACGTCTGAAAGGCAAGATGTTCAGGCAAGAGCCCCCATTTCCCTTCCCGACTTGAAGGAGTATCAGAAAATGGTGGGGATAGATGATGTGACGAAGCTGGGCACTGAGCAAGCGAAGATTTTAAATAACCTTTTGCTACAGGCGGGAATGGCTGCTTCATCTGATGCAAGTCGGACCCGTCCATTCTCTTTGAAGGATTTCAAGTATGACATTTTCTTTGATCAAGATACCTCTCAGACTGGCAAAAAGTCACTCGACTGTCGTCCCTATGGCAAAAGGCCCCTTCCAGGGTTGGACGCAGAGCTGAATCAAGCCCAACGTGATTTGAAGCTTTCCAAGGAGGCCATGGCCAAGATGCAGTTCGAGATTCAAGCTCTGGTCGTTCAAAAGGGCAATAGGAGATCTAAATAGGATGCCCGACATCAGAAGCTGGAGGCCGACGTTGCTTTCAACGTCAAGCTTGTGAGGACGGCATAAGAGCAGTCCACTTGACACAAAATTAGCTCAGCCCGATCAAGGACAGGCTGAGTGCTAAGCAATCCAGAGCTGATGCATTGGCTAGCAAGCTGGAGCAGTTGGAGCAAGAACTTGCATAGTCAAAAGTGTGCGAGGGGAAGCTTCTTAAGGCCCAAGGCACATTCCAGTTCAACAAAGTTGTGAAAGGAAGGCTTAAGTTATTGGAGCTGATGGAAGAGGAGCACATTGATTGGGATCTCTCTTATTACAGAGAAGTGGCCTTTGCGAAGTTCGGAGAAGCTTCCAGTCAATCACAAGATGAGGGTGATCGAGATCAGGGTGCCGGAGCATTAGTGCGCACATAGCCGTCCCCTACTAAGCCAAGTTCCATTGTATATGAAACTCCTCATGACAAGGAGTAAACTCTGTATTTTTTGGATCATCAATGAAATACGATTTGTAAAGCAACACTTTGTATTTGTATTTGTATTTTTTTGGACTTTTCCTACTGAATCTTTCTTGTGTTGTTCTGCCATGGTGTTGGTCTTTAAGCAAGAGATTTTGCTAAGTCGGGAAACTGTCTAGTTGATCTGCTAATGAGAGTTTTGACCGCTTATCTTGCGATCGCTCCTAAAATCAAGCAATTTTGGTATGTATTCTTTAGAGACCCAAAAGTTGTCTCGACCAAACCTTGTTAGTTGGCTAAATCAATCATATTTTTTATTCCTTAAGCCATCTTAATCCACGCTTAGCTGGAAATCAGACCCGAAGTTGTATGGGGGCAAGCCTCTGGCATTTGTCGCATGTGCGAACAAGTTTATGAGCATCTACTTGCACCATTGGCTAGTAGTATCATAGTGTGAGTGCTTTATGGGCCAGCATTCTTCCTCTTGGGTGATTCCCACATATGTCGTAGTGGATTTCTTGTATGACATAGTCAGCACCTTCGGGTGAAAAGCATCTTCCTCTTGTCTGTAATGACATAACCCGATCCAGATGAGTAGCCCTTGGCCATTTGTGCAATGGGGAATGGACATCGTAGGACCACTCTCTGTATCCGACAAAAAAAAGTTTCTCTTCGTGGCAGTAGATTACTTCACTAAGTGGGTAGAAGTAAAGCCTCTAGCAAAGATAGGAGAACCCCAAGTCGAGAAGTTTCTTTGGAAAGACATAATATGCAGAATCGGGATCCCAACGGTAATTGTCATGGACAAGGAGAAACAATTCAAAGGCAGAAATATCAAGGAGCTATGTGAAAACCTGAACATCCAGTAGCACTTTTCGGCACCCCCATCCACAAGCGAATGGGAAAACCGAGGTCACCATCATAACAATCTTGGAAGCGATCAAAAGAAGGCTCAAGATAGCAAAAAGATTGTGGACATTCGAGTTACCTGGTGTCCTTTGGGCATACAAAATAACAAAAAGAACTCTGACAAGGGAAACCCCTTTTACCCTCGCATACGGGTTCGAAGCAATGATACCTGTGGAGATTGGTATGCTGATGTTCAGGACCGAAAAATTTCATGCTGAAGATAACGTCGAGGCATTGAGAGTCGGGCTGGACCTCCTCGAGGAAAAGCGAGAAGCGACTTTTATCAAAACAATAGCCTACCAACATCGTATGGTCGGATATTACAATAAGAAGGTAAGAGCCTGCACTTTCGACATCGGTGATTGGGTGCTCTGAAAAGTCCAGCTCAACACAAAAAAACCAGATGCAGGCAAGCTAAACCAAATTGGGAAGAGCCATACAGAGTAGTAAAAATCAATAGATCAGGGACATACTGGTTGGAAAACAAAGAGGGTGAAAAGCTACCACGACCTTGGAATGTATAACACCTAAAAAGATATTATCAATAAACTTGTTCGCTCAACCCTCCATTTCGAGTTCAAATGACAAAAGTTTAGTCGGGACGAAGAAGTTAGACTGAAAATCTCACTCGTGAAAATACTTAGCACGACTAGAGTATCGAGCATCAAATCAATATATGTATCGGGACGAACGAGTCGGACATGAACTTGAAACTTCTTGCCTGATCAACCACAAAGTAATAAAGTACCAGGGTATACGAGCCATACTTTTTCTCGTCGACTATAATGTACGAAATCGTAATCCAGATATAGAATCGATTTCCGTAAAAAAAAAAAAAAGGTTCTACACGATTAGTATGTCGAACACGAAATCCATTCACAAAAATCCAGACGAACGAGTCAGAATTCTGCCAAGAATGTTGAAAGTAAAAAATCTAATAAGCTAGACATATTGGACACGACCAATCCAAAATATAAGTTTCCATTGATCTTCTAAAAAGAAAAGATTACAAATGAGCCAAAAGGGACTTTTAAGAAGGAACATCAGCATTAGCAGCAGCGTCACTAGATGGTGCGAGTTCAGACAGATGATGAAACTGTTCTTCGACAACGAGATCACTTAGCGAATCCGAAATGATTTCCTCCACATCCTTGAATACTTGCTCGACATAGCAATGATATTTGGTTAAATCCAAGCCTTGCGTCTTAAGGAAATCCAAAAAGTTGTGATGGCCATCGACCACTCTTTTCCAATCCGTTGCTTCTGCAGCCTTTAGCCTTTCAGTAACAGATGAAAGCTCGGCTTGAGTAGACACCAATTCGTTCTCGACGACTGTAAGTCTAGCAGAAACCGCATACTTGGCTGCAATAAACTCATAATTCAGCTGAGCAATTTGCGTCACAGAAGCCTTGAGACTGGCAGAAACTCTTCAACAAAACGATTGGCCTAATCACACACCATTCGGTCAGACAATTCTTTTTCAGCAACATTCAGACGGGACCGCAATCTATCCAGCTCGACTTCAGACGTTTAGAGGTTAGAAGCGAAGTTGTCCTGAATAGCCTCGACATCCCTCAACAAAGTCTGTGTAGTATCAGAAGCCCTTGCTTTATGCACTAAGTCATCAACAAATCAAGTTGACAGAGAACGTGAGAAAGAACCAAGGCATGTCTCGCCAGCTTTTGCTCGATGAGTGCTACCTGATAGTAGGCAGCCTTATAATCTAACTACATCACGGCTGCGTAAGTAAGATGGGTCATTCCTTCTATTAGGTGCTGGAGGCCCTCATCGATATGACGATGTGGAAGACGCACGGCCATGAGAGCCCTATTAGCTAACCGCCAACGAGGTTGTGAGCATTGTCATGCACATCAATCTCAAAAGGCTAGCAGAACTTCTTGGGCGCAACTGAGATAAGACGAGAAGAGAAGGGAGTAGTAGGCGATCCCGAGGTCCTAGCAACAGCAGGAGACAAGGGGGGTTTGAAGCCCCAGGCTCGAGTAACGACTCGATACTCAAATGTCAAATCATACTCGAAGTCATCCAAGGTCTAGGTGTTGTTCGGATTCTCAGACTGCTCAAGTCCAAGTTGAAGCATTTTATTTTCAATGACGCGAGTCATCAACCGTCAGGTTGGCAGAAACAGACAAACTGTACGAAGAGACAAGACTCTTCTCACGATCGTCCAAAGGACGAGAAACCTCCTTTTTTCTCATCTCAAGAACTTGATTTATTTCCTCGTTTTCTAGGGTAGCAAAGTCATTTTCCGCACCACGACCTCTCTTTCTAGGAAACAAAATAGGAGAGGGAACCCTAATGGTACCATGAACCAATGTGGCAAACTTCTTCTTCTTCGAGACACAATCATGACTAATAGCCAGCATCTTAGACGGGCTGGGAGGCTTGGGAACTTTCTTCTTTTTAATGATCGAGCTAACACTCTCAGAGTTTCTGACAGCAACAGAAGCAATTCGGCCTACAAGTTCCTTAACGAAGCTCACTCGCATCACTAGCACGTGCAACAGTCACCTCCGAAACATCAACTATACAGTAGACTCCACGTGACCCATCTCACTCGATGAATACAAGCCACTACAGATAATAGCATCTGTAGTAAGGAAATCTTCTACCGAGACTCGAGGAAGCTTATCAAACCGATTACATAAATCTTGTTCTTCCAACGACAACGATAACTTGATCCTATTAAGCTCTCGAAAGGATCGCAAAATCTGATTTTTGTGCAACTTAAAATAGTCGGAGGCAATGGACGCATAAAACCAGGGCCTCGATCAGCCCCCATACTCCTATCGGACACTCTTGAAACAAGATGGGGAATGGAAATAATAATTGCGGTTAGCGTTTACACCAAACCCCACCAAGGAATGCAAAACCTTGACATTCATAGGGTTACCGGATGCGACAACCCTTGCTAAGGTTGCAATCATCACCTTCCAACCATTATGAACTAGTTGGGCAGGAAACCACCTACCAAACCATCTAGGGGAATTCGGCAAGAAGACCCCCTCTCCCCATATTTGTTCATTCTTATTGCCGAAGCAATTTCCCATCTTCTCGCTCGTGCTGAATCTGAAGGAACCCTCAAAGGTATTGTTATTAAAAGACAGTTCCCGTCTATCAGCCACTTGCCATATGCAGATGACCTCATGATATTCTGTCAAGCCTCGCTGGCTGAAGCTCATTCAGTCAAGGATGTCCTTCACTAGTATTGCTCTGCGTCGGGGCAAGACGTCAATTTCGATAAATCCTTGGTTTATTACAGCTCGAATGTTCATCCTAAACATGCTAAAATGATCAATAGGATCCTGGGATCTAAACTTTATAACCCTAGGGACAAATACCTTGGATTTCCCTTTGTTTTTCTCCAAAAAGAAAGCCAATGACTTTCAATTCATCTTATATAAGATCAATGCCAAACTCTCTAGCTGAAAATCTAGAGTACTCTCTCAGGCTGGCCGTACGATTATGATCAAAGTAGTCATCAACTCTATCCTAATTTACAACACGCAAACTTTCTTTCTTCCTATTTCTATTTCAACAAAAATTGATAACCTTGCCTGTAATTTTTAGTGGAATGGAACAACAAATAGTAAAGCTAAACATATTTTCACCTGAGATCGCATCTCAAAGCCTCACAACCTGGGTGGTCTTAACATTCTCACTACCAGAAACAAAAATCTGGCTCTGATGGCTAAGAGTATATGGCAAACGCTCTCCTTCTCTACTAATGCGCGAGTCTAACAATTCAAAGCTTTGTATTTTTGGACCAAGAACATCTCTCAAATCTTTAAATCCCCTTCAATTGCCTCATTCTCTTGGAGAGGCAATTTCTCAGTACTTGCCAAAATGAAACACTATTTTGTTTGGCAAGTTGAATCTATTGACGTTTGAAAAGATTGTTGGGTCAAACCTGGATTGGTTCTGGCTTATTGTATTCTTAACTTGCAGGACCAGAACATGTCTATCAGGATCTCAGATTTTTGGACCGCCTCCTCTAATCATTACCATAACTGGGACCCTGTTCTCATTAACTTTATTTTTCCTCCCCCAGTTGCTAAAGACATGCAGAACATCCTGTTTAGGCCATCTGAAAGTCTTGATAAGCTTACCTGGCTTCCAGACAAAAAAAAAGAAGTTTTTTTAGTCAAAAATTGCAACTAAGGTATTCATAAATGAACAGTTTGACTGCTCCACCTCTTCTTATAATGCTAACATGTCCGCCAAAAGTAAGAATGAAACTACGAGCTAAAAATGGGCTTTGCATTGGATTGATCAAGAGAGTAGTCAACTCTTTTTACGGTCTTTTCGATGGACAATTGATTCAATTCTCCCTCCTCCTCTCCCACCACCGTCATCTCTTGCCTTTGACAGATATGTCAAACACCAAGATTCTCAGAGATTTGTGGTGAATTAAAGTGCCTCCAAGCGCCCTTTTCCTTCTTTGGAAGATCTGCCAAAACATCATTCCAACAATGACCAATCTGCAACGACTTCACATCCCCATTGAAGATTGTTATATTTTTTGTAATAATCACATAGAGAATACTGCCTGATGATACACCAAAACGATCACATCCCTGAGCCATACACGTGTCATGATGATCTCGAAGAATTATGGGCCCCAGCGTCAGCCCAGCACTGATCTGGCCCAAGCGATTCCAAGCTTGCCCAATGCAGTCCGCCAGATGGACTCGAACTCTTACAGCCTGCTAGGCCCATATGTCTCACAACTATCCTCAATACCCATAAGCCCTACTAAAACAAGTATCTCAATTATCAGTTTCGGACATGCAACTATAATTGCTCTATGCTTCCAACTATCAGAGTACATATCACACAGAGAAACTTTTTCTTACGGAATACCCTCAGATAGGAAACTATCTTCCGCATATCTAAGAGTACAGGGCTAACAAGGAACTTCCCTCCTACAGCACGACTCCTAGTTACAGAAGGATCTCCACGAAGATCTCCTTCCCAAAATATGCCATCGTTGGCCTGGTTGAACCAGGACTCGTGCACTTTAAATAAGACATGAGGTTGGTAAGCTAAGGTACGCTACAAATTTCCTGTTTACAACATTACACCTTCCTCAGATCCCTGTCTGACTTTAGCATTGGAGTGTCATCGGCCACCAGAACGGTGGTTCGTGGCTCACGTGTGTTACTTGTGCAGGTCAGCAGGACTAGGTCAAAACAGAGAGCGGAAAATGACTGCATCCATCTATTCTTCATTTGCCTGGTCATTCACCAATTGTGGCAGATCTCTCATATCCCAATTGATTGGCACAATGATAACTTTGTGATGCCAAATATCATTCTCTTTCTCAATTTCATGTGGGATACTGCAAACATGCACAAATATATCAAAGATGAAATGCTTGCCCAATCCAATGCCTTTCTCCTTATTATTTGGCAGACTCGGAACAATTGAGTTTTCAACAACACCAAAATTTGCCCCTCAGCAGCTCCCATCTTCCTTTCATCATATTTGGAAAAATTGGAAACACCAATGGTTTTCCACAAACACCAATTCCCCGAGTCACCAACATCTTCTGACTAGCCAAGATACTGATAAAATGGATTTCATTCACCATTTCCTTGCTACAACAGTTACCGACTCTAGGTCAAACCAAGCGCCCATTACACCTTCTGAATTAGACCCGCCCTTATCATATGGTCATTTCACTGAGTTAGCCACAACCAGGATACAACTTATTCATGTTCAAATCCAAACAATCAGGAATCACCCTCTTAATTCTAGATCCCTTTATCTCAGACTCATTCCTCACCACCAGAATCCAGATACAATTGTTGTTACTTGTGATGCAAGCTTTTTTGCCTCATTACAATAAGGCGCTGTTGGTGTTTCTGCGGTCAATCTCTAAGGCGAGATCATTACTCAGATAGCATGCCCCATTGAAGGAAAGGTAACTGACAGTACGATGGTTGAATGCCATGCAGCTGAGGCGGCTTTGTTTTTCATCCAAGCATGGCAGTGGAGAACAAGTTTTTTGTTGGGAGACTCCAGACAACTTATTTCCAGTGTATCTGCAACACCCTTTGGTGAACATGGACTGGGTATGGTGTCCTTTCATCACAAGCATACGGCGACTACTTACTATTCACCCCTTTGGTTTTGTAATTTTATCTATAAAGAGCTCAATAATGAGGCTCATAGCTAGCCACTACGGCAAGACATCAGTACTGTAATTGATATTCTTAATAATTATATGCAATATGCTTTTATAAAAATAAAAAAAATTATGTTATTTTTTTTGCGCTGTATCAACTCCTTGGCTGCTATTGTTTTGCAATATTGTCCCCAACTTAAACATTGCAACTTGGGCCTACCATCCGGACCACGGGTGTGGGGTTTTTATCTTAAAAGACATCGTTACTGTTAGGGAGTGGACAATTTCCTTATAAACCTTAGTGACAACTCCACCTTACTTGATGTGGGACTATTCAAGCCAATTTCATCCCAACAATCTCCACCTTTGGCGCGAATCATCACACATCCTACAATCCATCCACCAGTCTGCAACATCTCGAAGTACAGCTCCTCCTTGAGTCTCATGTGCGACCACGATCCTGTGGGTAATACTCGGTGTACGGGCTGCTATCCTGGCGTTATTGGCTCCACCTTAATCACAACCACCGCACTAACTCCATCTCGTCCGGACTTGTAGGATACATTATCTTGGCAAGGATCTGGAACCTAATCTGGATCCATTCATCTGGCGGACTGCGCACATGCGACACTCTACCTGGCTCGCTACCTCGCGCTTTGATGTGGGACTATTCAAGTCAACTTCATCCCAACAGTTTTTGTTGACGATCTTCTACCATCTCTATTGAATTGAAATTCGGAGTGACATTTTATATTGTCATGCATAACACACATAGCTCAATCCCACAGTTGTTTCTGAAGGTACACAGTAAATGTTTGGCTAGAGAGATTCCAATACTCCGAGCTAAAATTTTCAGAGAATGCGAGGAATTACATTGGAACAAAACTAGTGAAATGTTTATCTCGATCCTCCAGCTGGATTTCAAATTATATAAGTTTGCTATTCGTAGTCAAGGACCAATGTTTGAGGGGGGTGTATTGTATCTGGATTTTGTGGGCAATTTAATAAATTCCATGGATTTTGAAAATCCAAGTGTATTCAATTTGGATTTTAAAAAGTCCACAAAAGTCTAGGGGTATTCAATCAAGATTTTAAAAAGTCTTTTTGAAATCCACAAAGTCTAGGGGTATTCAATATGGATTTCAGAAAGTCCACAAAAGTTTTAGGGTATTCAAAATATCATTCATATTTATGGATTTGGAAAATCATGGATTCTCATGGACTTTGTAGTGTTAGGTATAAATAACAAAGTTCAATAGTTTGCCAGCCTCCATATCAAAGATTTCAACATGAAAAAAAGTCTCCCAAAGTTCTTCCTTGTACCAGCCGCGAAGAAGTTGGTTCCCATCCTCTTGTTTTCTCGATTCTTTTTCTATATTTGCATAAGTGTTCATAGTTGCATCGTTGATGATTTTGGGTTAGGGTTTGGATTAAATTAAGGTCTATAAATTTGGAAGTTGTGTTAGGGTATATTTGGTTGGATCATTATGGCTACAATCCTTCATTTCATGTAGCTACTACACAAAGTATGTATGTTGATGGCAGACCCTTATTATATCCAGTCAGTCAAAGTGTGGAGTTACATTCTGCAACAGCTTACAATTTCCACAACCCATCGCACACATACGGGCTTCCACAAGATAAATAGCAACAAACAGATATGACAATGCTTGATTCCCAAATCAGACCAGAGGAAAACAGAGTTCCTGCATCATCATTACATGGAGATACAGACAGGAACGCTTTAGGAGAAATGCTCCCTTTTGTAAAGGACACATACGATACTGAGCGAGATAAACCTGTTGAAAGTCACTTTGTGTCTCCCCTTGATGGTCTGTCATTGGATTTTGGACCATTTGACAGTCCATTTAATTTCAATTTTGATGCTACTACCTCACTAGATGCTGTTGACTTGGCCTTTTCACTTGATGATGACTTCATCCAATACTTTGGAGCATAGTTTGTGAGTTATTTCCCTTAGAAACTACCAACTTAGAGTCTTATCTTTTGCTAGTTGTGATAGCATGCTAATAATTTACCACTTTCTATGAATTGCAGGATGCATCTCTTACTGCATATAAGAACTTTGAAGTCTTGCTAATTCGATGGACTTATTACCGCTTCAAGTGTATTATTCATTTACAGAGCTCAGTGGTAAGTAGATAGCCCTCATCTATAATTTACTGCACAATCAGAATCACGTTGCCATCCCTGAATAATGGGGATAAAACATTTTGAGCGGCGAGATGGTGAAGGAATGTAAATAGTTGCACATTAGTTGTCTCTTGTACATTATCTTTTTAGTGGAATAGTTTGTAGCGTGAATTTGTCTAAGTTTCATCCTATATCTCACTAGTAGGATGATGACCTAGAGGTTTTCATAGATTTTGTGTAGTCCTGTTCATTTTCTGGCTGTGATTCCCCATTCTTGGAGACATTCTCAGATCAAATAAGATTAGCACAGTTATTTGTGTCATCACTATTTACCAACTTCTTTTCTATCTTGCAAAAAATTAGAAATCTGTAAAAGTCGTTCATACAAAGTCCGTGGATTTTCATAAATCTCTAGAAAGTCTGTAGCAAAAGTCTATGGATTTAAGAAATCAGCAGAAGTCCGTGGACAATTTAAAGAGTCTGTGGACAATCTAAAGAGTCCGTGGACTTTTCAAATTATTTATCAATTCCATGAGAATCCATATACAATACACCCCCCTGAGATTAGCTTTAAATAATAATATTAATGGGCCAGCCAGGCCCAATATTTCAGATTGTAATCTCATCAAGGTCAAGCCCAGACCAATGAATCTAAGCCCAAACTGACTTGTTTGGGCCATAAACATGACACCGAATTTTTTTAGCATTGCGTTAAGCCAATAAAACCCCAAATGGCACTATGACACAATTGCAGGCCCTTACGATCCATTTTGATTGCTACATCAACAAAAAGGACAATAGTCCTTGCGATTGTTGTTCATGATCCTCGCCAGTTGTTGGACGAGTTAGAAGAATCTCACAAGCAAATCAAGGAGACCCCATTATAGCAAAGACCATACATGGAGACTTAATATGCAATTTATATGAATTAAACAAGGATTATAATCATTGCTTATCCTTAGTAAACAACTTCAAAATAAAATGTTATACTATTGCAAAATATGGCATCATGAGCAGATGCGTTGGATTACGACCCAGAAGCAAACAAAATTTTTTTGGGTGCCTTAATTGGAAGGCTGTGCAACAATAAAATTCGGCTATTTGAGAATATTTATTTGTATGATGGGAAAAAAGTGTGCGATGAAACCAACTCCATAACCTTGTCTAGTTAACAAAAAAAAAAAAAAAAAAAAAATTTCCTTTATCTCATATGGCGACCATGCTATTCTCATTCCTCCAACCACAAATTGCCACCTCACATTACTCACCCTTCAAATAATCCATATACCAATCATCATCAACTTTAATCGACCAAACAATGGTCAAGATCACTGTGTAGGGATATATAGCTTTCAAATTACATGATAGAGATGTTAATCACATTTGTTCATTTAGTGGGTCATTATAGTAATCCCAAAGATGAGATGGTGAGAGAGAGCTAATTATGTTATGCTTGATAATCCCAACTTAAAAACCGGTTTATGTTAGTCTCCTATTTCAAGGAAAATATAACAGCACACCATTCTCCTAAAAATATATGGGGTGGGTTGGGGTGGACATGAATAAATAACAATTGAATACAATAAGCAAGCGTTGAATTCGTTTCCTGCAACCGTCATCACTCCATATCCTTTATTCTCTTCTGAATCAGACCCCCAGGTTAGTCTTCATTTTTTTTCTGAATAATTTTTTTGGTCTAAATATTTGTACATTTTAATCAAAACTAATAAGTGGGTATCTTTAGTTTTGGACCAAATCAATGTTTCCAACAATGGGTTGGTGTTGATTGTGGAAGATGAAGTGTTTTTCTGATGATGAATGTTAGATGGGTTTTTTTAATGGTGAATGTTGATTGGGGTGAGTCTAAATTTGAGTTGTTTTTGGTTTCTGCGGTTCATACATTTTTATCAGTTAATTAGTTTATGATTTTATTTTTTCAGATTAAACTAATAGATGGGTCTTCTATTGGTTTGGGGTAGATTTTTGTTGTAGTTGAAAGTTTGGTGGGCTGATGTTGGTTTCTGGAAATTTTATAGGTTTCTCCATTCACCTTTGTTTTCTTGATCTGATTGAATTTGGGTTTGGTTGTTCTCTGAAAAAGAACATTAGGAACTAGTAAATTGAATTCTTCGATGAAGATGAGCTACTTTTGTTTATCAATCTTTAAAATTGTTAGCTATACTGGGACTGGGAAGTAATGAGAAATGAAAGATCCTATTGCCAACTTGTCAGAAAAATCTGCTGCTGAAAGGGCCAACATTTGGGTATTTTGGATGCTGTTTCTTGACAAAATTGCCGATGTAGTAGATTCGGTTTTGCTATTTTTGGTACATTATTTACTTCTTTCTTTCATTGATAGGATGATTTTCTGATATGGTTTCTTTTTTTGTTTACTTCTATCAGGTGAATTTTCTCAAGCTTCTTGTAGAATCATGAAGTCTAAAAGAGGGAGAGAGGTTGAGGTGTTGAGAAGAACAAAAGAGCAATGTGATTCTTGGTTTCCTGGTAAAATAATATCAGTAGAGGGGGATCGATACATTGTTCGGTATGAGTTGTTTCTGAATTTTGAAGGAGAGGGAGTAGAGGAAAAAGTGTGTCATGAACATGTAAGACCTCAGCCGCTGCCTGTGATGGAAGAAAAAAGATGGGTGATTGGTGATATAGCTGAGGTCTTCCATCTTCATTGTTGGAGAGTTGGGAAGGTTGTGAAAGTGCTGAAGGATGGCAATTTTGTGATTAGACTATTTGGTTCCATCCAGCTTAAAGAATTTCACCAATCAAGTTTAAGGGTTCGTCAAGCTTGGAAGGACAACAATTGGATCTTACTTGGAGAGGTAAGAATCATATATACCATCACAATTGTGCTTCTTACAATCATTCATTCATATGCGTTTATTTGTTTGTTTGTATAATTTTGCCTTGATCTTCAGTTGGTTGTGTTATTAATTTGCCTGTTCAAATTTTAAGCCTTTTCCGAATCGGAAATCTTGTTTTGGATTATTAGATTGGTCAATGTTTTATGGAAAATAATGAAAGGTATAAAGAATTAGCAACCGCAAGTGGAGTCCCAAAACCAAAGTCAATTTACCAGAGAGTTGGATTCTGAAACACCAACCAGGGACTGTGAAACCAATTTGAATTTGCACTGCTTTAACATTCGGACTTGGTAATGCATGTTATACAGTCACATTAGCGTTCATGAATTGGAAATTCTTGTGGATATGACCTACATGGAACCTTTCCTTTTGTAAGGATCCTTATTAATGAGTTTAGTTGTGATGATTCCATATTCTTGTCTATTGATAAAGTCTGTAGAGAGTTTCATGGCCTTCCTTGAGGGATATACAACATCATAATGTGATCAGTAGATATGGATGGAAGAATTAAGTATTTAATGTTTTCTTTATAAGCATTATTGTTTGATACGATTTATCCTAATTGATGCCTTAGATATGGTCCAACTGGAACTATGACCGGAAATGCATTTGACTTCCCTTGCATTATTGTGCTTATGGCATTCACTTAGTGGCTGTAATTTTAAATTTGTGAGTCTTTACAAGGCTACAAGTACAATGGAAGTGATATTTGTGGATTGTCCCCATTTATTATATAATTTATGGTTCTGCCAAAACTGTTCTGAAGTATTTTATTATTTTTTGTTTTCATATGTTCCCCACTCTTTTTCTGTCTCTTATAGTTATTTTCTTTCAAAACCAAAGATAGCCTGATTAGTAATTAAAGAGACAAATGTAAAAGTGTTATTGTCAATATTTGGTTTTGGCATACATTTAGTACACATATTTGGCAAAGACAAAGAATGTTCAGAATCAATATTTAAAGATGTCCTAAAAGAAGAGAAGTGAAAGCATCGATAAAAGATTGAATGTTGGCTGTGTCGCTGTTTGACTGGGATACTGTACATTTAAGACATTGGGGGATAATAACTTGTTGCAAGGTGCCGAGAATCCTTAACAGCTTTTAATTTTCCTACTTCTACCAGTTATGCTATCCTATTAGAGGTTATCAGGTTACGATTGTCCGAGGAGTTAGTACTTGCAAAGTTGAAATATGTCATGAAGTCACCACAATGCAGTCTTTAAAAATATTTTTTAGGGCTTTCAGTAACTTCTATAATCTGTACATTGTTAGGAAAGGATGATTGAAGGTGGTATTATCCCGAGGACTCGTATCATAGGCAATTTAAAGTATGTCCCCTTCAAAGTTTCTGCTGCCTTCTTAGACCTCTTGATCAATTCTGCTGATAACTGTAGTTTTTGGTTATCTATTAAAATAGATGTATGCTGCCTTTATACTTCTGATGCAATCGTCCCCTGTTCTTGTTACGAAACTTAACTAATTGGTGCATTTACATGCAGGTTGGTGGTGTTGAAGGAAATGAAAATGGAATTAAGCAAAACAGTTCAAATTACTATCCAAGCTTGGATAATGGCAACCCACAGCCAGGTATTCCCACAGCAATTTGCATAACTGAGGTTGACGGGCAGGGATACCACAAGAGCCTTGAGAGAACCTTGAAAAGAAACCGTGGTTGTCGATCTAAATTTTTACTTGGTGATGCAGTTATGGAGTCTAGATGTTGTAAAAGAAAGCCAACTATGAAGGTGGAAGGAGGTGATAAATTGCCCATCAGAACTCTTCCATTCTCACAAGAGGTGAATGCTTATTCATCGCAAAAAGTGGATGTAGGTAAGAGAAGCATATTTGGATATTCTAAATTGAATGTTCAAAGAGAGAAAACTAATGATCATACCGTTCCTATACTGATTAGTGAAGAGAGTAATGAGTGCTCTGTTGCTAGTTGTAGTAGTAATGACTTCCAGGAATATGATGCTGAAAATTCCAGAAAATCATCTAGGGGTATAGCTGTCTATAATTTTGATGATGCTGAGTCATTTTGTCCATCCGTTCATCGGGGAAGTCAATCTTCCTCTTATGCTGCTGATGAATTAGAAGTCGACGTCCATGAATTAGAACTAAACGCATATAGAAGGACTTTGCAAGCTTTCTATGCTTCTGGTCCTTTAAGTTGGGAGCAGGAATCGCTGTTAACAAATCTCCGTCTCTCCCTTCGAATTTCAAATGAGGAACATTTGCTTCATTTGAAACAACTTTTATCTGCCGAAATACTTTGATGTTCTAATAATCCTTACTTTTGTAGGCTAGACAGCAACCATTTTATAAAAGGTTCCAACTGCCATTGATCATTGATTTGTTTTGCTCTTCATGTCACATACAGAAATGTTAGATTCTTCCTCTTTGAATGATTTCTATGAGATATATTCAGGCAATTCTTGTATTGATGTAAATGCGTAGTCATTTCATAAGAGTTCAAGTTTTCAGTCATTCAGACCATTTTGTAGCGCAGGCATTTAAGTGATTTATTGTATAGATGACATTTAGGTAGCTTACAGCTTACTTTATTTAAGATGCATGTTTTGAATGAGTTTCTTGCATTTCTATTTTAGGATTTTTTGCTCAAGTTTAATTGTTTCTGTGATTTCAAATGCATATTAAGTATTAGGTTGCCAGCCATTCACTTAAGATCATTGGGAATTTCTTGCAGTATTACTGTACTCTAATGCTGTATATTGAATGTCCCCTTCTATTCCAATGCTGATTATCTCTGTCATTTCAATGAAATATGTACTTATACTCTGTTTCAAAGGGAAAGTTATTAGCAATTGGTGGGATAGCTTATGTGTGTAACATTGGATGTAATTTCATAATAATTTAATTGGGTGTAGATGTGTAATGGTTAAAAATGGTTATGGTGGGTGTGGATAATGTCTTGCACGTGATGTTGTGGTGTAGGATCTAGTGTTTATATTCTTAAATGACAACTCCACCTTAATTAATGTGAGACTATTCAAACCAACTTCATCCCAACATGGATAACTTTGAGTTGTGAATAATGATTTTGGTAAGGAAGGAGTGTGGGTCAAAGTATTGAGCCAAAAACGTCTTTTGTCAAATGGGGGAAGGGTAATGTTGGACACATGCTCAATGTATAGGATTAGTGAATTTCGGCTAGTGCGGAGAGAGTAGCATAGCAAAATTGTAAAGCCCGAATTTATGATTGGCCCATCTCTAAAATTCTTGAAGCCTTGCTTTCTCTCATTATTTGTTTACTATTTATGGGGAAAGAGGTGTGAGACTAGGTGTGGGCATGGGATGGGATCGGGACGGGATAGACTCATCTCGACCTCATCCCATCCTAAACAAGTTCGGGACGGGACCGGATCAGCAGGCAATGAAAGATTTATTGTAAATGTGCCAAGTATGTGTTCATTTGTACATGTTGTAGAGACTAATTTGCTGAAAAAAGTTTATACTTAACTTGCAGAGACCAATGGAAATAAGAGACAAGCATTGGGCTTTCTAATAATGTGTCAAATAAATAAATAATCCAAGATGAAGCTTATAAGTACAACCAGATAAGCGGTACAATATGTAAAATATATTGGAGAATAGATGCTAGAGAAAGGGGATGGACAAGTGTGAATGAGAGAGAATATATTGGTGATACAATCAAATGATCAATATGTATCTTAGAATGCTTATATCATCATAAAGTGACTTGTGCTTATATCATTATTGAGTGAATATGTATCTCAAATGATCAATACGTATCTTAGAATGCTTATATCAAATTATCAATATGTATTTCATAATATGATCAATATTTGATCAAAACACTCCTAAAAATATATTAAAATTATTAATAATAAATATTTAAAAATCAATTCGGGATGGGCGGAATTGAAAATCTCCATCCTGATCTCATCCCAATATAGATCAAGACGGAACATGATCGGGATGAGATTGATCAATTCCAATAAAATCCAAAAAAAATCTGGACAGGATGCCCACCCCCATGTGAGATGGTTGTGCTCTAACACTTGGTTTCTCTAATGTTGGTTTATGGGGGGTCGTCCTTTTCAGGCCTATGACTAGTCTTTAGAATATTGTTCACTTCTAATGCAAAAAAAAAATAAAAATACCGGAAGTAACAAACAAAGCTTATATTTAAATTCTTATTGAAAGTAAACAACTCAAATAGGAAATGAGTGGAGAGTGTGGAAAAAGAGTTGCAAAACCTTCTTGGCCTTCTATATTCGACTTGTTTATTGGTAGCTAGTCGGAAAAACAGATAACTATAGGAGGTGACGGTTTCTGTAAAGCAGCTAGCAATGCAAGAACAAATGACAATGGTAGAGGCGAGAACTAGTTTACAAGTTAAAAATACGACCTGGGGGGGCTCCTGCGCACAAAGCGCAGCATGGGCTCCTGCACACAAATCATAGCCGTAGGATTTGATCCGACGGTCCAGATTGATGGACTTAAAAAATTTTATTTCACACTTTTTTTTTATCGCTGACTCATCCAGCAAGGGGAAAAAATTTTGCTCCACCGCTCCTTCCTCCTCAAGAAGCATCCTTCTCAATTGTGAACTCCCAGATTCATCATCATTTTGCCCCCTTTCAATTTCTTCCCCTTTACCTCTATCCATTCTCTCACCACTCCTTAACTCGTCTTCTTCTTCTTCTCCTAGACCAAAACAACACCAAAGCCTCATGCAAAATATCAAGAAAACAACACAAAAACCCTACCTTTAAGCCATGATTACCACCTAAAGGTACAACCTTCACAAACCCTAGATCAAGATCCCATATTTCACACCTAAAAACTCTTAACTTGTACCCAATTTCAATTTTTTTAACATAAAATTTCCAACGTATTGGATCAAATTTCCCCCAAAATGAAATTTTGTTGAGCGGAAGGTTTGTAATTTGGAGAAATCTAGCTGAAATTGGGTGAAAGGTGTGAAATTTGAGAGAGAATTGTGAGATCTAATGTGATCTTTCACTCACCTCTTGCTCTCTCGAGACCCTCTCTCTGACTCAGTTCCCTCACTGTAATGAAAAATGAAATGAAAGGGGAAGTGAGAGTAAAAAAAAGTGTGAAATAATTATTTTTTAAGTCCATCAATCTGGACCGTCGGTTCAGATCTAACGGCTATGATTTGTGTGCAGGCCAAATACTTCTCGACCAAATTAGGAGACTTTTTTTCTTTATCTATTAAATCAAGATATGGGAATTCATATATATATATTTCACTTATTGCACAATAAACATGTATGATACGTAAATTAATGAAATCTTCCAATTGATTTATATATTTCAAATCACTTTCATAATTTTTCAATATATAAATCACTTTAAGTTAATCATGTTAAATATGAGGGTCTTTGTTGTAATATGCGACCTTATCAAATTTGACCCACGCAAAAGCAAACCTGGTCATGGAGTGTGACAAAAAATTCCACTCACTCACTTCATACAAATTGCGGACTCAATCCCCAGCAGCAGCAGCCTTGGAACGCGTCCTCCAAGCAACCAACCAACCAACCCTGTGAATGTGAGGAAACGAAAGGGAATAAATAAAATTCCACCTTTATATTGTATTTATTTAGGGTTTCTCTTGATTCTATTTGTTTAAAATCCTTTCCATCTCTCTTTCTTTCGAATCCACGTATCAATAATTAGAAGAAACCAACGCTTCAGATCTCTATTTTACTCGCTCAGGTTTGATTCTTCTCCAGTTCTCTGATCTCTATGGTTTCAAAATTGAATTTTGTTGCAACCCAAAGTGGAACTTTTTTGTTCTTTGATCGGTTTTTTTTTTGAATCAGATTCAATTCTTTGATTGTGTTTGGTGGATATTTTGCCCTAGATTGAAGATTAAATTGGGTTGTGGTAAGAAAGATGGGAGCTTTTATATCGAGATTCTGGTTTATGCTGTTTCCGGCGAAGGAGTATAAGATTGTGGTGGTTGGATTGGATAACGCTGGGAAGACCACAACTCTTTATAAATTGCATCTTGGAGAGGTTGTCACCACGCATCCTACTGTCGGCAGCAACGTCGAGGAGCTTGTTTATAAGAACATTCGGTTTGAGGTCAGATTTCCCTGATCATTATTTCCTTGAATTGCCAAAATTTCATCTTTTTTATGACCCAATTGAATGTTTGGTTGCTTGAAGTAAAAGTTTTCCTTTGTTATGATCGAAAGAAAGTTAAAGACGGCTTGAGACATAGGGGCTTGTCTGATTCTCAATTTTGTATTTTGGTAAAGGATATGTCTTTGTGTGATGCTTTAAGTTAATTTGAGGTGAATAGGTTGGTAATTATTTTGCCTGAAAGCTAGAATGAAGTGATTTAAGAGTGATTATGTTTATAAACGAGAGGGGTCATATTCATATCAATTTAGTGATCAGTGTGGAGATGAGATTGTAATGCTACCTTATAACATTCTTTCTCTTTATGGAGATGAGATTGCCATGATACTTTGTGGGTGGTAATATTTTAGTTAGTTGTACAAGCCTTACACGTGTAAGCTTACAAGCTGGATTGAGCCTCCCCCCCCCCCCCCCCAATCACACACACACAAACAAAAATCCTAAATTTTCATGAGTTATGACCAAAACTCTTGCACAATCCGACTTCAAATTCCTTCTTTGTTTCACATACTTAGCTGACATACCATATAGGCTTCAACAACCTAATGAAGTTCAAGGTTCTTTTAGCGATCCCATTCATTTAAGAATTGGATTAATGGAATTGTAAGCGGTCCAGAGACAGGGAAATCTTGGTTACTCTTAGTTCCTTCTGTGAAAGAGGTAACTAGCAAGGAACTCCTAGAAATCCTTTTGGGGAAGAGATGAGGAAGTTGAATACTCGCCAGCCATTAAATGTCAACGCCTTTTCAAGAGGTGGGTAGTTTTTTTCATATCCCATTAATTGTCAGGTCTGACTTTGATACCAATTATGCTGGTACAAAAAGTTGCCATTTGTTCTCATCTTGCTGATTCTTAGTTTCTGTTTTTGAGTCTCGTGTTCTACTTTTCTACTTTCATGTTTCTATATTCCAAGGTAGGGTTATAATTAGGTATTTTTTCCTTGCACACACTACCATCCATAAAGAGTGTCCATGATGTCTATTTTTTATATTTTATTTTTTTGTTTGAGATAGGGTTATATCCACGATATCCATGTCTAATGATAATTCTGTGACATTGGTTGTAAAACATAACTTGTTAATGCCATGTTGTGGCGAAACTGTGAAATTGATGATATTTTATTCTCTCTTTCATTTATTCACTCTTTTTTTTTTAGTAAAATTCGTTAAAATAGGAAGAGGCATTTGTAGTTGTTCTAGCATAAGATAAACTCTCCAAGTAGAAGGTCCTATGATTATATGTTACATGATAGTTATGCATTCTTATGCTCTTTTGAATTAGGACATTTTGCTCACGGTTTTCTCGCAACTACCTTTTTCCAAAGCTGGCTTTAGAATAAAATAGTTTTGAAAAGGAAAGGGGAGAGTATCTTTAGAAGGAAATCTGATTGGGCCTTTGTGTATAGGTTAACTTCTATTATGCACTGCTTATAGGTTGGGTAGTTTGGCATATGGGAGGAACACTTTCAAAAACTAATATAAATATTTAAGGGCTCTTTTTGAAAATTATATTGAAAAATCATCAAATCATGAACTTTCTAGGTGATGACTTATTTCCATAATTGTATCCGACGTCCTGGCTCTAGGTTTGTATTGTAAGTCCTATTTGGAAAAATTCTCTTGCGTTCAAATTGCATATTAAATTTTGGATTTTTTTTGTATTGGTACTAGGAAAGATGATATTGCTAACAAGAGGGGTATAAACATAAAAGAGATAAAAAAAAAATAAAAAGAACAAGAAAACCATCGTCTATCGTATTTAAGGATGGCAACGGTGTGGATTGGGGCAGATTTGGGCAAATTCGTCCCAGCCCCGAATAACTGTTTATTATCATTTTTTAAAACCATCCCCGCTCCATACGGATTGGCGGATATCCGCCCCGCCCCGTTTAACCGTTGCAGGTTCAACGGATTGCGGATATTCGCCCTGCCCCCTTTCACTCTCGTTGACCCAAACAAACCCTCCCTCATTCCCCCTTTTTCACTCTCTACACCCCACCCCATCCCCTCTCTCGTTGTCTTGAAGAAGAAGAACATAACAGTGGACGTCTGGACGGTGTCATTGGTGCACTGTGGTCCCTTTGATTCACTTGTGTGAACCCAATCAATCTTCTCACTCATTTGGTGATTGGATTTCTTCCGTTTGGTGTTTGTCTCTATAAGATGGGTCTTTGCATGAACCCCTGCGAGATTTTTTCGTCCGCTTTACACTCTTTTGCACTATGGATTTTTTTATCGTTTCTTTTATAAATCCTTTGGACCAATCACAAACCCCCTTTCATTGAAGCACAAATCAGTGCTTCTTAAGTCTTCAGAACCCAATACCATAGTACTACTGTCAAGCCTATCCTTTGGTGATTCGTTCTTTATGTTATTGTTTCCAACTCCCCCTAACCTAATTGGATCTTTTCTTTCCCAACTTTGGGGACCCCTAATTTTAGAGCCCGAGCCAAGAGAGTAACTAAGATCTCTCGTTCTAATCTACACTTTGATTCTTTTCTTGAACTTGATTACAATAATTTGTCTGTGAGCTTTTTTATTTTAATTTTTTTTAGTGTTGTTGAAAGTGAAAGAAAGAGAGAGTTAAAAGCCCTAGATCTGGAGAACAATTGTCAGTATAAAAATCTCCAATCACCAAATCCCTACATTCTTTAATTCCCAAGCAACCCATCTCTGTACCCTTTTTTCAAGTACCCCTTTTTTCTATACTCGAAAAGAGCCTAATTGAAAAAGAAAATTTTGTTTTTTAATCATGATTTGCATCAGTAGAACTGGTCTGTTGTTAAGGGTGGAAATGGGGGGAAGACAATGAGTAGGGATGGCAGTGGGTGGTTTTTCGTGGATATTCACTCCGTCCCGAGCCGTTTAGGGTGGATTGGGTTTGCCTTAACGATTTATGGGGTAGATACGGATATCAAAATTGGATCCGTCAATGTTTTGGAGCAGTTACGAATTTGGCCATATCTGCCCCACGGATATCCATTTATCACATGTTATTACTAGAATACCCTTCAATACTTGAAATACTCTAAACCTAATTTCTTTCCTCCAATATCCAGACAACCCATCACATCTCCTTCATCATTTTCTTATCCTTCTTCTCTTTTGCTAATCTTATCCTTGCCTCGCTCTGCTTCGAAAGCGCCAGTGCACAACCACCCTTCCCGGCCCCTTTCTCTCCCCTCCCCTCCCCAACTCTCATTCCCACTCTGTTTCGCAAGCACAGTGGCTAAGTGACAAGAGGGAGTGACAGTGAGAAAGATCAGGCAAGATCTGTGGCTCGAGACAAGAGGGAGTAATAGTGAGAGATCATGCAAGATCTGTATGGCAACAGGGCTAAGTGAGAGAGAAAGAGGGGTGATACTGCTCGAGATAGTGCTACTCTGTGGTTGGAGATCGGTGTTGCAGCAGCAGCAGCAGCAGTCTCCAATGAAAAACCCATCTCTGCACCAAGCATCACTAGCCACTGTTACTCCCCCCTCTTCCTCAGTTCATCGTTGACCACCAACCTCTCCCCCCCTTCCTCAGTTTGTCGGTCAACCACCAACCCTCCCCTTCTTTCTTTGGTAATAGAAACAACTACACTGCTGCCTCCATTGCAAGAACTGCAGCAAACCCGTCAATTCACCAATCAATCAACTTTATCAGCCCCAATTCACATCAAAATCCACAATAAACTCTGCAAAAACCGCACACTGAAGATCTAATTCAACCAATCAACAATGGATCACCAGTTACCTTACAGAGAGCGATTGAGGAACTGTTACATCACTCGATGGTCATCAGATCGGTTACAAAGAAAACTCATTTTTCTTGAAACTCTAAAACAGGGGTTACGTCTGTTGTCGAGATTCAGTTTTGAAATAAAAAAAAATGAAAAAAAAAATTGAGATTTATGTGAGAGAGTGAAAAGAGAGATAGGATCACATGATGATGGTGGAAGAGATTATTGACTAATTTTTAACGAACAACTGGCGCAAGTAAAGAAAAAACATCACAATCAACTTTGCCCAATTTGTTGCCAAAGATACCAACAAGCAACGATTGAGAGGGTTTGATGACGAGAGTTGAAAACATGAGCAACTACATGTTAAAGAGTCTGATGATCTCTCGGAGAACTTGAAGGAGGTTTATGATGGGAATAGTAGGACTGAGACTTTGAAATCAGTAGTTGTTGATCCAAAGACCTTCGCGCTCACTGAAACGTAGGTCGACCACCAACCCCTCCCCTTTTTTGTTATTGAAAAGAGCTGAAGAAGACAATTTTTTTTAACGAATATTTGGGGCGGGGCGCCAGTTTGACCGGAGCGGGGGTGGTTTTTAAAAATTAGTATAAACGGATATTCGGGGCGAAATCGGAGATTCGCTATCCCTCAGCGGGGCGGGGTCGGATTTGCCCAAATTCGCCCCATTGCCATCCCTAATAGTGAGATGTGAGCGTAGGATGAATGATTTGGATCTTCCCTTCAATGGGTCTTCATTGGACCTGTTGAGATTGGGCACCGGCGCGCGGTTGTGGTTGGAGGCGTGGAGCCACCGAGACTTGTCTTGTTTGTGTTCTGAGATGAAGACTGGAAAGAGAGAAGAGAGTGAGTGGAGAGGGATTGAGCGAAGAGAGATTTATGGTTTTTTATTTTATTTAAAAAGTAATAAAATATATTATATATAAGCGGTTTGACCATATTCGCCCCGAATTCGTGACGGATACAATTGGATCCCCGAATCTGCCCCGAAATTCGTCAAGGTAAATCCAAATCCCGCCCCATTCGAGGTAGGCGGGGCAGATATCCGCGAAAATCGGCCCCACTGCCATCTCTTATCGTATTCATGAATGAATAATCTTTTTTCTATCTAATGGCATTGTCCTGTCAGGAAAAACAATTCTAAATGGTGCATTTATCAAAAAATTAATTCTTTTAGATGGCACAGTGGATTAGATTCCTTTCAAGGTGAAGAATTGCATACATTAGTATAGGAACCACAGCAACAGACATATCAACAAGATATTAACAGTGCCTCAAGAATCACTAGAAAGTTGCTTGCTCAACTAAAGTACTAAACCAATCACCAGTTTACTTCAATGCTAGAATATAATGTTTCTAAGTTGGATCCCACAAACTACATGTCTTTCCATCATTTGCGACTATTGCACTTGAGAAATTCTAAGCTGATTCTTTTGTTACTATTTCTCTTCATGTCTTGTATCTTGACGTGCAAGAGTGCATGGTTTTGATTAGTGCATCTGAGAAAAACTCTCTTACTTATTATTGCAAAATTTGTTGTCCAGGTCTGGGATCTGGGAGGACAAGAACGGTTAAGGACATCATGGGCAACATATTATCGTGGGACGCATGCGGTCATTGCAGTGATAGATAGCACTGACAGAGCTAGGATCTCCATAATGAAGGATGAACTCTTCAGGCTCTTGTCACATGAGGATCTTGAACAATCAGTAGTACTCGTCTTTGCTAATAAACAGGATCTTAAGGATGCCATGCCCCCAGCTGAGATTACAGATGCCCTTTCGCTCCATAGCATTAAGAACCATGACTGGCACATTCAAGCTTGTTGTGCCATCACAGGAGAAGGGTTGTATGATGGGTTGGGATGGATAGCTCAGCGAGTCAGTGGGAAAGCTACAAGTTAATAGCAGAGGTATCACTGCAGTTGACAGTTTTCTTTGTTTATGTGCATGTGCTATTATTCTGTTTCACGAGTTTGTTGAAAGGCGAGGAAATAAGAATCTTCCTCTGTATAACATCTCATTGCTACACAGATGGTAAATGGTATTCTCTTTTTAATTGACTAAAGAAATTCTTAGTTGCTATTCTGCTCGATAGAATCCCTGTTCTACTTGCTTGCAATATGGAGCTGCTAAAGAAACATGTCAGAAAGGTTAAATTGCTTATTTTTTCTATTGAAGCTGATGAACCTAATTAGTAATTAGTTTGGTGAAAACAAACCCAAGTTGTAGTTATACATCAGAAAAATTTTAGAAATGAAGAAGGATGATAAATAAGCAGTCAGAAATGCTGACAAACAACCAAACGATTTGATGTTATTCAGTTGCACTGACATACCCTATTTTTGAGGATCAAGGTGAGGGTTCTGTTTTTCTTTTTTGGGTGTTAACCCAACATTATACATTAATTGTGAACATTTTCCCATGGGAATCCACACACATCAAATTTTCCTTTGATGGACCCAACCAAATAAATTTATTTCATGATTATTGTAGGCATACACATTTTGATTGGAAGTATCTTATTCCCAAACAAGAGTGGATTCCTACGCCTAAGACATTGGAGGCTAATTATAGAAAGGACTGGGGTTATATGTAGGCAAGCATCTGAAAGCATATGCAAGGTGAAAAGCAGATGGTTCATATAGAACTCTAATAACACTAGAATATCAAGGCATCTGGCCTGTTGAAGGCATGACAGCGGAGTAGAATGGATAAACATGTAGAGACAAGGTAGAAACATTGTGGGTTTGCGGGTTGCTAAAATACACACAACGTAGGTGGGTTTGTTTTTGGTTCTAGATAGAACAAGCAGAAGTCTAACTAGAGAAGTGGGATAACCTGTTTAGATTGGTGATGCTTTTAATTAGAACAAAATCTTCAAACTATAGTAAGCACGAGCGCGCTTACTTGATACCAGTGTTATACGAATCGTTCCAAATCGCGAATCAAATCGCCGATTTGACTCGAATCGGTACATCATCGATTTGAATCACAGATTAAATCGTGATTCTCCCAAATCGGAGCAAATCGCCCCCGATTTATGGAGTAAATCGCCAAATTGCGATTGTTACAAATCGTCCGAGTGTTGTTGTAGATGAATACATACAAAAAAAATCAAGAAAAGATGGGGAAGAACTGAGAAAAGATGGAAAAAAAAACAGAAACAAACAGGAAGAAGAAGAAGAACCAGAATCTTAATCTCTTCTGCTTCTGCTTCTGCTTCTGCTCAGATCTGCTTCTGCTTCTGATCTTAATCAAGAAAAGATGGGGAAGATCTGCTTCTGCTCAGATCTGAGAAAGATGGCTCGATTCTCTGCAAGTTCTCTCTCTCCCTGCATCTCTCTGCATCTCGCTGCATCTCTCTGAATCTCGACATCTCGACTCTCATCGATTGTGTGTTGAATCGATTTCTGCGGTAGTGTGGGTTGAATCAATCTCTGTTGTGTTGAATCTCTGTTGCGGTAGAGCGGTAGTGTGTGTTGAGCGATTGTGTGTTGAATCTCTGTTGCGGTAGAGCAGTAGTGTGTGTTGAATCGATTGTGTTGTGTTGGGTGAGTTGTGTTGTGAAAATGTGAATCGATTTTTAGATTTCTTTATATACAAAGGTCAGGGTCAGGGACCCCTAAATAATTATTTTTTATTAATTATCATGCTTAAACCCTCAAAGACGATTAAAATGATAGAGACAACCTTAATTTTCAGTGAAAGCTTTTGTCTTATAAAGAGCAAATCCGATCCCCCATTAACTTTTCTAAACCTAACTTTTCTCAAGTAAAAAAAACCATACCTTTTGAAGGCAAATATTCCTAAATGAAGACAAATATAAATATATATATATATATATATATATATATATATATATATTATAATTAAAAAAATCTTACGATTTACGATACGATTGACGATTAAATCTAAATCTTACACGTTACGATTTACAATACGATTTACGATTCACTAACACTGATTGATACTTCTAATGCACGATCTCTTCCCGTTAGACTTGGTCGTTTTCTTTCAAGGAGGAAAAACAAACGGTCTGGAAGTGGTGGTCTATTTCAACTGAAGTACGAGTGAGAAACCACACCATCTAGAGTTCCAACCACTTAAAAAACAGAGTAGAGTGGTTTGTAGGCACTACATTTGGAGGGACCTGGGTGTTGGATGCCATGTGTTGTTGAGTGGGGTAATGTGCTACTTCCAAGGGGTTTTTTTTCTTTCTGAATCTATCTATACACATAGGATGGTGGATCATGAGTAACAAGCACTTTCAGGTATATGGTTTGATGTGTTGAGACACTCTAGCGATGTCCAAAGTTATTTAGATGTGATACTTACACAGGAAATATCATAGGCACATCCATTTGAAAGCTTGGAAATGTGCATTGGCCATTGAGTGAACCAAATTAAGCCACGTGGACTGGACTGTCCAAGGCAGATAATCAAATGGACGCCGAAGACATTTTGGACATGGTGTTTGTTATGTTGTTACAGTGATGCTGAAGGCATGGGTTTTGGGTTTGAAGCATTTTTTTAAATAGTTGCAATTACTTACATTTTTTATAATTTATTTATTGACACCTAAACGAGAAATTTCATCACAAAATGGTTTTTATTCTTATCGACCGCGTACCATAAAATGAATGAAATGCAATCTTAAAAAGTGCCTAAATAAATTTTTTGGTAACGAAAATATCCTTACTTAACGATTTTAATTTTTTATTTTAGGTAACTTTAGGCTAAACTGCTAAAGTGGTAATTGTTTTCATTTGTGGTGGTTAACTCTGGCAGCTTTCATCTTGGTCCTAATCAGATGCAGACATTCTAAATGGAGAAGGTCCAAACTGTGTCCTAGGCTCCCAGCACCCGGATACAATCTCCTGTAATCGTTGAACTTCAAAACCTCAAATGGATGTTAACAACGATGGTCACCTGAGAAAGCAAATTAGTGACATTCATCAAGAGATCTTATGAGTTTCTCAGAATTGAATCGAGGATCCATCATTTTCCATGGAGATGATAATCATGTTATCACATTCACAAAGCTATGTCTCAGTCCTGATGCACCTTATGACTGAAAATGCTCTGAGCACTGAAACAAAGACAATGCAACCAAGAGTTCCATGATCATGAACATAGCCAAGTCCCCTCAAAAGTAACCTCTCCAATTTGCATCAGTGATTAGTTAATGTGACCTTATGACATTTCGATCATGAGATTAACTTGAGATGCCTGTTTTTCCTTGTAGCAAAGGTGAACATCCATTTGAACAAAGGTTGTCATACGATAATTTGAGAACACATTTGCTCCAAATATATCATTAGCATGTCACTATCAAAGCTTGCAACAATAAACTCTAAAAACATTTTACAATCAATTCCACCAGTTTATCAATTTCATTATTGTGGTTGTATACCTATTATAATTTTGAAGTCATTTCATCCATCTGGCACCATAACAAAAGTGTATGCATCAAACTTTTTTTTTTTCGGAAGGAATTACTCTCTTTAACTTTTAACGATTGTTTGAGATTTGGGTCTTGCATATCCAAGATCTATTAGCTTCTGTAGGAGCAGTCTCTCTGCATCTGCCTAAAAAATCAACACTAGCATATCAAATATCAAATACTGAAACAACTATGAGTGTGCGAGTTATAGAGAGGAGAGACCTCAAGCATAGGGCTGTTCTTGGGAATATCGCAAGCTAGAACTATATTGAGACCAGTCTTTGAAACTGATAAAAGAACGGGCTACATCAGTATACTGGATTCAAGAAGGGCTACATCAGTATACTGGATTCAAGAAGAAAATATAATAATGTAAGTGAGATAGAAAAAGGTACCTAAGTGGCGAGCAATGCTTGATCCTGTGTTATCTGATGTACCTCCAAGTACTGAAGTAACGCTGACGGTGTGGTTCTATGGATTCCACAAAAAACACAGAAAGATCTAAGGACCCCAATTTGATAAACAAGAATATGATTAAATATCATATTACTATTTTTCCCCCAAAAAAAAGAACAAAAAACTCACAAGTGTAGGGGCAGATGCATATAAATGCCCAAATTTTGCAGAGGTACATCCGATCCATGCAAATATCTACAAAGATTTGACAAAAAAAAGGCAGAGTGAGGAACAGAGTAAGACAATGACGTATAAATTCCATTACATTGATAACACAAAATAATGACAACATTTTTTTTTTCCTTTTTCTAAGGGCGTGTTTACATCAAGCGGAAATTTTCTCAAGAAAATTTGTCAAAAATGAGAAGGGAGAACATTTGCCAAAAATATCTTATCATTTATATGCAACCTCAAGGCGGAAAACCTTTTCCCCTTTCTCTCCCCTATCTTATCATTTTTTAGCTTTCCTGTGGCAAAATTACGAAAAGAAATAAGGAATAGGAGTGGAGTTGGGAAAATTTCTCTATCTTGAGGTTGAAGACGACTCTATATTTGGCAAAAAAATTCTTAGTCCCCCCTAAGAAAATAATTTCCACAATTTTGTAAGAAACTTTGTAACACATAAAAAGGATAGGGACATCACAAAATTCATGTTGTTCATTCTCTCTTCCTCTTTCCTTCCTCTCCCAACTCACTTTTGGCAATTTTTCTTGGGAAACTTTTTTGTGGAATCAAACACACTCTAAAGGTAAAATTACAAAACAAAGGTAACGAATGCATAGACTATAGATAACAGACAATGATATAATAAATTAAACTAAGCATCTGCTAAAAGTTGAAGGTGAAAGGACTAAGAGCATCTCCAAGAGTCTCCTTAATCATTAAAATAATATATATTAAAGAGCTCTTAGACAATCAGGAACGTAAATTTTCAAATGACCTCCAAGAGCCTCTTTAAAAACCCTCATTCATCAATATTTTATTTATTTTTTCTTTTAGTATGTGACCCAATAGGCATTTATTATTTTGAGTAGATAGTGGGATCCATAAAGGTTAAAAATGATTAAATTACTACTAAGGAGCTCCTTCACACTCCTTTGTTTATAGACTAAGGAGAGGGAATGCACTTCTTCGACGCTCCTTAATGCCATGTCATACTTAAGGAGGTTGTTGGAGCAAAAAAGTAGCATATCCTCCTTAAAAAGTTGTCACATATGCATTAATGAGGATTTAAGGAGTATCTTAGAGATGTTGTAAGGAATAAGGAATGAACATTCTTTCCTTGATACACTGAAACATTATTTTATTCTTTATTTTTGCCAAACATAAGAGAATGTATGATAAGACCTAAGTAAGAAAACCAAATAAATGTGATATATTTTAAAAGTTGGATGAAACATATATTGATTGAGCAACAAGGAAGAAAAAAAGGTTGATGCTAATAGTTTTCTGCATGTTCTGATAAAGATGGTCAATGCTCTATAAACTAGATTTAGCACTATCTACTAGGCCCTAATTGAACGAAAACTAATGTGCCCAATGGATCAAAGTGGGTCAAATGATTCAAAGGGGTTTCCGGTCTCATCAACAATTACGTGGCTCATATCTATTTAATTGTCGAAAAATCACCTACTATCAGTGAAAAGCACATATCCAATACAGGATTTCACGGTCTCATCAACAATTACGTGGCTCATATCTATTTAATTGTCGAAAAATCACCTACTATCAGTGAAAAGCACATATCCAATACAGGATTTCACCTTTCACAGTTGATTTACCAATTAGCATGTTACGAGGCATAATTCTAACTTTATCTATTCGATGAACACAATCAAACTAAAAAATATTAAAACTAGTTATGGGACAAGTGTTATGTGTGTTTCACTCAATTTTCTGCCTGAAACCAGATGCAGGTGTCTATTTTGCATCTAAACCATAAACTAAAGTTTCAGTATAAAATTTCAAAGTGCCTTCTTCAAAAACTGTGTTCGGATTGAATATACAAGAAAAAATGTGAAGAAAATGTCGGCTCAACCTTGAAGACTCTAGGGGAGTGGCCACTCTAGCTCAAATGGAGCTATGGGAACCAAAAGTATGCAGACCGAGGATGAGGAGTGCGTAGGACAGACTTTCATATGTAATCCTTTGTGTGTTTCTGTGAGACATCCCAGCACGTGGAAGTGTTGGGGTTGGGTTGGGTTGTAAGTCAAGATCAGTGTGTTGGATTTTCTTTCGTTGTAATGAAGAGGGGTATCAATGAACTTAAAACTCATAACAAGATTGACTCTTGTTATCTTTCTATTAGTGTTATGGTATAGGGTTTGAGTTTTGTTCAATCTAGAGGTCTACACAAGAAGAGCCAATATAGACTATTTTTTAAAATACATTTAGCATATTTATGTTGGCATTGAATTGAAAGTTTATATGCTATTATGCTTAACTTTTATAAATTATAATACAAAAAACGCCCAAGTTAGGCCTCTGGGCGCTAGTCCCCTGCTTGCTTGCAACCTGCCTAGCAATTTTTAGAACCTTGGTACCAAGTGAATCTCATGATCTAAATGCATACAAGTTAGGCAAGGCATGCTTGGGGTTAAAAAAAATTTGGTTAATTTGTGTTTGAGTCCTATAGTTTGAACTCATTTTGAGTTTGAGTCCCAAGTTTGTCCAGCTTTTAGTCTGGCCCAAACCCAATACAACTATACGACTCGCAATTTAACCCATCATCATTATCATCATCAAAGCCCATTCCCGAGATTTTCGGGGTCGGCTATGTGGATTTTGGTTCTCCAAGCAATGCGATCTTCCCACATATCCTCGCCTAATCCAAGCTCAATGATATCTTCATTCACCGCCTTCATCCAATTTTTCAACGGTCGTCCCCTCCGTCTACACCCTCCATTAACTTGCCAATCTAGACATTTTCTAATTGGACGACTCGCAATTTAACCCAAAAAAAAAAAAAAAAAACTTTCTTTAGCTCAAAGGTAACTCTAATGGAGTGCTTATGGAGGTTTGTGGTATGAATAGGAGACCCCATTCCTTTTCATAGCAAAACCACTACATCATACTCAAGTTTATTCTTTACCATATCATATTATCTTTATCTTGTTGAGGAATTTTATAATGAGCGACCTCATATCCACTCTAACCTCACTGCTATCCGAACGATACACATAGAGACAAGCTATTAACAAAAGTGTTACAAGAACTCTAACCTCACTGCTATCCCAACGATACACATAGAGACAAGCTATTAACAAAAGTGTTACAAGAATACCTATAATTGGACCATACGCTGGCTTTGAGAACCACTATAAATTATCTTCATAGCAGCTCTATATATTGATGCCAAGCTCTCATGAGGGTTTCACTTGTTTGTCATTAACATCTTTGCCCCCACAATGCTAGCATACTGACTTTAGGGCAAGATGAACTGCCTTTCCAAATCATTGAGACCCCAAAGATTTTTTATACAATGTCTCACAATACATCTTCTTGAAAGTAATTTTTCACATGAAATCAATCATCCTTTGATTACACATTTCTTAGTCTTGAGCATAAATAACAATTAACTCATGTACACCCAATATTTGTAAGGTTCCCCATATGAAACTTACCCACCCCTCCCCTTTTGCTCATCATTGGGTTTCAAAACATATAAAATAAACTAAAATAATTAAATAACCAGCATTTGAGTCCTCTGTTCCAACTACTCATAAAAAAAACTAAGCATTTAACATCATCTTGGGACAATCCCTCTGCATTGCATTCATTTGTTTATAGTGTGACCACGACGATCTCATGCTTTCTCTTTCCGTGATTCATTAACACCAAAGACTTACTTGCATTCGGAACCCTTTCCACACTAAAGCCTACTTCCTTTTCCGTGTCCTCAACATCAACCAATAATACAAAAACTAGAATGCTTGAGATGGACTTCACCCATCCCGACAAACCTTAGATTACTAGCTCTTCCAGAGGAGAATTTGCACTTGTGGGACTGCCATCTAGTAGCCAACCATGGTAGATAAAATAGATGGGACGAAGAGGGTGTTGGTCAGGTATACTTGGAGAGCGCATGAGAGATGGAGGGATAAGGTCTCAAGGGGTAAGACAAGTGCGCTAATTGGGTCTAAATCGGCCAAGGAAAGTGCCAAGCCAATCTGTACTGTACAGGAGGGTAAATGATAGAGAGGTCGGCGAACTGACAGGGTATGTCATATTCTCAAAGAGTGAACAGCGAGAGCAAGAGAGCAGAAAAAGGACCAAAGAAAATTGTCGTCCAACCATTCTTTTCTCTTACAGTATATCAAGAGATATACTACCAGTTTGTCTTGGGTCTGCAAGTACCAAACACAACTTACTTTTTTGTAGGGAAATTTCAATCGTTCTTGAAGGATTATTAGCAAAGAATCACAAGGAATAGGGAAAAACAGTGCAAAGAGTTTCAAAAGCTATTTAAGAACAGGAATTGTGAACTATTGTCATAATATTAGGTAAAAAAGGCTTACATTACCTTCAAATGAAGAAATTTGTATTCTCCAGTTTAATTTGACCTCTAAGTTAGGCCTACAAAATAGACCCTAATTTCTCAAACCCTCCTTAACCCGAAGATCTTTATATTCTCATGTTTCGCATACACATTCATTCTAAGAATTTGAAAGAAGAAAATGTCCAATAAACACACATACCCACCAGCACTATTTCACCCGAACCCCTCAATTTTGTGAATGAATCTCAACTAAACAACTACTACAAGTAAAAATCCTGAGCTTCAAACTTTCGACTCCTTTGGCATATGGCGTGTTTTAAGAAATACCCGTCATTTAACCTTCTTCAAGGAACAAATTTTAACTTAACCCAGCACAATCAAGTCAATCAAGTATAAGCTACAAAACCAAATTCTTCATGAAAAAAAAAGACCCACCTGGTTGGGAAAGGGAATGATCTGAAAATGCAAGCTGACATCATTCACAATTTCGGAAAAACACCATATTTGCGCCATGTCTTCATCATTGCTAGTAGTTGTTGTTGTTCTCTCCATAGTTTGTTCCCAAGCAAACCGTTTCTCCTTACAAAAAAAAGCTTGGGTTTGAAGAAGAACTAATGGGTACTGAAATTTGAAGTAAATCAGTGGAATGAGAGTGAGAACTGAGAATATTTTATCTCCTTCAATGGGAATTGAAGATCGAAGACTCAGCAAGTCAGGGTTTTGAGAGGGTCTTGAATAAAGAAACAGAGAAGGTAAATCTCATTCAAGTTGGGCTAAGTTAAGCCTGGCCCATTTAAAATTCAGGCTCATTGGTCAATTGTTTGGTTTTTATTGGGGTCTGAAATATTTATTATTTTGGGTCTCCTCTTTTTAATTTTGTCACTTGTTTTTTCTTATTCACAAAACCCTTAGGGCTTTGTCTTTGATTATTTTCTTGATCTTTCAAAGTAAACTAATTAATTATGCCCAAAGTGGTCTGTGTGAGACAATGTAATATCCTAATTTCACTGTTTAACAGGCACACTAATTAACTCGTACTTTTATACTTTAAAAGGAATGCTCAAATTTATACTTCACTAGAAAGAAACCAGTGACCATTCCAAATACAAGGGTGGACTAATACAAAAGAATATGTTTGACAAATGCAACTCTAGCTAGTCTAGAGTAACGGTCATTCAATCCGCAACATATGTTTTGCATCAAAGATATCAATTATCTTCTTAATCTAATGCATCAGGGATGGATATTATTAGTTTAACAAGACAATTTAGTTTACAGCTTAGTGATTGTTTTCAAAATATATAGGTTATATTTTGGTGTTACTTTCCTTTCCTTGCATTGAGATCCACAGGTTGGCACTTGCCCAAGCCAGACAACTTCATTGGTAGTATCTGATTCTCAATTGTGTATAAACAAAATTTCTTTGTTTTGCATCACCCAGTTAGACAAGTTTACTTCCAGAATTTTGGCAGAATTAACAGCCATTTCACTGTAGTCGTTGGATATACCGCCCCAATACAGAAACAGACACATCAAATGTAGAACAAACACTTAATCAAGTTACTAACATGACCTTAATCGCTTTTATGATGCTTAATTAAAAGAAGTGCTTATACATCTCTTTTAAGCTAGAATTTTAAGGCTATTTTAGTAAGTCCATAAAGCCAAAACAAAGCTTCGGATAATCCAATAGTCACAATGTCCAGTCGAGTAACAGCAAATCAGCTGTTTCCATTCTCTTCTCTCCTATATATGATGATGAACTCATTTTAGAGAAGACAATATATTTGTGCAACTTATCTAGTTTTATCTACACGCTCCTACTCGATAGTTTAGTTTTTTGGTTATTTTGGGAAGATGCAGCTCCCTTCCAATCTCGCCCCCAGTGAGGCGAGTCCAGATTGGATGAACAAGGCAGACAATGCATGGCAGATGACCGCAGCAACCATGGTGGGTCTACAAAGTGTGCCTGGGCTTGTTATCCTGTATGGTAGCATTGTGAAGAAGAAATGGGCAGTGAATTCGGCATTCATGGCACTCTATGCCTTTGCAGCAGTGTTGGTCTGTTGGGTTTTGTGGGGTTATCGTATGTCCTTCGGGGAAGAGATGGTGTTTTTCTGGGGAAGACCTGCGTTGGCCCTGGACCAAAAGTTTCTCCTCAAACAGGCATTTTCGGGCATGTTCCCCACTGCTACTATGATGTTTTTCCAGTTTGTTTTCGCAGGGATCACATTGATTTTGATTGCGGGAGCATTGTTGGGAAGGATGAATTTTCATGCATGGATGTTGTTTGTGCCATTATGGCTAACATTTTCTTACACCATCGGTGCATATAGTATTTGGTGCCCTACCGGATGGCTGTCCAAGGCTGGGGTCATGGACTACTCCGGTGGTTATGTCATTCATCTCTCATCAGGTGTTGCTGGATTCACTGCAGCATACTGGGTATGTGTCAAAAGATCATCTTCACAAAAAGTCTTTAACTCATTTAGAAATTTATTTTGGAACACAATCAATGGATGATTGTTTTATTCACCCTTATTTTTGTTTGTGATAAGGTTGGGCCGAGAATTGCCAAGGATAGAGAGAGGTTCCCCCCAAACAATATCATTCTGATGCTTGCAGGGGCTGGATTGCTATGGATGGGCTGGACTGGTTTCAACGGTGGAGATCCTTATTACGCTAACATTGATGCATCTCTGGCTGTTCTTAACACCCATGTCTGCGCTGCTACCAGTTTACTTACATGGCTAGCTCTTGACGTCCTTTTCTTTGGAAAGCCCTCTGTTATTGGGGCTGTCCAAGGCATGATCACTGGCCTTGTTTGCATCACCCCCGCCGCTGGTAATAAAAATAATCAAATAATTTTGTTATATTTTGTTTTTATAGTAAATAATCAAATTTCCTAGGGATGTCAACAGGGCAGGTGTCGTTTATAATAGACCCAATGAGATAAGTTTACCAATGGATAAGTTTTTTAATAAACCAGACCAGATACTCCTATGCGATATAATGCAAATGATAGACAACCCGCCTCATTGGCATCCCTAATGTAAATGCATCAAGTGTTCTTTGAAAACATTATTGTATAAATAAGAAATAAATGACAATCAAATATACTCTTGAATAGGATTGGTGCAAGGTTGGGCTGCCATCATAATGGGACTAATGTCAGGAAGCATCCCATGGTACACCATGATGGTTCTCCACAAGAAAATCTGGCTACTAAAGCAAGTTGACGACACAATGGCTGTGTTCCACACCCATGCAGTGGCTGGAAGTTTGGGAGGCATTCTCACAGGATTCTTCGCTGAGCCAAGGTTGAACCGCCTTTTCTACACCGATTGGGAACAGAACATTGGGTTAGCCTATGGGCTAGACACTGGCCGAACCACTGCTGCATTCCGCCAAATGGGAGTCCAAATAGGAGGCATCGTGTTTGTTATTGTGTTGAACATTGTTACTACAAGCTTGATATGTTTGCTCATAAGGCTCATTGTTCCATTGAGGTTGAGTGAAGAGGACTTGCAAATAGGTGATGATGCCATTCATGGAGAGGAAGCTTATGCTCTGTGGGGTGATGGAGAGAAGCTTGAGAACTCCAGGCATAACTCTGTTTATGATGTTGAGGACATCGGTGAAAAGAGATCTGAAATTCAAATGACCTAATCACTAAACCAAACCCAAAAGAAAAAAATGGATGAAAACTAGTTTGATTTCTTTTAGTTTTTTTATAAGCTTTTGTTACATGATGTTAATGTAATTTGGTGGAACTCTGTTTAGGGTTCTGATGTGTTTACGAAGTTCACTGGATCAATAAAACAACAGCAATTAAGGTTTCCACAAATTAATCATTTTTAGTGCGTCTGATGCATCTTTTTGAAAGAGTTCAGAATGTGGCAATGTAGGTCACATTTCGAAGTCCGCTTGGTAAAATGTGCAGGTTTTAGTTCTTCAGTTGTCTTGCCTTAAATACATGATTTAGCAATATTTAACATGTGGTATTGTTTTATTAATTGTCAAAATGTACGCCAACACGAGATTCACCCCAACATACCGGGCTTGAGCTTAGGTATTCTTTTGCGCAACTGCGTGAAGCATCTCCTTTATGTAGGGAGCACTTAAATTGAACTTCTATCGGATGCGGGTATCCAATCCCGCCGCTGAGATGTCCAGATTCCTGGGCCTTGACGAATGGCTAGCTACCTTTACGTTAGAAGAGCAAAGGGCCCGGGGAATAGCAGGATGAACCAATGTGAATGAGTGTAAGCTTCGTTGCCCGAACACGATTGGTGCTGACCACACTAGGTGCTATTGTGGTAGCAAGAGAGGCCAGACAGTTACAATTGAGAGGTTGCAACTGAGCATTCCTAGTCACACAGGAAGAGAGGTCAAATGGCAAGGCCATACACCCATTTGGCTCCTTGCGGAGTATAGCTCAGCTAAGAGGAGACCAAGAATTTCTTGCTCATATGCGCAATTCTGGAGTATAGTCTGGTGAGCACAATTCTCAGTATCATCTGGGAACTCGTCCCAACATAGGAGGCAAAAAATCAAAAAAATCAGGTTGTTCTGGCTCCTGGGGCGCAATGGGGTTCTTTTTAGGAACATCCTCCAACTCATTTCCCTATCTTCTTCCCTATATTTTCAAATTTCTATGCCAGGACACACTAAAGCAGTGTTGTGTGAGTTCAATCTGCTCATTAATGTTTTTTTGTACACCAAAACCCTAAAATTTTGTGTTAACCATACAAACATTAATTGTGTGGTAAAGGCATTCATATTTTGGGGGTGAGAGGTGGGAATTAGTTGTGATGATACATCAAAATAGACCGAACATCACTGCCGTACACGTGGCACAAAGATTTATCGCGAGAGTACAACGCCCAATCTATTGAACCAGCTCATAAAGCCCAAACACTGCTCGCCAATGAGGAGACATAAACAGGGCCTGAATCCAGTCCCGAGCCTGAATTCAGGCCCGATACGAGTTCTTTCATAACGAGAAGGAACATTGCACCAAAAAAGAGCCGTAGAGGGAGTTATGTCTCGCCGAACGCATCTCCATTAAGGAGGAGACTGTCACTTCTTCCGTTGCGCCTCACATGCTTAAGTCACGTAGAGAGTTAACCACGACCATTATAAAAGGTCAAGGGAACATTCGACAAATGCATGCAACTTTAATTGAATTTTGTCCAGATTTACTTCATTCTTCCAACAGAGTTACTAACTTAAGCATCGGAGTGCCTTTGGCCAACAAAAAGGTGGTCATTGGCAGTCCAACAGTATTTTGCAGGTCAAACTCACAAGAGGACGATTTTTGGACACATCGGTTTGGCGCCATCCATGGGGAATGACGAGTTTCCTTTTCTAAAAACAGAACACACAGTGATAAAGCTCACCACAACCTAACAAAAGATCGACAAGTCATCAGAGACGATAATGCAGTTTACAAATCCTCAATCCAGTAATGATCATGACAACTCTCTCATCGACGCATCACCGACGGCTCAGGGAGAAGATGTAGCACGAACCACTGGACCAATAGCATCGAGAATGCAGATCTGCTGCATGCAATGGTCCAGACAGCCCAAATGACCGGTGGCGCTTCCACGGACCCTCGGGTAGATTTGTTCATGGCCCAAATGAAATACATGACAAAGATGTCGGAGAAGTCGATCCTGCTCCAGCTCCACCTCAACAAAATTCAAATATCTGAACTCAAGGAAGTGATGAAGCCCTAGCAGAACTCCAACAAGGAAACGTCGATAGCAGCGAGCTCCACCAAGACAAGACTCCGTGAAACTATTGCTGAGATCCCGTTCAGGATTAGAGTCACAAATCCCAATGTACTGTATGAGTTAGCCAAGCCACCATTTTCCGATGCCTTCATGAAGAATGCAATGCCAAAAAAGTGCACTTCACCAAAATTCGAAGTGTACGATGGTACCACCGACCCGACGGAGCACCTAAGACATTTTCACCACATGATGGCTCTAAAAAAACCATGGAGTCGATCCTGTGCAGAACGTTCCCAACCAGCCTCACGTCCACAACAATGAATTGGTTCAATAGCCTGCCACGGAGGTCAATAGACTCTTTCTAGGCCTTAGCCACCCCTTTCATTACCAGATTCATTGGGAGCCAACGGATGAGGAAAGGACCCCACTACCTCTTGCACATCCGACAAAAGCCCGAAGAAACAATACAAAGGAGTATGTCACTCATTTTATCAATGAGTTAACGATGATTGACGGATGCAGCAACGACACAACCGCTGCAACTTTCGTCGCCGGGCTGAAGAGAGACCTCTTATTCGATGCCCTCAACTTTGAACCTCCAAAAGGCATGGCGATCCTGCTGAAAATAGCACAGAAACATATCTCCCTCGAAGAAATGAAAACTGCAAGGAGAAATAATGAGCAGAAAAGGGAAAACCATTCGAGGAAACGAGAGAGGAAAGATGAAAGAAAGCGAGATGACGAACCATAGGAGGACAACAGTCATTCAAAAAAACATCAAAGCGACGGACGTACTAAGTCCAACCAGCGGGAATTCAGGAAATCGCAATCGGCACGACCCAGTCATGAGCGAATAATCAGTGTAATGAGGAAAGAGGACAAGCCGTTCACAGCCTTAAAAACAAGCCGAACCGACATCTTAAAACACATATTGAACTGGGAGAATGTCAACTGGCCAACCAGGATGAAAGGAGACTCGAAAGGACGAGACAAGAGTAGGTACTGCTCTTTTCACAAGAATCACTTACATGATACCGATGACTGCTACAAGTTAAAAGAAGAAATCGAGCAATGGATCCAGAGAGGATGATTGGACAAGTTTATCGGCATACCAGACAAACAATTCAAAGGTAAAGAAAAGGCGGACGTTGTAGCCACGTGATCAAAAGAACGGTCCAAGGAATTGATATATGATCTACACTGCATCCGCCCCGGAAAAAAATACCTCCCACCCAAACAGACCTATATCAAAGTAGAAAGATCAACGCTCTGAAGGCGGCTACCCAAACCAACTCGAAGATCCCGACATCGGATACAAATGCATCCACAGTTGCTTATAAGAAATTTAACATCAATAAACTCTATCAAGCCCCAACAAGCAATGCCAGCTAGGGGGCAATGACGACCCAAGCAAAGAATGTCATAAATTAAAGGGAATAGCAGAGGCACGAGACGCCAATGCAAGGATAGACATTAGCGACACAAGAATAAAAGAAGAAACACTCCAGAAAAACAATTGCTAGAAATTGTCAAAGAATCAATAAAGTTTCATTTTTTGAATCGACATCTCACAAAGGCGAACAACTTCATAGCGAAGCTATACGAAACAATCGACGTAAAAAACCCATAAGGAATTACGACGCAAGTCGGGTATTCACAATAAACTTTTGGGCTGATCAACCAAAGAAGTAAAAGTTGGACGAATGAGTCAACTAAGTAAAATGACTTCGGGTCGACTAGAATGTCGCACCAAACGAAGTAAGAGTTGGACACCCGAGTCAACTATACAAAAAACCTTCGAATCGACCGAGATGTTGAGTTAACGAAGTAAAAGTTGGACGAACGAGTCAACTAAATAAAATGACTTCGGGTCAACCATAGTGTTGCATCAACAAAATAAGAGTTGGACACCTGAGTCAAACTAAACACAGAAACTTCGAACCAACTGAGATGTTGAGTTAACGAAGTAAAAGTTGGACGAATGAGTCAACTAAATAAAATGACTTCGGATCGACCAAAGTGTCGCACCAACAAAGTAAGAGTTGGACACCCGAGTCAAACTAAACACAAAAACTTCGAATCGACCGAGATGTCGAGTTAACGAAGTAAAGGTTGGACAAATGAGTCAACTAAATAAAATGACTTCGGGTCGACCAGAGTATTGTACCAATGAAGTAAGAGTTGGACACCCGAGTCAAGCTAAACACATAAACTTCAAACCGACCGAGATGTCGAGTTAACGAAGTAAAAGTTGGACGAACGAGTCAACTAAATAAAATGACTTCGGATCGACCAGAGTGTCGCACCAACGAAGTAATAGTTGGACACCCAAGTCAAACTAAACACAGAAACTTCGAATCGATCTAGATGTCGAGTTAACGTAGTAAAAATTGGACGAACGAGTCAACTAAGATGACTTCGGGTCGACTAGAGTGTCACACCTACAAAGTAAGAGTTGGACACCTGAGTCAAACTAAACACAAAAACTTCGAATCGATCGAGATGTCGAGTTAACGTAGTAAAAGTTGGACGAACGAGTCAACTAAATAAAATGACTTCGGGTCGACTAAAGTGTTGCACCAACAAAGTAAGAGTTGGACACCCGATTCAAACTAAACACAAAAACTTCGAACTGACCGAGATGTCGAGTTAACGAAGTAAAAATTGGATGAACGAGTCAACTAAGATGACTTCGGATTGACCAGAGTGTCGCACCAACGAAGAAAAAGTTGGACACCCAAGTCAACTAAACGCAAAAACTTCGAATCGACCAAGATGCCAAGTTGACGAAGTAAAGGTTGGACGAACGAGTCAACTAAATAAAGTGATTTTGGGTCGACTAGAGTGACGCACCACTGAAACAGATTGAACGAACGAGTCAATTGAGTAAAACGACTTCGTCAAGTTTGCAACTTGAGAACTCGATCACGACTGCCAAGCTCCTTGGATCGAACAATAACCAATTGGAACATCTTGTTATCTAAGGATTGATGATCATCATCAGAACACTTGATAGCGTCAAGGCTGCCATAAGCAGAGAGAAACTTCTTTTCTCTGTCGTCTAGCAGTATCTTTCTCACTCCTCTCCAAAGCCAACTTCATCTCATCCGCATCATGTAGAGAGCAACGGCCTTCCCTCGAAGGATCTCTATCGGCAGAGTCCGAATAAAGAGATGTGTGACGCACAGAATCAACTAGTTGTTTCTTCTTCAGAACACAGTCAGAAGGCAGAAACAACCGTGTCGATGGAATAACAGGCCTCAGTACTTTTCTCTTTCTAGAAGAAGGACCGGTAGCACTACGGACAAGAGCATTGAGATTCGTAACACTCGAGCTCACTTCTGATCAATGACAACGTCATCACTTTCAACAGCAACAGCATGGGCAACCATCTTCACCTGCCTCTCAATTAACAAAGCCCGTTCAGTCTCACTCATGTCGTATAGACCAATGCGCCTCACCATGTCATCAATAAGATAGGCATCAAATGGAACCACCGAAAGCTCCAGAAAGCGCTCACTGATAACCTGCTCCTCAGCGGTCAATTTCAGATTCTGATGCTTAACAGGAACTCGAAAATACCTTACTTTCTGAACACCCAGCAAATTGAAGTAGCTAGAGTTGACAGACGTATAAAACCAATCCCGCGACCAACCCCTGATATCATCATTGAGATCACCAAAGCACGCAGGGGAGTGCAGGAAACAGGTACGGTTGGGTTTCACACTAAACCCCACCAAAGAGTTCAAAATTTTAGGGGTTAAAGGGATACCAGAGAGAATGGCCCTGGCATACGTGGAAACCATAACTCTCAAACCATTCAGGCCCATCTGAGCAGGAAGAATACCCAGAAAGTCTAGATATGACCAGAACAACTCCGAAACTGAAAACCGAAGACCAACATAAAACATGCGAGGATAAGGTGCAATATATCCCTTCTTCGAGCAACAAGGGCTGTTGTTTTTGTGAGGAAGGACGAGTTCAAGGTCGTCAGGCAAAGCATAGTTAGAACGAACACTATCCAGAGTAGCCTGAAAAGCTTTGTGTGGGGAAAAATGGGTCTCACAGATAGAAAGTTGATCACTGACCAACATGTCACGAGCAGACATCGCAAACAGAAATGAAGAAATGAAGAAAAATAGGCAATAAAGGAAAAGAAATAAATCCTAACAACAAAATGATGTAAATAAATGAGGAAAGTAGTCACGACACCCTTTATACAACTGAAAAACGAAGAGATCGCTCACGGAGCGACATACGCAACATAATGGCGCACCAAAACTCCCAGAAAATGTGCGTGAAAACGAGCAGACAACAAAGTAACCAAAACGATCAGCCAACCGGAAGTTAAAACATTAAGTTCAATGCAATAACGCAATCGAAATACCAACCGTCACACAGTTAGTGGATACGTGAACATACCCACTAACTAAGGGGGGAGTAGCTGATAATACATCAAAATAGAGCGAACATCATTGTCGTACACGTGGCACAAAAATCATTCACGAGAGTACAACGCCCAATTTATTGGGCCAGCTCATAAAGCCCAGGCGATGCCCGCCAATAAGGAGACATAAACAGGGCCCGAATCCAAGCCCGAACGAGTCAAAACTCGAATCCAGGCCTGAACAAGTCAGAGCCCGAATCCAGATCCGATACTAGTTCTTTCATAAAAAGGAAAAACGTTACACCAAAAAAAGCTGTAGAGGGAGTTACATCTCCCCGAACGCATCTCCATTAAAGAGGAGGTTGTTATAAGAAACATCTCCTTCAATTGCGCCTCACATGCTTAAGTCACACAGAGAGTTAACCACGACCATTATAAAAGGTAAATTGAACATTCGACAAAGGTATGTAACTTTAATTGAGTTTTGTCCAGATTTACGTCCTTCTTCCAATAGAGTTACTAACTTAAGCATCGGAGTGTCTTTGGCCACCAAAAAGGTAGTCCTTGGTAGTCTAACAGTTATTTTGCAAGTCAAACTCACAGGAGAGCGATTTTTGGTCGCATCAAGTTGATTTAGACATACTTATTTTACCCACTTCACATTTTCTTTCATTTCAAAATGAGTTGGTTTTTTTTTACGGGGATAGTTTGGTAAAATGTAAATCACCACCTTTTTAATTCAAGTAAATGGTGCGAACAGTGAATCGGTTGAAGGTTTTTACATTTTGTAACTGTATAAATAGTTGATATCCATTGGATCAGCGATCACAAAATATTTATCTAGGCCCAAAGAGTTTTTGAACAGACCCAAAAACCAGAGAAATTGCATGCATTACACGAAGACAACATGGTGTCAAATTGAGCTGACACGTTTGCATCACTTGTCATCAAAATGCTCACTCTCCTCTTTATATACCAATCTTAGCATAATCATAAGGAAAAAAAAAAAAAAAGACACCAAACCAGGTGAATCTCTATCTCCATGAACTTGCTCAAGAAATCCATGCCGATCACTTGTTCACTCATCATCTCCACCAAATCTCCATCTTTCATCCAGCCATCCCTCCCCCATCATCACTTCATTTCAATTCCATCTCTCACTAACAAACACACCATCATGAACAACCCAAATCTAAAAACCCCATACAACATCTCCGAACCGCCACCGGAGATCCCGTTCAGGCCCCCGGAAGAAGTACCTCTTCCTTCCTTCCTAATGGAGATGCCAGAATTCAATCCACATATACTGGAGCCATCTGCAATACCAGAAATGCCCGAAACGCTACCGCGAACACCTGAGCCGAAGCCACCAGAATTTCCAGGCCCACCGAATCCAACTAGACCAGGCCCTGATATTCCATTGCCACCAGATAAAATACCCGGTGATCTACCTGATGTCGAGATTCCGAGGTCGCCGGAGATTTTGCCGCAGCCACAAGAATGGCCACCGCCACCGGGGAGGCGGCCAGATAAAACACCACCAGATATTTCACCGCCAGTAGGCCCTGGTTTTATCTAGGTGGTGAAGTTGGTCTTGTAATTTCAATCAACTTTTTTTTTTTGGTTTAATTAATAGAGCGGCTTGGCTTTTGGTCCGAAGAAAGTTGAATTGATGAGGATGAAATTCGGGTTTGGCAATGAATAATTTGTAAGATATGCATGCCATGAGGATTTCTTCATGCATCAATAGGAGATTGTGAAATTCTTTTTGTAATTTGCAAGTGCATTTATTTAGTTGAATCTCGGGATGGAGAACTTATCATGGTATCAAGATCACGCAAACTAATTATTAGTTTAGTTATGATAACGAAGTCAAGGATTGATGTTCAGGTTGGACTTGGATGCATGTATCAAGATGGGTTGAGGTCCAAAGCTTAGGTGATCAAGTTCTGTTTTTAGGACATAATTACTCTAAGCCATCTCTTCCTCCAATTTGAAACTTTGTGAACTTGCTTTTTTATTTTTTGTGCGAATAATTAATGAGAAAATGTATTGGTTCACTACAAAGTGATAAAAATAACTTGAATCACAAAATCATTCTTCTAATTGATTGGCAGAGACTGTCCACCTTGAAAATTGGACATTGTCAGAGGTCGTGGAGATATCAACTTTGAGAATTAGCGAAGCAAAAGCAAGAGGTGGAGGATAAGCGAAGTAAAATCAAGAGGTGGAGAAGATGGACAACATTGGGCTTGGATTAAACGATTGGAATGTTGGGGCTTCCAATGAGGCATGGCCTTGCAATTCTTAATGCAATCGAGTGCCATTTTTTTTTCCATAGAGATAATTGAGTGTAATTTATAACTCCACATTTACTGAGTATTAATTATTCCTTGTAATCCAAATACATAGAAGATCATCGGATGTAGTAAAATTTATCAAATGTTACATTTTCAAAATAATTCACAAACAAACAATTGCTTGAATCAAACACTAAACTTAAAGAACAAGTCTAGGGCTCTCTACCCTTCATCACCCTAGAGATCGAGGATTATGATCATCTCCAAGATGATGGAGGGTAGAGAGTTGGGAAGCTTAAATGTACAACCCCTGATGGTGCAATTGCCAAACAAATCCGAATTGAATAGAGAATTGCTAACAAGACCGGCACAGTCTACTACCCAAATACCACATCGTCAAAACCTTTAAAGGTGCATTGAGATGAGTAATTACACCACTTTGAGATGTGGCATTACACATCAAGATGCACCACTTATGGTTAGCAATCAGATGGTTTTTAAGTAATGTGGTACCGTGATTTCTAAGCTTTTCTCAGTTGAATAAACAATTGTCATCAGTGTTTTTTTATTAGACGGCCATCATCATCCTAACAAACTCATTGTAGTTAACTTGGCCATCACCATCTAAATCTGCCTCCCTGATCATTTGTTCCGCTTCTTCATCAGTGAGTTTCTCTCCAAGGTTGATCATCACATGCATCAACTACACAAACACAAAACAAAATCCCAGTTAGATGCATGAGTATTATAACTTAGACATTCGAGGAATTGACTTTTCTATTATCTTCATCACTTGATGCTTCATTGCAGATTTTTCACATTTATTTGGAACAGTTTCTTGTCAAAATTTGGTCTGAGTCTGATGTTTTAAGGTTTCCTTTTAGATAGGCTAAGTTGGTGGTCCCAAGATAATCCATCCCAGTGCGCGTAGGGTTCTTCACATGCTCATGTGGTGTGTGTGAAAAGAGAGAAATATGAGGGGTTTTTAGGGGCTCAACAAATCGGAACATTTTATCTTTATCGAGATTAGAGAGTTGTGGTGAATGGATTCCGCATGTAATCTTTTTAAAGACTTGTTCTTTGACACCTTTATGAAGTCTTGACATTTCTTGATGTAGAAATGGTTTCCTTCTACTTTGTTTTGTTTCTTATATTCAATTAAAAACAAAAACAAAAACTTCCTAATCAACTTTGACTAAATTAACTTAGAATGCGTGTATTTCTCACGATGTTCACATTATAAGAATAACATATATATGAGCTACATATCCATTAGCAATATCCAAATCGCGTGTTGGCTAGCTATGCTAGCTCTTGAAATTTCTATCTTGAATCTTTGAAATTCAAATTTATATCATAGAAAAATATCCAACAAATTTATTTATAGTCAACTAAAATAAAAACCATGTGTGGAATGAACTTTGGGATTTGGTTTTTAACCATCAATGGATTGAGAAAAACATTTAACACAAATGTGTACATTACTTACAGTAAATAACATTATCAATTTATATAATGTTCAATGCACAAGAAACCGAGTTCATAGCTGTCAATTCATAAATTGGAATGGAAAAATAAGATGAGTTCTTGAGCACGTGCTTCTGCTCCTATATTTCTTATATTATATTAATTATATAGAGTTAAAGTAATTAGTTACCTCAGTGGCTGATATGTATCCATTTTGATCCTTATCAAACACTTTGAAAGCTTCCTTTAGCTCCTCCTCTGCATCAGTTTCCTGTAACATATACAAAACATAATTGATCAGTACAACACTTCACATATTTTGGGTGGTGATGGTAAATTTTTGAAAATTTTATTTATTTATCTAACCTTCATTTTCTTTGCCATGAGATTCAAAAACTCCTCAAACTCTATAGTCCCATTTCCATCCACGTCGACTTCACTTATCATGTCTTGTAGTTCTTCTTTTGTAGGATTTTGATCCAATGATTGAATTACCGTTGCTAACTCTTCCATTGTAATGCAACCTATAACCAGAAAATTATAATCAAAATTCACAGTTTGTCTATATAACCTCTTCACTTATCATATATGTTACAAAACCCAGAAACTATATGCAAATTTTGAGACACCAACAATTTGTAATCCAAACCCAAGCCATAGTTGTGAATCTCAACAAAAATTCTTCTAAACATGCAAAAGAACCAAGACCATAAACAAGAGAAATAGATGTATAGAATCAACAGAAGGGTATACACAAAACTCACCATCTCCATCTTTGTCAAACAAACAAAAAGCCTCTTGGAACTCAGCAATCTGTTCTCCAGTTAAAACATCTCCCATGCTTCGTTTGATCTTGGTGATGATGAAATCTCAAAAACTTGAAAAGGAGGAAGCTAGAGGGAAGCAACAGAGAGAGAGAAGAAATAAATGTGTTTAGAAAGCTCGACTTTGGTATTGACTTAAACCACCCTTCATGCATGTCTTATGTAGGGATTCCTAGTGGGTGCTCATAATAATTTCACATATTAAGGACAAATAAACAGTCAGTCAAATAAGTTTTTAAGAAAGTTTGATTCTTTGTGAAATTTTTCTTAGAAGTGGGGTCATCCTATAATAAAGGATTAGGAGCTTTGTTGGAATTCCCTTTTAGTTTCTGGGAAACTTTGGTGTTGATCAACAACACCTAATACAATTAGATAGAGCGACGCGACGTAGAGCACTTGTTCATAAATTTAAACAGCTAAGAGTTTGGAAAATCAACTAGTACTTATGATTTTCAAAGAGAAGACGAAGAAGATATGGGAAGCTGTGTACTTATGATTTTCAAATTCAACCTCTTCAAACTTTCAACTCTCCTTTCAGCTTCAGCTTAGGTTGGGTTTGGGTTTAGTTAAGATTAGATACTCAGTTGCTTGCACGAGGAGAGGTAGGACCATCACTATTTTAATACTGGACTTTGAATTAGCTTATTAATCTAGAACATAGAATATTACTTGAATGCCACTTTTACCGAGCTTAGAATATTGCTAATCTAAGTTTGTTTATTACCCAAGAGACGCCTAATTAATAATGAACTAAGAGGTGGTGATGGTTGCACCAAGATTATGCCTACCTCGCAATGCAACTCTTGTAGCTAGCATTGAGGCATTTTTAATTTAATTCACGTAAAAATCTTTAAATTATAATGAACTGATTATTCAGAGCATTGGTTATTGACATGAAGAAAATGTGCTTGCAAGCATGGATTGAAATAATTTTGACCTAATGTATTGCTTTTTTTTTTTTTTAACAATTTTGGGATTGTACACAAGATACATGATGACTTGAATCCCGGCTAGGGTCAGTTCTACATGGGTGACACATGAAAGTTACAAATTCGTCCATATTTAAAGATGTTTAATCTTTTTTCTCATAAAATAAGTGTTCTTCGTCATGTAATCCTATTGTATTAAGAGTCCTTAGCTTTTACTTCCCCAAGAAGACTATATGTTGCTTCTTGAATTTTTTGAAAAGTTTGAACAATTCTTTAGTACATGGAACTTAAGTCTGTACAACATTACACACATACTTGTATACATTCTTAAGGTGGTAAATGCATCCTTGGCAAAAAGTATTGAATTCTTTAAAAACATAAATATCGTAGTGGAACCCATACTTGTAGTACACGGCTAGTTGTACTGAGTAATGCACAACGCGGTTGTCGCCTAAACTAAACCTAAACCTAAACCTTTCTGCGCAAATAAATTTTTTTTGTCACCATCACGCGCTTTTTTGACATAAACATGCGGTGTGGAGAGCAATTTGAATATTGGAAAAGATACGCACATGGTTTGAAAAACTTGAATGCAACTAGGGGTCGGCACGGGATGGGACCCATCCCATTCATTTGGGATTGGGATAAGATAGATATCATCCCAAACCTTTGGGATGGGACGAGACAGAACGAAATTAGCATATTCAATCTGTTAATAAATTATTTTGACAATTTATAACATAATAAATACAATCTGTAACATATTACAGCATGTAACACAATAACATATTTCAACAAAACATAATAAACACAATATCTAGCATAATAAACATAAAAATATATATATATAGACTTCATTCACAATCTGTAACATAAACATAAAACTTCATTCACAACATGTAACATAAACTTCACTCTAACTTTATTAATTCATTATGACTTCATTCATAAATATAACAAACATAATACACAACCTGTAACATTATACCAAACTTTATATGAGCATCCAAACAATTACAATACTAAAATAAATATTAAAATTATTAATAATAAATATTACAAAATTAGTACGGGACAGGATCGAGATGAGATTAATCAATCCCAATAAGACCCGAAAAATTCAGAACGGAAGGAGACGAAATCGAGATCGCGGGATGAAATGCCCTACCCCTAAATACAACACAATGCAGAGGACTGAATAAGATATACTGACGGACTCACCAGGCCTCCACGCATGAGAGGGAGACTCTATACTAAATCTGATCTCTTCTTGTTCTCTTGGTCCACGCGTTTAATTTCATCAAACAGTCAAGTTTTTAACATAAACAAGAACTTAGAGTAGCGTATGTGGTTGACGAACAAAATATAAGTGTGCTTCCTCTATAAACAAACAAAATCAATTTTCAGAGATCATTTTCACTTTTTTCAACGATGTTGTGAAGCAATGGGATTAGGCCGGATTTTTCATTTTGAAACATCAATTAGGCTGTGTGACTTTACAATTTCTTGGGGCAAAGTCACGTTGAGAACATCAGATTTACGCAGGTGTGAAGACAATGTCAACTTTGCAAAAGCTAACAAACAATTTCATAAAATCCATTTTTTGATGCATGTGAATGTAACCTGAACAGTGAAACACATTAATCGCAAATAAGGCGTAGAGATGGAATATAATGAAAAGTTAACATTTCAACACCAGCACGAGAATTTGCCCTAGATTGAGAGCATGGCATTATGAACCAAAAAAACGGTAAAATGAACATGTTAGTAAAATAAACCTTCTTAGAAAGCACCTTATAGTTTTAGGGTGTTAAATAGGATTGTCACTTGTCTTTTATAATTTTCAAAAGAATTAATAAGAAAGTTACTGATGAAGGGACGGACAAAGTTAAGCTATAAAACCCATGGTGATCAATGATCATGGCATCTAATCAGTCACACTGGAAGGCTCAAAGTGTTAGAAAATCAACATAAACGTTCCAAACTCTCTTCCATTTCAGAGTTTCACTAGGTACACAAACTGAAATGCATCTCAAAAGCACTAGGTACAAAAACTTAAATGCGTCTCAAAAGCAGCAATATACATGCTCAGACTACCAGCTAGTTGCTAGCTCATTCCAGCTGAAATATTTACAGACAACTAGAAATCAGAACTTTGCTCTACGAGAACCAAAGTCCATAACATCCCAGAACTGAAGACTGCATACACAACCAAGTGCAAACAATAAAAGCGTAAATGAAAAGAGTTTCATGGTTCTTCAAAGAAAAACAATTGAAGTTGGATTTGAAAATTCGTGAATTTTAAATGAATGAATGGAAATACTGGTTAAGACATTATGGAGACATTTTATCTGACCATTTGGTATCTATTATTGGCAAAAAATGGCAAAAAGAAAAATATACAAAACCAGGTTTAGAGTTGATAAACCTAACTAGGTAGCTGGATATAGTTAATCAGATTCAATCAAGTAACAGTTTATTCTCTGCTTTCTGCCAATTAAAAAGTAAACTTTATATAATCATCAAATCAGGAAATCTAAATGCTGAGAAAATATGCTTGTTTGCTGAGATACGAGAAATAGATCTAACTAGCTTGTCCGACGGTAGTCTCAACAACACTGAGTACATCTTGACAACATGAAAGAAAGCATGCTAAAAAGTTCCTTACAGCTTTAATGTGAGTATATGAAACAAAGTCACTGTTTCTTACCCAACTCTCTATTTTCCTCAAATTGGCATCCCCTTGGGAACAATTTGATCCTTGATCCACATGTAAATGGGAACCAGCACATAGTAGGTTGCTGCCAGAGCACCCAAAAGGAACCGTAGAAAGAACACAAACGGGTTTACCGGCTTCCTCACATCTTCAACCTTTGGACCGAGCTGCATCATCCACAAAATATCCAAATCAAAGGTTACATGAGAACAAAGAAAATGAAGAAGTTTCAAAATAGGTTTGGGTAAATTAAGGAAACAGTGTTCATATTAAAAACACTAAAAAGCTGAATAGCGTTCATACTAATAGCAATCTACATCTCTGGGGACTGACATCAACAGAATCTCACTAGAACCCTGATAATATCAAGCATTAAGCAATGAATGGATGTTTTTCTCAAGAGGTCCATTCCCTGTTCCCAGATTTAAAAAAAAAAAAAAAATATATATATATATATATCTGTGTGTGTGTGTGTCACTTCTTGGCAATGAGGATGGAGAAAGTTCATACTAATAGCAATCTACATCTCTGGGGACTGACATCAACAGAATCTCACTAGAACCTTGATAATATCAAGCATTAAGCAATGAATGGATGTTTTTCTCAAGAGGTCCATTCCCTGTTCCCAGATTTAAAAAAAAAAAAAATATATATATATATATATATATATATATCTGTGTGTGTGTGTGTGTGTGTGTGTGTCACTTCTTGGCAATGAGGATGGAGAAAGATGTTGAAGAGGTTGTCCTGGATTACCCATGGAAACCCTCAATTGTGTCTGGAGTTCTGTTTCTTTGGCCATCTAAAAGGGAAAGGCATGGAAGATGTGACAGAGAAGATGCTGAGTTTCGAAGCCGAACCAATTGCCACAGAGTTATTACCCCGCAACTGTTGCCGCAATGGGTAACCATCATGTCACAAAAATGACTGATGTGCAAGCAACATGAATGGGTGGCTTTGTCCATGCTATACCCAATTAATGTAGATACACGAAATGAAGGAACACTAATAAATATCCTCATACAATAAAGGGAGTAAGTCCCCTCACAGAGCACACATGCATGAAAGTAAGTAGTAGCATTTTGGGTCGAATTTTTCATTCACCCCTAAAACATTCAATGGCAACAATCTCCATGCGTCGGAGAATCAGCGTACTCCAGAGGCAAAGAACTCATAACAACTTTAAGTAATAATGAAAAGTAAATTTAAGAAAATGAAGGATAAAATGATTGGTGGAGATCTGAAAATTTTCCTCTAATCCAAATGAAAGAGAATGTCATCCGTACTCTTTCCTATGAGTCTAGGGTTCTGGTTTGATCGAGAATGAAATGAGTTTTTCTTTTTTATTTTATTTTTATTAGAACAAAGCGTTAAAACAACGTTATTGAAAAAAACACGTTATCTTAATAATGGCCATATAACGACGTTATATCGGAGCTATGATACCATAACGTGATAATGTCGTAACGTAACGGCTCACCCCCGTTAAGCGTTATATCGAAGTTATAACGCCGTTTTAACTGCACAGCCGAGTAGTATGTCCATACAACTGCTTAAGAGACTCACTTAGACATTTTGAGAAAACTAATTGCTTTGTGAACTTGTAGCATTGACTGTCATTGCTTTCTTTGTTTGCCACACTACAAATGAACTCAACCACTTTGGGTTATGTTAGGGATCCTCGAAAATAGTCTAAGTGTGTGTTTGTTGGATGGAATTGCAGGGGGAACCACTTGTATTTAAGGCAAATTCAATAAAAATGTGGTGGACTACTTGTGTCTAAGGAAAATTCGATTATAATATGGAGAACCACTTATTATGAACTCTAGATAGTAAATTGTGATCAAAGGTGGGGAGTTGAATTCCCATGAAATATGAGAACTTAGTTCTTTGACAGGGTAAGGAGTTGGGATTTTCATGGGAATTCAAAACCTTTGATCAAAATATAGAATCCATGATAAGTGATCTACCACATTTGATAAATATGGTTTAAATACAATGATAGAACCCCAGTCTACCATACTTATCAGAGGCGTATGTACAGACAATATGACATCAAATTACACTGCAGTATACTAGTGCTCTGCTGCAATATTCATATCAGCAAGTGGAAGCATTCAGTTAGAGGGTATTCAATGCATTCAGTTAGAGGGTATTCAATATTAGCAAGTTGAGGCATTCAGTTAACAAAATGGTTGAGTAAGTAAATGGTCTAAGCACAAGTGGTTAGATTGACAAGTTGTTGACAGTCTCTACGGATGATACAACATACTATGCTCATTTATCAAGTAAATATGATTATGCCAACTGTCTAAGGAGCTACCAATATCAATGTGATGGACGTAAATGATCATACAGATTAATGTGACCCTTAACAAAAAATTATATGAAACTCTGAAGCTGCATGAAGGTGAATAAGAGGAAATAAGCGCCAATGAAGTTAGTAACAAGGAACCAGCTGCAGTCCTTTTGGCTATGTCAGGGTTTGGGAATCTGGCAGCGGCAACGATCTTTTACGTGGGTACTCTTCTTCATCTCCTCCGGCCATGGATGTTGCCAGAGGAGGGGGACTCCCTATCCCTCCTAATGAAGTTGTGAATAAGAATATCAACCATGACCTCTCTCCTTCAATGATGAAAAATGAAGAAACGAGATGAAAAGCAAACCAATACAGTAGGAGTTGCAATGGAAGAGATTTAAATACACGATGCAACCAGCATCACAAACTCCCCTTTGTGCTCTCTTTTCACAGGCAAAAAGCTTGGCTAGTACTGTTAAGATGGAATTCATCCAACCAATTTCAATGCTGGAGTTGGTATGCTGTCAGAAAAAACTGCAATGGAAGGGATCCAGATCTGAAGCTCTTATTTAGTAGGGTTTTTCATTGACAGGAACTTGCCATATCATGTGGTTAGAGAATTTCATTGACAGGAAATTGCCATATCATGTGTTTTCCATAGAACAAACAGATAGAGGAAGGCAAATCCAAAGTTCCTCGACTATGGAGAATTTCGACCAACCACACGAAAAAAGAAACCTTGATTAATATCAAATGCGTGTCTATAAAAGCAATTCAATTTGTGAAATTATTCCCCTTATGGAGTAGGTTGAGCTTATTTTTTGAGGATTTGATAAATCGTCTCGACTATATTGACAATGCACTTAATTAGTTGCGTGATTGTAATCATTTTTTTACCTTTTTTTTATAATATAAAGGTTCGGGGGTCCTTAAAGTTAAAACCCTGCTCACTTTCAAAAAAAAAAAAAAACCACCAATGAAGTTGGGAATGTTGTAACAAACAATTGAACATGTTTGCTGCTTTTATTTTCAATTTTAGTTTCATTTTCCTTGCAAAGTAATTAGGGTGTTGAGGCCTCAAGGGACCTCACCATGTTATTTGGAATGAAAAACAAAAAGAGTAAGGAAGGATACACCCTTACACTAAGCAAATCCAAAACAAGAACAAGCCTCAAGAAGGTGGATAAAGCATCAAGAGGCATCCCACGCATCCCAACTAGGTTGCCACCTAAAGAGGGCGCCAATCATTTGCCAACCAAAAGTCAAAGCCACTTGCATCCTGATGTTAAGCAACATTTATGGCATTAAGAGAGAGTTCTCTTCATGGTACGAAAGAACCTAGGATGCTGGAAAATCCCAAGGGACCACTAAGGCTAACAAGGCGATCATCACCTTGTTTGATTCTCTGACAATGTGCTACATGGAAAACAATGCATTGACTCAGTTTCTCCCATGATTCTCATCACATGGCTGAAACTTGCAAGACAAGTCCATCTGGAAATTATAATGTTAACTATCAGTAGCGATCCTTTGAGCTAGCTTCAACTGAGTCAGAAGGGTTCACATTTTCAGGTCAAAGACAGAAATTTTTGGCACCACACCAAAGTCAGCACCAAGCCTAGTACCATGTGATCCCTGAGAACATCTCCAGTCCCACCTACTTGGTCTCTTAGAGACCGATGAGCTCTGATCCTTGCAGAATTGAACCACCAGACCAAGTTTTGCGGCAATCTGTTATTCCTTGGAAAGTCCTTCACACTGTACTCGTGCCTAATTCTTATATTTGGTAGAACAAGCATCTCTGTCCGTGCCTTTTATCCACTTGTACGAGGATGGATCTTTACTATCAGGCATCTTCCTCATTTGGTGGTAAAAGATCAATATGGTGAGATTCTGAGGAACAATTCCAACCATTTCAGCTTCATAGGGTAATTTCATTAAACGTGGACTCTCTCATATGGTAGTTTTATATTCATCTGTCATCCTTCTACCCTCTCACCCTTCCAAATATTTCCTAAGTAGCCCGAATTACAACCTATTTAAACATAAACTTATCAGCTAATTCAAGATCTGTACTAATATCTGATGCACCGACTCTCCGGAAAACCTCTGAATCACGCGCTCGACACGTATTGGACACGTGGTCAACGGTCAAAATTCGTTGACTGACTTGGACACGGACAAATCAATGGACATCGATGGATCTGTCGAGAGGGAGAGATCGATCGAGAGAGGGGGAGGTCTGTCGAGAGGGATCGAGAGAGAGAGGGGGAGAAATCGATTCCGACAGAGAGGGAGAGATCTTACCTTCTTTCGTTTTTTTTTTTTTTGTTTTTTACTGCGATTTCTCCTTTTGTGGTGCCGAGAATGGCTGGTTCGATTCAGAGATGTGTGTGGCTGAATGGTGGAGTGATCGAGAGATTTTTTTGTTATTGAGAAAGTCATGGAGGAGATCTGTTGAGTTGGGAGGAAGACCTTGCTGTTGTGAAATGAAGGAAATAAGATAAACTATATGGAAGTGGAATAATTAAATAAATGAGACATAGAGATTATCCAAACTAAAGTCTGATTTTGGAAGAATTTTTGTTTTGCTCATTGGGCCTTTTGTTTGTGTCACTCTCCAATAAAATCATGACACATGGAATAACTCTACCAGGTAGTTATGCAGTTTTTGCTCCTTTTATTTGCATATAAGCATTCGAAGTCATGTATATGTTAAAAAAATATATTAAAAAAATAAGTTTGACCGTGTCGCCGAGACCTATTTTTTTGAAAATTGCCGAGTCGCCGTGTCGTATCCGTGTCCGACACGACACGCGTATCTGAATCCGTGCATCATAGGTACTAATTAATCCTCAGTACACCTTGTGACGTTTGATTTAGGATCACTCCGAGAGGCAGTTACTTGCAGTGTGAATTCAGTTCCATCGTGAACAGAGAACTAAAGAACTAGATATTAGACTTAAATCTAGTGTTTGTTGTTTGACGATGCTAAGATGGTAGAACTCTACCCAAACGTTCCTTTAATATATGAAAAGGGTCTTATATTGTTGGTTTTCAATTTTCATTTAACCACCCCCACCCAAATTTTTTTTTTACTAATTACATAGACGCCAGGAATGTTTTATTACCAGTATGCTGCATGCATCCAAACTCAAATGAAAGAATAACACTTTGACAACTTATGAAGACAATACCTGCACATACCGAAGTACCAATGAACAGTCTAAACCCTATGGCTTCTCAATGCAATTTCTTTGAATGTTCACATGAAAGGCAGGCGTTGTTGGGATGACCAGCCCACATGAGATATTCACATGTTGCCCTTGGTCAATTTCTCTAATTGATCAATTAAAGTAAAAGTATCCTAACCACATGCCTGAAAATATAAATCGAAAGTAATGAAGGCCAAGTATGAAGTTTGCACACAAGGTTTATGGTCTCTAGTCACCACAAATAACTCAAAGAATCAGAGAAACCAGAACAAATATCTGACATTTTATCCATTCTATACAATCAAGTAGAAGTAACATAGGTGAGCAGATACAATACCTGCAGTGGAGAGTCCCCTGAATGAGGTTTCACACCTGTCACAGAGCATCCCATGATTAATCCATGTCGACGGACTCCACGGTACCACTTTGGACCGATTCTTTTCAGCTGAACATCTTTGAACCCAGCCTTGGTGAACCACTCAATATATTCTTCCTCCGTGGGGAAAAGCATCCATACATCCGCAAAGAAGCGAGACAACCAAAAAGTTGGATGTACAGGACCAATCAAGCACGCTTTTCCCCCTAGTTTCAAGACCCGGTACGCTTCCTTGATTCCACGCTGTGGATCTGGCCAGTACTCAATACTGAGGAAAAGCGATCATAGCATCTCCATTAGAACAAATTACAATAATTAAATCTTAGTGTTATTTTCCCATGTTTTCAATCAATTGCAAATAACAAGAATTCTAATTTGCCTCTACCCTCTTTATACAAAAATTATACAAGAAAGGGACTAAAAATTACCTTCCAGCAGAGACGTATCTATCAGCATAATCGGTTGGAAATGGAAGATCCTCAGCATCACCTTCAATTATCTTGCAATCTTTCAACTCCTTCTTCGCCTTTGCCTTAGCAAGCTGATGTGGTGACTGGTCTAGAATGGTAACATTCTTAGCATCAACATGCTTCACTATACCTAAGGTAGTGAACCCAGTGCCACCACCAACATCCACCACAATCATATTGCGGTCATAAAGATCCGCAGGCTCAAGCGCGTCATCCCTCATGTCCTCAGTCCAATGCCCAGGGTTTATAACATGGTCATACACAATGGAAAGAAATCTATAGAACCAAAAGGCCTCCTGCTTGTGCTGAATGAACCTAGGCTGAGAAGCAGGCCTAGATGAAGAAACGCTACATTTGGGTACTACTAGGGTCCTTGCTTTGGAATTTCTATAATAAGACACCACCCCCGTTTTCGGAAAAGACCTCCCATTGACATCTGAACCCAAAAACCCCAACCCCTTTGGAGAAAGCCCTCTTACGAGTCTCAAATTATCTGCTCCATTTAGCATTGAAGAAGCCATGAGCTCCAAAGAAGCAAGTAAACCCACCAATAAAATCTACTTTGGGTGCACTAATTGAATCCTGGAAACAAAACCCACATGCAAAAATTCAATCTATATACTCTCTACAACTAATTTGAACCAAAATTAAATCCAAATTTTTTCAAGTGGAGAAGCTCATAAACAGGTTTTTCATCATGGGGTTTTCAATTTATGTCAATGGAAGTGAAAAACAATGCAAAATTAGAAAGAAAAAAGAGGTGGGATTGCTTACCAGTTCAGTGACTTTGCATCAAAGATAGTGAGAGAGAGAGAGAGAGAGCCCCAGGTCCTGTGATTCTCGTTGCTTTGGCACTCTGTGTGTGCAATCTGTTTTGGGACCAATTAATAGTCACACAGTTTGGGACCGCTATGGTACTGTTACTAAAGGACCGCCTGAATCCAGGCTGAGTTATTACTCGAGGTGAGTTGCGAGATTGGTTTTAAAGTATAAATCATAATCATTATTTCTTAAGGAACGGATTTAATTTGAGTGGTTAGATCGTGCAATTTGATATATGATGAAAACTTTTCATGAATAAATTAAATTGTTTGTAGTTCTTGAAAGAATAATGGAAATTTTTTGGTTCCAAGGCTCGAAGTCAATTTTATCTTTGCCACATAACATCCACTTTGTGTTTTCTTTTGGTCATTACAGTGAAAATGCTTTATTTATAATCATCATCGGATCGGATGAAAAACTAAATGAATGGAAAAGGGCCCTTTTTAGTTTTAAAGCCAACTTGTCAAAATTTCCTATACTATAACAAGATTTTATTTTTTAGTGAATAGAGTTCAGATTTATTATCTTTTGAAGCGCAGATTTAAAGGTTTAGATGTGTTTAAGGACAAATTTCATCCACTAAGGAAATGCTGAAACTTAATCTAAACAAAATTATGTGATCAACAAAGAAAGTGCTTAAAGATCTAAACACTGCACCTTAACTGAACTGTTAGCCAATAAAGATCACTGGTTACACCACTAAAAATCACTCATTTATTCCCACTTTCTTCCTTGCACCAATTGGACATTTATTTCCTCCATCGCAAAGCCAATGTCGGAAGTTCAAATCTAGTACCAACACACCACTGTACTAAGATATACATCTCTAAGAACTATGAGAGTGTGACAAAGATTCACGACTGAGAGCATATCCATGAGTCCAAGCTTCTTCACTAGGTGTGGTCAAAAGATATCTATAACCAACTCGATTAAAGAATGGACTTGCACTCATGGTGTTTCTGATGGTGGACGAACTTCACGGAGCTGTTTTGAATTCTCCAAGCAGTGTTCAAAACCGAAGTGTGGGTGCCTCTCATACCATGTATCCTGCTGGACGTGAGTGTCCCAGTGTTCTCCAGAACTGCTTTTTCCATACTTGTGTACCCAACCAGAGCCATTGTGTTGCTCTCCCCATGTCCGATTCCACTGCTCTCCATACTTGCCCTGCCACCACGACTCCCCTTGCTTGACACCATGGCCATATTCATTGAAATTCTCGTCCCATTTGTCACCCCATTTCGTCCACCCATCACCTGAGAAATTCTCAGCCCACTTGTCAGTGTATTTTACACTACCACCCTTGCCGTCATACTTTTCTCCCCACCTGCAAAACAACATGGCATGAAAATAAGCAATTAATAGAAAGCACAGGCATATAATTATTATTCATCCAGAAGTAGCCAGTACTATCAATCGCATTTAATTTTTAAGGAATGTTTACAAGCATCACGGTATATCCATCATGAGAGTTTGGGGGGAAATGGAGGTTCCCCTTCATTCTCTTTCAATTTTGAGTTCAATACCTAGTAAGATAGGGGTTATCTGCCAATGGCATGACGAGCTTGGCGGATGGTACCACTAGGTCATGGGTTCAAACCCCCAGCTTGCGGCATCTTTATGGGCTCTGGGGGATCCTATAAAAACCCTGCTTGCCTAAAAAAAAAAAAATATAGGGATTATTCTCCCCAATCAGACATCTGTTGCAACAATGCCAGAAGCAGTCCATTGTGGTAACATGCAGCAACTCCCCCTCCCTCTTCCCCCTTTCTGATCTTATACTAATTAAGAAGTTCAGTCATTTTGGCATAAGGAAACATGTTTTCATGAGGCTCAAGCTCATAACATCTGCAAGTAGCAGTGATTCTGGAGCAATAACATTAGGACTCTCGTCCCATTAACCAGGAGCCACCATGACTGGAGACTGCATACCATATATTCTTCTCTCATTGTTCTGAGAACATGACATCTATCTCATAGAACTAATAAACGGGCAGTAAGTTGTGTGAAAGAACCCTACTTCATGCTACAAGCTCTTAGAGATATCATCTATTAAGGATCAACTAAACTACTGGTTTGACCAGTTCAGGCAACATAAAATTTTGGTACCTCTCATTCCACACATGAGCATGCCCAGCTTCAACAGGTGTGTCGGGGTTGATGCTGCTTGTCTTATGCGCCCACTTCTCAGCTTGACCAGAGGCATCGTAATGCTCCCACCATTTCTCTTGCCACTGCCCACCAACTCCATTCTTCGCCCATTTGTCTGCAGTTTTCTCAATGTGTGTGAGCCCACTCGCTTGATCCTACACAGAACCAAACCGACAACTTCTTCTTGTTCAATATTATCAAAAAGTAGATAAGAATGTGAATGGGAATGAAAATCTGAATCAATAGGCATATCTCTGAAAACAGAACATTGGCTAACTTTAAAAAATAAAAGACATATTTTCCATTTGTTTATGGCTGCCGTAATGCCCATTCTGTTACCAGGCAGGGATTTGAAATCATTAGATATTCATTTCATCCTTAATAAAACCAGCACACTAAAATTTTTTGTAGAAATCGACCACATGACTCCTAACCCTTAAATCAGTTGACTGAAGAAACCCAGTCAAGTTGCATGATTTCAGCAAGTGGTGTGAGTGAATATCTGCAAGACTACTGAAAGCAGTGCAGTGACTTTACTATTCTAAATCTCGTATGAAGAAATCTGCTCAAGTTGTATACTTTTATGACTTCAGCATATGGTATGGGTATTAGATTAAGAGTTCTAATGTATAATGATGCTAACCTGCCACATTGATTCCTTCCAGTATTCACGCCAAACATTTCCAAATGTATCGCGTCCAGACTTCTGTGAACCAAGCTCCTTGTAATCAAACTGACCTACAGCCTCCCAAAATTTATTTTCCCACTCGACACTTCCGTCAGCGCTAACTCCCCTAGTCAATGTCCAATGGCAAACAACACCGTCGGCTCGTTGCTCCACACCTGTCTCCTTCCAATACTTTGAGCCATCTGGATTGACTCCTTCAGAAGGCACTTCCTCAACCTGATGAAGAGCTTCAGCTGCTTCTGCGGCATTTTCCAAATACATCACGTCAAGTTCTGGTTGGGGGCTCGGGGTATGTTGCTCTGTAAAGGGATCCAATTTTTCAACCTCCATGAGTGACTGAAGAGGTGGAAGTGGAGGGGTCTCACTGTCCGATTTGATGCTTTGAAAGGGAATCGACAAAACATCTATATTTCGTTCTTTCTCCATCACTAAGTCAGTTGGGTCGGGAGAGGACGCAGGCTTTCCTGACATCTGCAAATTAGGAGGTGTCTGCAGATTAGCATCCTTTGGAGTAGTATCAATTTGCAGAGGAGGAGTCCAAGACCAAAAATCTGGACCCGGAGTCTCTCGTTCCAATGTTCCTGACTCGGATACAGATACTTCTCGAACCACAACGCCATCCCCACCCACAGTTCCTGATCAAATAATTTGTAAGACAGTATATATTAAAAGTACATAATGAAAGAACATCAAACTAAATGAATGCATTTACTTTTATTTTTATTTATCCAAGGGCAAGTAGGGTTTTTATTGTGATAACATTCCGCAACAAGTCGTACCATCTCAGTTAGCACCCGTTTAGAGTCTTGACTACTAACTAGTTTTTTAGGCTCTTGCTGTTCTTGGAAAATGAGATGGTAAAATTTGCTTTCTTATTGGATTGTGAGAGTTGATAATTTGAATGAAGAAAAAACTACCACAATTTAATGGTGTCAACACTATGGGTTTGTGAGAGGTAGGTATCATATTGGATTAAATTTCCATTCCAAAAGTTGGGGAGAACTGAGGCTCATAAAAAAAACAAGACTTCATTCATTTCGCCTAACCATAATTTGAAATATGAGAATTGAACAGTTTGTCGATGATGGGAATAAAAACATTTCATGCGTAAATTAATTATTCAACTAAGTTCATACTGATATACTTTGTACACTTGTAGATTACTGGCGAGCTTAGCAAATCAACTAACTCCAGTTGGGCCATAATTTTGTTGCAATCCAAATAATTCTTAATGTTGATAATAAGTGTTGGAAGAGTATAAACAAAAATAACTATATGATAATAAAAATATAATTTTTCAAATTTGGTCGTTTTTTCATTGTTCTATAGTATTAATTCCCTTCAATTATGTACATCATTTAAATTTGAACAATAACAATCGGTTTAAGACTAAACCTATCTACTACTCTACCAATTTTGAAACTCAGTTAAATTTTACGTGATCATAATAGCATTAGATCATAATCATTCGATCAAGTAACACTAATCATGGGGAATGGATATTGCAAAGATTTCACACTACTTGAAATATTAAAACACAATCCATTTCATACCAAACACAAAAATTTAACACATGAGCAATAAAATTAAACACAGAGCTTAATTGCTTATACCTTCTTTTTTAACGCCTCCATTAGTCCCAAATTCGTCCGAAAGCTCGAGATCGCCCACTGGTTTCACACGAGGACTCTCCTTGATAAGAGATCTTGCAGCTGCAATTGCAGCTGAAGCTCGATTGATCAGCTGCTTTGTATGAACTCGATCTCTCACTTCTTTTGGTACCTCAAGAAGCTTATGAAACTCCTCATTCTTCTTCTCAAATGCTTCCAATTTCGCATCATCTTCCTTAGCCGCAGTCTCTCCTCTTCCTTCACCACCCTCTTCTTCATTGACACTATTCTCCGCAATTTGCTGAAACCGAATCTCCTTTCTCTCCCGATCCACCGCGTTCTTCCATAGCCCCAGGTAAGAGTCCCCGGAGTTCGATGAAACCCTAATTTGCAAGCTCCTCCTCTTGCTGGTGGTGAAGAAGAAGGTGGAGGAGGAGGAGGTTTTGGAGGGAAACAGAGGAGGCGTTCGGAGTAGGTTAGCGCGAGGACGTGCGCATTGGCTAAAATGCGCCATGGGGGGGGGGGGGGTGTATGATCAAGTGAGGAGAGTGTGTGTGTGAGAGAGTGAGAAGTGACGGTGGTGGGGGATTTTGAAGAGGAGTGGCAGTTTCCGTAAATAACTCGGTCTTGAAGAAAAGATTTTCGTGGAAGTGAAGTAAGGCTTCGATTCTCTAGGCGAAGAAGAGAGAGATTTGATTTCAGCGTATGTGGCGCAGAAGTGAAGGGGCGTCAGTTGGAGTGAGAGTGGTGAGTGGTGAGTGGTGAGTGGTGAGCGGAGAAGAGTTCCAAATGTGACTGTAACTTGACATGTGGCCAGTAAACTAGTAAAGTAAGCTGGCATTTAGTGATAAAGCAAAATAGTGTAGGATCTTTCACGGAGGTTTTGTGAAATTGTCCTTGCCAGTCCCTTTCCTTGGGGTAATTCTAGCTGGCCTGGGTCAGCGCCTGGGTGGCCGCCTGGGAGGCTCCTTGGCATGTGCCAAGGAGGGTATCTTGCACATGCCTAAAGTTTTAAAAAAAAAAAAAAATAATAAGCGGGAAATGAAATTTGAATTTCATTAATGAAATTTGAGAGGGAGGGAGGGCTCAAAACACAGAATTCTCCCATACATAGAATTTCAACCACCCCAGAAAAATCCTAAAGCAAGCAAAGCAGCTTGAGCACAATTTGGATCGATTATGTTCATCTCCACCTACTACTACTTACTCTTTCTTTTCCTTCTTTTGCACTTGAAAATAGGGCTGAACAAAAAACCGATCAAACCGATCAAACCGACCGAACCGATCAAAACCGAACCGATTGGTTCGGTTTAAATTCGGTTCGGATCGGTTTCGGTTTTAAAAAATGCAAAACCGAAGTGGTCGGTTCGGTTTTCGGTTTCTATGTGATTTTAACCGACCAAACCGAACCGAACCGAATATTAAATATATTATATTATTTATATATAAAAATAAAATATATTTTATATATAAATAATATAATATGTTTAAATATTCGGTTCGGTTCGGTTTTATTTCGGTTTTGGTTCGATTTTAGTCGGTTCGGTTCGGTTACGGTTTGCATAAATTAGAATCGGTTCGGTTTCGGATCGGTTTTGTTAATGGTCGGTTCGGTTTCGGTTTGAAAATTTTAAAACCGACCTAAGTCGGTTCGGTTCACGGTTTAGGTGAAAAACCGAACCGTCGGTTCGGTTTTCAGCCCTACTTGAAAACCTTACCAGCTAACCCAATCTCATCTTTTTCCATCAATAACTTCGATAAAGATCCAAACTTTCATCTTTTCGGGGATGACCACATCGTCAATGGAGGTGAATCAGTGAAACTCAATACCTCGTTCATTTTCCCACTTGGTTGCACTCCGAACCAATGAATCCTAAGGCAATGTACTCACAGAAGCCTCCGGTGGTGGTGGTGGTGGTGGTGCCGCGGAGGACGAATGTCTGTCTTTCAAGGATTGTCACTGCAATAATGTTTGGCACTGGATGTGGTATATTGGCAGTGTTCATTTTGTTGTTCGTTAAGGCCATGTTTACCATTAGGCATACTGTGGTTCTGCCCGTGGGGTTTCCGATGAACCCTGAGGAGTTTGGGTACAAGAAAATCAAAGTGATTGTGAAGAAAGTGTCTGATGACGGGAAATGATGGCAGTGTGTAATGTTGATGGACTGATGGTGGCTAAGAACACGAGTGAGGTTAGGACTTAGGAGTTTTATCTGTTGTAAGACCATCGATGTTATTTATGATCCATATTCTCTCAAATGTAGGGAATTAGCTAATGGGGCTTTTGTTGTAGAAAGGAGTTTATATATGCATGTTTTACAATGTAGTTCAGAACTCCAAACACTGTCGCTTGAGCAACCACTTGATGTATGCTAGAACATGTAGTTCATATGCAGTATGTTGCAAGTGTTTTTTGTGAGGCTCAGCTCAGTGAAGTAATTCTGTGAGTATCCATATATTACTATATTCCTATGTGAAGTAATTCTGTGAGTCTTACTATATTCCTATATTCGCTTGAGCAACCACTTGATGTATGATGTGAGTGTTTTTTGCATGTGTTTTTTGTGAGGCTCAGTTCAGTTCAGTGAAGTAATTGTCAGTGTCATTTGCATCAAAAGCACATAGCCGTGTCCATAGATTAAGCTAAAATCTACTATGAGTTTTCTGTTTAATACATGCAAATATTTGCTCTGTACCAGCAGTAAAGTGTTTGCACAATGTTTGCCCGCCTGAAGCAACTTTCAAGCTTAGAGTGATGCATGGCAAAGTTGTAAACCCAGCTTAGTAATCTTTTGTTGTGTTTTGCAGTATTACAATTACTTTGCATTTTCTGTTTGCTACGATTGTTGTGACCTCTAGTCTAGAGTTTTTTGTTAATTGCCTTCTGTTCAAATGTTTATACAATTATTTTGCGGTGGAAAGTAATTTTCAGATTGCCAAAGAGGTTGCTCTGATGCATTTTTGCTTTGTTGAAATGAATGAGAAAACCAGCTTTAACAGTTTTTTGCTGATTTTCGTTTGTTCTGAATATTTGTTAAGTTTCGGTTGAATTTCTTAGTTGTTTTCGACATTTTAACATATTCTCAAGCGACGCAGAATTTGGATGACCAGAAAATCAGATCAACACAACACAACAAATAAAATTGAAAGTTTGCTGTGTCCTGTGAGCTAATTCCAAATCTGAACCACTGTAAATGACGAGAAAACTCATGATGACAATGCCAAAAAATCAACGGTGTTATCAGACTTGGTTCAAGTTCGTTATGAAGGTAAGAGTCACAGGCAAGTGAGTAGCTCTGTGAAGCTCTTACTATGTTTCTAAGGGTTTTGGTGAATACTTGTATTTCTTCAATGGGCCTCCTCCTGCCAAGGTCTGTCCACCTTTTATTATATCCCACCCCAGAATTTGTAGATTACAATTTAAGTAGATTATTTCCCCACATCTTGGTACTGCTGGTACTCGAACACCAAATCGTTCATGTTGCTCTCAGCCTCAGTGAACTCCATCTCGTCCATTCCCTCGCCAGTATACCAATGCAAAAAAGCCTTTCTCCTGAACATAGCAGTGAACTGCTCGCTCACACGCCTGAACATCTCCTGAATGAAAGTCGAGTTACCAATGAAGGTGGATGCCATCTTCAGGCCTGTTGGTGGAATGTCACAAACTGTTGACTTCACATTGTTTGGAATCCACTCAACAAAGTAGGATGAGTTCTTGTTCTGCACATTGATCAACTGTTCATCTACTTCCTTGGTGCTCATCTTACCACGGAACATAGCGGATGCTGTCAAGTACCTTCCGTGCCTAGGGTCAGCTGCGCACATCATGTTCTTGGCATCCCACATTTGCTGGGTCAGCTCCGGCACCGTGAGTGCTCTGTATTGCTGAAAGCCACGCGAGGTGAGAGGCGCGAAGCCCACCATGAAAAAGTGGAGACGAGGGAATGGGATGAGATTGACGGCGAGCTTTCGGAGGTCGGAGTTGAGCTGTCCTGGAAACCTGAGGCAGCAAGTGACTCCAGACATGGTTGCAGATATCAAATGGTTGAGATCTCCAACTGTTGAATACAAAAAGGCAAAGCAGTTAGGAAGGAAAGAAAGAAAGAAAGAAAGGAAGAAAGAAAGAGATTTAATAAAGCAAGGAAGGTAGAGCAAGTTAACTGACAGCTAGGAGTGGTGAGCTTGAGAGTTCGGAAGCAGATGTCGTAAAGGGCTTCATTATCAAGCACCATACACTCATCAGCATTCTCAACCAATTGATGGACAGACAAAGTAGCATTGTAAGGCTCCACAACCGTATCAGAGACCTTGGGCGATGGAAACACCGAGAAGGTAAGCATCATTTGATCTGGGTACTCTTCTCTAATCTTCGAGATCAAAAGGGTTCCCATCCCAGACCCAGTCCCTCCTCCTAACGAGTGACAAACTTGAAATCCTGTACAATAACTACTAGAGATCAAATTAAGGAACCAACAACTAAATAATAAAACAAGGGATGTTGAGAAAGAAAGAAAACCTTACCTTGCAAGCAGTCAGAATTCTCAGCTTCTTTACCTTACCTTGTACAAAGCTAAGGGGTTCTTGTACATGAGCCGGCCAGCACTGAAAATGAACGAGGTATTGAGTTTCACTGATTCACCTCCATTGACGATGTGGTCATCCCCGAAAAGATGAAAGTTTGGATCTTTATCGAAGTTATTGATGGAAAAAGATGAGATTGGGTTAGCTGGTAAGGTTTTCAAGTGCAAAAGAAGGAAAAGAAAGAGTAAGTAGTAGTAGGTGGAGATGAACATAATCGATCCAAATTGTGCTCAAGCTGCTTTGCTTGCTTTAGGATTTTTCTGGGGTGGTTGAAATTCTATGTATGGGAGAATTCTGTGTTTTGAGCCCTCCCTCCCTCTTAAATTTCATTAATGAAATTCAAATTTCAGTAATGAATTCAAATTTCATTTCCCGCTTTTTTTTTTTTTTTTTTTTGAAACTTTAGGCATGTGCAAGACACCCTCCTTGGCACATGCAAAGGAGCCTCCCAGGCGGCCACCCAGGCGCTGACCCAGGCCAGCTAGAATTACCCCTTTCCTTGATGTCTGGATTATGTATGTCATGGTGATGTACACGCAAGCCCTATTTTACATCACCAAAAGTGTTGTCCCACGCCTAACATTCAATATATGTATATATATATATTTTTTTTATCTCCCACATCATCATTTTTATCTTTCATACCACCACATATCTCTCACACCATCAATACAAGTTGTTTCTGTTTCATCTCCCCTCTCAAATCAAACTCATGCTTTTCCTCTAAATCTTTCATTTTCCCTCTCACCACCACAACTCTCTCCCACACTCCACTCTCTCTTCCAAATCATCTTCTTCCATGCCAATCTATTCTCCAATCTTTTAACTGTTTTTCTCCAAATTCTGAACATCTCTTCTTCCCTCTCACTTCACACAGTCTTCGTCTTCCCTCCCATACTTGTCCCTGTTTTTCCCATTCTCTCAACAGGTTTTCATTGTCCCAAAGGGTTCGTGTGCGATCTCTCCAAAGATTGATTATGTGATATCTCCAACATGTAATTTCGAACACTAAATTGAACTCCAAATCGAATTCTAAAATGTGAAACAACAAACAATAACAACAACATTCTTCACTGCAAAATTTAAACAGACTTCAAAACTCGAAATCAAAAGAAAAAAATCGGGACAGAGTCTGTGATTTCACACATTCGCATGGGACAATGCGAGTTGAAGTCTCACATTTGCACAGGGTTGGGCGAATTTCAGACTCACATTCGCATTGGTCTGGGCGAATTTCAAACTTCCATTTCGCATTGTACAATGCGAATGGGTGAAAACACACTTTATTTTCAAGACAGATTTGCGCGATTTTAGTAAAAAGAACATAACTTACTCATTTTAAAGATTTTCAAGTGATTCAATTTGTGTTCATTAAATAACTCAGAGAATAAATTTTCTATGTTTTGATGAGCTTGAGAATCGGTCTGCCCGAAAGTCAGAGACACTACCCTGTTTTGTTTACTGGACAGATTTGAGCGACTTTAGTAGAATGACAATAATTTGTTCATTTCAAAACATTTTCAATTGATTCAAATTGTGTTTATTAGGTAACTCAGAGTACTACAATTTTCATGTTTGATGAGTTTGAGAATTGGTTTAAATTGAGCCCATCAATTGGCCGGAAGTCAGAGATAGCATCCTGATTTTTTATGGACAATTTTGAGTGATTGTTGTAAAATGACATAGGTTGCTACATTAAGACCGATTGTCAAGCTCATCACAACATGAACATTGTAGTACTCAGAGTTACCTAATAAACACAATTTGAATCAATTAACAATGTTTTGAAATGAGAAAGTTATGATCATTTTACTAAAGTCACTCAAATCTGTCCTGTAAACAAAACAGGGTAGTGTCCCTGAATTTTGGCCAACTTATATGATCGATGGAGGATGATTATCAAACTCATCAAAACACAAAAAATTTAGTCTCTGAGTTATCTAATGAACACAATTTGAATCACTTGAAAATCTTTAAAAATAAGCAAGTTATGTTCTTTTTACTAAAGTCGCGCAAATCTGTCCAAAAAATAAACAGTGTGTTTTCACCCATGAGAGTCTCAAATTCGCCCAGACCAATGCGAACGGGAGTCTCAAATGCATGAAATTAGTCAGGCACATTTGAAAGACACTTGTATGAATTAACATCATAAATAAGCATAAAATTTGAGGATTTGTTTTGATGGAATAATTGTTAAAGCTCAACTCAAATTGACAATTGCTCCTCCAGATGTGCATCAAAGCATGACTTGATGAAAAGAAGAGGGGGTTCCTATAGAGGGGGGCTAAAATAGGAGAAGAAGAGGGAATGATAAAAAAGGTGGGGGTTTGATGAAAATAGAGGAGAAGAAGAAGAAGAGAGGAGAAGATGAGAGGATGAGAGAAAGAAGGCCTGAGGGTTGTGCATGAGAAGAGAAGAGAATAAGAAGAAGAAATGAAAGAGGGGGGGGGGGGGGGGGGGGGGGGGGGGGGGCAACTCGACACGTGCAATTTCTTTTCCGTCGATACGCCCTGCAATTTGTACTTGAATTCCTTTTGTATCTGCCTCTTCAGTTAAGGCAATAGCTTTTTTTATTGCTTTTCGAAATGAAACTCTATCCTTTAATTGTTCGGCTATATATTCTGCAAGGATGTTAGGGTGTCCGTAACGTTTTGCAATTTTTGTGATAGTAATGTTAAGTTTTTTGTTTACAGAATCTATTTTTTTTTGTACATGGCTTTGTCATTCTTCGCGATCCATCCTCTATTAACAATTTTGGGAACCCTATATATATTATGACATGGATCATATCGATCATTTTTTTAATCTTTATATATACAATTGTCTCGTCACTGGAAGAGATTTTTATATTTTTTTTTACATAATTCTTGATACAATCCTGTATTTTTTTTTATCTTCCTGGAAACCCTCAGGATAATTTTTTTGGTTGTTAAAATCAAAGGGAATGATGGCTTTGGGTTGTACCAAGTCTGAAACCAAGTGGATTCATTTTTTGTCCCATAAAACCTCGCACCCATCATTGGCCCATAGCATTATGCCCCCAAATATAGCATCGTATAGAAAACATTCATACTTATCCTGAATATCTATATACTTCTCTTTATATATCCATCCTTTTTTTTTAACCATAGATAAAAGTTTTTATCTTTAGAGATATCTTGCAATACAATAGTTATGTGACAGGTGGGTCTTTTTATCGGATAACTACATCCTCTAGCTCGAGGTTTTAACTTTTTCACGATAGTAGCCTCGTTAACTTCGGCTTGACTAATAATTAAAGCCATTTTGTCGAAATCCATATTGTGAGTAGCATTTGCTGCTGTAGAATAAACTAATTTAAAAATGGGATAACATGCTCGATAAGGCATGAATTCTAGTTTCATAAGTATTTCATCATAGGGACGCCCACGAATCTGATCAATTACTCTTTGCGCTTTGTGAGGGGAAAATGAAGGCGGGGAAAAGGTGGTGCGACCGGTGGCGAGAGGTGTTTTTCTTTGAAGAAGAAAAAAAAAAGAGAAAGAGGGGATGAGAATGAGAGAAGAGAAACAAAAGAGAATAAAAACCTATTTAATGGTGGTGTGGGTTAGTAGAATTTTTTTTTAAGTTGTTGGTGGTGTGGGATAACATATTTGATGGTTTTAAAAGGGCTGGCAATTTACAATGGTAGTAGTCTAGTGGGTAAAAAAATACAAGTGTGTAAATCCAATAGAACTTATAAATTGTGTCATTTGAGAGGGTGCTTAAGTTTATTTCAAAGTAGTGAACTTAATGTTAGGATGGCCATGGGTCCGGTTTGGGGCGCATATGCCATAGTTAGACCCGAATATGTGGTGCAATGCAACCAAGACCAATTACTTGATTTTGATTATACGGGTCAAGGTAGTTGTTGCCCATTAACATATGAGTTTATCTATATCCAACCCTATCAATGCCTATTGAGATGTTCAAATGTGAACTTGGATTCAAGCCGGTACCACTATAATTGTCCCAACACTAAGGATATTTAAATACCAAAGTTTAAGTTTGTTACTACTAACAACAAATTAAAAATACATAATGATGCAGTCAATTTTTGCTCCCTACTTTGACCTAATCTCGTTGACCTGCTAACCTGTACAAGTAACGCACATGAGCCATGAACCACCGTTGTGGTGGCCGATGACACTCCAATGATAAAGTCAGACAAGGATATGAGGAAAGTGTAATGCTATAAACAAAGAATTTGTAGCGTACCTTAGCTTACCAACCTCATGTCTTATTTATAGTGCAGGAGTCCTGATTCTACCAGGCCATTGTAGGCGTAGTTTAGGAAGGAGATCTTCGTAGAGATCCTTTTCTAATTAGGAGTTGTGTTGTAGGAGGGAAGTTCCATTTTAGCCCTGTGTTCCTAGATACGCGGGAGATAGTTCTCAATCCAAGAGCAATTTGTAGGAGGAAGTTTCCCTGCGTTGAATGTACTCTGATATTTACTTCCTAGTTGGAAGAAAAGAGTTGTTGTAGTATCCCATCTAAAGTTGATCCTCGAGATACTTGCCTTAGTATGACTTACGGGTATAGAGGATAACTGTGAGACATGTGGGCCTAGCATACTATAAGAGTTCGGGTCCGTCTGGCAGACTAAATTAGGTGGGCTTAGAACCACTTTGGCCAGATAAGTGTTGGTTGATGCCGGGGCCCATAATTCCTTGAGATCATCATGACACGTGTATGGCTCAGGGATTTGACCATTTTTATGTATATCAATTACTCCTCCCGAGTTAGTGGGGCGTTAAGTTGGTCCGCTGACTCTTCAAAAATGATACCATGCCGTCGTGATGATTGGACTTGAAGCGTTTGCCTCGAACGACGCACATCATTAAAGGGTACGCGGCTGCTCAAGGAGGGAAAGTGCGATTTGTCTTCCATATAAATATCGGCCGCTTTGATGCAAATTTTCTCATTCTTATCTGTATTGTTTTTTCGAGCCATAGTATTGCTGTGAAATTTGATTTTTTTTTTCTATCGATGGCTAATAATGTTGAACTTTCTCCCAAGGACCCGTTATACCTCACTTGCATCCAGCTCTTCGAAGGTAGTTTGGTCGACAAAACCGAGTTGATCAGGCTTCGTAGTTTGTACCATATCCCAGGCGACTTGGACATTGTTCCCACGTTTGGAGTTTTGGGCCTAACTGTACCTCCTCAGGGGTACATAGGTTTTCACTGAGCCATGTTTGAGTCTAGGCTTCGGTTTCAAGTGCCAGATGATGTCTGACACTTCTTTGTTTATTTTCGTATGCCTCCCGCTCAAATGGTTCTGAACGGGTTCAAGATTCTGCTCACGATCCTTTTAAGGACTCATGATGCTGGCCTTCGTTTGACTTCGTTGGTGATCCATCACATGACCGCTGCTCGATTGGATCCCAGGGCTCTCTGCATATTGAACTGACCTCCTTGTCTTCGCTTGGCAGCGGATGGCACTGAATTTTGGGAAAAACATTGGTTCTTGGCTTTGGTGGATTCTGGGTACTTCAAGCTTGGGAGTTGTACAGTGTCCCGATATTTTCAATTTGATCTGGGTGAGTTTCTGGGTCGTCGATGTATGCGTACTTTTGTATATCCCTTGTGCGGTGCTGGTTATAATGTTATTCCTCTGTTTTAGGGAAGTTTGTTGTTCCATCTCTTAGTGAGGAAGATAGGCGGATAGAGAGGGAATTTCTCAAGCTCCCTTTGACATCCGTTGAGGATGTTATAATATTAGGCGATGTTGTGTGCAGCGGGTTGCTGCAGTGTTCTCATGGTGCTCGCCCTATATCAGGTTCACCGGCTGAGGGTGTGGTCACTCGTCATTCGAGGAAGAGAAGTGTGGCTCTGCCTAGCCCGTCTAGGCTTGCTGACTTGGAGGCGAATGTGCCTCCTGTTGTTGTTCCAAGGAAGAGGCGACCCTCTGACGGGGCGGCTTCTCCCCATGGGATGTCGCGATCTGCCCAGGCGACATCCTCGGGGGGTCGTGGCTTTCTCCCAGATGCTTCTGCTTCCTTTGTTAACCTAGAGGGGGAGGAAGTTGGTCTGCGTGTTGATGTTTCGTGTTGTCGTGGGTTTGAAGTGACCACTTGTGCCCTTGAGTCATCCAATCCTGTTTCGCTGCACCCCGAGGCTCGCAGGAGGGTTCTTGCATTGGAGAAGACCTTTGCGAATCCGCGAATGTCATATTCGGATGTTCTCTATTGAATGGATTCCCTAAATGGTCAGTTGCAGAATTGTGATACTACCCCAAACCATGGGGCCATGATCTCCTTCACCAAAACAGAATTTACCGGTATGAGGTCTCAACTGAGGGCGGCCAAGTCTGATCTGGCATCGACTCGTGCTAAACTGAGGCAAACCAGGGCCGAATTAGAGCTTCTGGATTGGTCGTGGATCGCGATCTTTTGATCTAGAGGCCTAGGAAGCCGGGAGGAGGCAGAGGCAGAATGGGCTGCCGAGCGACAACATTTTGAATTCGCTAACGATGAGGGGCTCTGCCGCATTCGTGAGGCAGAGCGATTGTTGGCGGAGGAGCGTTCACACTACGTTGTCTTGATAGGTGAGGTGGATTTTGATGTGTCAGGCAGGATGCCGTTAATCTCGTTTGAGGTTACTCGGGGCAGGTTGGAGCTTTTGGAGATGATCAAAGGAGAGCATCCTAGCGTCGACCTTGATTTTGATCGTTATAGGAGGGCTGCTTTCAGGCCGTTTCATCAAGGGGAGTGTTCTGTAGCTGCTGAAGAGGATGCTTCTCTTTAAAAATGGTTGTAACGTTCTTTCCTATACAGATAAATATTCTTTTTTTTTTAATGAAAGTGTCGTTTTGTCTCGTATTGTCGAGTTTGGTTTAGATGCTTCATAGATCACAGAGTTTGTACTACTGGGCGAAACGCCTGTCAGCAAAACTATGTTTTTGTTTTTGATTGTTGTGTTGACCTAGTGATAGAAACCATCGCGGGCTGAGGGTTGACCAGGCTCCGTCGGTCATTGTCTGTAGTTAAATCTTGGTGAGTTTTCAGCGGACAAGCGCTGACTAAACTCATGCTTCTTCGGCCGTTGTGGCCCACGCGAAGCGGACTAGGCTTTGGGCACCAGAAGTAGGGCTGAAAACCGAACCGACGGTTCGGTTTTTCGATCAAACCGAAAACCGAACCGACCAGTATCGGTTTTGTTTTTTCCCAACCGAAACCGAACCGACTCTATGTAAAACCGAACCAAACCGAACCGCATATTAATTTATGTAAATCGAACCGAAACCGAACCGAAACCAAACCGCTAACATTTTAGGATTTTGTTTTGTTTTTGGTTTTTTTAATTTCTTAAGTATATATTTGAACATGAGAAAATTAATGTTGGTTTCATGGAATTTGAGTTCATGTTTTTTGTTTGTTTACTCGCAAATAGCAAATACATTCGAACACATGCATCCATTGACCTTCTCATTACAATGTTGATCTCCTACGCTAAGCCATACATGTCGACATTAAAACACAATTACATTACACCCTTTTTTATCTTACTTTTTTTTTGTAAAAAATGTATTTAGTAACAACAGACATTAACATTGAAGTCATATGGTCCTTCTTCCCTTAGATGGGGGAACTCTAGCTATTTCCAATACATGACCATCACAACACTAATGGCTCCTCAGTTTCCCTCACTTTTTGCACAAAATCACTCCTTGAAAACATGTAAAAAGGAATGAAGAAAAATATTGACAAAGAAAGAAAATTGTGTGAAGAAAAGGTTGAAAGGGAAAGAAATTGGACAAGGGGATGTTTGAAATTTCAAAATAAAATAAAAATGGAACTGAGTTTTGGCTTGGTATCCGGAATTTATCCCAATTTGTCGGCCAGGGAACAAATTGGGACCACCATCACATATATTGATAACTATCAACAAGCTTAATCAGTTGCTGTTTATTAGGGATACTTCTACTTGGGGTCGATAGCTACAAATTGAGATTGAACAAGAGAATATCCCTAATAAAATCAGGAAAGTGTACAAGTAAAAGTGGGTTCAAGTGCATCACTATCTTCTATTTTCTTTTCTAGTTTTTGGCATAACAGAAGCAACCAACATAATCTAAGAAGTTATAAGGCACTTGGATATTCCTTTGAACAATGGTGTGTGTCGTATGCATTGCAACAAAATCAGTAAACATCGTATGCATTGCAACAAGTTGTGATTGAATATCAGAATATCCTCAGTCAAGTTGCTGAAAAAAAAATAATAAGTAAAGTAACAAAAAACTCACCATTTAGCAAAGAGAGAAATGTTGAAAGGTTTAAATCTTTTGTTGTTTAGAAAGAGAGCTTGAAACTTGAAAGGTTGAAAACTTGAAATGTTGATAGAAAAGAAAGAGATCTTGAGAGGATGAAGAAGATCTTTTGTTCATTTGTTGTTTAGACTCTACACAACCCAAAAGAGATAAGTCTTTTCATTTCCTTTCCACTTTCTACTTTCTACTTTCTAGATGAAATCAAATCACATTGGAATCCGAGAAAATAAAGTGAGAGAGAGGGTAAAGTGAGAGAGAGGAAATAAAGGAAAAGAGATATTTGAATAATATAAATAAAATATTAAAATTTCTCTATATATATGGGTATCGGTTCGGTTCGGTTTTTTCGGTTAAAATCACTTACAAACCGAAAACCGAACCGACCCTATCGGTTCGGTTTTTTCGGTTAAAATCACTTACAAACCGAAAACCGAACCGACCCTATCGGTTTCAAAATATATCAAACCAAACCGATCCGAAACCGATTTTAAAACCGAACCGATCGGTTCGGTTTTAATCGGTTCGGTCGGTTTAATCGGTTTTTCGGTTTTTTTGTTCAGCCCTAACCAGAAGTCGTCGTCATCAGTCGCGAACTGACTAAGCTTACCTAGTAAGTTTGGCGACCATTGTCTATTGGAGAACAATGATCCCTTGGCGAGTCATCGTCATCAGCGGACTAGCACTGACTAGACTCCCAATTCCTCGACCGTCGTGCCCACGTGCAACAGACTAGGCTTTGGGCACCAAAAGTCGTCGTCATCAGTCGCGAACTGACTAAGTTTACCTGGTAAGTTCGACGACCATTGTCTATTGGAGAGCAATGATCCCTTGGCAAGTCATCATCAGCGAACTAGCGCTGACTAGACTCTCACTTCCTCGGCCATCGTGGCCCACACGCAGCGGACTAGGCTTTGGGCACCAAAAGCAGTCATCATCAGTCGCGAATTGACTAAGCTTACCTGGTAAGTTCGGCGATCATTGTCTGTTGGAGAGCAATGATCCCTTGGAGAGCCATCGTCATCAGCGGACTAGCGCTGACTAGACTATCACTTTTTTGGCCGTAGTGGCCCGCGCGCAACGGACTAGGCTTTGGGCACCAGAAGCCGTCATCATCAGTCGCAAACTGACTACGCTTACTTGGTAAGTTCGACGATCATTGTTTGTGGAGAGCAATGATCCCTTGGTGAGTCATCCTCATCAGCGGACCAACATTGACTAGACTCACACTTCCTCGGCCTTTATGGCCCACGCATAGCGGACTAGGCTTTGGGCACAAGAAGCTGTCATCATCAGTCGCGAGCTGACTAAGCTTACCTGGTAAGTTTTGCGATCATTGTCTGTTGGAGAGCAATGATCCCTTGTCGAGTCATTGTCATCAACATACCAACATCGATTAAACTCCCACTTCCTCGGCCATGGCCCGCACGCAGCAGACTAGGGTTTGGGCACCAGAAGCCGTCGCCATCAGTCGCAAATTGACTAAGCTTACCTGGTAGGTTCGGCCATCATTGTCTGTTGGAGAGCAATGATCCCTTGGCGAGGTGTCGTCATCAGCGGACCAGCGTTGACTAGATTCCCACTTCCTCGGTCGTCATGGCCCGCGCGCAGCGGATTAGGCTTTGGGCACTAGAAGCTGTCGTCATCAGTTACAAATTGACTACGCTTACCTAGTAATTTCGGCTATCATTGTCTATTGGAGAGCAATGATCCCTTGGTGAGTCGTCGTCATCAGTGGATCATGGCCCGCGCGCAGTGGACTAGGCTTTGGGTAGATGTTTGAGTCTGGCCATAGTCGGGTTTATCATGGGTCGTAATAGACACCAGTGGAAGTTGTTGCAAAAGCAAATATTTTATTGATAATATTTTTTTAGATGCTCTACATTCCATGGTCGTTTAAGCCCGTCTTCGACTGTATTTTCCACCCAATACATTCCCCGCCTTTTGACCTTAGTGATTCTGTAAGGTCCTTCCCAGTTTGGGTTTAGCTTTCCTGCGCCGGCTTCTTTGGTGTTCCGTTGGGTTTTCCTGAGCACCCAATCTCTCACCTTGAACTCACGTGGTTTGACCTTTTTGTTGTAATATTGCGCCATTCGCTATTGGTAGGCAGCTATTTTGGTGGAGGCTAGATCTCGCTTCTCGTCAAGGAGGTCTAGCCCTACACGCAAGGTTTCGTCGTTACCGTCTCGTCTGAACTCCTTTGTTCGGAAAGTCGACACCTCGAGTTCTACCAGAACCATGGCTTCTAACTTGTATGCTAGGGCGAAAGGTGTTTATATGGTAAGGACTTTTTTGGTTGTTCGATATGCCCAAAGTATTCTTGGTAGCTCTAAAACCCATTTTCCTTTGGCTGCGTCAAGTTTTCTTTTGATGGCCTCTAGAGTCATCTAGTTGTTAACCTTTGCTTGGTCGTTGGCTTGTGGGTGTCCCGGCGAAGAGAAGTGGTGGTCGATGTTTAAACTTTCGCACAATTTCTTGACCTTGCTTCCTTCGAACTGGGTTCTGTTGTCTCTGACCAATACTCTTGGGATGCCAAATCTACAGACGATGGTTGCCCATATGAATTTTTTGATCTGGACTTGCCCTATTTTGGATAGGGGCTCGGCCTCGACCCACTTGGTGATGTAGTCGACGACCACAAGAAGGAAATTTTTGCTGGAAGATGCCAGGAGCGGTCCGACGATGTCCATTCCTTATTGTGCAAACGACCATGGGCTAGTCATCGGAGTTAGTAGTTGGGCCGACATATGTGTGTATGGTGCAAATCTCTAACATTTGTCGCATTTGCAGACAATAACTTTGGCGACTTGCTGCATGGTCGGCCAGTAGTACCCCAAGGTTAGAGCTTTATAGGCAAGGGTTTTCCCGCCCGGGTGATTCCTGCATATACCATTGTGGATTTTTTCCAGGACTTGGCTTGCCTCTGAAGGTGATAGACATCGAAGCAGGGGCCCCGTCACTGATCTTCTGTATAACCTGTTGTTTATAAGAGTGTATCTTACTGCTCCATTTTTTAGTCTCCTTGCTTCGATCTTCTCTGTTGGTAGGGCTCCGGTTGCTATGTACCCCAATATTGGAGTCATCCAATTTGACTGCATTTCTGCAGCGCAGATTTCTCTATGTTCTGCTTCATCGAGGCTTGATCGCTCTTGATGTTCAATAAGGCCGTTGGAGACTTCGTTAGAGGCTGAGGCTTCTCTGACTAGCGCATCAACTCTTTTGTTGTCAACTCAAGGGCACTGCGTGAGTTTGCAGCTCTTGAACCTGCCCATTATGCCAAGTACTTTGTCGTGGTAGGCTATCATGTGAGGGTCCTTGCTGTTGAAATCCCCTTTGACCTGGTTGACTACTAGTCTCGAGTCGTTGTATGCCATTAGGCGATCTATATCGATCCCTAATGCTAACTTTAGGCCGGACAATAGGGCTTCATATTCGGCCTCACTGTTTGAAGCGAGGAAGCCGAACCTGATGGCCTTTTCAAAAGTGAAGCCGTTAGGGGAGAGGAGTCTGATCCCTTATGCCAAGTACATTATCGCGGTAGGCTATCATGCGGGGGTCCTTGTTGTTGAAATCCCCTTAATTAAAAAAAGGCAAAAAACCTACCATTTCTTCTTCCACCCAACAAAGATCCCTTTTTGTACTTTTGACAACAATTTTTTTATCATTACATCAATACCCAATTCCCAATTATGCGATTCCAAGTCCTTTTCGTGGTACCCATCTTGAATTATTGATTGGATTTTATTGTGGTGGGAGTTCTTGAGGCTAAATTAGGCTACTTGAATTAGGTTTGGTTGAGTAGAAGGGAATGCAAAACCTCTTTGGATTACAGACAGAGAAGAGCAAGTCATCTTCAAATAAGAACAAGAAAGGGAAGAAGAAACACATGCCAAGCGTTGTTCAGAAGCTATTTTTTGACTTGCAGGGATATCTTCTCAAAGGTTGATGGGGCAGGGTACATTCCTTTGCTCGAAGATATTGCGTGATTGCGAGTTGTGCTTGGTACACGTTGTTTTGGATCTTTGGTTTGTGTAATTGATGTTGATTGTTGATTTGTTCTTGGTACGTTGTCCTTCGTTTGTTTTGGGTGGATTGGGGCGGAACTGAGCAGGGAACCAACAACCCACTTGCAGAACCACAAATCTTTAATGGATTGGTAGGGCAGGGCGAATATCCGCCAATCCGTTCAGGGTGGGATGGTTTTTACCTAAAATTTTAAATGGATTGACGGAGTAGATTTTGAACCGTGATCACTGAAGGGGCGGGGACAAATTTGCTCAAATCGGCCCCATTGCCATCCCTGAGTGAGAGGTGTTCCCGATTGCTTCTTCAGTTGGGTAGATTGTTTTGCTCCCTCTGGCTATGCAGTGTCGGGCGTATACCAGTTCCCTGGGTTTTTTTATCCCATAGTGGTGCCTGCCTTTCTTTTCCTTTGCGCGCATGTTTGGCATTCTGATGAATTCGTCGAGTCGCCCTCTTTGAACCCAATGTTCAATTTCATCTTTTAGATTGTAGCAATATTTGGTATCGTGCCCGTGATCCTTGTGGAATGAACAATACTTACTCTTATCTCTTCCTTCGGGGTCTCCTCTTATTCTGAGTGGCCAGATGACTAGGGGTGGGCACGGTCCGGATCGGTTCCAAATTTTGAGGAACCTAACTCAAACCGTTTAAATTTAACGGATCCAGTTAAGTCCGAATTTTTCTCATTTTGAACATTTGGACCAAACCTAACTCGAACCGTTTGGAACGGTCCGGTTCCTACGGTTCCAGATTGCATATCTCTTATAAAAAATTTGCCTACTTTTTTAACGCGAAAAATACAATTCTTGTCACTGAAGCCTATTGCAATGAACAAAATCTATAACGATTGAGTCAAAAGAATGGTGTTGTAGTACATCATGTACTTGGATATCATCAATAACACAAAAAAAGATAAACATTCCAATTCTGAATCAGAACTCATCTAGAAATCTCAGATTTCTCTTCATGATAAAGATAACACTCAACATTACTGATATGCTCTTTTTAGCTACATTACACATTACAGATCTCATACCTGAACTTATCAATATATACAAAAAAAGAAACATTTGATGCAAGGTGCAATCAGCAGCAGCAAGCTGCAAAGAATGAACAACTATGTCCATGAAACAAGGACTAAATAAAGATGATTGAGATTGTGGCGTGCATTTGAAGTGGACACTGGACAAAATGTTCATCAATCAAGGTTAGTCATCTATCTTTCTTTGATTAGACAAACCCACTTTGAATAGACCAACCCACTTTCTCATAGGAAGCAACCCCACATGAAGATAGAGAGACCTCCTCGTGAATGTGGCTCTGATCTCTGATGGTGGGTTAGCAACTATCTAGGAAAGCTTATTTAAACTTTCATCATTGTCCTGTGAATGAACCGATTGAATGCAAAAATTCAGTGATATCTTTAAATCTTTTACAAGCAGCAGCAACAACAAGTTGCGAATTCAATATCTATTCCGGTGTAACAGCAACAGCAAGCGGCAGACTATGGTTTCTGCTCTTTTTCTTCTTGTTTCGTTAATGGGTATGTTGAAACTCGAATTTAATCTCGACTCTTTGATCCCTTTTGCCCAAAACCCACGTTCCATCACTGAACCTCAACAACAACCCCTCCAACACTACCGATCTGAGATGGAGATTTCAACTAGTAAAACTTCAATTTTTCGAGAATCATAGAGAAGGGAAATTGTGGAGGATGGTAAGGAGGAGTTTTGGAAGCAACCAGATGGTTTGGGTTATCCTTCTTGCTTGCATTTCAATTGGGAGTAAGGTCAATCGAGCATAGAGATTGTGAAGGACATAACAAAGTATCTGTTGGTGGATGGCTGGTTGGTCTCCTTCTCTCAGCTGTGGCTGCAGAAGGAAGAAAACTCAAAACTTTTAGGGTTAAAGAGAATGAAGTAATAAAATATTAAAAATGATAAAATCTTTTTAATCAAACGGGTCGGAATCGGATAGTTTGATTTCAAAATTTTGGAACCGGACTCGATCCATTCTATTACGGATACAGACCGTTTCCTAATTTACATTTTAAGGAACCAGGCCGTTTGAGATGACGTCCTCCCATATGGCCGTGTGTTTAAGTATATTGGCTCAACTTGTTTTCAAGGCTGTGTACGGTTTGTATGTATTTTTCATCACGCTTGTTACCCGCTCATATCTGGGCCTTGCCAACTGTAGCTTTTCGAACTCGTGCTAGTTGGATTCGGGCCTCCCATTGGTTCGATGCCTATTCGACTAAATGTTATCCTCTCGGGGTCTGTTCTCTCGTCTTCTTTCCTCCATCATTTCTCGTTTATTCGAGTGCCTTCCCTTTCATGATCATTTATCTTCCTGGAAGCTTTCATTTCCTCGAGAGAAATGTGTTTTTGGGCGGTCTTCAGTAAAATCGCCATGTTTTTTAGGGTTCCAGGTTGAAAGCATAAAAAAGGGTCTTCTTTTCAGTCTGGCGGTGAAAGCAGCATTGACCGTGTCATTGCTACATCTGTCGATCATTGTCAGCTCTTTATTGAAATGAGTGACGTATTCCCTTGTCATCTCCTTAGGCTTTTATTTGATGTGAATAAGGTAGTGTGGTCATTTCCTCATCACTAACTACCGATGAACCTTGTGATAAAGGCAGAAACTAGCGCCTGGAAGGAGTCTATCAACCTCTGTAGTAAGCTATTGAACCAGCTCATTGCTATAGGGGTAAGACTAGTTGGAAACATTCTGCATAAGATGGATTTTGTACTCTCCTTTAACTCCATCATGTGGTGGAAATATCGCAAATGGTCTGTTGGGTCAGTGGTGCCATCATATGCGTCAAACTTTGGTGGGGTTAACTTATTTGGCATGGGGAATTATCATGAGGGCGTCAGAGAATGGTGGTTTGGATAGCTCGTACAATACATTAGGATTTGCGACTCCGATCCTGAACAAGATTTCAGCAGGTGTTCCATTACTCTGTGAAGTCTTATCTTTTAGAATTTCATTGCTTTCAAGATTCCTCTATTGAGGTTCTGTAGGAACCCCATCCATTTCTCGAGCTCGGTTAGTAGAGTTTTGCTGGGGCGGCGCTTGGATAGGGTCGGTTGACTGAGTGCACTCTTGAGTGAGTTTATCTATCATCTTCATCAAGTGGTTCATATGGGTCATGAGCAAATCTACCCAAGGGTCCATAGCGACGTCGCCGAATGTATGGGTTGTCTGAGCTACTACATGTTGTGGATTTTGGCCGTCGGGTGCAATTAGCCCCGTGGTTATTGATGGGTATCGATCATGAGCTGCTGGCAATGTAGCGTCACCAATAGGAAGGTTACTGTGAATGTTGTCGGGTTGAGGGTCTGTAAAGTGTTCCATCTGTTCTGATAGCCTCTTAATCGTTGATCAGATTTTAGTGAGTTTTGTTACTGTGGATCATCTTTTCAAAAAGGAAACTTTTTGTTCCCCACAGACGACACCAAATTGAAGCGTTCAAATCTTGTCCTCCTGAAAGTTAGACCTGCAAAATAGATGTTAGACTACCAAGGACCACCTTTTTGATGGCCGAAGGCACTGCGATGCTTAAGTCAGCAACTTTGTTGGAGAAGGAAGTAAATTTGGACAAAATTTAGTTAAAGTTGCATACCTTTGTTGATCGTTTCATTTATCTTATATAAGTGGGGCGGTTAATTCTATGTGTGACTTTAGCATGTGAGGCCCAACAGTGGGAGACGTTCTTTGTAACAGTCTCCTCCTTTATGAAGACGCATCCGTGAAGGGTAATTCCCTCCACGACTCTTTTCTTATGCAACATTTTTCTTCTTTATGACAAAACTCGATCGGGCCTGAATTTGGGTCTTAGTTATGACTTCTTTTGATGGGCTTTGTTTGGGCTTTTATGATTGGTCTTGCCCTCTTTGACTTTATGAGTTGACCTGGTTTTGGGATTCCTGATCCTTGTCATGGACAATTTCTGCCACGTGTATGACAACGATGATGGTATTTTTATTTTTTATTTTTTTTTATGTATCATCAAGTTCGATTCTCATACCCAACATTTTGATATTTATTTATCTTAATAAACTTTATTTATCAGGTCTATATTACAAATCATAATGGTGTTTGAGGTTGGAGAAAAAAGACGGTTTAGATTTACCCAAATATATGAATCTAACTGATCACATAGTACTTAAAACACCAAGAGATAAGTTTCATCTAATGGTTGTATTGTGCCAACGACATGGAGAATACCCTAGTACACATACAGAGAGAGAGAGAGAGAGTGTGTGTGTGTGTGAATATAAATTATATTTGTGAAAAGAATGTATGCATATTTTTAATTAATTTCATAAAATGAAGAGAGAAAAAAAGTCTTTGTGTGTGTGTGAAGCCTTTGCTAGAATATGTCATTGCATGTTAGTTGAGCTTTTTGTAGTTGGCAATGCACTTTTTCTATTCCAAGTTCCAACACCCAATTTACCATGTGTATATGACCAAAGGCAATTAGTGGATACAAGAATATTCGAATATATTAATTGATATAGTTATGACCAAAGGCAATTAGTAGATACATGACTTATTTATTTATTTATTGAACAATACTAATGATCTGAGAGTAACATACTAACCTAATTTTTGGACGGGACGGGATGGGTGGGATTGAAAATCTCCATCCCGATCTCATCCTACTCTAGATCGGGATGAGATGGGATCAGTATAGGTTTGATCGATCCCAAAAAGACTCGAAGAAAATCGGGACGAGACGATATGCGACCAAGACGAGATTGGGATCACGGGATGGGATGCCCACCCCTGCTAATTAGTCATTTTGATGTAGTGGTTGAAAGATGTATTTGTATGAGGGCAATCATTGTTAGCAATTTGGCATACAAAAATATTTGATGAGTCAGTTGTTCGAGTATCAAACGGTATTTATAGAATTGGGTTTGATCAAATAATTAGTCAAAGAAACGTGATACGACAATAATGCGCAACACAAAAAGTTCGTGAACCATACGGCTTTCATATTAAAAAATATAATTGAAAAATCATATATTAGATTAAGACTATAAGTTGAAATAAATACCTTATTAGCGTCATTGATTAAATTCTTGTTACAATAATAGTGAAGATTTTCTACTTTTTTTTCTCTCTTTCAAATATGTACTAAAGTGTCTAGGTTTTCAATTGGTTAATTGCATAATTTTTCTTTTTTCTTTGATAAATTACAAGAATAATTGAAAAGTATAACATAGAAAAAATTTATACTCCACTCGCAAACTTTTGAAATAAGATGGGGAGTGGAGATAGCAAGTGTGGTTAGCATTTATGCCGAACACCGTCAAGGAATGCAAAACCCTGACGTTCATAGGGATATCGGATGCAACGACCCTCGCTAAGGTTGCAATCATCACCTTCCAACCATTAGAAACCAGTTGGGCAGGAGCAATGCCCACGAAATCTAAGTATTCCCAGACGATTTTAGAAACCGGAATCTTAAAGCCAGAGTGGAACATGCCGGGGTATAAAGCAATATAGCCATGCTTTGGACGACGGGAACTATCGCCTTCTTCAGGGAAAATGATTTCAAGATTAATCGGCAGTGAATAAACATGACGAATGTTATCCAAAGTCGCCTGTGTCACCCGCTTAGGCGAAAAGAAAACATTGCAAGCATTAATAACATTGTCACTCAAAACCATGAAACTAGACATGGTTACGAAGCAAAAACAAGAGAAAAATGAATCAACAACTGGAAATAAACGAGGCGTAAAAGGGAGAATCCTACACTCAACTCCTCATTCTATAAGGACGAACAACAAAAGGTCCGCTCATGGGAGAGCGTGCAAAATGTGACAATCGCACGAAATCCCAAAAATCACGCTGAAACGAGCAGACAGATGAAACATCAGAGAGACAAAAGCAACGACAACTAGTAACAAAATTAAATGTACCGTAAGGATGAAATCGAAAATCCAACAGCCGCACAGTTAATGGGTACTCATGACAGTTAGTAGATACATGAGCATACCCACTAACTAAGGGGGAATAGCTGATGATACATCAAAATAGACCATCATCATTGTTGTACACGTGGCTGAAATCGTCCATCACAAGTATCAGGTATCCCAAAATCAGGCCAGTTCATAAAGCCTAAAGAGGGCAAGACCAATCATATAAGCCGAAACATGACCCTTCAAAAGAAGTCATAACTAAGGCTCAAATCCAGGCCCGAGCGAGTTCTCTCGTAAAGAAAAGAAACGTTACATAAGAAAAGAGTCGCGGAGGGAGTTACGCCTCCATGGACATGTCTTCATAAAGGAGGAGACTGTTATGAAGAACATCTCCCTCCGTTGCGCCTCACATGCTTAAGTCACATAGAGAATTAACTGCGACCATTATATAAGTTAAAGTGAACAATGGACAAAGGTATGTAATTTTAACTGAGTTTTGTCAATATTTACTTCCTTCTCCAACAAAGTTGTTGACTTAAGCATCGGAGTGCCTTTGGCCACCAATAAGGTGGTCATTGGCAGTCTAACATCTATTTTGCAGGTCAAACTTACAAAAGGACGATATTTGGACGCATCAGTTATCTTAACAGATCATTAACATATAGAGGATTTTGATTTAATGATTTGTAAACATCAATTTTGTAATAAACGAATAGATGATCCAGCAGGATTGCCTTGTTAATGTTTAATCCTTACATTATTTGGATGCCATGTAAGTTGTTACGCCCATGCTCTTATGCTAATGCAAGTCGCCATGGCCTGGGTTAATAGACCTAGAGCCAAACCATTAGGGAAAACCTAAGCCATGTACTCATTGACTCAGGCCACAATGCAATCCTTACTCAAACAAAACACAACTTGTACCACATTGCAGTCCTTACTCGAATGAAATACAACTTGTAGGATGTGTGACGATTTGCGCTACAGGTAGAGATTGTTGGAATAGTGTTGTTGTGAATAGTCTCACGTCAAGTAAAACGAGTTGTCACAATGGTTTATAAGGAGTGGACCCAACACAACTTTCATTAAGTACTCAACTTTCACATAACCCAATCAAGTTAGCACTTAAAAGCCTTCTCAACAGCTACTTACCTTTGGAAAAAAAATTAGTTTTTTACTTGACTAAAGTAATAATGTGGAATGAGATAGACAATCTTGCAAATAACGACTAAGTTTCCAAACACCATCATTCAAGACCCGAATAAGTCCATTATGCAACTTCAACTTGATTTTACATATCCCTGCAATTTTGCATTCATCATTGTTGCCCATATAGACAACACCACCATTCAAATCTCTAAAGTTAGAGAACCAGTCCCTACGGGGACACATATGATAGGTAGAACCCGAATCAAGCAGCCACTCATTAGAATGACTCACCAATGTTGAAGTTGCAGACAACGAATAAGCATCATCCTCATCTTCATCCAAATTGTGCACTACATTCGCCTCTGACCTTTCTTTTCTTTTTCTATTGCAGTTTTCAATACCTCACAGTCAATCTTCCAATGGCCCTTCTTATGACAGTAGACACATTCATCCTTCGGCAAAAACCTTCTGTCTACAGATTTTTCTCTTGACCGTGATCTTCCTCTATTACCAACATACCTCTTTTCAGATCTTCCCCTCGCTACCAATACTTTTGACGTTGCATCCCGATGGATCTTGAGATCCTTCCTTCTGAATTCATAATTGAGCAACGCCGTAGCCACCTCATCATAATTCAATTCTTCTTTTCCCGTTAGCAAAGTCGTAACGAGATGTTCATATTCTTCTGGAAGGGAATTCAAAAGGCACAAAGCCTTATAATTTTCTGGAACATCTTCTTCCAAATTCAATAGGTCGGCAATAAGCCTATTGAACTCATCCAAATGCTTAGACAGAATAATCCCGGGTCTCATATTCATCCGAAAAAGTTGCTTCGTGAGGAAGAGCTTATTTTGAATGCTTTTCGTAATGTACTTATCTTCCAACTTTTTCCACAATACTTTAGCGGAGGTTTCCTTCATTACAAAGTTTTTTTGCTTCTTCGCTAAACACAATCTTATTGACCCGCAAGCTTGCCGATTCAACTTGTTCCATTCTTCTTCACTCATTTTCTCCGGCTTGTCTCCCAAAGCATCATCCAAATTTTCTTTTGCTAACACATCCAGAACTTCGCATTGCAACATGCCGAAGTTGTTCTTTCCATTGAACTTTTCGACATCAAATTTACTGACTGTAGCGGTAACCATCTTTGATCCAGAAGTTGATGGATCTGACATACTCTTAATCAACCACTAGTCCACGCAGCTTCAAATGAACCCCAAGAACTAACCCTCGGCTCTGATACCAATTTGTTGCGGGCGAAAGCGTTACAAATGTCGAAATGCGAAGCTACAAACAAAATACTAACAAATACTGGAGACAACCAATTTAACGTGGTTCGACAAACACGCCTACGTCCATGACAAATACCAACTTTACTGATGAGAGAGACATATTACAAATGAAGAGAGCTACAAAACGTCAGGGACATTACAAATACAAGGTGTCTAAATGACACCACACAGATACGCTGGCTGCGTATAACATAAACAAAACAAATAAAACAAACAAATACACTCTCTCTCCTCACCTTTTTTTTTAACGTGGTTCGGAAAACACGCCTACGTCCACGACAAATACCAACTTTACTGATGAGAGAGACAGATTATAAATGGAGAGAGCTACAAAACGTCAGGGACGTTACAAATACAAGGTGCTGCGTATAACACAAACAAAACAAATAAAACAAACAAATACACTATCTCTCCTCACCCCTAACTTCTTTCTCTCTCACAAAAACAAACTCACAGGGGTTACACCCTAACACACAAATCAGGAGGTTGAAGGATGATCGAAAAAGGGAAGTTCATGCTTCTTTTATAGGCCATAAGAGGCGGTGGAGAGTGGCGGTGATGGAGGGTTCCATCACCTTCCACCATCTTCTTCCTTTTCTTATCTGATCCAACTCAGATCCAACTATTCTTCTTCAATTTCAAAGAAATCAGCTACCGACTTCATCAATTCCAGCTATTGCTAATGTTCTTGAAGTTTCCATGACGTTCTAGGGTTGCCGACAAGCCGAAATCCCATGCCGACATGCCGAGATTTGGGTGTTCACAGGTGTTCGCTGCTTCACCCCCGAGCACAACAAGTGGTATCAGAGCCAATGGTTCGGCCTTGGGCTTGGCGAGTTGGAAGTGCAGGATAGCACATTGTGGTGGAGCTTACCCTAGGCTCGGGTAAGTTCAATAAGTTTCGCCAAGGTGGAGATTGTTAAAAAATGGAGTTGGCTCAACTTAGTCCCACATCAACCAAGGGACCAAGTAGAGTTAAGTATATATGAAGTTGGATATGTCTTAATAGCGACGAGGCCTTTTGGGAGCATTTGAAAAGTTGAGCTCCGTTCGTAAAAACCCCATACTCGGGGGTGACGAGTGTCTAAATTGGGGACAATATCATTGCTCGAGACATATCGTGTAGTGGTGGTGCCGGGGGCTTCACTGCTTCACCCCCGAGCACAACAGAAGATAATCAAACAATTCTGCGGGGATTAAGGTGTCAATGCTTCCGCGTCCAAGTGATACACAATATGTCTATAAACGGCCAATGCGAACATCATATTCTCCATAATAAATGGGTCTATCGTCCAAGAAATAAATACAATTTCATAACTTAGTATCCTCTAGTGAAAGTTCCAAGTCGCGAGAAAAGACAAACCTAGAGTAATTATACCCTAAAAACAAAACTTGATCACCTAAGCTTTCGACCTCAACCCATCTTGACTCATCCAAGTCCAATTTGAACACCGAAAATTTCCTAGTCTCGAATATTTTCGGATCCTTGTCCTCATCATCATAATTGATAGATAGTTTGCATAATCTTAATACCATGAGAAGTTCTCCACATATCGATTCAACTAAATAAATGCAGTTGAAAAGACTAATGTTTTTCCTTTTTTGTTTCAATGGTATCATTTGAATCTTTCTAATTGAAACATTATGACCAGTTTCATTTGCAACTTCTGGATTGATTATGATGAAACTCTCCCTTGAAAAATACAATATCAGTTATAAAGCACTCGTTTTCTCTCAACTATAAGTCGACTTCCTCCTCTTGATTACCCGTATCTGATAGCATATATAATGGCTCTGTTGGATATATATACCCTCCTACTTCCCTCAACTTGATAGGACAAAACTGATGCCACTTATTATCAGTAAAAATGTCACTAGTATCGTGAGATTATCCGTGATTGCGGCAGCCATAAGAGGAGGCTTGAGACCTGCAATACTATTATACGGGGTTTAACTTTTTGTAGCATGTAGGGGGATCTCTTGATAAGGTGTTCATCAAAGTGATCGATTATTTGATGATTCGGAAGTCTGAGACGTTTGTTGGTAATCGGATTGTGCTTGAAATTTCCTCTAGTCTTGTGAGCCATGATCAACCATCCATCGTAGGAGCCACAGCAAAAACTTCGCCTTACAAACTTTGGTAGCTTCAAATTGTAAATATTTTTCTCCAAGGGACTGTAGAAGGGCCGCGTTTTTTAGCCTGGCTTATTGGGTAGCATCAACCATGGTTTTTGATATGGTCGGATTTCTCTTGCAAAGCTTCTAAACTTGCGACGAGTTGCACTAAATCTTATATAATCATCAAAGTGTAACTTGTCCATCAACATCTCCAATATTTATTCGGGCATGTCTTCCACAGAATACAGAGAGAGATTTGGAGAGTCCATATTGGAAGAAGAGTTATCAGACGTTCCTGACCAAAAAAAAAAAAAGCAAACCCAATTCTAGTTATATCATGAATATATTTCCAGCCATAGTTCAAGTTGGTCTATAACAAGTTTATATTTTCAAAATATTTCTAATCATAGTACAAGTTGGTTTATAACAAACAGCTAATCTCCACAATTTCCTTTTTGTTAATTCAAATATGTTGTCTTACTGCTAAACTTGTTTGGTATATAATGGAAAGTGGTAGCTCATCACCTAGCTCAATTGGAAATAGAAAAATAAGATTAAGGAAGGATTCTCCTGATATATATTGACCAATTTACTATCTATCACTAGAATTTAGTATCGACCAAAATTGAATTATTCCTCCACATGAAAATCTGTTCAACACAAGCAAGATTGTATAGGGTGACACGGATACGGTGTAGAAGAGAGATCGTTTTGGTGTATTATTGGCACTAAAACCATCAGTTGCTTTTTCGAGTGTCTCATATTTGAAAGTCAAATGAAAAATTTTCAGGTTAGATGTTAGACGAATCAAGTTACGTTATGGGCGACATAAATGAGGATTATGTCACTACATCAAATTGGCATTTTTATAACCACCTCCAAAACAATATCACTTTTGAGGTGTAACAATTCACCTAACAATTTACACATTTTCACAAACAAAGTGATACAATAATTGTATCACCATGAAGATTATGGTTATAAATGTGATATTATTCATGGTGATCCAATTTATTATATCATTTTTTTGTGTAACCGTTTTTCATTTTTTTGACTAAATTTAGTTTTAAATTGAAATTGTTTTGTGGATTGTAACATTAATATTGTTTTGAGAGTTATTACAAAAATGTCAATTTGGTGTAGTGCGTTCTGATGGTAGCATAGCAAGGAATTGGACTGATGCAAGTGCATTCCAACGACATGATTACTTTCCATGTAGCATTGTCGTCTTTCGTATCCTACCCAAGCACATAAACGAACCTTGATGGTCCATTCTATGGAAAAAACAGTTAAAACCCTCCAATGGAATGTAAAAGGGAGTAGGGAATGAAAGCTAGATCAACCATGGTTTCTCATACAAACAAATTTCTTTGCAAAGCTTCTCAGCTTGCCACGAGTAGCACTAAATAATTGTTGAAGCATAAATTATCCATGAACATCTCTAATATTTTTTCAAGTACACATTTCATAGAGAGGCCAATGAGGTACTAGCTCAGTTGTTATACTTGTGACGGATGGTACACAAGTTCATAGGTTTGAATCTTGCCGGAGGCGTTTATTGGTTCTGGGATCCAAAAAAGCCCTGCTCGCCTTTCAAATTTTTTTTTAGCGAGATTGTTGAGAAAGAAGTGCTTTCCAAAATGCTGCTAATAAATTAAAAAAAAAACTAAAAAGTTCACTACCTAGTACCTTGGATTTGGTGTAAACATAATCGGTGGAAACCTGTAATAAACAAGATGATCAAACAATGACTGCGTTTGTTTTTTAGGGTTTGAGGAATTTGTCATTTCTTATGGACGCCGCCAAATTGATCGCGCAAATTCGTTCTCCTTGGCTTTGACCTACAAAATGAGCAAAGTGAACCAAGGATCACCGTGTGGCGGCCAAATGCACTCCGATAGTAAAGTCAGGCTTTGAACAAGAAGGTAGAATTCGACCAAATGAATTAGGGTTGCATACCTTAGTCATTCCTCTTGTTCACCTTATATAATGAGAGAGTTTATCTCCTTCCTTGACTCTACCTCTGATTGCACAATAGAAAGAGAGAAAATCTTGTTCAGGTCTTCCTTCTATCAAGTTATGTCTTTGTAGAGTCATTTCTCTTCCACGACTTGGTCTTTTTTGGTCTTTGTTTCCCTTTTGTACCAGGAGTGTTTTGAATGGGCCTTGGGTTTATCCTAGCCCAAGGGTATGTGTTCTGACCTTTCTATCTTGGGGTAAGCTCTTAGATCCCTGCAACATTGGGCTTGTGTAATATGGGTTTGATCTCTTGACTTATAGGTTGGATTGGGCCTGATTAGGACCTAACCGGGGCATGACTTGGGCCTAGTCTGTCAATGCCATTAGGGTTGTTCGTGCCACGTGTACAACTACGATTAGATGACTATCGGTATCTCATCACTATTCAACATATCATCTTTTTTAACCCTTAACCCTCCCCATCCCATGCTGCCGACCGGGTTCGAACCCGACAAGTGTGATTCCATCCGCCACATAGAAACTTGGGACTTTGGAGCCTACTAGAGGTACAGTTCCCAACATAATCATCATGGATGCTAAAGGCAATTGCAAGTTGGTCTTAAAATACCCGTATCATATACGACTAATTATTACTTCAAAGTGATAAAATTTAATAGAGGCTACAAAGTAAGGTAAGTCCTTGTTCTTTTTTCAATGGTTTATACAGGAATGGTTCAAGCTAACACGAAGCCATAATTATCATGTTTTGTCATTAGCCTAAGCTTATAACATATTCACCGCTGAAGTCAATGCTTTGTTCTTCAAATTAGTAAAATCCAATTTGAAAAGGCATGACTGATGATACATTAAATAATACTATCATCACGACCTTACACGTGGCAGAGATCACCCATCACGAAGACTAAGTATCTCGAGACCAAGCCAACTCACAAAACCCAAAACAGGTGGATCTGGACGTAAAAGCCCAAAAAGTGCCCATTAGAACAAATCATAGTCAGAGACCCAAATCCAGGCCCAACAAAGTTATCCCTTAAATAGAAGGAACGTTACAGAGAAAAAGAGTCGTTGAGGGAGTTACTCCTTGAAAGACACATCTTCGTAAAGGAGGGGGTTGTTATAGATAACATCTCCCCTCGTCAGCTTCACATGCTTAAGTCTCGCAGGAAATTAATTACGACCATTATATAAGGTAAAGGGAACATTCGACAAAGGTATACAATTTTAACTTAGTTCTGTCTAGATTTATCTCCATATCCATCATAGTTACTGACTTAGGCATCAGAGTGCCTTTGGCCACCAAACAGGTGGTTTTTGGCAGTCTAACATTTGTTTTGCAAGATAGATTTACAGAAGACCAGGATTTAGACGCATCAGTTTTGTGGTGTCCGTGGGGAACGACAGTTTCCTAACAAGAAGAGAATTTGTAGTAGGAAACTTCCTCAGTTCTAATCAGCGATTAAAAAGTTCTTAGAACAGATGGACCACTCTACAAACCCCCAACCTAGCAGTAATCAAGGCAATCCCTCAACTGGAGAAACATAATTACAAATAACACATGCTCCAAACCTAGAGACACCCGGATCAATTGCACCAAATAACGTAGTGATGCAGCATGGAGTGACAACCCAATCATCTTAGACATCTGGCGCTACAGTCGCAGACCCTCGCGTGGATCGACTCGTGATTCAGATGGATCATCTGACCAAAGTAATAGAGAAACTCACTCAGGAGCGCGATCAGTCTACCGAGCATGTCCAGACGCCATCGCAAAAGAATTTTGTCAATCACCCTTTGATGTAGTTGATTCCCGCTCTCCTTCCTTGCCTTGACCTAAACCTGCACAGGGAACACACGTGAGCTAAAGACCACCGTGTGGCGGCCGATAACATTCCAATGCTTAAGTTAGATAAGGATTAGAAAAGGCTTAAAGGTGTAAATTGGGTTTTTTGTAGCGTACCTTTGTTCATCGACCTTATCTCTTATTTTATAGTGCGAGAGTCCTTGTTCGCCTCGGCCTTTGGTGGCGTAGTTTAGGGAAAAAGATATTATTCGAAATCCTTTCCTAGTTGGAAGTTGTCCATGTAGAAGTTTCCCTACATGACTTGTGCTCCTGAATCTGCGAGAGAGGTATCCCTTTAAGAGTGTTGTCCATGCAAGGAAGTTTCCTTGCCCGACTTATACTCCAGTATTTGTTTCATAGTCGGAACCAATGTATTGCTGGCCTGTCTGTCTTGGGTCGATCTCCCAGATACATGCCTTATCAGGGCTTACGCGTATTGGACTTGACCACGTGACGTGTGGGCTTAGTGGCGCGTTGCAATTTGGGCCGACCTTCCGGATGCTGCCATAATGGGCTTAGTGTTGTCTGAGCCTCGCTGGATTAAGTGTGCAATCAGGCCTGCTTTGTTCTATTGACGAGATTATCATGACACGCATACGGTGCTGATCAGAGGACAATTTGATGTATACTCCCCCCGAGTTGGTGGGCCAACTCATTGGTCCACCAAGCCACTTCATGAAGAAACTGTGTAGTCATGATGGTTGAGTCTAAATTATTTCCTCGAGCAACGAGCTTTATTAATTGCGCGTGCGTCTGCTTGAAAGAGAAAAAAGGAGGGAGTTATGTTTTCTATATAGATCTCCTCTTTGTAGAGTTTAGCTTCTTTACTCTTTCAATCTCAGAGATTTTGTTTTGTTGTACGCATTCTGTGCTTTTGACTTTGCTCAACTTTCATAATCGAAAGCTCGTACAATCTTCCATGGCGGGCTTGAATCAACTTTCCGATGACTGTTCGCTAAGGGCCGCAAGTTCTTTGAGGATAAGTTGTTTTCCGAGTTGAATCTAGAAGTCATTCGTAAAACATACAAGGTTCCTGATGATCTGGTGCTCTTTACTCTGGGCGCCTATCTGACGCCATTGTCTCCTCCAGAGGGGTTCATCTGTCTTCACTGAGGTATGCTTCAATTGGGCGTCCACTTCCATGTTATCAAGGAAATTTAGGGAATTCCTGGTGTACCTCGGCATTGCACCCGCTCAACTGGTGCTGAACGGGTATAGGACTATGATCACCATTCTGATTAGGGTAAAGGACGCTGGTATCCGAGTATCTTCAAGGGCAATCCAGTTGCTCACTTCTCTTCAGATGAACGAGCATGTTGTGTGTGTGTGTGTGCTGACGTCACCGAGCTGTTGCGGCAATCTGCATGATGATTTTAATTCCTAGCAGAAGTATTGTTTCATGACCTCTGCGGACTCGAAGCATTTTGAGCTTGTTGGTTGTCCGATTGAACGGGAATTCAAGCAACTGAGGAAGTTCAATTCTGTTTTTGATCCTACTTGTGTTAAATTCATATCAAATTTACTTTTGTGCTTTTCGTAGGGAAATTCCACGCGACGTTTCTTTCTACTGAGGATGAAACAGCTATATGTGTTTCAGGACATGCCTAGTATGCGGATAGAGGATGTCGTTAAGTCTTCTAACATCAAGCGCAATTGACTGTGGGCTCATTGGCATGAGGCTCCCATTCTTTTTAGGGTTTCGAAGCCAAAGTTTGAAGGTGTATTTTCTTTGAGGAAGAGGAAGTTCCCGAAGATTAAGACTCTGAGCCCTTCAAGGAGGCGGAATTAAATGAGGCTTTTCCTTCTTTTGTGCGTCTGAAGAGGCCATGTGCTTTGTCTAGGCCTGTTCGGGGGGTTCAACTTCGTCTAAGGAACGTGAAGCTGTTGGATAGGTTCTTGATTCGTCTGCTGGGACGGAGACTACTATGTCCGAGGGGCACGATGCTCAGACAAAGGCCCGTATGTCCCTTCCAAACTTAGAGAGGTATCTAAAAATGGTGGGGGTTGAAGATGTAACAAACCTAAGTACAAAGCAGGCAAAGGCTCTGAACAAAATGCTGGTGCAGGCAAAAGTGGAAGTTTTGTCTGTGCGAGACTGGGTCATCCCTTCTCATTAAAAACTTCCAATACCGCCCCTCTTTGGATTGCGAGAGTCGTCCGATTGTCTAGCTTATGGTGAAAGGTCCCCTCCGCATTGACCGTACTATCCTCCGTCTCGTTCCCATCCCTATATTGAAGTAACGATGGGTTCGAGAAATAACTCGCTTGTTTTTTTCCCTGTCGACTGATTCCGAGTTGGCTCGTGAAAGTGAGCCGACCATTGCGAGTAAGGGGAAATTTGTGGATGAGGGCCCTAATGCAGTGAAAACAATGAAGGGTGGTGCTGCAGTGATTCCGGTCCTAAAAGACCTCCATCCAAATACGCGGATTGGTCTGTTTGCTCTAAACGTGGCAAAGATGAGCAACCAAGCTTGGCACTAAGAGGTTGAATTCTCTTATGCTTCCAAGAAGATATTAGTAAGTGGAATGACTGGTTGGCGAACTGTGTTCCAGAGCCATAAAGATAAACGCTGGGAGAGAGTATGGATAAAGGGCAGAAACATCTCATATTGGGGATGTCATACTTGAATCAAGTGGTCGCTGCTGAGACTGAAGTTGAGGCCGTTTGTGAGAAAGTGTACACCATGGAACGAGATTGCATTGTTGAGAAAGCAACTTGAAGCTCACTCAGATGCTGGAGTGGAGTCTTGGGATGCAAAGTCAAAGGCTCAGAGGATTCTCTTGGTAGTGCTTGAGTCTGACCTAGAAGGGGTGGTGTCTGCGAGGGATCAGTTTGAAAATGAACTGAACCTTGTTCATCGTGACATTGCCCAGGAGACTGTGGTCGGAATTCAGGCTTAAATACAGCCTCTGAACGCCGAGAAGGCCAAAAAGGAGTCTGAATGGGCAGTCCGCTGTCAACAGCTGGAGGCTGACGTTGATTTTAATGCCAAGAGTGTGCGGATCACGGAAGAGCAGCTCCTTCTGGCACAGAATGAACTAAGTGTTGTTAATGGTAAACTGGGTGTCGAGCAGTCCAAGACTGGCATGCTATCGGGCAAGCTCGGACTTGCTGAATCAAGGGTGCATGAGGAGAAGCTTCTCAAGGCCTAGGGCACATTTGAGTTCACTAGAGTCGTGCATGGAAGGCTAGAGCTGTTGCAACTGATGAAGCAAGAACATTCCGATTAGGATTTCTCCGATTATGAAGAGTTGGCGTACGCAAAATTTGGAGTAGCCTCTAATCCATTAGAAAAAAGGTGATCCTAATAAGGGTGACCGAGAGGACGCACATACAGATGTGTCTCCTGTTTCCTTTCCTACTAAGTCCGAACTTGTTGTATCTAAATCTCTTCCTGATGAGGAGTGAACTTTGTATTTTCTTGCTTGTAATAGCATTATGTACTTGTGCATTTTTATTTTACTTTCCCTACTAGCCTTTATCTGCAATGTCTTATCCCGACATTAGTTGTCAGACGTGAGGCTCAACTGGGTCAGGAAGTCGTATGATTGATCTACTGGTGGGAGTTCTGACTGCTTATGCTACGATAGTTCGTGCAATTCTGGTCAGAATCCTTTTAGAAATCAGGGAGTGTAATTCACCCTTTGCCTTATGGCTTGGCTGTATATCGAACCAGCAATCGTTGTTGTTGTTGTAAGCGAACTAGTCAGACTGTGATCCTTGCACGTGCACGATCATTGATGATCGGGCAATAGTCCTTGCGAATCCTCCGAGTCAAGCTTCCAAAGCTCTGACTGGACCTTCGACTCGTCTTTACCTGCTATTAGTGGAATAGGCTTAATTGGACCAGATGTTGTTATCGCCAGTTATAGCTGACTAAATCGAGGTAAGGTTTGACGACCATCGTTTGTGGTTGAACGATGGTCCCTAGCAAGTCGTCGTGATCAGGTGTCGAAAGCACTAACTAGACTCCCACTTTCCAAACCATCGTCGTCCGCTTTTGGCGGACTAGGATTTGAAGTGAGCTAGAAGTTATCATCGTCAGACGTTTCTACTAAACTTTGGCTGGGTTCGGCAATCATTGTCTGTAGTTGGCCAACGATTCCTGACAAGCCATCACGGTTAGGCATCATAGTATTGACTAAGCTCCCAGTTTTTAAGCTGTCGAAATCTATGTGCAGCGGACTAGGCTTCGAACAGATCAGAAGCAATCGTCATCATTTTCCACTGACCAAGCTTTGGTCGGGTTCAGCGATCATCGTGTGCGTAAGAGCGGTGACCCTTCGCAAGCCATCTTAGTCAGGCGCCGAGAGCGCTAACTAGACTCCCACTTTCTAAGCAATCAAAATCCGTTATTGGTGGACTAGGCTTCGAGCGGACCAGAAGCTATTGTCATCGATCGTCACCGACTAAGCTTTGGTCACTATTGTCCATGTTTGGACAATGATCCCTGGCAAGCTATCTCAATCAGGCATTAGAGCATTGACTAAGCTGCCATTTTCTAAACTGTTGGCACCCGTTTAACAGACTAGGCGTTAGAGCGGACCAGAAGATATCGTCATAGGTCGAAACTGACAAAGCTTTGGTTAAGTTTGGCGACCATTATATAGTCGGAAAATGGTCCCTGACAGGCCATTGCAGCCAGGTGTTATAAACGTTGACTAAGCTCCGACTTTCTAATCCATCGTCATCTGCTTTTGGCAGGCTAGGAGATAAAACAGACTAGAAGTTATCATAATTAGTCAAAACTGACTAAGCTTTGGTTAGGATAAATTTTAGGCATGCAAGTCTGACTTGGGTGTCCTGACTTACTTAATTCTCCTAGCAGTTTGATTCTAGAGCCGGATCGATTGATCAGACTAATAATAGATTAACCACCTTTAATGAACATCAACAGAATAATAATAGGGCGAGCGCCTTGGATTTATTAATAGTACTTTGTAGGCGCGCTCCTTATTCCATGGGCGCTCAAGACCCTCGCCGTTTTTGTCTTTGAATGTGCTAGGCCGGATCTGGCAGGGCATAAGTTTGGGCCCATTAGTTGGCGGGGCCCAAGTAAAAAAAATCTTTGTAGATCAGCATGCTATATGTACTGCGCAGTTTGCGAGACAGTCAGTATCGGTTACTCCCCCCAGTTAATGGGGCTGCGTGTAGGGCCATTAATTCGATGAATGTGGACTCGTGCATTTGCAATTGAAATCACCATTTTCCTATTTCCTGTACGACATTTAATGCTGATGTAATTGTTGGCTGACGCTGCTTCGAAAATCCCCTCGCCTATATATAGGCTAGTCGTTCTTCATTTCAAGCATTGCAATGAGCGTTACAGAGCATGTTGATCAAATGCATCTTATTAGAGAATATGTTTTGGGTTTTCCAAAGGCTGAAAAAAGATCTCTTTTACTGGAGTTTTCGAAAGTTCTGACATTTATAGTGATGAGTCCTAATAAGACCTTCTATTATGCGGTGCCACCTGATCTTGATGAGAATCCAATTTATTCTATGAGATCTTGTAATATCTTCTTACATTTCGAAGAAGTACAAACTCTTCCTCAGGGGATAGGTCTATCTTCCATCTTCTTTTGCTCTCGAGTTCCCATACATCACTACTGTTGGGAGATTATTCTTGTAGCTAGTTTGTGGCGAGCGTGTTCTCCTTGTATGTATGGAGCTTCACTGCAGATGAGTGGAGAGGAGGTTTGACGGGTTTGACTTTGGGCGCTGACTTCTCATCACCCCAGTCATTCCTTGCTCGGGGGACATTCTAGTATGCTTTCTTATCCTTCCTTATGATCCTCTTCACATGGTGGATTGGCAGAAGGGGAAGCATGCTGACATGGTTCGTTGTTTCAGGGATGGCAGTACTGTGAGACCCCAATAATCTTGTTATTTAGAGATATTCTCGTCCCTTCTTTTGCTTTCATTACATTTGTAAGATGCATTGGTGGAGCAAAGGCCCAAGTGTGTACTTACAACCTTCTTCAAATACTTTACTTCACCACTTTTCTGGAGGCAGATTGGAGGAGCGAAATCTCGACGTGTGCGTTAACAGATGCATATTTACTCCGGACTTAGATACTTGTAGTGTGTAAACTTCTGTACTAGTCAGTCGAGCAAGTTTTGTAATAACTTTCATTGCAATCAATAAAATTTGTTTTATTTGTTGAATATGTCTTGTGCGAACAATTCTTCTAAATTGAAGACGGAGATGACTAGGGCATCATTGTGAGGGGAATGTACACCCTGGAGATCCCTATTCGTAAAGGTCAATGGTGGGATCTAGCTATGAACTCGTGCATGTTGCATGATAAGTACCAAAAACATCGATTTTTACACCCCTAAATATATAATTGTTAAGTCCATTTATTCAATAAAATATCTCATTACGTGTATTTTGTGCATTTTGTAGGAATTCAAGCACATATCAAATCATGCATAAAGTGGCACAATAACGCTAAATTCAACAACTAAAAGGCCCAATAGGAGTTCAAATGCATTCATAAGGATTAAAGAATTTCAATCCCCAGACCCATGAAGTTAAGCCACAAATCATCAACAACTACGAATCTCGAGAAAATCAACATGAAGATTTGGACATCCACATGGCCAACTTTATCACAAAAAAATCTCTACAAGACATGATTCCTTATTCAACTCTAATACCATTCCTTGTTTCACTCAACCATGTTTCCTTGTTTCATTCAACCATGTTTCCTTGCTTAACTCAAACCATGTTTCCTTGTTTCACTCAACCATGTTTCCATAAAGGATAGTTTTTCTTAGAGAGTTTTTTTATTGTAGTTCTTGGCATTTGATTTTTGCTTCGTAAAGAAGTGCATGTACTACTTTCCAACATTCTAATATTTCCATTGAAGAAGTAAGTTTTATCTTTGTTTCTCATTTTCAATTGTTTCTCTTTCTCCTTTAACTTTTAGTTTATTCTCACCATCCATTATTTTGCTCATCTCTTTATTCTTTAAATTGAAATTCAAGTATTGTCTTCTAATCCAAGTAAAGTAGTCTATAACCCTTACTCCTACTATGCATTATTGAAGTGTATTGTAGGTTGAAGGAAAAAAATAAACAAAAAGTTAAATATTTCTTTGATTGATGTCGAAAATCATGCAACGACATTAATGTCGGTTTTTGGCACCAATCAAATGGCGTCGTTGCACATCACTTGGTGAATGAATACATTCTTGAAGATACAACTTTGGAGACAATTGAGAAGACTTTTATTTCTTTAATTTTTCTCATATTTATGCTTTTTTGGATAATTGTCAGCATATAACGGAAACAACACAACAGCAGATAGCTCAAACAATGTCCGTTTAACGTGAACATTTTTTCAGCAAATTCCGTGACACTCCCCTGAATTTCTATAATTGTTTCAGATTTTTTTTGAAGTCGGTTGTATGTTGAACAAATTCGTTTGGAAAAGTGGGTGATAAAGCTGCAGAATTGCCTAAGACTTGCTTGAAGACCTTTTTTATTTATTTATTTGTAGTTTCTAGTGAGGAAAAGAGTTTATTCTTTAATAAAAAAGATTTAATATGTCTCGAATGGTCGAGTGCAACTTGTAATAGTTAGGCATTATTTTAGCATTAGGTTGATTGTTAGTTTTAGGTAAGAATTAATTCACTTTCAAAAAAAAAAATTAACAATTTTTTTTTCTGACTTCTTGACCAAGACCATTAAATCGATTGAACAATTCTTGGTGTTTGTTTATGTTTCTGCATCTTAACGAACTGCATGGTTGCCTACGTTAATAAACTACCATAAATAGAGAAGGCAGACCTAGCCCTGTTTTTGAAACTGGTGGGATTTCATCACCCACCTCATCACTCCAGCTGTGTGAAACCAAGGCACATAATAAAATCAACTAAGATTAGAGCCAACTAGAACGGTGTTCATAGGACAACTAAAACCAAAGTTATTCTGCTGAATTTTGTGTTGACTAAAGCTAAACGTGACGTTGGGTTTAATCATTCAATGAATTCCGGGAGGCCGCTGTTACATGGGTAACTACCCAATACGCCGAGTCACTCGTAAGTTAAGGACCGCAGAAGGACATGGTGTAACTAACAATTTTGACTAGGAAGACACACCCTAAGTACGTATTTGACACGCATCGTTCTCATATCAATCGGTCTACAGAGCGGCAGCACATGTACAGTTCTTAATTAGACCACGTGATCTCCTGTCACTTGTGCAATAATCCGGCTTCTTGCAAGCGTAACTCTAACCTCCTGATTTTGGACTTTGTACTGTTGGATACAAACTTTTAGGATCATTTGTTAGCACCCTATCTAATCAGGCAATAATAGATAACAACGTAACATCTGCTGGTTTCAATCAATTTTGTCCCTCACAGATTAACAAGATAAAATCTCATTAAAACGTTGTTTGCTTAGATTTGGGATTTCTGTGGTTCAGAAGTGATTGTTGCTTGTGTATGTCTTCTTAACATTCGTCTAGGGATACTTGATCTAGTGTTTTGTCACTGTCATCTTTCCATCTCATTTTTTTCCTTTTATGAAAGTTTGGGAACGACCCAACAAACACTTGTTTAGTACCCAAAAATTTTCTAGCCACCCTAATTCACTCTTTGCCTCTTCACCACACTCATTTCCACCTACCTCCCCTCACTCTCCAATCAACACTGAAATGGCAGAACGTCCAATTTGACAATATTCCCCTTGCTGCTAATGTGCACAGATGCATTGAGCTGCTCCCTATCACGACAGCTCAATTTGAGATCCGACCAACTATTATAATATGTCACCCCCACCAACTCACTCTTTTTCATTGCATGGACGGTACAGATGTTCAACAAATCACCTGAGGTAATAAAATCTAATTTTTATTTTTCACTTTTCATTTCATTTGTTTAACACTGGGGATAGTGTTCTAATTGTTTGGGGTTGGAAGATTTATCGAAATTCATACCTCTTTTGAAAATCTTTTTCTAAATTTTTTTTAATTTTAAAAAATAAAAATAAAAAAGTGTGGTATCCTAGCTATGATGAGATTTGATTACTTGATTCATTACATTTAGGCAAAGAGATGTTGGGAATTTATTACTAAAGTAAACATTGTATTTGAGTATTCAGGAACAAATAAATCTTTGCACAATGACCACAGATGTAGTTTGGAATACATAAATAACTTTTTGAGAATATCGAGGAATAATAGCGGAAACTTTAACCTTTTGAGCTATCAGACCTTTCATTTTATTCAGAGAGTTTTTACACAACTCTGAGTCATATGATGACTTAAAATTTTGATTAGATATTAACTTGTTGTGAAGTCTCATTATTCTTTTTTTGTTGATCACTGAGGATGACATCTTTTACGAGTTAAGAGAAACATAGGTCTTGTAGTCTATTTGAGACTTATAATCATTACCAAACCTTAGAAGATAAATTAGGCATCTTTCGTCCATCTGAACCTTCTCAAAACCATATTGCTAAATATTCCATCCAATACCAATGTGAACCTTTGTCTTGGGTTATTAGACATATAAAAAAACCCATTTTCCCATTTATGTTTTTTAAAAATGTTAGGAAGAAAAAAGGGAGGGCAAAGTGAAAATCTAAAGTCCATGGTATTTTAGAAAACAAAAAGTTGTAAAAAAAAATAGGTTCTGAAGAAGGAAACAAATAAAAAAAGGGGGTTGTGAAGAAAGGAAAATAGAAGGAAGTGATTGATGAGTTCTCTATTAAGCTACTTGAAGACCTAACTTTTCAGAAACGTCTCTTTACTTACCATCTACCCCACTCTTCCTCATAAAAAAAATCAAGCCAGATTCATTTTTAGAGAAGTCCTAATTAACCCTATGGTAAGGTATGATAAGAAGTGGAGAGTAGATGAGAAAGCGCTATGGTGGGTAACTTGACATTCTTGCAAGTGATCAACAATCGTTCTATGAGATTATTATTCTCTTTCATGTCCATTTATTCTTATGGGAATGTGAGAAGTTTGAATTTTCGTATTTACTCTTTTCCTCACATGCAAGAGAGAAAATATTTTACCAAAACTCAAAGTAATCATTTCAGAGAGATTAACTAGTGAGTTTAGAAGTCAAAACGACTATTGCAAAGGTGTATTAGGATGTACGTTACTTTGAAATGAAAAAGTTTCATTTGTTGGTTATTCACACACACACCTTGTTGCAAAGTTGCTTACTTGTAATGTGCATTTTAGTAATTAGTTGCATATGTCTCTTGTCTTCTATGTGGTTGAATAACAAAGATATTATCTGAGAAAAAAATGGCACACATCAATTTTGTTTCAAATAAAACAAATTTAAAAAAAATGTTTGTGGGTGTCATCCTGGATAACCCTCAGGAGGCTAAAACTCCTCCTTTAGTGTCATGCTAGAGGTTCAAGGCGTTATTGCATATTGTAAATGCAATTCAGTCATACTAGCGAAAGTGACATTGATTTCTTTAAGAAGTTTAGGACGAATACAAATATTTTGTTTTGTGTTCTTATCTTTCTTTTCGTTGTTCTTTGCTAGAGGACTAGCAAAAGGTTGTTTGGGGGTGATGTGATAAGCACCCAAAACATCGATTTTTATACCCTTAAATATACAATTGTTAAGTCCAATTATCCAATAAAAAATATCTCATTACGTGTATTTTGTAGGAATTCGAACACAAATCTCAAATCATGCATAAAGTGGCCAATAACGCTAAATTCAACAACTACAAGGCCCAATGGGAGTTCAAATGCATTCATAAGGTTAAAGAATTTCAATCTCAAAACCCATGAAGTCAAGCCCACAAAGCATCAACAACTACGGATCTCGAGAAAATCAACATGAAGATATGGACGTCCACATGGCCAACTTTATCATAAAAAAATATCTACAAGACATGCTCTCTTATTCAACTCCAACATCATTCCTTGTTTCACTTAACCATGTTTCCTCGTTTCACTCAACCATGTTTTCTTGTTTCATTCTACCATGTTTCCTTATTTAACTCAAACCCTTTTTACCTATAAAAACTCCATACATGAAGTTCATAAAGGATCATTTTTCTTAGAGAATTATTTTTGTTGTAGTTCTTAGGATTAGATTTTTGCTAGGTAAAGAAGTGCATTTACTACTTTCAAACATTAAAATTTTTTCCATTGAAGAAGTAAGTTTTATTTTTGTTTCTTTTTTTTTAATTGTTTCACTTTCTCCTTTAAATTTTAGTTTATTCTCACCATCCATTATTCTGTTCTTCTCTTTATTCTTTAAATCGAAATTCAGATATTGTTTTCTAATCCAAGTGAAGTAGTCGATAACCACTACTTTCACTATGCATTATTGAAGTATATTATAGGTTAAAGGGAAAAAATGAACAAAAAGATAAATATATTTTTTTATTGATGTCGAAAATCATGCAACGACATTAATGTCAGTTTTTGGCACCAATCACTACACTTCTCAGTCCTCGCCCTGGGGTGATGTCCGCATCTCGATCAGCGTCCTCTTGCGGGACCTGTTGGATTGTTTTCCTTTGGGATCGACCCAATAGAGGACATAAATGATGTCAGGAGCTTCTTTTCCAATCTCTTTGACAAAGTCTTCCCTTTCCTTTGCCCGATCCTTTTTCCTATCTGAGCTTAGGAACTCCTTGAGCTTACCTTTCCTGATCTAGTACTCGATTTCTCCTCTGAGGTTTATGCAATCCTCAGTATCGTGCCCGCCTTCCTTATGGAAGACGCAATACTTGTTGTTGTCAAGCCAAACGGGTTCTCATCACTGCTTGGGCGACCACTTAAGTTCTCTCCAATTATTGATGGAATTGAGGATGTCGGACAGACTGGAGTTGAGAGGGGTGACAGATTTAGACCCAACATAATTAGAGGCCTTGGCCTGCCTTGTGCGACTGTAGTCAGTCTTAATGTCATTGCGCTTTCTCTTGTTCCCGTCGGTGTCCTCCTTTTTCTTTCCCACTTTCTTGTCCCTAGGGGCAAAAGGTTTCTTCTCAGATTCCGCTTCCTTATTGGCATTTGATTTGTTCGAAATTCTTGTCACCTAAAATTCCAAGCAAATCAACATTTGTTTTTATATATATATTTTTTGTTCCCTTCTTATCAATTATTTGCAAAATTCTAAAAAAAAAAAACTCAAGTTCAAAATTTTAGAAAACTTTTGAAGATCAAATAAAATTAAGAATTGGTTGAAATAAGGGAAATAAGATTGGGAGAATAGAAAATAATTTTTTATTTTAAAAAAAACTTTGATTTAAAATTGAGGATGAAAATTACTCAACAAATTTACCAATTAAAAGAAAGGTCTCTAGGATTAGAGAATCCACCTCTTAGCTGTGTAGAGATTAATTTAACACATTTTTGCAAATAATTTTTTTGAACACTTGCACAAATTCTTTTAATTTTTAATTCAAGTTCAATGCTCAAAAGAAAATTATTTTCTAAGATAGAATTCTACTTACCTCTTTCGATGATATAAAAAAACTCCATAACCATCATTAATGCACCCCTCTTTCGATGACGATTTTTCAATGAATGTTTATAATTTATGAAAAATCAAATAACTACAAAAAACAAATATAACTCTTGTTTCCAAGTCCATATCTTCATTTCGCATAATTCGTCGTTGTCCATCTTTCGATTTGACAACTTTGTTCATTGGTTGAATTTAGGATTAATAGAATAATACAAGTTTTATTTTTTTGTGTTAAAAAAATCTTTGCATCACTCAAGTAGGTTACCTTTCCTCTCCTTGAGAATAGAGGTTTAGCCTACCATGGTCATTGTGATGAAATAGTCTAAAAGAGAGTGGAACTATAAAGGTAGATGAGGAAGTAAACTAATTAAATTAAAATATAACTAATGCATAAAAAATATTAACTTTTATTAATTTCAAAACTAAAAAAATACATATAACTTGGACGAAAGCTCCAACGAAATAAAGAAAACTAATATAAGCTATGCTAGAGATAAGATAATGACATATAAAAAATAACTAGAACTATTAGATAGGGGTGGGCATCCCATCCCGCAATCCCGTTCCCGTCCCGATCCCGTCCCGTCCCGTCCCGATCCCGTCCCGTCCCGTCCCGATTTTTCCGGGTCTTAATGGAATTGAATAATTTCATCCCGATCCCGTCCCGTCCCGATCTAGAATGGGATGGGATGGGATGAAGATTTTCAATCCCGTCAATCCCGTCCCGTCCCGAACTAATTTTTTAATATTAATTATTAATATTTTTATTTACTTATTTATTTATTCTATGAACATTTGCATAAAATGTTCATGTTTCCAGCAGGCCTAGCAGGCCCAGCAGGCTTAGTGTAAAGGTTGCTTCAGGTTTAAGCCTGAATCCAGTTGAAGACAGTGGGGTTGATCCACCACCTGTTAATGTGGCTGGCCATACTGTATGATGGCACTTGTTTTTGTAAGCGTAGTTTTAGAAGGCTGGTGTTAATAGGATTGGGATGTTTCCCTCTGATTCTAGCAAGTAGTCACTAATGTATTTCTCATTTCATGTCGGATGGAAGAGATGGGGTTTTGTATCTTCTCTGAGATGAATGACTTCTCTGCAAAACAAGGCATATATTGCTCTACATTGTCTACAACCCTTCCATCAGAACTTTTATTCCAGTGTTGCTGTATATTCAGCTCAGTTTTTGTAAGTGATCTCTGCTAGTTTATGTTCTGATTTCAGTGAGTAGTCATATTCCTTTGCATGCTTGTTAGATGTCGTCATCATTTTGGATTCTAAACTCATTTTACACGCTTTGACGATGAAACATTGATATAGTTGAGGTCTGATTTTATGTTGAGTTTGTTACTTGTCACAAAATATTAGCTTATACATTTAGGATCATTATGTCATGCGGGGGTCAAGAGATAGCCTAGCTGTCACCCCAGCTCCAAAAATCCCTTGATCAAGATAGAACTGATTGATGGATAATTCTTCAACTTGCTAATCCTGATCATGGGATACCTGTTGTTTCAGCCTTCATGCAGAGTACATGGGAATATTTTTCACAGTTTCCCTATGGTACATTTCTAAAAAATTACTGACTTTGGTTGCAAGCTAACTACAAGTAGCTTAATAACCCTCAACTTGCTTTGTGTTAACATCCCTCAAACCTTCATTACCAATTTCCATCTTCATAACATGCACCTGTATTTTTTCGATCTTTGTTCATCGCATGTTCAATCTTTTATGGGATAATGGTAGGTTTCATCATTTAAATATCTGAAATAATTCCAAGTACATATATTCATTTAAAGATGTCAATGGTAGGTTTCGTCATTTAAAGAATCCAAGTACATATATTCATTTAAAGGACCAATCTCCCCTGCGACCATGACTAACATGGCAACACACGCAAACTAGCAGGTTTTCAGCAGGCCTAGCAGGCCCAGCAGGCCTTCCAGGCTTCCAGCAGCAGCAGCAGGCTTCCAGCAGTCCAGGCTTCCCGCTGATCCCGTCCCGTCCCGAACCCGTTTGGGATGGGACGAGGTCGGGATGAGGTTTTTCCCATCCCGTCCCGTCCCGATCCCGTATGAACGGGATGGGATAGGGATGGGCATATCTCGTCCCATCCCGTCCCGTGCCCACCCCTACTATTAGATGTATTTGATTTTTTTTTCTTCTCCAAGAGTTTGAAAGCTTATTTATAGTGTTCTCTTCCAAGCTAGAAATGGGAAAAATCCTACAAAACCCTTGATTATACTCCAAATCATATCATATAAAATCAAGGAATTCATAATTAAGGATAGATACATCAATATAATCCTAATTGGAGTTAGATACATGAGACAAAATTCAAGGTAATGGAATATTCCTTGATTTGATCATTGGAAGATACTTTGGGTTGATGCTTTATTTGTCTTTATGATTGCATGTTCCAAACTTGAAGTTCTTAACTTGAAATTTGCCACATGTCTCCATGAACATAGCCCAAATGCCTCAAAATTCGTAATTTCTTTTTTTTTATAGAATTCACAATTTCTCCAATTGCTCTTGGTCATGCAAATTTGTGATAAAATTGTCTCGAATTTTGCACATATCTCGATTTCCTGCAAAAATTATAATGATAATCAAATTCGAGACAAATAAAGACATTTAATTATTTTAAGCACAACTATATACTAATAAATAGCTAAATGGGGCGTAAAAATAAATTTTCTGAGTGCTTATCACACCACCCCCAAACAACCTTTTTATAGTCCTCGAGCAAACAGAAGAGCAAAAAAAGATAAGCTCACAAAACCTTTTTTTTTGTTCCTAAACTTCACAAATAACTCAAGGCCACTTTCGTTTGTATGACTCGATTGCATTTACATTGTGCAACAACGCCTTTAACATCTAGCATGACACTAAATGAAGAGTTTTAGCCTCATGAGGGTTATCCAGGATGAACAACCATAAACATAATTTTTTTTTTTTGAAAATAAAAAAAAATTTGATGTTTACCATATTTTTCTAAGAGAATGTCATTGAAATTCAATCACATTGAAGACAAGACCCATATGTATAGTTACTAAAATGCACTTTACGACTGAGCAACTTTGGAAAAAGGTGTGTGTGTGAATGACCAACAATATTCAATTTTTCCTGTCAAAGTAAGGTGCATCCTAATCCGCCCCTGGAATAGTCGTCTTGATTCAAACTCACTAGTTGATCTCTTTGAAATGAAAACTCTGAAATTGGTTAAATATTTTCTCTCTTGTAGGTGAGGAAAATAGTAAATGTGAAAATTCAAACGTCTCACATACACATAAGAACAAAAGGACATGAAAAAAAAATCTCATAAAAGGAATGTTGATCACTTGAGAGAATGTCGAGTTACCCACCATAGCACACTCTCATCTACTCTCCACTTTTTACCATACCTTACCATAGGGTTAATTGTGACTTCTCGATAAATCTGGCTAAATATATATTTTTTTTGATGATGATGAAAAGTTGGGTAGATGGTAAGTAAAAATGTTTCTGAAAATGTAGGGTCTTCAAGTAGCATAATAGGGAACTCAATAATCACTTCCTTTTATTTTCCTTTCATCTTCAAAACCCTTATTTATTTATTTATTTATTTTCTTCTTCATAACCCAACATTTTTTTAAGTACCTTGGATCTTGGATTTTTACTTTGCATTTGTCCCCTTTTCTTCATAAACTTCCCAACACCTTTTCAGAAATATAGATAGGCAACGAGTTTTTTTTTTTTGTCTAATAAACCAACATAAATGCTCACATTGGTTTTGGATGGAATGGTTAGTAAGATGGTTTGAGAAGGTATAGATGGACGAGATGCCTAATTTACCTTCTAAGGTTTGGTAATGGTTATAAGTCTCAAATAGACTAAAAGACCTATGTTTCTCTTAACTCAAAAAAGATGTCATCCTCAGTTATCTCAACCAAAAAGAATAATAATGAGACTTCACAACATTTAATGTGAGATCCAATAAATTTGAGTCATCACGTGACTCGCAGATATGTAAAAACTCTCTAAATAAATGAAAGGTCTGATAGCTCACAAGGTTAAAGTCTTCACTATTGTTCGTCTAGATTCTAAAAAAATTACTTACTTCTTTATTCCAAATTACATCTGTGGCCATTGTGCAAAAATGTTTGTTCCTAAATGCTCAAATGCAATGTTTACTCTAGTAATAAACTTCCAACATCTCTTTGCCTAAATGTAACGAATCAAATAATTCAATCTCATCATAGCTAGGATACCACACTTATTTTTTTATTTTTTATAAAAAAGGATTTTTCAAAAGAGGTAAGAATTTTGATAAATCTCCCACCCCAACTAAATAAAACAGTGTCCCCAGTGTTAAACAAATGAAATGGAAAGTGATGAATGAAAATTGGAAATTATTACCTCGGCTGATTTCTTGAACATTTGTACCATCCATGCAATGAAATAGATCGAGTTGGTGGGGGGTGATGTATTAACAAAAAAATGCATCACCCCAAACAGGCATTGGCGGTATTGTTAATCTCTATTTTTTTTGAAAACAAATGAATGCATAAACTGATTGGGCTGCCTCCCTTGGCTGAACGCAATAGGGGCAGGTGAATACCACTCCCAAACAGCTTAGCGGAGTAGGATGTGGTCATGACTAATCCTCATAATTAGGATCAATCAACTGAATGATTTTCACTGACCTTGTGGGAAGTTCATGGTATGGCTTCAGTTGCTGTCTATTTACTTGAAAGAGATTGCCATTAGTAGGGTTTTCTATGGTGATGGCACCGTAGTTTTTAACATCACGAACAATGAATGGACCAGACCAACGAGTTTTTAACTTACCTGAAAAGAGATGAAGACAAGAGTTATAAAGTAGGACTTTTTGAACAAAATGGAACTTTTTTCTCGTGATGCTTTTGTCATGTATCCACTTCGTCTTATCTTAGTAGTTCTTGGATAAGTCATAAGCATCAACCTCAATTCTTCTAGGTCATCAAGCTGACACTTTCATTGTTGACCAGCCATATCAAGGTCAAAGTTTAAACTCTTTGTAGCCCAATAAGCTCTATGTTGGAATTCAACGAGAAAGTGACAAGGTTTACCAAAGACCAATCTATAGGGAGACATCCCTAAATAAGTTTTGAATGCAGTTCGATATGCCCACAAGGCATCCAAAAGGCATAACGACCGATCTTTCTTATTTGGATTCATAGTCTTTTCGAGGATGTTATTGATTTGACGATTTGAGACTTCAACTTGACCACTTGTTTGAGGATGGTAGGAAAGGGAAACTTTGTGAGTAACCCCATATATTTTTTAGTAAGATGCTCAAATACGCGGTTATAGAAATGCTTACCCCCATCACTAATGATATCCTTGGGGGTGCCAAATCTACTAAAGATAAACTCCTTTATGAATGAAATAACAATTTTGTGATCATTGGTCTTAGTGGAAGTTGCCTCTATCCATTTAGAAAAGCAATCAACTGCAAGAAGGATGTATTGATACCCATGGGAAGATGGAAACAGTCCCATAAAATCGATGCCCCAAACATAAAAAACTTCAACCACTAGAATATGATTCAAAGGCATCATGTGTCGACGAGTTATTCACCCAAGTTGTTGACATTGGTGACAGATTTTACAATACTCATGGACATCTCGAAAAGGGTAGGCCAATAAAAATCGGATTGGAGAACCTTCTCCACGATTTTCTTAGAACTGAAATGCCTACCGCAAGCTTGAACATGGCAAAATGAGAGGATGTTCAACTGCTCACATTCTGAAACACATCTTCTAATAAGTTGTATAGGGTAGTATTTGTACAATTATGGCTCATCCCAAGAATAATACTTGACCTTAGACAAAAACTTGTCACGATCTGGCTTAGACCAGTGTGAAAGGAGTTTCTCTGTTTCTTAAAAATTGACAATGTCAGCATACTATGGAAGCTCTTGCTCCGCCAAGAAAAGTTGTTCATCTATGAAGTTATCTTGAATGGGCAAAAAATTAGTAGACAACTATGATATTAGCCTAGATAAGTGGTCGGCGACTGCATTTTCTATACCTGATTTATCTCGTATTTCAAGATCAAATTCTTGTAGCAAAAGGACCCATCGGATCAAACGAGGCTTGGTGTCCTTCTTATTGAGAAGGTATCTAAGAGTCACATGTCAATGTACACAATGACTTTAGCTCCAATGAGATAGGAAATTTTTTTATCTAAGGCATAAACAATGGCCAACATATCTTTCTCAGTGGTCGAGTAATTGAGTTGAGCTTTTTGCCAGTGCAATAAATGACATGAGGAGATTGTTAACCCTCTGACCCAAAAATGCACCTAGAGCAAGTTAGATGCATCACACATAATCTCAAAGGGTAGCGTCTAATCAAAATCTTGAATGATAGGAGTTGAGACTCGTTCAGACTTAAGACGCATAAATGCAGAACTACAATTGTCATAAAAAAAAGTGAACATCCTTAGCTAAGAGACTACTCAAAGGGCGTGTTATCTTAGATAAATCCTTGCTGAAACGGCGATAAAACCTAGCATGCCCGAAAGAAAGATCTCACATCTTTAACACATTTGGGAATTGGAAGAGATGAAATGACATCGATCTTAGCTTTGTCCACTTCAATGCCTTTTGAAGAGACAACGTGCCCAAGAACAATGCCTTGTTTCACCATGAAGTGACACTTTTCCTAATTTAGAACAAGGCGTTTTTCTTCACATTGCTTTAAGGCAAGTGAGAGGTGATTTAGAAATTGGTAAAAAAAGAGCTGAATACTAAAAAATCATCAATAAATATCTCAAGATAGTTTTCCACCCTACACTAAATATGCTAGTCATGCACCTTTGAAATGTCGTGGGTACGTTGCATAGCCCCAAAGGCATGTGACGATATGCGTAGGTACCGAAGGGACAAGTGAATGTGGTATTTTCTTGATCCTCAGGTGCAATGGGTATCTGATTGTATCCAGAATACCCATCAAAGAAACAATAGTACAAATGACATGCTAATCTATCAAGCATCTGATCAATAAAGGGGAGGGAAAAGTGATCCTTTCGAGTGTTAGAGTTTAGCTTGCGATAATCAATACATACTCTCTATCACGACCCGATCCACAAAGTACTATATTGTCCGCTTCAGGCCTAAGGCCCGCACGGCTTTAAAACATGCAATATTTTATAAATCTAACCTTGTACATATATAACACATCCCCTTCCCTCGTCTAGGCGATGTGAGACTATAATCTCCCCTTGGTAGCTCGCCCAACCCCTCTTGGGATCCACGGGCCTATTGGACTTCGCCATCATGGGCCTCTCCCGCACCCTCCCCCTCAGGTCCGGTCACACAAGGGTATCACAGTCCGCCTCCCTAAGGGAGCCTAACGTCCTCGTTGGCACACTTTCGGCTAGGTCCGGCTCTGATACCATTTTGTCATGAACCGATCCACAAAGTACTATATTGGTTGCTTTTTGGTCCAAGGCTCGCATGGCTTTATAACGCGTAGTACTTTGTAGATCCAACCTCGTACATATATAGCACATCCTCTTCCCTCACCAAAGCAATGTGAGACTATAATCTCCCCTTGGTAGCTTGCCCAATCCCTCTTGGGATCCACGGGCCTATTGGGTTTCGCCATCATGGGCCTCTCTAGCACCCTCCCCCTCAGGTTCGCCCACACAAAGGTATCACACTCTCCATCCCTTTTTCACTCTTTGTGGCACCAACTCATTGTTATGATTTTCAACAACTGTAATTCCTAATTTCTTAGGAACCACATGGACTGGGCTAACCCATTTGCTATCAGATATAACATAAATGGTGTTTGCATCCAGAAGTTTCAATACTTCTTCCTTTACTACATCTTTCAAAATGGGATTTAGAGGTCGTTGGGGTTCTCTGGAGGTTTTGGTTCATCTTCCAAATAGATATGATGACAGTAGGATTAACACCCTTGATGTCATTAATACTCCAAGCAATGACTGACTTGTGAGCTTTAAGGGCTGCCAACATCATGTCACTCTATTCCTAAGTGAGATCCGAGGAAATAATTATTGGATAACTCTCCTCAAGACCGAGAAATGCACATCTTAATTCATTTGGCAAAGGCTTAAGTTCTAATGATTAAGAAAAGCTTGTAGATGACTCACTTTTAAGGGATTGAGTTGGAAAGGAAGATGAGGAATACAACTCTTCATCATATTGACAAAGTGATATCGACTCAGACTCATGTATATGCAGTATAAGAACACTATCCAACATGTTGTTGACTTCTTCAACAGCTTCGCCAATATCTTGGTCCATACCAAAATGTGAAAGACAACGAAGCAATGCATCATCTGCTAATGATTGAGTTAGACTCAAAAGATTGAATCATACACACTTTTTCATCTTTTTCCTCACCCTCAATCATATCAAGTTCATCTCTGTTGCATAGCCTCAAAATATTCAACTCTGCTTTAAGGTTCCCAAAGGAAACAGACATACTACCACTTCTATAGTCGATGTTAGCCTCCGCATTGCTAGGAAATGTCTCCCTAAAATGACATGAATTTGATTATATAGGCTCGGGCTACTGTCTAGGATGATGAACTCAACTGGATAATAAAAATATGCAACTTGTACAATCACATCCACAACTATTCCTCTCGGGTACCATTTTGACTCATCTGCTAGCTTAAGAACTACCTTTGTTGGTTGCATCTCCTTCAACCAAAGTTCAAAATAGATATGATAAGGTAAGAGGTTCACACAAGCTTATAAGTCAATCAAGGCACGATTTCAAGGTCTTTTCCAATAAAACGTGGTACAGTAGGGGTTTCTAGATCCTTGTACTTAACCACTCCAGTTTGTTGAATAAGTGATGTGGCACCACTTACAAGGCATGCAGTTTCAGGTACTTTTGTATTTTTTTCTTTTTTTTGTGTGCAGATGTGCTTGAAAATTTTTGCATAGACTGGTACTTGCTGGATAGCTGACAAAAAAAGGAATGTTGATCTACACTCCTTTGAAAACCTTGAGGATTTCTTGAAATTGCTTCTCTTTTTTGCTACCTAAAAGGGCTTTGGGAATACTCTCTTTGAACTTCTAGCTTTTTCAATAGGTTTAGGAATACTCTCTTTGAAATTCACATCAGGTTTCTTAGGTTGCTCTACACCATTATCAATTGCTCGCCCCGAACGAAGGGTGGTAACAACTTTAACTTCTCCAGGTGAATCAGAACTACTTCCAATTTCATTGACATGGGCATGGGTAGCACCCTCTGGATTAGGGATGGGTTGGCTTGGAAATGTTTGTTTTTCCCTTCCCTCAGTCAAATGTTGCAACTGTTGTTGAAACTAATGGATGGCTTGGGAATTAGCAGCATTGGTGGCCATTAATTGGTGCATCATATCCTTCAATGATGGCTTTGGTGATGGTACAGGAGCACCATATTGAGTTTGAGGTACCAAGTCACGCGAGTTGCTATCCTAAGGTTGACCATAGGAATTATGAGGTACGAGAACCATAGAAAGGAGCATAAGCTGATGTTGCTGGTAACGGGAGTTGTCCTCCCTGAGGTGGATACTGATTTTGATGCCACTGGTTAGATTGAGATCCATGTTGACTGCACCTAGGGTAAGTGCGTGAGTTGTGGACTTGTCCATTAGGTTGCCTAGGGTGTTGGAAACCAGTTGGATTGCTTGAATTCCAGAGTATTTGCTCATAAAAGTCACCACCATAGGAAATGTTAGAGTGATTTCAATTTGCAGATGTGTAGGTTTGACCGAATGTGTTGGATTTACATTCACTGATAAACACACATACCTCCTCTTGAGGTTCATTGCCACCGGATACAGAGGACAAACAGAATCAATATGATCTACCTTGAGGCAAAAGGTACAAGGGTTTGAAGTTTGCTCTTTGGCTTGGGAGACAAACTTCGTAACAATAGATTTAATTTCCTTAGCAAAGTCCTTGAATAAGGTTTTGATGTCTAGTTCTGAATCTTATTTTGTTTCAACTAGACGCCATTTTCTAAAAGTATTAGGTTTCAACTCTCTATGGGCATTCCATTATCTAGAATTATTAGCAAATTCACCTAGAAATGTATCAACATCAGTACCAGTCTTACGCATTAATTTTCCTTGTTGCATGGACTCAATCATATTACGAGACTCGACACTCAATCCACAGAAATGCACCTCCGGGTTGAGTCGGGCAAATTTCTAGGCCACATAGTAAATCGAAGAAGGATAGAGGCCAATCCAAAGCATATTCAAGCTCTTCTCAATATGAAGTCTCTGACCGCCATTAAGGAAGTTCAGAGCCTAACTAGGAGGGTGGCAGCACTCAATAGGTTTATCTCTAAGTCATCCAACAAATGCTTCCCTTTTTTCAAAATTCTAAACGGAAACAAATGGTTCAAATGGGATGAAGAGTGCAAGCAAGCCTTCCAAATCCTGAAAGTGTATATGGAAAGTACAAAGTTACTTTCTAAACTGAAAGCAAGAAAGATATTTACCTATACCAATCTGTTTCAAAGCATGCTGTCAGCTCAACCCTAGTCCAAAATGATAAAGGAATATAAAGACCAGTATACTACGCCAGCAAAACCTTTGTGGAAGCGGCGACAAACTACCCAGACCTAGAGAAGTTAGCCTTGGCGCCAGCTGTATCCTCCAGGAAGCTACGGCTCTACTTCTAAGCTCACTCTATAATGGTCTTAACTAAACATCCACTCCGCACAGTATTGCACAAGCCTGAGTTGTCAGGCTGGATGGTTTAATGGTCAATCGAATTAGGCCAATTTGATATCAACTAAGCCCCAAGAACAACCATCAAAGCCCAAACATTGGCGGACTTCATCACCAAACTTATGGGTTGTGGAGAACAGGAATCAGATGACTAGGAACATAAGTCAGACGACCAAGGATGGGTCTTGCGTTGTGATGGGTCATCCACAGTTGATGGAAGTGGAGCCGGAGTCACTCTCCACTCTCCAGGCGGGTTGACTCTAGATAAAGCTGTCGGGTTTGGCTTCCCCTTCTCCAACAACAAAACAGAGTATGAGGCCCTCTAGTTCGGCCTAAAGCTCGCCAAGGGGATTGGTATGTACGAGCTGACTGTGTACAACGACTCCCGTCTGGTAGTCAACCGGATCAAAGGGGAGTTCAACAACAAAGATCCTAGAATGGTGGCTTACCGCGAGAAAGTGATCAGTACCATGAGTGGATTCAAAAGGTTAGAGCTTCAACAATGTCTCAGAGAGGAAAACGAAAAGGCTCACGCACTGACCCAAAAGGCCTTAGTAACGACTGAGACTACAGACAGACTCATTGAGTTCCAAGAAAAATCAAGTCTGGAAGAAGAAGAATCCAATTATGCTTGCACAACAGATGAAGAGACAAGTTGGATGAATCCCATCATCGACTACATCAAAACGGCGTCCTACCAATGGAGAAGACAGAAGCCAGAAGGCTGAAAAATAAGGCAGTGTGGTACACTCTCCTGAATGACAAGTTATATAGAAGGCCAACCTCTACCCCTACTCAGATGCTTGGCCCACTCAGAGGTGGACTACGTTCTTAGAGAAATTCATGAAGGCATCTGCGAGAATCACCCAGGTGGGAGAACTTTGGCCCACAAGGCCCTGACCTTTGGGTACTATTGGCTGAAGATGCAACAAGACGCCAAGGACGTGAGACAAGCACTACACCAAAAGGCCTGTTTAGCTACACGGAGGTGGCCATGGCTCTAAACCGTTGGTTTATTTGCCACGGCCAAAAATCGTGGCTATAATGGCCAACGGCCTAAAACAGTGGCTAAAAAAAGGCTTGGCCATGGTTCTAAACCGTTGGTGTGTTTGCCACGGCTAAAAACCGTGGCTATAGTGCCCAACGGCTTAAAACCGTTGCTACACGTGGATGTGTGGAGAAGTAAGTCGATTTCTCGCGTTGCTTCCCGCTTTGCGTTCCCGCTCCATCTCCCCCCAACTCTGCACTTTTCAACCCTTTGTTTCAAACCCTAAAATTTGTTCCATCTCCCCATAGATCTCCCGAAAGCACACACTGATTTCCCGAAACCCTAAAATTTTGCGGTTGCGAAAAAAATTTGTGTTCCCGCTTTGCGTTCCGTCTTTACTGCTTCCGCATTCGCTTTCCTCAACGTGGTTTCAAAGTAAGTTGCTTTCTGGGTTTCAAGTTTGAGTTTTCTAAGTTCTTGTTTCTTTAGGGTTTCATGCATTTTGGTTCAATTTGGGTTTCTTGAGATAAAATTGGTATTTTAAAATCGATATGGGTTTTGATTTTGATTTTGATTCTGTTTTTTGTTGATTTGGGGTTGTCTACTTTGGTGAAATCGATATGGGTTTTGTGTTTTGAAGGATTTTTGCAAAGATTCATGAAGATCCAAGTGAGAGAGAGAACGAACCCCCAAAAGGAAAAAAAAAATTGTGAGAAATAAATGGAAATCCAGAGTGAGATTGTTTTGTTAGGAGTTGTAGGAGATTCGACCACTAATGGGTTTTTTTTTAATTCCATGAGATCCGATCGATATCTAAGGGATTTTTTTTTTGTGTTTATTTGAGCTTTTCTTCTACTTCTGTCCTTCTATGTGCTTTGCTTTTTTTAGTTCATGAAATGAATAGAGGAAGAACCAGATTCCTCTGTACCCAATTCACCTTTTGTTTTCTTCTTTTATCCTCTTTTACTCACTTTGATTGCTTTTTCAGTTGTTTTCACTCTCTGGGTATCTCTCGTTTATCTCCCAAAACATTCCTTTGAAACTCCACAAGGAGGAGAGACAGACAGTGTAAGCGAGTGGGGAGAAAGAGAGAGAGAGAGATCTGCCAAGACAACTCAATTTTTTATTTTCTCTATCCATCTTTCTTTATAAAAAGCCAATTTACCTTTTTCAGTTTCATTTTCCTCTGTTTTCTGAGCCCATAGTAATGATTTTTGCTCAAATGGTTTGTTTTCTTTTCTCTTGTTGAAGGTGGTGAAGAGAACTTCACCAAAAGGTCATTTTTCAGAAGGTTTTGTTTGATCATTTGTAAGCCCTTGTAATGGAAAAAGCTCAAGAAGTGATGAAACGAGGTTCAAGTTCGGGTCGGGTCATCTTCCCCACAAAGAAACATATGAAGCAATCAGGTTTTGATTCTAAAATTCTCAGAGAGAAACCCAACCCAACCCAAACCAACTCAACATTATTTATTATTATCTGTCTTCTTCTAAGTAATTCTATCTTTTATCTTGGGTTGTGTAGGTGTTTTTATTGTTATATTCTCTTATTTATTTTTTTGGTTGTATTAGTAGCTTTGAATGGTGATGTGGGTGTTTTGGAGAGATCGAAGAAAGATAAAGATAGAGGTTCTAGAGTGAATTTGAGCAGCCAAATGGGTGGTGGTTGGTCTGAAGGCGAAGGGGAAGACGAGGAGGAGCTTCCCTTATCTTCGCCGCCACGCAATAAGAACTTTTTACTTATTTTATTTCATGTTAAGTATTGATTAATAAGGATTTGAAGATGTTTTATGGCTTAATTTTAATGTGGATTAACTGTTTGTTTGTGTTGATGAAGAACCTGGGAGACATTTATGGTTCTTCTAGTCCTATATACAGCGTGGGCTTCACCCTTTGAATTCGGGTTCCTCGACAAACCGGATAGAGCTCTATCGATTACCGATAACGTTGTTAATGCTTACTTTTTCATAGACATCGTCCTCACATTCTTTGTAGCTTACCTTGACAAGAATACTTACCTACTTGTCGATGATCATAAAGATATTGCTAAGAAGTACGCAAGTACATGGTTGGTTTTTGATGTCATATCCACAATCCCCACAGAACTGGCTATGAAGATATTACCCAGGAGTCTCCAGACGTATGGCCTGTTTAACATGCTTAGTTTATGGCGAGTCCGAAGAATTAGTGCTTTTTTTACTAGGTAAGACCTGAGCATTTTATTTCCACTTTCCAATTGGTCTATATGAAATATTATACTTACCTATTTCACTTCTCATTTGGCAGATTAGAGAAAGATAGGAACTTCAACTATTTTTGGGTTCGAGTTGTGAAGCTCATTGTTGTAAGTTTCTATGTGAAGAATTCCATTGTTTTCACAATAGGTAGGGTTTTATTAGCAATAGGTCTCTGACTCGGTTGAATTGATCTTGTAGGTTGTTCTATTTTATGTTCACTGTGCTAGTTGTTTCTACAATTTTCTTACGGATCATTACCCCGACCATTCAAAGACATGGATTGCTACATACATGCAAGACTGCATTACTGCAGACGTTTGGTCCGTATACATAACAACCTTTTACTTTGCTATCACTACGGTTACAACTACGGGCTATGGTGATTTGCACCCTGTCAATTCGTGGGAGATGGTTTTTGACATCTTCTTTATGCTCTTGAACCTTGGATTGAATGCATATCTTATTGGGAACATGACCAATTTGATCGTCCATGGAACCAGTCGAACTAGGAAATTTGTGAGAACTTATCTCGTAATTCTTGACTATGTTTTTTTCTGTGCTATAGAATTATTTTTTCATACCATGATGGTATTATTCATTTATGTCCTGTGCCTGGGATGGAATTACAGAGAGATACAATTCAAGCAGCCTCAAATTTTGCTCATAGGAACCAACTCCCGGTCCGGTTGCAAGACCAGATGCTTGCACACTTGTGTTTGAAATGCAGAACAGATTCAGAAGGGCTGCAACAGCAAGAGACGCTTGACTCCCTCCCTAAAGCCATCCGGTCAAGCATTTCACATTTTCTCTTCTATTCTCTTATTGACAAGGCATACCTGTTCCGTGGGGATGAAGTGAGTTAATAGAGCTTACTTTTTTTTTTTTTGTGGATTTCAAAGTTCTCCTTTTTTTTATTTTTCAATATTTTTACTAGCTTTCTACTTTTGCTTGCAAAGGGTGACATTACTGACTTGGCTGTGAGTTCAAACAACGCTTGGGTGGTATTTTTTTGAAGTACTTTATTTGAAATGGGTTGTGTTGATAATTCAGTTCTTCTTCTTCTAAAATTCTCTAAACTGGGATTCTCTTATAGGTCTATAATGAGCATTATAGAAATGGTTGCGGTTAGTTTTCATATGGTCAGAATTCAACATAAAATAACTAGTAATGTTGATTAACTTTTTGATGTACTGTTGCTTCGTTGTTTTTCCGAAATCCAAGTTTTCTTTGATTTTAAATTAGGTATTGTTCACAATTTGCAGATCAATGCATGCAATGGGATGAAATGTGGATCAACATTTATAGGCCCCAACTCACCTAACAAGCCTGCAATTTGGACTGAGAATTGGACCTCATTGTATCTTTTCCATCCTAACTCACTATTAAATTTCAGTATGGTTTTTCGCATTAATGTGAATAATAAAGCAGTTATTTGTTATTTCCTTTGAAGCTACCAAGCATTCGGCGGATGAATTTTCGCTCTTAGGTTGTAGCAGATATATTTATGTGCACTAATTCACATTTTTTCAATGTGTTTTCATGACAACCTGTAATTTTCACATATTTATGAATTTTCACATATTTCATTTGCAGACAGAGAAGAGGATGAACTGAAGAAGAAGAGAAGAAGAGAAGCTCAAACTGAAGAAGGTAATCGACCCATCGAAGAAGACGACGGCTAAATTTGTTTGAGAGGAGAAGACGACCATCGAAGATCCAACTCCAAGCTCTGTTCTGTTTTTGTGCTGTAAGTTCTATAAGCTCTGTTCTGTTTCTATTTTTGTAAACTTTCTCCTCCCAAAACACTTAAGTCTGTTCCTCCTCCTCCTCCCAATAAACAAATTAAACTCCAACACTTCAGTCTGTTCTCTATTGGTCATCTTTTCTTGTTTGTTTTTTTGTTTTAATTGCTTCTTCTACAGTTATACTTCTTCATCTTCTTCTAATTATGCATATATATATATATATATATATATGATTCCATGTTTTATTCATAAAACTTAAAACTTAACATGTTTTGTCTGATAGAATTGCTTATGGCACATTGGAGGAGCTCTTGGAAGTCATCACTTGGGATCAACTTGGCATCCATGACAAACCTGTAAGCAACCAAAACCAAATCAAAAAACCAACCATGGAGTCTTGGTTTTTGTTACCTTCATTTGCTTGACAAAGTGAGGAAATCTGTGCAGGTGGGTTTGTTGAATGTGGATGGATATTACAACTATCTACTGACCTTCATAGACAAAGCAGTGGATGATGGGTTTATCAAGCCTTCACAGCCCCAAATAATTGCCTCTGCACCAAATGCAAAAGAACTTGTTGAGAAGCTTGAGGTGTGAATTAATGATTACCATTGTTGTTTTGTTGGTTTTTTAGTGTTTGTTTTTATTTGGGTTCAATGATATTGTTTTGTTTTTGCTTTGATTGTAGGCATACGTGCCTGTACATGACTAATAGGTAACTAATCTATACTTCAAATTACAATTCACTCAACTCATTCCATTCAATCAAATTTCATGACTTCACATGCTCAAATCTATTTTCCTTTGTTTTTTGTGCTACAAGGAGTTAAGTTTGGAAATGATGAATACAAGAAAAGTGGTAAGCTCTATCTATCCTTTCTCCTTTTCTGACTTCTTTTCTTATACAACCAATTCCCAAAATACAACCAACAAGATCCTTTCTCCTGTTGCATCTGCTGTTGCTGTTGATGTTGTTGTTGTTGTTTCTGCTGTTGTTGCAGCTGTAGATTAATAAGAGTTTGGTTTTTCAGTAAATTATTTCAGTGCTTTCTGCTAGTTTCAAAACTATTAATTCTCAAAAACTTATTTATTTACCAGGTCTTGTGATGGCATTGATTGGATCATTACTTACCATGTTTGTTGTAAGCTATCTTCCCTAATTTCATCTCCACTCTAAGAATTCTAAAGAAAAGAAAAAGAGGATGTTAGCACAAACACAATTGTACCTAACTTGATTGTTAAGAGAGAAAGAATGGCTCCCTGCTTAGTGTGGATTACACATTGTCTCAAGTATATGTTATATAGGCCTAAAACTTGGTATAATGCTAATAATTGCAAATGCATATAGGAGTTATGTATTTATTTAACTAGACATCTAGGAAGAACTACAGAGTTTAACAATACAGGTAGAAATGAAGTTTATGTGATGAAAGAATTTTGTCAACTCGGCAATGTTTTGGCTTCACCTTTTCGATCTTATTCCTTTGATAATCAAATCAGTTTGACTTGTATTTTACAGGTGTTGGAAAGTCATGCCTTCTTCTGCAGTTCACTGATAAACGCTTTCAGCCCGTTCATGACTCAACTATTGGTGTTGAATTTGGAGCAAGGATGGTAACAATTGATAACAAGCCAATAAAGCTGCAAATATGGGATACAGTATGTCCACCTCTTCCTATTGTCATTATTATTTTTATCCTTCAATTTTGTGCAGGAAATGGTTGAACAAAATTGGTTTGGCCTATTGTACTTATATTGAGACTATTGTTATGGCTAAGTCACTAGACTTAAAACACGTCTGGTGAAATTAATCAAAGTTTTAGGTTTCAAAGCATACATACAAAAAATGAAGTGTTGCATGGAGTTCTTGCAGGGTTTACTAATATGTCCTACAATTAAGTTTTGGTTGGTGCCAGTTTAACATGTTATTTTACTCTTTGTGGTAGTTAAAATGATGGGTTTGAAATGATAAGGGATAATAGGAGGAGGTGAACTTACCTCTTTGTAACAGAGATACAGGAATAATAAAATGATGGAGTTGAAATGATACAATATGTAATTTGTTCAATTTTCTAAATAGTTCATCTGGGTATCTGTGGGTCATGGAATGGATAACATGCTATGTGCGCTTCACAGTAGTATAAATATCTTTTGTTGCAAAATTTGATTGTGCTGCATTAAACCCTGAAATACTATAAACTTGCTTATCTTTCATTGTGGGATCTTTTACCATTTTGTTTTTTTAATGTCTGAAGTACCTTTGCACTATTAGGCTGGTCAAGAATCCTTCAGATCAATTACAAGGTCATACTACAGAGGAGCAGCCGGTGCTTTGTTAGTGTATGATATTACCAGGTACTAGATGTACACAAATCAATACATCAAGGCCACGTGTGTGTTAACCAAGTTCTTGACTTATTCCTTTTCTTTTTATAATTATGTAAACCAAAAACTAGTAAGCATAATGTAAGTATCAGTGGTTGTATGAAAAATTGCTCAAAAAAGAAATTGCAGTCTTGTAATCTTTGCAATTGGAATCTGTTGCATATTGAAGCTTTGAGTAAATTAAGTAGGTCTTTGGTTGAATTTCAGCTGTTGATAGCATTTCTAATAACCGGCTTCTGATGGTTCTTTTTACTCAGGAGGATCTGGACTTCTCAGAGTCATATGGATATTTTCAATCCCCATCTGATTATTTGTTGGGTTGTTTATCAATAGTGACGTTGAAATTATCAGGTTCTACGTTAATATTTTCTAGTACTTTCACTGGTCTAGGATCCCTTAAGACTCTTGTTCTTACAAATGCTTTAATCAATGAGAAAACCATCCAAACTGTCCTGGATAATTGTCTATGTCTTGAGGTTTTGGAATTATATAAGTGTCAGGGCCTATTTAATCTGAATGTTTATGCTCAGAGGCTGAAGAGATTTAAGACATTTGTTTTTATATAAGTGTCAGGGCCTATTTTCTAGGGCATTTGTTTTTGGTTGATGCTTTTGTTGTACAGTTTGACTGTGTTTATATGTTTTATCAGGAAATGAAATTCTGTATGCTAAGACATGACAAAGTAGGACAGCAGGACAGCTTATATGTTTTCTGTGTTTATATGTTTCATTTGGAAATATAAATGGTTCCACTTGTAAATGATGACTGGTATTATTACTTTCAGGGAAGCAGGACAGCTTAACTTTTTTTTTTTTTTTTCAAATATGTGAATTTATCAAATGAATACTTTGATATTCTTTCCTTTTGTTTCTGTATAGTGGCATCATAACAAATCTGACGCATGTATTTTCTTTTTGTTTTTGGCAGGAAACACTCTTTTATAGAGTTCCTCCTGGTGCTATGGAAGTTTATAGAAAATCTGTAGAGGAATTTTGGTCTCAATACGAGGTAATGATTTTGCATTCTTACCTGTTTTTTCAAATGATATGTCTTGCTAGCATGATAGATGTACCAGGAGATGTACTCTTTCAAAAGGAATTGCATGATATGTTCAGGGTATTGGAAATGGCATTCCGCTTGGTGTTGTTGTTACAATCCCTGAGATTGCACAGGTCTTGACGCATCGTAGTTACTTCAACACCTTTGGTGGAAATCCCGTATGTACAGCTACTGGCCATGCAGTTCTGAAAGTAATTGAGAAAAGAAAAGCTCCAGAAGGATGCAATGGACTACACAATGTCGAATTGTAAATGTTGTTGTTTCTGCTGTAATGAATTGTGAATGATCTAAATTTCTGCTATAATGAATTGTAAATGTTGCTGCTGTAATGAATTGCTTGAAAGCAATTGCTGGAATTTGCTGATCAGAGGTTGTAAATGCTGTTTTTAAATTTAATAAAAAGTCATATTAAATTTTATTTACTTGATGCACGTGCTGAATTATACTTACCTATAAGATGTAATCAAAAGTCATTTGATAGCAAAAAAAAAATTATTGCAACGGCTTAAAACCGTGGCTAACATGTTTGCAACGGTTTATAACCGTGGCTAAATCATCAACCGTCCTCGGCTTAAAACCGTGGCTAACAGTTTTGCCACGGTTTTTAGCCGTTACTGGGGATTTAGCGACGCCTCTACAGCCCACGGCTCTAAGCCTTGACAATGGGTTACCCCCACGGTTTAAAACCGTTGCTAATGGGTATTTTTGGTGTAGTGAAGTGTAAGAGGTTTTCACCATACATGCACATGCCCACTCAGCCCTTGACTCCAATAAACAGCCCATGGCCTTTTGCACAGTGGGGAATGGACATCGTTGGGCCACTCCTCATCTCCGCCAAAAAGAGGTTCTTCCTTTGTAGCCATAGACTGTACCAAATGGGTAGAAGTGGAGCCCCTGGCCAAGATAGGCGAAAATCAAATTGAGAATTTCATATGGGCATCCAACTTTTGCAAATTCAGAATCCCAAGGACACTAGTCAGTGACAATGGGACTCAATTTGAAGGCAAAAAATGTTAAAAAGCTATGTGATAACCTTAGCATCAGCCACCACTATTCTTCACCGGGGCACCCCCAAGCCAATGGGTAGGCGGAAGTCACCAACAAGACCATCTTGAAAACGCTCAAAAGAAAACTTGATGCAGACAAAAGCCTGTGGGTATCAGGGTTACTAGGAATTCTCTAGGCATATCAGACCACTAAAATAACTCCCATCGGGGAAACATCGTTCGCTCTAACCTATGGATTGGAAGCAATGATCCCAGTAGAGCTAGGGATGCCAACGTTCAGAACGAAAGAGTTCAGGTCAAATGGAAATGACGAAGCTTTGCGTGTCGGACTAAATCTCCTCGAAGAAAAGGGAGTTGAGGCTTCCACCAAAATAACTGCCTACCAACAAAAAATGGCTCAGTACTACAATAAGTGTGTCAAACCACATGAGTTCAAAGTGGGAGATTGGGTACTAAGAGAACCCAGCATAACACTAAGGATCCGGGGGACAAGCTAAATCCAAATTGAGAAGGGCCTACAGAGTGACCAAGGTCAACAAGCTAGGTATATATTGGTTAGAAAACATGAACGACGAAGATCTTAAGCAACCATGGAATATAGAGCACCTAAAGAAATATTATCAATAAATTCAAGGTATTTGATTTACTAAAGTTTCACTATTGTTTATTAAATCTGGATGAAAACCTGGTCAATCTATTATTATCTGACTTGAGTGTCAAACCTGCTGGTCCAACCTCCATGTTGGACTACTAGGTGAGTTAAATAAGTCAGAACACCCAAGTCTTATAAGCCCAAGGCCATCTGATAATAAAGCTTAACCAAAGTTTAGTCAGTTCATTAAGACTAGTGAAAACAACTTCTAGTCTATTCTAACGCCTAGTCCGCCAAGAACAAACAAAGATGACTTAGAAGTGGAAGTCTAGTCAAAGCTCATGGAGCCTAATCAAGATGACTTTTCAGGGATCATTGTCCGACCATAGATAATGATGGCCAAACCCTACCAAAGTTTAGTCAGCTTAGAAAGAGTGATGAAGACAACTTCTGGTCCGCTCCAATGCCTAGTCCGCCAAGAACAGACAAAGATGGCTTAGAAAGTGAAATTTTAGTTAGAGCTCATGAAGCCTGATCAAGATGACTTGCTAGTGATCATTGTATGAACGCAAACAATGATGGTCGAACTTGACCAAAGTTTAGTCAGCCCATGAAGGCTGATGAAGACAATTCATGGTTCGCTCCAATGCCTAGTTCACTAAGAACGGACAAAAATGGCTTAGAAAGTGGAAGTCTAATTAGACCTCGTGAAGCATGATCAAGATGACTTGCTAGGGATTATTGTTCGGCCACAGACAATGATGTCCGAACTTGATCAAAGTTTAGTCAGCCCATGAAGGCTAATAAAGACATTTTCTGGTCCACTCTACAGCGTAGTTCACCAAGAACAGATTAAGATGGCTTAAGAAATCAAAAATATGATTAACTTATGAATTCAATTGATTTCTGGTCCGCCAAGATGATTCTTACTCCACTGCTCAGAGTTTAGCCAACCTACAAGGTATGGCCAAGATAACTTCTGGATCTCCTAAAAGTTTAGACCAAAAACGCTCGACTTCAAGAACGTAGGCAAGTGGATTGGTCAGAACTCACAGGAACAAGTTACCTAGACAGTCTCCAGACTTAGTGGAATTTCTTGTCTAAAGACTAACACCATTAAATTACAGTTGTTACTCCTTGGGAGGATCAATTTCAGTGGCTGCAAGGCTAGATACATCAGGGGAGACATCTGGGGTGGAATAGCGATATCAGGAACTTGTTCTGGATCACCAGCTAGAGGTGCCTGGTCAGAAACTTCTTCATCATCAAACTTCACGTAAACTGCTTATCTGTAATAAGCAAAGTCAAGGTCAAAGTGGTCATCTTCGATCAGCCCCAACATCTCCAACCTACCCTGAACGACCTTGTTGAAGTCTAAAGTCTCTTAATTTTCGAGCAGCTTCTTCTCCCGAGCTTCAAACTATGCCAAACTCTTCTCACTTTTTCCAGTCTGGCTACAAGCGCGACCGCCTTAGATTGCTCCTCTACCAGTTGCTCTTTCAGCGGACTGAGTTCACCCTGCACAGAAAGAACCTGCTCCTCCTCCTTGCGGACACAACGAATGCCATCAGCAACTTCACATTCAAGCTTCTGGCGTAAGGCACTCCACTCAGATTCAGTAGTCTTCCTTTCATCAGCCTGAGTTTGCAGATCAGCTTGTGCCTTATCCGCTGCCTCTTGAGCACGCCTCAACTCTTCCTGAACATGTTTCAATTCATTCTCAACGCCACTCACGGCAGATTGAGCTTTGGCCAAGTCCGCCTCAGCAGACCCCAGGCGAGCCTTGTAAGAGTCTAATTCCGCTTTCGAAGCCTCCAACTTGGCTTCAAAGTCTACTCGCGCGCCCTGCAAGCGAGACTCAAAATCTGTCTCAGTACTAGTCTGCCCAGATTCTCCTTCAACCTCTCATTCAATGATTTAATCTCATAGAGTGCGTCGGAGTATGACTTCTGCAAGTTAGCAAAAGTCTTATCCATGCCATACATTATATTGCGCTGATTCCACTTCGGTCCTAGCCATGGCGGCTTGATTCACCAGTGCCATCCCTAGCTTCAAGTGCCTCCGGCTCTTATGAATACGGTCCTCTACCGTCACACCCTCAAGCAGTGATGCACAAGTGTTCAGCCAGTTATGCCACTTGCGAATATTTTGTAATAAAGCAATTGGCATGTTAACTTTTTGATGCCAGTCGTGTGCATTCGATTCTGCTGCATCGGGACCAAATAGGCTTATTCAGGCATCAGGATGCATTTCTCTATGATCCGCAAATACGCCTGCTCCGCCCTTGGACGTCTGCATAGTGTCAAGGGCCACATTTATGATTTTATTTTTCCCAGCCAAAGTCGTCTGAGCTAAGAGCTCAGCCTGATGCCCTGCACCAGGGTCTGTTGGTGGGAGAGAATGAGGAGAATCATTCCTTGGAGCAGCTAGAAGAACAGGGAAGAAGAACGGACGAAACAACTTTAGAAGCGAGAACAGTGTCTGAAATTATCTGACTGATTGAAAATATGGAGCTCAACTATCTCCAGCGGACGCACCCACTGCAGCCCGCGTTGATTGAACATCCAGAAGTTTGACCTGCTCCGCGCTCGGCTAACTGACATCATCAGCGCCTACCGGCTTCGAATGATCCCCCTCCAAGTCAACAACAGGGATAGGAAGCTCAAGCGAAGCACCCTGCTTCTCCAAAACTATCTCCTTGGCGAACTGAGCCGACCCCAGTGATGGAGTTTTATTAGCCTAAAACTAATAAGCTAATAAACCCTAATTATAATACCGCAAGTGCACGACTGTCTAACTAGTAGACAGTGGCAAATACGGGTCGATCCCACGAGGATTGACGAGACAGTCGAATTCTGAGACTTATTTAAACTAATTTAGAGTTGGGGTTGCAGCAGATGAAAATTACTAAGTTAAGATAACTAAATTGACAACTAAAATTAAACTAGAAAGATGATATGAGAGTGGACCGAGACATCGAATCCACCACAGGTTCTTCGAAATTCGTGCAATCTAAATTATTATTTTCAAGAATCAACACGACTAACCTAAAGATTAATCTAAGTTCGCAATTGATTTCAGCAAAGGCATAAACCCCTAGCATTGCATGTCTTTCTACTGCACACACAATCACAGGTTTATTTTAACTAATTTTAAACCCCTAGCATTGCATGTCTTCTTACGGCACACACAATCATAGATTCGAATTAATTGATTAAAACAGGCTTTGAATGTCAACAAAGGGAACTTCTAACTACCGATTAGTCTAGATAATTATTCCGGATATAATCGGTGAAAGCAAATTATTGAAATTCAGAAATCAACTGTGTTAAACGTTCAAGCATATAGAAAACAATAAATTCAAATACAACAAACTCTAGGAAACCCTGTGGTTTCATCTTCGCCTCGGCACGGGGTCTAGAAGATCATGATGGCGGTGGTCACAGCACTGGTGTAGGTGGAATCCATCTTAGCACAACCGCGAATCCCGAGAAAAGGCTGCAAATGCACTATAGTGGTACAAAGCAGAACCACAGGGTGCAAATAACCAACTGATTTGAATATCAGCTGATTCCCGCCAGAACTCGCACGTTCCTATGGTCTTCGTCTCCAGCGAGCCGCGTTGCTTCGTCTTCGCTCCTCGTGAGCTCCTTCTTCCTCTGACTGACTCCGGTACCTACAAAAGAAAGAGAGATGGAAGAATAGAGAGAAAAACGCGAAAGAGAACATAAAAAAGGGAGAGAAACAAGGGCGGTGGTGGTGGTGTGCGAGCTGGTGCGCCGCTTGCGACAGTGGTCGTGAGAGAGGGAAAAAGTGAGAAATAGAGAGGGAAACGGGAAGGAGGGTCGAGAGAGTGGGAAAAACAAAGGGGTGAGGGCGTACAGAAGAGCAAGGGTGGTGGAGGCTCTGTCATGAGATGGAACCGAGTGGTGGCGGTTCTGTCTAGCGAGCGAGGACGAGCGGGTGAGGAAGAAAGGCGAGGTGGTGGTTGCTAGAGAGAGAAACAAGGGAGATGAAGGAACGGAGAGTGGGTGGTGGAGATGGCTGGCTGCAAGGTGGTGCATGGGTCTGTTTCAGTGGTGATGGCGAGGTGAGGTGATGACGGTGGGATGATCGCACTGCCGGTTCTCCTATCGAGCGAGGATCACCGGCAGGGTGGATTGGCGTGGTGGTTGGAAAAGAGAGGAAGGGAGAAGAGGAATGTCCAAGGGAAGCCTTTTTTCTCGAAAAAGTGAGAGAGCTAAATAGGGTTCTCCTATTTCCTTGGGCTTAGGTTCTCCAAAAGGCACTGGGCTTGAGTTTTTAGGTTAACTTGTTGGGTTTGGGCTTAGGTTAAATTAGGTGGACCTAGGTTTATTTGGATTAGGTTTAGATATGTGACCCTCTACTTTGTACCACCGCTAGAATCGACCAATTAATATATCATTTCCTCAAATTGTCGCCTTTATGCGATTTCATCGTTCACGCTCAAATTCCTACAAAAACATGAAAATGAAATAATTAGAATAAAATATACTATATGAAACACTAACATATATAAATTAAGGGATATATTATGTAATAATTACGTGAATATCAAGCGAAGCATCCTGCTTCTCCAAAACTATCTCCTTGGCAGACTGAGCCGACCCCAGCCCCACAATAGTCACCCGCTTCTCCATAGGAATTAGTGATTGAGAAGGGAGAGCGACCTGCCCGTTTCTTCTTGAGCCGAACGATAGGAGGCAGAGGTGCATCTACCTCTGCCTTCTTGGTTGGACTAGGCATCTTCAACTTCCCCTTCCTCGAAAGACGATTGCCACCCTGGTCGACGTCTTGAAAAGGGTGGGAGCCTCACGAAAATTCTTAAACAACCCACTATGCGCACCACACAGACCCCATGTTCGTTCAACCGAGGAGAAGTTAACAGGTGGATCACCTTCGGAGTCACTCGAAAGCCAGCATTGAAATTGGAGAGCCGTCAAGGCTTTCAGGTAAACAATCTCAAGGCTTTTGGGCTTTTGTCTTGGGCTTAAGATTCGGCCTGGTTGTGGATTGGTTTGGGTCCGGCACACCTTTGACTATACTACTCATAACAACATTCAGAAATTCTAAATGGCGAGGAAACCAGCGAGGGAGGGTGGTGCAACCCTTCATCCCCCTTGGGATGCGTGCCTTTCATCCCCCTTCACGCATCCCCAGGGGGATGGAGGGTTGCACCCCCCTCCCTCGCTGGTTTCCTCGCCATTTAGACGGGTTCAACAACATTTGAATAACCCTAACTCAAGCCCATCCCGACAATTCTGACCCTGCCCTGTTGTACTCTCTGCAAAATGAAAATTTTGCATGGTTTTCAAAATAGTCTGCGCAAAATGAGCAGAACCCACATATACATATAGAGTCTCTGATGTATTCATTTTAAGGAGCAAATGTGGATTTTTCCTTTCGCTACCAACTGATCACCAATTTCTGTGCCTTTCCTTTACCCAATTAATTGGTGTTCCAACTTGCAATCCAAGTCGCAAACCAAATAATTACACGCCAATCTTGATCTCGAACTATTATATGCACACTTGGCTCTTAAGAGTCAGTGCATTCGGGTATGCACTAGTAAAAAAATATATATTAAGATACAGTATTGGGGTGATATGGTCACGCTATTTTAAAATAGAACACGTCTATTTTGGGCATACATTGTTCAAAGACGCCCTGTTTGAGTAGTAAAAGTATCATATGTATTAATTGAAGAGTCGTCAAACATCTTCAAAAGCTAGTTTTTAATCTATTCTAAAATATTTCTTAAAAATGCACCATAATGTCTTCCAAGATAATGTGCTTGAGCCTATAAACGTTATGAAAAACTCAAAACCATAGTTTTGCAAATAGGATTTGGTCTTTTTTTAAAATAAAAGAATAGACATGTGGTGGCATAAAGCTGAAGTTGTGGATGGAAATACTAGTAGGATTTTAAATGGACCTGGACCTGGACGGACTTTAAATAGTCTATTCTATGGAAGGTCAGAAATGAGAAAACACTCTTAACGGAATGTAAAAAGGGAGTAGGAACTCGTTTTGGAGCTAGCATCAAACATGGTTTCTGATACAGACAAATTTCTTTGCAAAACTTCTCAGCTTGTTACGAGTAACACTAAATAATTGTTTAAGCATAATTTATCCATGAACATCTGTAATATTTTTTCAAGTACACATTCAACGAGAGATTAGAGTCCACTGCAAAAGTAAAAGAATAAGGGCATAGGCAATACGAAGAAGAAATTAACTCTTCAATCAAGAATAGGATAAACGAACCCAATTCCGTGTATAATTAATACAAAGAAATTTGGAAGCAACGAGAAATTAAAACAAACTTTATAAGTGCTTTCCAACATGCGACAGATAAGATGTCACCATGGATTTGGTGTAAACATAATTGGTGGATACCTATGACAAAGAAGATGATCAAACAAATTTTTGGGGATTAAGTTGTCGATGCTTCCGTCGTCCAAGTGATACACACCTATGTCTTTGTATAAACGCCCAAGGTGGGAGTCATATTCTCCATAATAAACCGGTTTATCGTCCAAGAAATAAATACAATTTCGTATCTTAGTATCCTCAGGTGAAAGTTCCAAGTCACGAGAAGAGATAGACTTAGAGTAATTATCCCCTAAAAACAAAACTTGATCACCTAAGCTTTCAACCTCAACCCATCTTGACTCATCCAAGTCCAATTTGAACACCGAAAATTTCCTAGTCTCATATCTTATCGGCTCCTTGACCTCATCATCATAAGTAATATATATTTTGCGAAATCTTAATACCATGACAAGTTCTCCAAATCGCGATTCAACTAAATAAATGCAGTTGTTATGACTAATGTTTTTCCTTATTTGTTTCAATTATATCATTTGAATCTTTCTAATTGAAAAATTATGACCAGTTGCATTTGGAACTTCTGGATTGATTATGATGAGATCCCCATTGTTATTCACCGCATAAAACTCACCCTTGAAAAATATAATGTCAGTTATAAAGCCCTCGTTAATTCTCAACTTTAAATCGACTTCCTCTTCTTGATCATCCCTATCTGGTGGCGTATATAATGGCTCTGTTGGATATATATACTCTCCTACTTCCCTCAACTTGATAGGACAAAACTGATGCCACCTATTATCAGTAAAAGATGTCACTAGTATCGTGTGATTATCCGTCATCGCGGCAGCCATAAGAGGAGGCTTGAGCCCTGCAATACTATTATACGGGGTTGTTGATAAAATAACTTTTTGTAGCATTATGTAGGGGGATCTCTTGATAAGGTGTTCATCAAAGTGATAGATTATTTGATGATTCGGAAGTCTGAGACGTTTGTTGGTAATCGGATTGTGAATGAAATTTCCTCTAGTCTTGTGAGCCATGATCAACCATCCATCGTAGGAACCACAGCAAAAACTTCGCCTTACAAACTTTGGTAGCTTCAAATTGTAAATTTTTTTCTCCAAGGGACTGTAGAAGGGCCGCGTTTTTTAGCCTGGTTTATTGGGTAGCATCAACCATGGCTTTTGATATGGTCGGATTTCTATTGCAAAGCATCTAAACTCGCGACGAGTTGCACTAAATCTTATATAATCATCAAAGTGTAACTTGTCCATCATCATCTCCAATATTTCTTCGGGCACATCTTCCACAGAATACAGAGAGAGATTTGGAGAGTCCATATTGGAAGAAGAGTTATCAGACGTTCCTGACCAAAAAAAAAAAAAAAGCAAACCTAATTATGTTTATATTATGAATATATTTCCAGTCATAGTTCAAGTTGGTCTATAACAAGTTTATATTTTCAAAATATTTCTAATCATAGTACAAGTTGGTTTATAACAAACAGCTAATTAATCTCCACAATTTCCTTTTTGTTAATTCAAATATGTTGTCTTACTGCTAAACTTGTTTGGTATATAATGGAAAGTGGTAGCTCATCACCTAGCTCAATTGGAAATAGAAAAATAAGATTAAGGAAGGATTCTCCTGATATATATTGACCAATTTACTATCTATCACTAGAATTTAGTATCGACAAAAATTGAATTATTCCTCCACACGAAAATCTGTTCAACACAAGCAAGATTGTAGGATTTCTAATCTAAGCAACTTAATGATATACATCATATCAACTACTACATATGAAACTTGGTAGTTTGGAGTCTTACAGAGGTACAGTTGCTAACATAATTAGGATGGATGCTAAACGCAGTTGCTAGCTGGTCTTAAAATACCCGTATCATATGCCGCTAACTAACGCTTCAAAGTGATAAAATTTAACAAAGGAGTAACTCCTTGTTCTTTTTCAACGGTTTATAGGAATGGTGATGCAGGAACTGCGCCAAGCGCCGCCTAATGTCACAACTATCTTCTTGCCTAGCCAAGTGAGGTTGGCAAGTATAAATAATGTAGAGTATTCCACATTGTTCTAGAGAGTTCTCTAGAACTTTTCATAAAATTCCATAGAGTTCCATAGGATTCTAGTCCTTAGATATTTCTAAGGAAGTGTGTAGAAGTTCATTGTAGACCGTTACATCAAATTGATCACCACCGTCCATTGAGGAGGTGGAGTTGTATAAATAGGCTAAGGCATCATTTGTTGTAATCACCTCAGATAATTCAAGCAATACAAGTTCTAGTTCTCTTAAGCTCTCTTGTGTGTTCTTAGCTTGCTTAATTTTCCAAAATCTAAGTAAGTCTTTCGTGGGCAAGGCTGACTAGCTTTCTTTGATAAGTCGGGGCAAAGTTTGCTAGTGCCGCACGGGAAGTACTTGTGAAAAAAAAGCCCGTGACACTAAGCACCGCCCACGCACCGACCCGCCCAAGCGCCGCTCACAGCGTGTCAAAAGTCAACGACCCGCGTGTATTTTTTGTATTATTTCTGCTACAATTCATGTATAAATACCAGCTCAGTATAATCTGTAGGCATCAAATTTCAAGTAAAAAACTCTAAGTTTCTATTTTTCTGTGTGAGAATTTTACCTTCATTCTCTTTGTGAGATCGCAAGTTAGGGCGCACCTAGCAACCCGCTGCATCAATTGGTATCAGAGTCTTCCTCTGATCCAGGCGAAGCTTTTCCGACCACTTCCAACACAACCACCGACGACCCAAAAATCTGCCACCACCACCCAACCCAAAAAAAAAAAATACAGAGCCTCTTCATCGTCACCACCAACCATCATCATCATACCCAAATACCGCCATACCCGAATACCTAAATACCCCAAAAAAAATACAGAGCCTCTTCGTCATCACCACCAACCAACCATCATCGTCATACCCAAAACCCATCATCGTCACCACCAACCAGTAAAACCAAAATTCAGTAAAAAAAAAAATCAGAGATCTCTTCGATCTCTTCTTTGCTTCAAATCTGCCACTCCCAGCACCACCAAAGGCCACTCATATTCAAAAAAAAAAAAAAAGTTTTTGGAAGGAGGAGAGGAGTGAGTTTGTAGAGGTGATGAAAGAACCTGGAAGAAGAAGAAGGAGAAGGGAGAGTTTGTAGAGGTGAAAAGAGAATTTGTAGAAGGAAAGAAGAACCTGGAAGAAGGGGAGAGAAAAAGATAAGGGAAAGGCATTTGTGTGTGAGTTGTGCATGAGGTGTAAGGAGAAAAAAAAAAAAAAAAAAAAAAAAAAAAAAAAAAAGGGGTGGGGGGGGGGGGGGGGGGGTAGGTGGGGACAAGTGAAAAAAAATTGTTGAAAGGGTTTTGTCGATTCTTGGTATAAAAAAAAGTCAAATAAGGGGGAAGGGAAAGAGAAGGTCAGAGAAAGAGAAAGTGAAAAGGAAAGAAAGTAGGTGGGGACAAGGTCAAAGAAAAAAAAATAAATAGGAAGTGGGTGAGAAAAGGAGAGAAAATAAAAGAGAAGTGAAAAAAAATAAAAAATTGTACTTTGTATTTTGTGTTTGTATATAAAAAATAAATAAATGTCTGACATGGAGTCTAGCCAGCAAAATCAACAAGTGGAGAGATTTGCAACAAAGGAGTCTGTGGAAGCAGTTCAAAGAAGGTTATAAAATCTAGAAGCAATGATCGAGAATTTGACTCAACTCATTGGCGGACAAAATAACAATCTTCGACATCAAAGGCGAGACGAAACCAATCGATGGAGAGAACCCAATAATCACCATAACAATTTCAGGCTAAAAAATGAGTTTGATCCAGAACAGGATACAAGTAGTGATGATGAAGTACCAACTACTCCTGGGCCCGACCAAGGAAGACGACAGGACAACTATCGTATGAAGATTGAAATTTCATATTTCGATGGTCTGTTCGTGATTGAAGAATTTTTTGATTGGCTAGCTGAAGTGGAGAAATTATTTGACTATTGGGAGACTGAAGAATACATGAAGGTCAAGTTGGTAGCCTATCGACTTAAAGGAGGCACGTTAGCTTGGTGGGACCAACTACAAACCACACGCATCAGACAAGGGAAGAACAAAGTCTGAACTTGGAGGCGTATGAAGCAGTTGATGAAAGAGCACTTTCTACCTCCAGATTACGAGCAAACACTCTTTAGTCGCTATCAACATTGTTGGCAAGCATACCGGACTGTGTCAGAGTATGTTACCGAATTTCACAAGCTTGCTGCTCGCGTGGACATTCAAGAATCTAAAAGTCAGAAAATTTCCAGATTTGTCGATGGACTTCGTGCCAACATACAAGACGAAGTCTTCAAACAGTCACACAACACACTTTCCAGTGCCATTCAACTTGCCTTGAAGATTGAAACACAACTTGGTAAAAGGGGATTACGCAATCCAGTGTCGTCCCAATCTTCTGCACCTCAAAGACTTGACCTAAGCAAGGGGAAGGCAATGGTGAGACCACAAGTTGAGGCGCCAAACCAGCCTACAAAACAACCTGTAGCACTATCGCAAAGGGAGGCAACAAACAAGCCCAATTCCAACAACCCTTATGCTGTTCCAAGAGGCCACAAATGTTACCGTTGCGGGCAAACAGGGCATTATTCTAATCAATGTCATCATAACAAATCAGTCAATTTAGCCACACATGATGATGACGTTGAAGGAGGCGAAGATTATCCAGAAGACGAGTACGAGGAGGAAGCGGAACCAGAAGAACTCACTTATGAAGATGAGGGTGTATCCTTAGTAATAAGGCGACTAATGTATACCCCAAAGAAATATGAGGACATCCAGCGGCACAACATCTTCAAAACCCGGTGCACTGTTAATCAACGTGTATGCAATCTTATCATTGACAGTGGCAGTAGAGAAAACATTGTTTCCAAAACTATGGTGGGCAAACTACAGCTGCCAACTCATCCTCATCCATCTTCCTACCGTATTGGGTGGATCAAAGATGTTAGTGAAACAAGAGTAACGGAGCAATGTCGCATACCTTTCTCTATCGACAAGTACCAAGATGAGGTATTGTGCGATGTTGTCGATATGGATGCATGTCATATGCTACTTAGTCGACCTGGCAGTTCGACTTGAAGACGATGCATGATTGTAGGAGCAATAGCTACACATTCTACAAGGACCGTGTGAAGATTATTCTCGCCCCAATGAGGCAACGAGACAATCCGACATGTTCGAAGGCCAAGACCAATCTCTTTTTAGTACCGAAAGAGACAACTACCTCACAAAGCGTGCCAAAACCAGTTCAGCCTCTACTAGCAGAGTTCAGCGATATCGTTCCCGACGAACTACCTGCTGGACTTCCACCATTGAGAGATATTCAACACCATATTGATCTTGTCCCAGGAGCAAGCTTGCCTAACTTGCCACACTACCGCATAAGTCCCAAAGAATATGAGATTCTGCAAGGACAAGTAGAAGATCTTCTTAAGAAGGGCTTGGTTCATGAAAGCATGAGTCTCGTAGCCGTACCTTCACTCCTAACATCGAAGAAAGATGGAAGCTGGAGGATGTGCGTTGATAGCCGAGCTATTAACAAAATCACGGTACGATATCGGTTTCCTATTCCTCGACTGGATGACATGCTGGATAGATTGGGAGGGTCAAAAATATTTTCTAAGATTGATCTACGAAGTGGGTATCATCAGATTCGTGTTAGTCCTGGAGATGAATGAAAGACGGCATTCAAAACACACGAAGGACTATACGAGTGACTAGTTATGCCCTTTGGTTTATCCAATGCCCCAAGTACCTTCATGAGGCTAATGAATCAGGTACTTCAGTCTTTTATTGGAAAGTTCGTTGTCATCTATTTTGACGATATCCTTATCTATAGCCGTAGTGAGGATGAACATTGCAGCATTTGAAGGAAGTTTTTGAAGCATTGCGGGCCAACATGTTGTATGCTAATCTGAGAAAGTGTAGCTTTATGACAGATAGCTTAATATTCTCTGGCTTTGTCGTAAGCTCTGGTGGAATCAAGGTTGATTAGGAAAAGGTGAAAGCTATCCGAGAGTGGCCAACACCGAGAACAATTACAGAAGTTCGAAGTTTCAATGGATTAGCGACATTTTATCGGAGGTTCGTGAAGAATTTCAGTACTATCACCGCACCTCTCACGGATTGTTTAAAGCATAAACAATTTGCTTGGACAGATCAAACAGAACAAAGCTTTGCAGTTTTAAAGAAAAAATTGACAAATGCACCAGTTCTTGCACTTCCCGACTTTGAGAAAATGTTCGAAGTCGATTGTGATGCTTCAGGGGTAGGCATTGGAGCTGTCCTATCCCAGGAGATGAAACCAATAGCTTTTTTTAGTGAGAAACTTAGCGAATCAAGAAAGAAATGGTCGACATATTAACAAGAGTTGTATGCAGTCGTTCGCACATTGCAGCAATGGGAGTCATACCTAGTGCAGAAGGAATTCATCCTCAACACGGACCATCAGGCTCTTAAGTATCTCAACAATTCTTCCAAAGCAAATCGGATGCATGCACAATGGATTGGCTCACTACAAAAAATGAAGTCTAAAACGACACTTTCACGGCGGCGTTTCAATGAAAGCGCTGGGAAAACATTATCAATAACGGTGTTTAGGATACCAAGCGCCAGAAAATAACAAAAATCAGCGATAATAAACTAAGTCTCAAGCAATCACGGCGTTTATAACGAAGCGCCGGTAAAGAGCTCCCTAAACGGTGTTTTCCGTATGAAGCGTCGGGAAAGAGATAACAATACCGGCGTTGATTCTCTGAAGCGCCGGTAAAGATAAATAACCCCGCCATACTATTGAAAATAAAATTGTGTTTTTGGAAACGTTGTATTAGATGTAAATAAGCGCCGGTAAAGATCTAACAATACCGGCATTTGACTTAAAGCGCTGGTACAGAGTAACCAATACCGGCATTTTACTCAAAGCGCCGGTAAAGAGTAACCAATACCGACACTTCGTTTTGGAAGCGCCGGGGAAGATAAAAAAAAACCCTCCAACCTAGGGGTGGGCATCCCATCTCGCGATCCCGATTCCGTCCCGTCCCAATTTTTCCAGGTCTTAATGGGATTGAATAATTCCATCCTGATCCCGTCCCGATCTAGAATGGGATGGGATGGGATGAAGATTTTCAATCTCGTCCCGTCCCGAGCTAATTTTTCACTCTGGTATTGATGAGTATTTTCTAGAATACATCCCTCAACTTTCTGCCATTTAAACATTTAGAAATACCTGCAATGCAGGTTTGGTAGCATATTTTTTGCAGTTAGCTATTACATAATTACTACATGAATATTAAACTCTCTCGAAGTTCAATTTGTATCTGATTTTCTTTCTATTACCTTCCTACTAGATCATCAGATGATGGAACATGTCGTATCTGGGATATTAGGAATACCAATGTCAGTCCTCGCATTTACATTCCAAAGCCTTAAGATGCTATCACTGGTTTGTTTCAAGTTTACATAGTGTGTTTTGGTTGGTTGGTTGGCTGGGGTTTTTGGAATTTGGTAACTGAAATCTTAACTTAGAATTAACTGCAGGGAAGAGCAATGGTCCCTTAACTAGCACCACACTCTCAACTAGCACTGTTCCCTCAACTAGTACTGATCCACCAAGCCACCAAATATTGTGTTGTGCATATAATGCTAGTGGAACGGTTTTTGTCACTGGTAGCTCAAATACCTATGCAAGGGTAAAACTGAGTGTTATTCTTTGCGTTGTTTACATTATGTTTGTTTAAACTTGTTCTTTTATACTTAGCAAATATATTGTTCAAGATTGAAATGCACTGCTGGATGCATATGAGTTTCTTCTTCAAGAACAAGCAATTTGCAGGTGTGGAATGCTTTGAAGTCTAACACAAATGACTGCAAGCAACCAAATTATGAGATTGATTAAAGAAATTGAAATGCATATAATCAGAGCACGCTGATCCCGTCCCGAACCCGTTTAGGATGGGACGAGGTCGGGATGGGGTTTTTTCCCATCCCGTCCAGATCCCATATGAACGGGATGGGATAGGGATGGGTTTATCTCGTCCCATCCCGTCCCGTGCCCACCCCTACTCCAACCCATCCCGCTGATGAAAATAAAATTATGTTTTCTAAAACGCCGCTTTAGATGTACAACGCGCCGGTAAAGAGTAACCAATACCGGCGCTTTGTTTTTGAAGCGCCGGTCAAGATAAAAAAACCCGCCAACCCATCCCGCTGATGAAAATAAAATTTTGTTTTCTAAAATGCCGCTTTAGATGTAAAAAGCGCCGGTAACGAGCTAACAATACCGGCATTTTACTCAGAAGCGCCGGTAAAGAGCAAAAAAACCCGCGAATCCATCCTGCTAATAAAAATAAAATTTTGTTTTAAAACGCCGTATTAGAGGTGTAAAACGTCGGATTAGAGGGTACTTATTTATAATCCCCTCCCCTCTTGCGCTCGACTTCCCCTCCTCCCTCTGCGCTCGACTTCCCTGCTTCGACTTCCATCCTTCCTGCTGCTCTCGCGACTTCCTTCCTTCCTCCTTCCCTCTCCTTAGCACTTCCAGTCCTTCGTGACTTCGCTCATTCCCTCTTCCCTCCTTCGCTCTCGGTCTTACCGCTCTTCAATCTCTGTTGAAATCTCTCAAACATTGTGGTGGTGGTGGTGGTACTCATTCAAGAACATTTGAATAGCAACCAAAGAGAAGAAACTCAAGGTACAATCGAATCTCTATTTGATGATTTCCAAATATAGGGTTTTTGATTTTTGATGAATCCCTTTTTTATAATCGCTTTCGATTGTCTTCGTTGCTTCTCTTCATCATATGTATGTTCTATTACGCACAAATTCAATCATCCAAATGTATTAAACCGATTTCTAGGGTTTCTTGCTGAATTTACTGCTTTTTTTCTTTGTATTTTTTCATGATGTATTTTTTATTATTATTAATTTTTGAGCTGATATGGCAGCTCTTTGTGCATTTTTAGCCATTGTCATCCGCACAGACCATGTATGGAGTATAAGAGCCTACTTATAATGGTTTTTGTTTTCGCCGTGATATTGTTCATGACAATTTCAAGCTTGAAGCATGATGGTCTGAGGCTTGCAGTAATATTAATTTGGCAAGGGTTTAGGTTTTACGTATCACAAAGCTAAAGCAAGGGTATTTTCTGATTCAACGGGGTGATTTTCCTACATAACTCTGATAGTAGCCAAGTCTCCGTTTGTATTCAAACTAAATCATTCGATTAATAGTGTTACAAGATACTATCTTTTAGCTCTTAGAAAAAGATTAAAAAATTTTAACTCTTGAATTCTACTAGCGCACTGAAAAAGAAACTTCACACATTTATTTTATGGTAAGCAAGTTATAATTCATTATAATTTAATAAATCAGAATATAATGGAGTAAGCTTTAGTTGTTTGTTAATGGAAAAAAGATAGTAAAAAATCAGAATATAATAAATTCAAATAGTGTGTGTAATACTATAGAGTGTGTAGAATAGTATGTACTCAGGAAAAAGATTGAATATAAATTATAATCTGAATTGAGTATATTTAATACAATGTTTAATCAATGGACCGAAGTAATGCTCTCTGTGTTAGTTTCGTATCCAGTCAATGTGTAATTTGTATTTGTAATTGCAGCTCTATGGTATAGAATTAGTATTTGTAGTTTATTCTGTTATCTGTTTTTATGAGTAATTGCGGTGGATATTTAGTACAACTGATTCACAACTCAGTGAACTCACAAGTCAGTAAACTCACAATAATGTCACAAGGACACTACAAGAAATCTATCAATTACCAACAAAAAAATTTCTATGAAATTTAATTTCCTTGTTAATATGGTATCATTGGCAACGAAAAAAAAATTCCTTGAAACAACCATAAACTTGTTACTTTTTTTCAAATAAATATATTTCGTGGGAAACTTTCCTTGTTAAATAGGTGGCAGGAAGCATTCCCTCCAAATCTAATTTCCCGCCGAATTGATTTACCAACAAAAAATATTTTATAGCTAAAAAATACTAGTTCCTCGGTAATTATGACATCATCTAAAATGAAATATTTTGTTGCTAAAGAAGACTAATTTTAACAACAAATTACATTCCTTGCTAACGAATATTAACACTTATTTAGTAAAGAAATATGTTTTCCTAGATAATAATCACATTATTTGTAATGTTTCGTTTCGTTGATAATGATTGAGAATTATTTCCATTAATTTTTTCCTTGTAAAACTCGTTTACTAATTTATAGCAACAAAGTAATATTTCGTTGAAAATTGTTATACTACTGGCAACGTTTTTTATTTTGTTGAAACAATATCTTTTTTTAATGAAATCTCTGTAGCAAGGAAATTAAATTTCATTGATAATTATAACCTTTTTAGTAACAAATTATTTTGGTTGGTAAAAAGTAATAATTACTATCATGAAAATTTATTTCTTGTTAAAATTCACTAACTATTTTACAGCGACAAATCATTATTTTGTTGGAAATTGGTATACTAATAACAACAAATAATCAATCATTTTTCCATAACCCCTTCAGATAGTCGTTTACTAATTTTTCCTTGTTAAATTAATTACATCTTTACACCAAATTTTTTTTTTACAATTTTGTTGGTAATTGCAACCTTATTGGTAACAACTTTTTTCTTGTTAAAAACTAATAATCATTTCCATGAAAATTTATTTCTCACTAAACTTCATTAACTCATTATTGTTTCTTTGGAAATTGTTGTACTATGGCCAACAAATTTATTTATTGGCAACTTTTTTTTGTTTCATTGCAAAATATTGTACAAGGATAATTCAAGAAATCTAGAGACAAATGTTTTGTTGGTACAAGTTTTTCTCAACTAAAAATGTACTATTTTCAAATGAAGTAAATTTCGTTGATAAAAGCCTTGACTGTAGTATTGTTTAATTGAGGGCATTAAGTTCAAATAAATTAAATTATTTTATAAAGATAAAAAAATACACTATTAATTAGCTATGCTTCAGAGTCATTTGTATTAAATGCAAGGCAAAAAGTCTTTTGTGAAAAAACTCAATTGGGTTTTTAAAACAAGCTTGAGTGATGATAATCGTCAACACTACACCCATGCTTTCAAATAGAAAAAAATTATGATACTTTTTACATAACCCTTTTTATTGAGGATTAGTACAATTAGTTTGATAGGTTTATTACAATTAGAGAGGAATGAGAGAACACTTCTTTGAATAATAGTTTGATTGAAATAATTCCCTTGAACAATACATGAAAGCTTCGATACTACCGCCTTCTTAACTCTCACAGATCCCGAAATATTTAGGGAGATGGTGGATACATGGTTTCAAGTTCGAATCATGTATCCAATGGAACAGGTGCTTCCCTCTTCAGAAGGTAATAATGTGGCGTGTTGGCTGTTGAACATGTACCCTTGGTCAATCTGTCATGGCCGACAGAACAACTCACCAGTAGGCATGCCTGAGTGTGGCCGTCTAGGGAAGTCAAGCTCGAGGGAGTGATCAAGGTATCGATCAAAATATTTAATAAACTCTTTCAATACTGATCAGTATCGATCAAAATATTTTCAAAATTTGACCAACTCTTTCAATACTGATCAGTATCGATCAAAATATTTCCAAAATTTACACCACCATTTATTTGAGACCTAACACCATAAGCAATGGAATGAATTAATTAGAAATTAATTAAAATACATAATAGTTGTATTTTTTAACTACTATGCAGTTAAAAAACCATAAAATAAGTTTTTTAATTTAATTTAAATAATAATATGGTAAGAAAATAGGTTATTAAAAGTGCCAAAATCTAAAATGATATCATGCCATTAGTAAATAATAGACATAATTTTATTGATAAATAATAAATAAAACTATATAAATTTATATAAAAAAATATTCTCTCAAATTTTATTGGGAAAAATAAACTTCTCTCATTCCCAATTTTCTCAGACACTTTCTCAAAATTGAGAAGTCTCCCAATTTTCTCAAACACTTTCTCTCATTCCCAATTTTCTCAAACACTTTCTCAAATTTGAAAAGTCTCCCAAATCATGAAGATTCCCAGATACTCCCAAATCATGAAGACTCCCAACATCAAAATATTTCTCAAACTTGTGAAGACTCCCAAATCGTGAAGACTGCCCAAATTGTGAGAATTGGCAAATCGTGAATGCCTATTGCAGATCCTCTCATTCCCGCTCGATTTTACCTCCTTTTTCTCACGAATCAACCCTTGATACACTTCCTAAAATAATGAGGTATCTCAGTAGATATAACCCTAACCGTCTACATCTTTCCTTCCTTGCCTTTTGCTTAATTGGAGGAAGAACTTGGAGAAGAAAAGACGTGTTGTTGCTGCACTTGCTGGAGAACGATACAACTAGGTATCTATTATTTCTTCTTAATCAATTTGATGACTCTTTGAGAACTCTTGATAATGTTGTTGTAGAACTATTACTGTTTGTTTTTTTTTTTTTTGCTTAACGATACCAAGTTGAACTGTTGGTGTTCTTGATCATTTTATGGTGTTGTTCATGTTCTTCTTACTGGAATTTGATTAATTGGATTGGTGGTAAATGGTTCTGTGAGATTGTGTTCCATTTATTAATGTAGCTTAGCTATTTGAAGAAATGTCTAGCTGGGATTTGTTGTCTGTGCCTGTAGCTTTTTTTTTAGTGCCATTGGTTTGCTAATACTGAAGGTATTTACTGGTTCGATCCAGATAATAACAATCCAGTACTGGAAGGTACCTGGATTAAGTGACTGATGATGGATTTTATTTTAGACAATTTACAATTGTTTTGTATGTTTGTAGTTATTGGTTTAAAATAAATTATGAAGACATATTTGTCGATGTTTTGATGTATACCATTTCCCGTTAATAATATTGTTTGTTTTCAAAAAAAAAAAAAAAGTAGTATTAAAGAGGAAATCATGCCAGGTGGAATATCATTGCTTTTATTTGGCAAGGAGTGATTCTTGGAGTGCTTCTATGGTTTTTTTAATCACATTAGCCTGGATTTGGCAAGATAATGGGAGTTTTCATGAAGAGAAGATAATATTAAAAAAAAAAAAAAAAATTATAATTATAATTATTGTGGCTGATGCTATTAAACTAAATGAAGAAAGTGAGCAAACATGAAAATAGATATCCATATAAAGTTCGTAACCTTGCTGGTTTTTATCGTACACCATTTGGAGAAAGGATATGATCCTCTTATTCTTTTTTATTTTTTATTTTTTTATTTTTTATTTTTTTTATTTTTTTTCTTGCACTACATATTTTCACTATGTTGGCATACACATAATGAGTATTTTTTTCAACTGACAGAATTGACATAAAAAAAAAAAAAAAAAAAAACCTTGGCCACATTCAATTTGTTGGAGGACAAGCTCAAACAAATGAATGGATACTTCATTGTGCAATGATTTAATCAACTTATATTGAAACATGTTTTTACGCTATGGGAAAACATCAATGATCCTTGTACGATAGTATGTGCCTTTTGGACTCTTATAAAAATTGCTGATACAAACTTGGCTCTTCTCCATGTTATCAGACATTTCTTAACCTGTTTCATCTTTTGGACAAGTCTATAGATAGGATTTCCACGTACACGAATGGACCACGCCTCCTCTACTATTTTGAAATAATCCTGCTCATTGACCCAGAAGTTAAAGAACTTGAATGGTATAGGACTACTGTTCTTCTGTTCATAAACTGTCATGATCATCGGGGAATGATCTGAGATGCCTGATTGCAGAAATTCAGTTTTTGAATTAGGCATTGCCTGCATCCAACTCTCATTCACCATAAGTCTGTCTATTTTGGAATATATTTTATCCTGGCCTATTTGACTATTGCACCATGTGTGGAAACATCCTTTGAGCTTGCAATAAAAAATACTTGCTTGATGATCAGAGTCATTAAAATCACTCGTATCTGTAGGGGTAACAAACACCTTCACCTTCCCTTTCTTGACTGTTTAAGACAGCATTAAAGTCTCCCAGTATTGTCCATGGTAGCTGATTGTTACTAGCAAACTGAGTAAGTTCAATCCATAGTGTACGTCGAGTTGCTTGGTCATTACTTCCATACACTACTGTGATCACTGCTACAAACCCATGCTGCCATGCTGCTTTGACAAAGACTGCTTGGGGCACTTTCAACATAACTGTTACTTGAACTTCCCTAGGATCCTAGCCAACCCAAATTATATCCACTGCATTTGCTTCCTGATTGTCGACCCAACATCAATCGTTTATAAGAAATTTCTGTATAGAATCCTTCTTGTTATGTTTCACCTTTTTTTCAACTAAACCCATAATGCACACTTTTTGTTTCCTAGCTAGTTCTTTGACTTCCCTCTGCTTTATGGGTCGTTTAAACCCCTAATGTTTCAGCTTGTGATCTTAATCATTGGGTAACCTTGTTATAAAGGGATTGTTTGATCCCTGCCTTAGTAGTTGTTGGCCTTTCCTTCCCCTGCATATCGCCCCTGCAATCCTTCTTCCCGTGTTTCTCCTTGTGTGTAATATTAGTTCTATGATTGACATGTGCCTCACGTCCTTGCTTGGCCTGAATATGGCTACCATCTGGTAGAGTGCCCCTTGCTTCCGATGTATCAGAAACAGTGGTTATGGTGTTGTTCTTTGGCATCTCAGGTTCCAAGTCATTTGTTCGAAATCTATATGATAAGGTAAGATTCTTAATTGCGTTAATTTTTATCGTATCTTATATCACATATCATTCATTACAATGTGTTATAACTGCGCAGCGAAATCCAGAGACTGGTCAAGTGCCTAGTGAGATAGATCATTACAAGAATGTACATTGTCGAAAAATGGGAAAATGGGTTCACGTGTCAGCGGAGGCTAATTGGGTAAGAAATTGACTAGAAATTAAATTATATAGGCGCTTAAGTTGTATCTTATCAGCTTTTAATTGTGTTATCACAACAAAATATGGAGCTAATGCGCAATGAACCAACATCAGATGGTACTAAAAGGAATGAATTGGAGATCATGACTGAGGTCCTTGGGACAAAATCAAGATATGTACGTGGGCTAGGGCATGGAGCCAAGCTCATGGTAACCTCTGGATCAAGCTCCAAACGTAGTTTAACAGAGGTGAGTGCTAGTCGTAGAGCTGAGAATGCTGAAAAAGAGAATCAACAATTACGTAAACGAGTAGATGAGTTGACAGATGAAATAAGGATGAAACAAACTACGATGGAGACATAGTTATCTAAACGGGTGGACCAAATGCAAAAGGACCAACAGAATCAGATACAAAATATGTTTCAGAATTTCATGTCAGGACATACGCAGCTGTCTGGAGCCTCGCGTCATTCACGGTAATGTTTATTTTTTCCAAGTCAAGTAATTTTGTTTTTCATTATGTTTTGCTTCTTAATATTTGTTTGTCAAGAACATGGCAAACAAATACTGTGAAGCATTTGAGTAGTTTAATTGTGAAACATCTATTAGTCGTTTAATTGTGAAGCATTTGAGTAGTTTAATTGTGAAGCATTTGAGTATATCTAAGTAGTATGAGTAGTATCTGTTAGAATTTGAGTAGTTTAACTGTGAAGCCACCTTTGCTCTCTTGTGTGGTAGTATTTGACAAGGTGGGACTCAAAGATTGAAAGGGTTCTTGAACCCATCTTTTGTGTTAGCTTTATTTCCTAGAATTATGGAATGGGATTCTCAATGAGATATAGATTACAAGATATAGACAGATTGAAATGAGGCCCTACACCAGCTGAATAACAAACTTTTGATTTCTAAGATACAAACATGCATGTAACTCTTTTTTTTCTCAATGAGTTTTCTATCCCATTCCAACAATAGTTTCACTGCACTGCAAAATATTCTTTGTTAAAATTCTAGGAAAAACTTATCAGATGTCTGGAACCAGTTAGCCAGACATTAATGGTATGCCAAGGGTCATCTATTTGGCAATCCATTGGCTGGGTGCTGGATAAAGGGGTCTGTACTTTTTCAACTGTTACAGGAGAATGGAAGACTGTCTTGTGCTTTACTGCTTTTACATCACAAATTTTCAGTTTGCTTTTCTAGGTTATTTCTTGCTGATGCAAGCAACTCATTCCTGCAACAATTCTTTATGTCTGTTGAGCAGTGCAGATATATCTGGTTTCATTCATGCATAAGATGCTTGCTTTGGATTCATATACTTATTCCGACCCCCCAACTATCGTACCTGTCTGAAGAATAGTCTTGTTGCTGTATGACAAGACTATTGTCTGCTGATTTGTGGAGTATGACTAGGGGTGGGCACGGGACGGGATGGGACGAGATATACCCATCCCTATCCCATCCCGTTCATACGGGATCGGGACGGGACGGGATGAGAAAAATCCCATCCCGACCTCGTCCCATCCCAAACGGGTTCGGGACGGGACGGGACGGGACGGGATCAGTTCTACCAAAAGGGAGCCATATTTGGTACTTTTGGATCACAAGTTGCTCTAGAAAAAGAACACACACACACACAATCAATGCCTCTATTCAAGTGGTTTTTCTTCTCATTCTATGCAAAATAGTCTTGGGCAAGGAATGCAATTGTAACAACCTTTGCTGCGAAAGGGGATGATTCCACACTATAGTGTACTTGACAACTCTTGATTTTTACTCAAACTCTGTGTACATAGGAATTACAAATGTCCCCGTGTATTCTAAACATAGGGTTTCTACTTATAATTAATCGTCACACAAGTACAATTACATTTGCGGTGAAAGAGGAAGACCGCCATGCGAATTAAATTCATCCATAGCTCAAACGAGACTCAACTGACCGCGTACTGCTTTGATGATTGGTTTGACGCCGTGGTGTCCCTATCTCACATGAGTTGACTCTGGCAGCGAAACGCAGAGAACAGAGAGACTCTCCAGCGGATGCAGGATCAGGTGATATATTAACAAACTTAAAGTTTTCGAATCACCACCCAAACAAGGCTGATAAAAAATAAAATGAAAAATTAAGACAAGGATATCAAATGTAGTGAAGTTACAGAGAAACATCTCAAGGTAACAATCTAAAACTAAAAGTTAAGATAACAATTAAAACATTTTTCTGTGTATGCTTGTTTATTTGCAAAACAATGTGGTGGATTTCTCAACGTGGGAAGTATTATTAATAGCAACAACCAAAACTGAATTATATGGGGGCAAGTTGGGTTGATTTCTATGTTTTTACTTTTTTGCCCAATGGCCTACAACATGCATGATTTCAATACAAAGACGTTGGCAACAACTTCGCCGGAATACAATCATTCATCCATTTGATTTGAGATCAGAAAATAATCCAGAAAACTTGATTGACACAGCAGATATTCAAAAGGAATTAGGTGAAATGTTCAACTAAACCAAGTATATGTATATATATATAATATTACTTTTTTATAAGGAAACTGTGTTCTTTATCAAGTTTGAACGTGAGATGTATCACATGATATATAAATATTAATATTAATAAAAATATTAATAATAAATATTAAAAAAATAGCTCGGGACGGGACGGGATTGGCGGGATTGAAAATCTTCATCCCATCCCATCCCATTCTAGAACGGGACGGGACGGGACGGGATCGGGATGAAATTATTCAATCCCATTAAGACCCGGAAAAATTGGGACGGGACGGGACGGGATCGGGATCGCGGGATAGGATGCCCACCCCTAAGTATGACAGCATAGTCTTGTGCTATTTGTGTGATGATTTGTGTGCTATTGTGTGCTGATCTCTGAAGCATAGTCTTGTTGTTGTATGACAAGACTATTGTGTGCTGATTTGTGGAGTATGACAGCATAGTCTTATGCTATTTGTGTGCTGTATTGTGTGCTGATTTGTGAAGCATAGTCTTGTTGCTGTATGACAGCAACTTTGACAGTGGCTGGCTGGTTCAACTGTATTGTATTGTGTGCTGATTTGGTTGTCCAACATGCTTACCATATGAGATTTGTTTGTCCAACATGCTTACAATATGATTACCATATCTTTTGGCTGATTGAAAGATTGTTTTATTTTCAGAGATGAGAGCAATATTAATGGAGTCGAGGAGAGCGACAATGATGAGAACCACTAGAAAAGATATTATTGTTTGAAGAAAGTACACCTCGAAGTCACCTGGCTACTCAACCAAGTTGTGGGTGTTGTTTAGCATGCATATGCCAAAGAACTTTTGAATTCCACTATGACGAAATTAATATTTACTTGATTTTTAGAAATTATTTATTGAATTTTAATTGATACGAAGTTTGTAGGATTGTTAGTGGAGCTTAAAGATTGTTTTGATGATTATATTGTTAGACTTAATTTTCAAGATTTGTTCTATGACAGATTCGGTTAATTTTTGCATAAGATTGTTGATAAAATATCCAATGTTGGTTGAAGAGTAGTCAACAATTTGGCGACAAAAAATTGAAGGAAAATTTATAACCAAATCATTCCTTGATTAAAGTAGTTTAACATGTTTTTTAAAGACAATTTTCCTGGGTATAAAACCAACAATTTGTCATGGTATTAAACTATTTCTGACGAAAATTATGTTGGTATTCATTAAATTTTTCTACAAAATTTTCTTGGAAAATGTTCAACTATTTGTTGTTTATCCTAAGCCTTTTTCAAGGAACATTTATTTCATGGTTAAATATATTATACATTTATCAAGGAATAATGTTTTCTTGATGAAAGTATATTGTTTAGCTACAAAATTGTGTTTCCTTGGTATATATGCTTATGTGTTTATCAACAATTTTTTTTCTTGGTATAGGTAAATACCTCTTCCCACAAAAATCACCCTTGGATTTACGAACCCTTTTTTGCAACAAAATGAATCGTTGGTAAAGATGTTTGATTTTTAACAACAAATTTCTTTGGTAATTACTAACGATACCTATGAAAACTTTCGTTGATATATATGCATTTTACCAACGAAAAAGTTCTATAATAAAGGTTGTTACCTTTGCCAACGCCAATTTTCCTTGACGATTTTAAGATTTTTCATGAAAAAATTCATAGGTAAATAAAATAGTTTTTGCAACAAACAATTTGTTGGTAAATACATTTGATTTTTACCAACGAATTTCCTTGGTAGTTGTTAGTATTACCAACAAAATATTTCCTTGACTTAGCATCCCTATTACCAACAAAAACTGTAATTCCTTGGCAAATACCTTTAGCTACGGGGATGCCTCCAAGAACCCACCAACGAATTTTTTCCTTTTTAAAAATATTTTTCAACAAAATGTTGAGCTTTGTCAAGGATATTTTTTCTTGAAAAATGCCTTAATTTTTGTAGTGGGACTTCAATTTGATGACTTGAACGAAACACATAGAAGGTTCAAGCTTTTGTTTTGCTGTGGATAAAAAAATCCTTTACTGAGGTTTACCCCTCATTGCGCCTCACTCCTGTGAAGCTTAGCCTCGTCAACCTCCATTGAAGCTTAAGCATCAGTTCATAAATTAATCGCCTTTCTCAGGCTTAGCCTCAGCTTGAATTTTTGAAGTTGTACCACATGAATTTTATGTCGTGCCAGAACATGAAGACGATGCAACAGTCGATGAAACAGATGCATTGCAACCCTAGTACTAGGGGATACATCAATCACTTGTGCACCAAGTGATGATGTGGATCATGTTGTATGGAATAGAGCTAATTTGCCAATGGAAACAATTCCATTGTCAGAAAATAACACCAAAAAAAAAAAGGAAAAGAAAATAAGAGAGTTGATGTTTGAAATATGGTAATTGAATAGTCATCAAATGTTATAATGTATTATTATTATTATTATGTTATGGCACTAGCTCACTTTTTGTGCATTTTTCAGGTATGGCACCAAGACCACCGACAAATGATAGGTCAGAGGAGTCTTCCCATAATGTTGAGTCAAGTTCTTCTGGTATTTTTACTCACTCTAAACAATATAAAGCTCCATTTTTCTTATAGAAATTGTACTTAAAATTTACAATTTTTAACATTAATAATTTCCTTTACATATGTAGCACCAGAAATAGGAAAGCATGTGGACGAGCATTGGGACAAAAGGTAGCAAGTCTACCAAAAGGATCAAAACTGAGTCTAGAATTTGATGACAGACATCGTGTAATAGGAGAGCACAGGTCATTATGTGCGTCTCAACAAGGAATTGTCGTCCGAAACATGCAAATTACATCTATTGATGTGCCATCATGGAGAAAACTTGACAAAGATGTAAAGGCCAAAATGCTTGAATCGTTATTGGTACGTATATATCTTATCATTATAATATGTGTGTATATATATATATATATATATATATATATATATATATATATATATATATATATATATATATATATATATATTGGTCCCATATGCTAGATTTGATCAAATTTGCTCTTTTATTCAGGAGAAGTTCAACATAGGGGATGATCCAGAAGTAAAGAAATTGTTAATGAAGGAAATGGAAAAAAATGGAGGGACTACCGATCTGAATTGAAGGACTATTATGATACACATGAGACAGATGAGGAACGACTTCAAAATCGACCACCATTTGTAAAAGAAGAAGATTGGAAATGGTTGATAAAAGAACATTGGGGAACGCCAAAGGTTAAGGTATGTACCTAAACTTTAATATCACACTTGATTATAATATACTAGCCAAACCTTAATTCTTGGTGACATAGTTTTTCGAATCCATTTTTAATAAATTCAGGAATTGTGTGATAAAAATAAAGAAAGACGTGACACACAACAAATGCTTCATCATGCTGGCAAAAAATCCTTTGCCATACTTGAGGATTAAGAGGTTAAGTACAAAATGTTTGAGATTTTCAATTTGAATATCAACTTAGTAAGAAATATATTTACTCATTTGTGTACATTTTCTATTGTTGCCAGATGAAAAGGACAGGAGTTCGTCCATCTCGTATTAGGATGTTTGAACTTGCTTATACAAGCAAAAATGGATCATATTCAGGTAATGATCAAAGAAGCTTCCAACTTCATTCAGGTAACCTTTATCTCTAGTTAGCAAGTGCTTTGTTGCATTCGTAATATAATTTTTATGAACAAAACAATAAATAGCTTGATAACAGTACATTGTTAGATAAAATATTGTATCTACATCTACTTGTTCATTTTAGAAAATGTCAGGCCTAATTTGTTCAATGATTAGAGTCTGATATGCTCATTTAAAAATTTAAGTGGTCACTGCATGCATGCAAGATAACCCTTCATTCACGTGCATGTTAGGAACCCAACATTGAAATGTGAGCTTGTTTGTTTCAGGTGGAATATGACTTGAAATATTATAAATTGGAAATGCTTGCGGATGTCCAATTATTAATCCTCTCAGAAGGAAAATCAAACATATTGCCAGCAGATTTGGTGTTGCCTTTTCAGCCTTCTGCAGCAGGTTCTTTTGTAAATGCTGGCACAGAAGCATTGAACACATGGAGATGGTATTTGGCCACTCTCAGATCACTGCCACATAACATTGACCCGGATATGCAAAAGGTGTGCCATCTATCTTTTACTTAATAGTTCATATTTTCCAGCACTTCAGTGACACTAAATGCATACTTGCAGTAGCATATGAATAGGATAGGAAGGGGGTTTTCTTTGATTGGTCCAAACTTCAGCTAATTTGGTTGGGTTTTCATGGAGGAGCTTTTGGCTTATAAGAAAAAAGAGGTCTCGCCATTCGCATTATTATCCATCTTGCACATCATTTGCTTGGCATGTCAGGAAAACAAAGATTCCTTTCAAAATCTGATTGGTTCACCATTGCACTCATCAAATTGTTTAAATTTCAAAGTAAAACAGTTTCTTATCGTGTTTGAATGCTAGTGTTGTTTGGTAAAACAAAATTTTAGTTTAGCACTAGTCCCAACTTTTTTCGACGTATGCTACTAGGCAGACTAGCACTACCAGTTGACACACTCCATACATTTTGGAGTTTAGTATAAAACACCTCTGCTACCCCCTTCTTTTACCCTTTCACTGGTGAGGAACAATGATTAAAATGGCAGATGGGGGACTTGAATCCATGGAAACCATTTAGCTATTTAAGTGATGTTTGACATTGGATCCAGTAATGCTTAGTGTGTTTTGAGCATCAGTTATCATCTGGGATCCAAATGTGTTTGTTTAGCGTTAAGTTCAGAATTTTAATTTTAAAACCTGGTTCGTTGGCTGTAGAAGCACGTGTTTACTAAAGCTTGTCTTTGTTTCTGCAAGTAGTATTTCCTTGATAGATTGTATTGGCTAAGAACATTGTTTTCAACTCTAACTAGAATGAATTTTGTTGTAGGGATGATTTTAGAAACTCATTCAAAGAAGCAAATCCAGACAAGAAGGGTATTGCAGTAGTAATATACACAATCTCTACACTTAGTATTACAATTTGTTGTTGTTGTGTGTACATTTGATAATACTCTTTTTTATTTTATTCTAAATTGAATTAAATGTTGCAAAGGAAGCTGGAGAGAATTGGAAGTCTATGAGTGATGAGGTATGTAGATAAAGCTTATGTGTTTTAAGTTTATTAAGTTAATCGGTTTGGATTCTGAAATGGGTGATTTACGTTTGTGGCATAACAGGTGATTTACGCTTTTTTTGGGTGGTTGCTTTGAAAGAGGAGAATGACAGAAATGACAAGGCGACACCATAATTTTGGTATATATATTTCTGTACTGACCTTTTGGTGTCCTAGCTAATGAATTAAACTTCTGTTTGATCCCTAAATTTTGATGGTGGTTTTCTAAATGTAAGTCAACTGTTCTAATTACACAATTCCTCTAATCCAAAATTTGTACTTTTGGGTTTGCAGTATCAGGGGAAGGACGAGGATGTTGATGTAGTAGATCTGGATTTGGAGACACGAGATGCTGATACTGATGATGAGGAAGTGGATATTGGGTAGTTTCTATATGAGCTTTAAAACTGCATTTTCTGTGAGGTTTATATCTAATTAGAAGATGGTTTCCCTTCAAAACATAAACCTAGTATATACCCTCAGGTACTGTATAGTTCAGATGTTTTGATTTTGGTTCAAAGTTTTGAGAATGGTGCATCAGGGGGTTGTCGAATCAGTGGGAATTCAATTTTTGTCGAATTTTTAAGATGGAGGAAAAACAAGCTTGCTCAGTTAGGGCACCAGCATCGGGCTTAGGAAGCACAAGCTCAGCTGGAAATTGATTTTTTTTAGATATGTTGACATAACCGGCGCTTTCAAAGCACCATTAAAAGGTGTTAACACAACCGGCGCTTTAACAACGTCGCAAAAAAGATCTTTTCCGGCGCTTCAAAGCGCCATTAAAAGGTGGTAAGGAAGTCATTTTCACAGGTTTGTTAACATAATCGGCGCTTTCAAAGCGTCGCAAAATATATTTTCCGGCGCTTCTAAGCGCCGTTAAAATTTAATACAAACGACGTTTATCTCAGACCGGGAATTGAGGTATCCATTTATTTGGCGGCGCTTATGTAAGCTGTACCGGCGCTTTTGCAAAGCGCCACAAATAATAATTTTATCCGGCGCTTCGTGAAAATTGACGTTAATCTTTTGGCAGCACATACTTTTACCGGCGCTTTCTTTAAATGCCGTCAATGATCTAAACCGACATATTTTCTCCTGTGCCAGCGCTTTGGGAAGCGCCGGGAAAAACAAATCTGTTGTAGTGGCTACATCCAGAAGTTCACTTTTTCACTCAGGCACAAGTCAGGACAGTTGAACAAAGTCGCTGATGCATTGAGTCGCCGAGTCATGTTGCTGACATCCGTTCAAGGTGAAATCATCGGATTCAATTATGGAACCACTTGCTGACAGTTGAACAAAGTTCACTTGTACGCGGAGGATGAAGACTTCACGAACGAATGGCAAAAGTGCACTAATGGAACCACTGAAAAAAACCAAATACATGATGGTTTTCTATTCTTTGAAAATCGTCTATGTATTCCCCGAGGGTCCCTTAGGAAGCACATCATTCAAGAACTACATAGTGGAGGACTCAGTGGACACATGGGACGAGATAAGACCATTTCATTGGTGAAAGCTCGATACTATTGGCCGCATTTCAGGTGTGACGTGGAAAAGTTTGTCAAACGATGCTATACATGCCAGACTGCCAAAGGACAAGCTCAAAATATTGAACTCTATACGCCACTTCCAATTCCTAATGCCCCTTGGGAAGATTTATCAATGGATTTTATCTTGGGATTGTTGCGTACACAAAGAGGTTCAGATTCTATCTTTGTTGTGATTGATCGTTTTTCTAATATGGCCCATTTTATTCCATGCAAGAAGACTTCAGATGCTACCCATATTGCTCAATTGTTCTTTCGAGAGGTCGTTCGTCTACATGGGTTACCAAAGGCCATAGTTTCTGATCGTGATAGAAAATTTCTCAGCCATTTTTGGCGTACCTTGTGGAAAAGGCTAGACACATCATTATAGTATAGCAGCACGTGTCATCCACAAACCGATGGGCAGACAGAAGTTACAAATCGTACCTTGGGAAATATGTTGTGATGCTTGATTAAGGAAAATCCAAGGCAATGGGAAAATGTTTTACCACAAGCTGAATTCGCCTACAACAACGTGCCAAATCGTTCAAGTGGTAAATCTCCTTTTGAAATTGTCTACATTAGGCCCCCGTTACATACTCTAGACTTTGTTCCTTTACCAAAGCTTCCAGGAATGAGCATCATTGCTGACCATATGATTGAAAGGGTAACCAACATTCATGGAGAAGTCAAAAAAAAGTTGGAAGAATATGCCGCGAAGTACAAAGCTGCCGCTGACAAACGCAGGAGACACAAATCATTTCATGAAGGGGATCTTGTGATGGTCCATTTGCGTAAAGAACGACTTCCATCTAGAGAATACAACAAGCTTAAACAAAATAAGATAGGTCCATTTCAAATCCTTCACAAGATTAATGATAATGCATATGTCATTGATCTTCCGGACGCATATACGATCTTGAAGACCTTCAATGTTCAAGATCTGTACGAGTACCATGGACCACCTCCGTTGCCTTATTCCAACTCAAGGACGAGTTGTGTTCTAGAGGGGGAGAACTGATGCAGGAACTGCACCAAGCCGCCAAGCGCCGCCTAAGCACCGCCCACCCGCCGAACCGCCCAAGCGCAGCCCACGCGCCGCTCACAGCGTGTCAAAAGTCAACGACCCGCGTGTATTTTTTTGTATTATTTATGCTATAATTCATGTATAAATACCAGCTCAGTATAATCTGTAGGCATCAAATTTCAATTCAAAAACTCTAAGTTTCTATTTCTCTGTGTGAAAATTTTACCTTTCTTCTCTTTGTGAGATCGCAAGTTAGGGCGCACCTAGCAACCCGCTGCGTCAAATGGTTCAAGCTAACACGAAGTCATAATTATCATGTTTTATCATTTGCCCAAGCCTATAACATATTCACCCTGAAGTTGATGCTTTCGCTCTTCAAATCAGTAAAACCCAATTTGAAAAGGCATGACCATCTGCAATAACACAGTAAGAGATAAGTCCCATAAGTAAACAAAGGATTGAAATCTTAGAGATAGAGAGCACAAATTTGGATACAATTTTGGCATTCAGAGCCACATTATTCATGATGACATAAGTAGAAATATGGATCAACCATATGATGCCAGGAACAAAGGATGTTTCGTACAAAACTTTGATTTGTAGGCTTGATTCCAGGTTGTCATACGGTAAACTACACTGTTCAAATCAATTAGAAGTAGCAGGAAACTTGGGACATCCATTTTCCATGAGGTGAGGTATCATGACTGATGAGGCAAATGTTTGATATAAAAACGTCATGGTTGGAGAGTGTTTTGAGTGTGGATGTTCTAAAAGCAGAAAGCACTAGGAAATGGCTTCATGAAACCAAGGTTTTTCAGCGATGACATACCAGCTATAGGAATTAACATTGCGGCCTCCCTGGTCAGCTAATTAAATAGGCAGCAAGGAACTCGACTGATGCAAGTGCCTTCTGAAGACATACTTTCCCTATGGCATTGTCGTCTTTCGTATCATCCCCAAGCTCATAAACAAACCACGATATTGAGAAATCATCTTATGTTAATTAAGACTCAATACTAAATCAAAATAATTTGAACAGTAAATCAATTCAAATTAATTATAATTATCTTAACAGATCCTAAATATACAGAGGATGTTGTTTTAATGATTTGTAAATGTCAAACAGGATTATACACTCTACAGTTGCATTTTTGTTTTGGTGTGTTACATTGTATTCTTCGTGCCATTTGTAGCATCTAAATGTTGGCACTCGCATGGTTTTAGATTCATGGTTATGGAATCGATCAATCAGTTTGTCGCTTCATGTGTAAAAACTTGGGTGACTCTCAAGGTTATCGTTAATTTAATGACTGAGTTTATTTCAATATTTCTGGAGTCAAACTCAAAGATTAAGAACATCGTTCTATTTCAGACCTCTCAAAATTTCATGAGTTGGGGTAAAATGAGTTTTGAGAGAAAATGGGGGAAGGAGAAAACATGGTGACAAGATTAAGGCCAAGTTGTTCCTCTTTCATTCATCCTCCAACAATATAAATACTGTAGTCAAAATACAATAGGAAACCACCATACAATAGGAGACCTACCAAACAAAGGAAACAAATCCCCAGCCATAGGAAAGTCTCCTAACCCCATACAACTCTAACAAATATGTTAAAATAGAATGGAATATATTTTCCTAACAATAGGATATATTTTCCTAATACCCCCCCTCAAGTTGGAGCATGAGGGTTAAAAATGCCCAACTTGCCAAGGAGATAATCGAACTGCGATTTGCCCAAAGCCTTTGTGAATATGTCGGCCAACTGATCAGTCGTCGGCACATAAGAAGGAGCAATAAGACCATCCTGAATGGCATCACGAACGAAGTGACAATCAACCTCAATATGCTTCGTACGTTCATGAAATACAGGATTCTGCGCAATGTGTATGGCAGACTGACTATCACAAAAGAGGGGAACGGCCTTGGGATGAAGTACCCCCAAACTCAATAATAAACCTTTCAACTCACAAGTTATTGCTGCCATAGAACGATATTCCGCCTCAGCCGAAGAACGCGAAACCGTATGTTGCTTTTTAGTTTTCCAAGCAATCGGAGAATGGCCCAAAAACACCAACCACCCCGACAGGGACCGCCGAGTAATAGGGCAAGCGGCCCAATCAGAATCACACCAACCTTGCAGAAACAAGTCACTATCCGAGCGCAGTAGAATACCGTAACCCGGAGTACCTTTCAAATAGCGGACAACGCGCAATGCAGCATCCCAATGCTCCTGTTGCGGTTGCTGCATAAACTGAGATAGCACATGAACCGAGTACATCAAATCAGGACGTGTGATCATCAAATAGACCAAACGCCCCACCAGACGCCGATAAGACTCAGGATCCGAGAGAAGAGAGCCCGTGGCACGCGCCAGTTGATGGTTTTGTTCGATCGGAGACATAGAAATCTTCGAACCCAAGAGACCCACCTCTGAAATAATATCAAGTGCATATTTACGTTGACAAAGAAACAACCCTGCAGAGCTGCGGGCAACCTCAATACCAAGGAAGTATTTAAGAACCCCTAGGTCCTTCATATGAAAACAGGAGCCAAGGTAGCCTTTAAACATAGCCAAAGCAGCTGAATCATTCCTAGAGAGTATTAAATCATCAACATACACAAGCACATTAATTTGAACATACCCCTTCTTATAAGTAAAAAGGGAATAATCAGAATAGGAGTGTAAAAAGCCATACCCTTTTAAAGCTGACACGAGCTTAGCAAACCAACATCTAGGAGCCTGTTTCAATCCATATAGAGATTTACGCAACCGACTTACCAAACCAGGTTCATCAGAAGTAAAGCCAGGAGGGAGTTTCAAATAGACCTCCTCATCTAGATCCCCGTGCAGGAACGCATTGTGTACATCCATCTGATGCAACTCCCAATTTTTAGAAGTCGCAATCGCAAGGAATGCACAAACAGTCGTCATCTTTGCCACCGGAGCAAATGTCTCGTCATAATCTATCCCTTCGGTTTGATGATTACCGAAAACAACTAAACGAGCCTTCAATCGCTCAATACTAGCATCAGATTTGTACTTTATCTTATACAACCATTGACTACCAAGAGCCTTCTTCCCTGAAGGTAACGGTTCCATAGTCCATGTCCCATTGTCTTCCAAGGCTCGCATCTCTTCTTGCATAGCGGCGCGCCACCCTGCATCTTTTACAGCCTCCTTAAAAGATTGTGACTCTTTTCCAGCTGTAATAGCTGCAATAAAATTTCGGTGTTTCACAAAAAAACTGTCACAACTAACATAATGGGCGTACCTGAGGGAGGTGATGATGTAGAAGCAGGTGAAGTGGAGGATGGACTATTTTTTTTCACTGTAGTGTGTGTAACAAAGTCACGTAGCTTAGCCGAAGAATACTTTTCCCGAAAACCACGACCTAAATGCTCGCTTGGCGGAGCATCTCCCGACACTGCCTCCCTGGAATCATCCGTATGAGAAGGCGTAGGCAAAGCCGTTGGCGGCGGTGTAGGGAGCACGGGCTGCAACGGCGTGGCGGAGGGCTGTGGTGTGGCTCGCGGCTGCTGGTCAGACGCAGTTCTGGGTGTGGACTGTGTGGTGGCCTGCGACTGCTGGTCTGGAGCACACCTGGGCGTGGTAGGTCGTACCTGCTGCACCTCCTCACCATGTTCTAAAAAATTCGGAAAATCCACAGCCACCCCTTCATCCAGATCACCATGAATGTCATTGCGAGGAGCAAGATTAGTAGCCTCAGCATCAAGATATGGGAACACATTCTCATAAAACTTTACATCCCTTGACACAAAAAAATCTTGCTTGTACAAATCAAACAAATACGAACCCTTCTTGCCAAACGGATATCCCACAAAGACACATTTACGACTTATACTGGCAAACTTATCACCCTTCGCCTTCTGATTATGAGCAAAGCACAGAGAGCCGAAAACACGCAATTCACTAAAGGAAGGCGGACTACCAAACAAGACTTCATATGGAGTTTTATTGTCAAGAATACTAGAAGGCGTCCGATTGATTATATGAGCAGCGGCAATGGCACATTCCCCCCAAAAATAAATCGGTAGACCACCCTGAAATCGTAATGAATGAGCAACATTCAAAATGTGTTTATGTTTCCTTTCTGCCCGGCCATTTTGTTGAGGAGTCCCCACACAAGAAGTTTGAAACAGAATTCCATTGACCAAAAAATAATCCTTTAGGCAATTAAATTCAGTACCATTATCACTACGAACAATCTTCAATTTCTGATAAAATTGTCTATCAATCATAGCTATAAAGGACATAAACATTTTAGAAACTTCCGTTTTATCAACTAATAGATAGATCCACACAGCACGGGAGAAGTCATCCACTAGAGTCAAAAAATAGTGAGCCCCACAAAACGAGGGTGTATCATATGGCCCCCATAAATCACAATAGACTAACTCGAAAATGCGAGTAGATTTATTGTCACTTAACTGAAAACTATCCCTAGAATGTTTAGCACGATGACAAACTTCACATGCTTTATTCAAGTTACCACTAGAACTGCTAAAAAAAGGAAGCAACTTCACCACTTTCTCGGAAGGATGCCCCAGTCTGCGATGCCATAGCTCCAAAGAAGTTGAAGGAGCAACTAAAACTGTTTTCACCTTTGTCTCCTCCCGTAAGTAGTATAGTCCATCCCTTCTGTCACCCGTTCTAATCACCTCCCTCGTGTGTCGGTCCTGGATAGCACACAAGTCGGAGTTAGTTATGAATTCACAATTTATATCATCACTCAATTGTGAAGCCGAAATTAAATTACAATTTAATTTTGGAACATAAAGAACATGGTTAAGAATAATTTTGTTAGTAAGCTTGACAATTCCTTCCTTCAAGGCAACAACGTTCTGACCATTCGGGAGGCCAACAGAACAGGGAGTCACAGTTCTTAGATCCGACAAATACGAAAAATCTCCCGTAACATGATTGGAGCACTCAGTTTCAATAATCCACTTACCATTCAACCGGTTAGGGGGAGGGTGAGGAGTTCATGCTGCCACTGTTTGTGCAGGGTGATACATTCCAGCATAGGCACCATGGCCAGCCTGGGTGGGAGCATATGTTACATGTTGTGCATGAGGAGAGGGGTTGTAAAAAGAGTTTGGTTGAAGACCAGAGACTTCTCGACAAGGAGTAGGAATCCAAACCGTCGAACCTTCACTCTGCTGTCCACTGATGTAAACATTGTTTTCTTTGAATTGTGATGCCGAAAGGTCCTCATTGCCAGTTGAGTTGCCAGTAGATGCGGCTGGATTAAGACTATAGCCAGTGGGAGAGGAGTTATATTGTGGATACCCAGTGGGTGTCCCAACATGGGTAGAGTTGCTTGTGTTAGTTCCAGGTTTGTAAGGGTATTTGACACCTGATGAAGCTGTTGCTGCAGGAGTGCCGAAAGCAGCCATGAGAGCCTGCCATTGTTCGGCAGAAAAACCTGGAAGAGGAGGTGATGGAGAAGTTTCTCCACCAGCCATAGCAAGCAATCAAGAGAGAAGAAAGTTTTCAGGTAGGCTCTGATACCATGACAAGATTAAGGCCAAGTTGTTCCTCTTTCATTCATCCTCCAACAATATAAATATTGTAGTCAAAATACAATAGGAAACCACCATACAATAGGAGACCTACCAAACAAAGGAAACAAATCCCCAGCCATAGGAAAGTCTCCTTACCCCATACAACTCTAACAAATATGCTAAAATAGAATGGAATATATTTTTCTAACAATAGGATATATTTTCCTAATACATGGGAGAATTTTTTAAATGACCTTCAAAATTTCATGATAGGGGGTGAATGAATTCATTTTCCATGGAAATTAACCAAAGCATGCGCCTTCTTTCAACTCTCTCTCAGTTTATTATTTCCAGTAAAATCCACTATTAACCATAAATACTTGCTTAATAATCACTGAAACTTTAAAAAAAAAATTGTGTTTAATGAATAGTTTGAGAAAGTCATTCCTTGCCCTTATCAGCATATGATGTGCAATCATTATAATTTTGTTATAAAAGAAAAGACGATCCGGTGAGATTGCCTGTTATGTTTAATCCATATTTAATTTGGATGTCAGGTAAGCTATTACGCCCATGCACTCATGCTATTGCAAGACTACAAGTAGCCTTGGTCTGGGTTAATAGACCCTGACCCAAACGATTTGGGTCAGCCTAGGCCAAGTGCTAATTGGGTTAGGCCACATTGCAATCCTTATTCAAACGGAGCACAACTTTCGTTAAGCACTCGACTTTCAAATTTGGCTTTATAACCTAATCCAGTTACCACTTGTACGCCTTCTCAACAGCTACCTACCTTTGGGAAAAGAAAAAGAAAAAATTGATTTTTATTTTTTTATTTTTGGTAATAATGTGGAATGACATACACAACCTGCAAATGACGACTAGGTTTCCAACCGCCCTTTTTTCGGTTGGCTTACTGTGGGTGATTTATATTAGGAGCAATTCTAGATGTCGAGGAAATGGGCGAGGGATGGTGGGTCGCACGCGAGCAGCTGACGTGGTAAAAAAAAAAAAATTTTGCGAGGGAAATCCAAAATTTGGGGGAGAAGAAGAGGGAATCGAAGCTCTGAAATTTCATTCCCTCTCTCGCTCCCTCTCCCCATTTTCGATTCGACAGATTCTCCCTCCCTCTCCCCATTTTCGACAGATTCTCCCTCTCCCCCAAACAAAGCTCCTCCTCTCTCCATCATCACTGAAACGAAGGAGAAGAGAAGAAGGTCAAACGAAAATTAGGGAAGAAGAAGGAAAGAAAGAGAAGAGAAGAAGGTCTCCCTCGTCCCTTCCCTCTCGCAAAAGGTAAATTTTCCCTCTCATTTTAGGTTTTAGGTTTTAGGTTTTTGGTTTTTAGTTTTTGATTTTCCCTTTACTTGGGTGTTTTAGGTTATTGGTTTCGGACAAGAAGTTGGTTTTCATCGCTCGGACGCAGAGGTAAGCCCTTTCTTCTTCTCTTCGTTTCGTCTTCAGCCGAAGAGCTTCATCTAGGGTTCATTTTTTTTCTTAATTTCAGTGTTCTTCAACCGAAGAGCTTCATCTAGGGTTCATTTTTTTTTAATTTCAGTGTTCATGTGGGTTTTTTTTTTTGATGAATTGTGGGTTTTTTTTTTTATAATTTAAGTGTTCATATCTGTAGAATTTTTTTTTTTTTTGTTTAATTTCAGTGTTCATGTGGGTTTTTTTTTTGATGAATTTTGGGTTTTTTTTTTTATAATTTCAGTGTTCATATCTGTAGATTTTTTTTTTTTTTTGTTTAATTTCAGTGTTCATGTGGTTTTTTTTTTTTTTTTGATGAATTGTGGGTTTTTTTTTTTTATAATTTCAGTGTTTATGATTAAGAAGTTTGCTTTTATAATTTCATTTTTTTTTAATTTCAGTGTTTATAATTTCAGTGTTCATAGTATGGGTTTTTAAGAAGTTTGTCAATAGGCGAGGAAATGAAAAAATGGGACTGAAAAAATTCTACCTGTCATAATTTCAGTGTAGTTTGCTTAAGAAGTTTGCTTTTTCTTTTTTTTTAATTTCAGTGTTCATATCCAAGATCTTTCTGTATTTCTTGTACATATTAAATAAATAAAATCTTTTCTCTATCTCTGACTATCCAAGATCTGTTATTAATTGAACATCTGGTTATACTAGCCGAACCCTAGTATCGGCACCGTTCGTTCTAACAGATCAAAGATAGAATCTCTGTATTGATTCTATGTTGTGTATTTCATTTCTGTTTTGATTTCTGCATATCATACTGCTTATCATCTCCCTATGATTAACCATTGTTGTTGTTATAATGCAAATAAAATTAAGGCTTTGATTGGTATTGCTTTGTTGGAGCACATGGACTAAAGTCTTGTTGTAATGTATAATGAAATTAAGGCAGAAACAACCGATAAGGTTTAATCATATGCAACACTAACTCCCTTTGTTCTTCTCTTCGTTTCGTCTTCAGCCTTCAAAGCTTCAATTTATTTTTTCTCCTCTTATTTTAGATCTAGGGTTTACGATTTTTGTTCAGAAATAGTCTGTACATCTTAGCTTTATGTACTAGAGTTTTAAGATGTTAATGAACTTTTAGACCTTTGTGTGATTTTCGACTTTGTTCGCGCGCCTGAATTCCAACAGCCTCTCACACTATACTTCCCTCTTCCTTATATCCCCTCCTGTTGCAGGAATGGCATTCAGAGTGTACGTTGTCTATCGAGGTCGTCAGCCAGGAGTATACCTAAACTGGCCCGCATGTTTATCGTCGGTATCAGGGTATAGCGGTGCTTCTTACAAGGGGTTTATGTCAGTCGAAGAAGCTGAGGAATCATACGAGTTGTGGGTTCGCTCAGAAGCGGCGAGGAGAGATTCAGAGGAATCCCACAACAATGAAGATGTCACAGTTAACAATGTAGTTTTTGACGATCAAGCCGGTCCATCGAATGATCAAATAAATGTCAGTCAAGGGAACAATGATCCTTGGGCTTTTACGAGGGACTTAATCAATACTTTGATAATTGTACTTATTATCTTAGGTATAATAAATATTCTTAAGCACTTGGACGAATGATGGAATTATATGTAATGTAATATGTACATAAATATGTATGATGTGAATATATTTCATAATCCAATGAAATTTGTGTTTCATATTGTTATATTTTTCTTCCGTATGGTATGCTTGTCATTTCATTGTGTAGCTTGCTGTTTGCATTCCAAATTCTGCCAGGATTCTTCATCAGACTTCCTACTCTCTGTAAGTGCACTGATTTGCTTATAGATTACATCTAAAATGAATCGCTCTCGTATCTTTAATTGCTTTATAGATTACATTCAAGTTATTTGAATGATGGGATGTGTTGAGTGTGACTTGCAGGTCACTAAGAATATGCTTGAAGTTCCATGTTATAGCAAGTTAGCAACGAAAATTTTACATGTTTCACATGTATTTACTTTAATATTTTGAGCAATGATGGTGTTATTTTCGATTTGAACTTCTTAATAATACCTTTGTTTTCTTCAATTTTAGGTTGGATCCAGTTATAATTGGCGCTATGCATTCTTCGGGGAGGCGATTTTGATGGTTCCATTTGCTATTTTTGGTTTTGTCATGAAACCTTTGAAGCTGAAAGGTGCATTGGCTTTCCATATAGAGTTTTGATTTTGTTTGATCTTGTAACATCCTTTCATGTTTATCAATTTACAAAATGCAGGATTTTCTCCTGTTAAAACAAGAAAGCCATTGCCATCTGGAGAGAAACTTTCTCCTGCAGTTGAAGGTACCCTTTGCACCTTGATTTAATACAATTTACCCTTTGCATCTGGAGAGAAACTTTCTCCTGCAGTGGATGACAGGATATTGAGAAGGAGAGATGGCTGCAAGGAGAGAATCAGTGAGGATCGCAATGGAAAAAGCTGAGAAGGCAAAGGAAGGGAAGTTAGGCGTAGAACAGGAGTTGAGAAAATGGAGGTCTGATCATGAACAGCAAAGAAAAGCTGGTGATGGTCATCCGTGGTTGCTCCGCAATCTGTTGCAAGTCCAAAGTTCTTTATTCCCGAAAACATAGACTCAAAATATTCCACTGATGGAAGGATGAGGGTAGCTGTGAGTTGCTGCTGCCGCTAATGCTGCAGATGATGACGACCTGAGTTCCTTGTGTAGCCACTGTCTATCATTTTCGTTTGGGTCTTAATTTTTTTGGTTTGAACATTTTTTTGGTTTGAACATTGTTTTCAAAAGTGTATTAGTTGTCAACCATTTTCTATAGAAGTGCTATACCATTTTCTATAGAAGTGTATTAGTTGTCAACCTTTCAGAAGTGCTATACCATTTTATATAGAAGTTTTGTTCACAAGTGGCTTGATTGTTCATTTCTTGTCAACCATTCAGGACTGCAGAAGCGGCTTGATTGTTCATTTCTTGTTGTTGCTAACCATTCTATTGTTGCTATGAATTGAATCAGGAAACATGTTAAGTGTATTAGTTGTTCATTTCTATGAATTGTTGCTATGAATTGAATCAGGAAACATGTTAACCATTATATGAAAACTTAGTACAAATAACAGTCAAAAATATAAGTGGGCACTTAAGAAGTCTCCAGCAGAGCAGAGTTTGGTCTATAACACAATAAGTGGTGTGTGGAAATTGGCAAGGAAGCTAAGGAGAGATGGCTTCTTAATAGCAATGGTACCAGTGCAAAAAAAAATTTATAAAACAACCTCAATAGCAATGGCACCTGAGAACTTATAAGCATGTTAACTGATATATGTATAAATTTTCATCTCTACTAAATGCCTTAAATAGTAGTTAAACAATTGATCAAAAGTTCTGCCAGAATTCATAGCAATAGCCTGCCAGAATTCATAACATATTCATAGCAATAGCCTGCCAGAATTCATAGCAACTTATAACACCCTGGAATCACTTATAAGCAAGTATCAAACAATGCGACAAATACACATTCAAAGATAAAAACGACTGAGATTGCAAACTGAATTGATGTCATAGCCTGCCAACATATGTTTAAGCTTGAATATCTGAACATTTCAACTGAATTTACATCATAGCCTGCCAAAATACATTCGAACATATCTGAACATTTAATGAATTTACGACTGAGATTGCTAACTGATGAACTCCATAGATTCATTACGACTGAGACTGCTATACATTCTAGAAGCTTTTCATGATAGCTTTTCATCATACCATTTGCAGCTGATGAACTCCATAGATTCATTGCCTGAAGAACAAGATCAGAAATGTCAGATGCTTATTTAATAAGCAAACCAAGAAGCAATGGAAGCAAATAAGCAAACCAAGAAGCAATGGAAGCAAATAAGCAAACCAAGAAGCAATGGAAGCAAATAATTCTGTATGAGAAACTACCCGAAAAATGACAAGATCAGTTCAGATTCCTCTTTCATTATCATGAATAAATGAATTCATTCCCATTGACATTCAAGCTATGTTGAATCAAAATAAATGAAAAAACTACCCGAAAAATGGTCGATCACCATCTAGCAAGGTAGAAGGATCAGGTAGATTGCAAATGCAGGCACCAGTGGCATTGCAAGATTTAGTTTTGCATCGATTGTCATTGCAAGGTAAACAAGAAGCACTAACAGATGAGAAGACTATAGAGATGACAAGTAGGTGAAAAACATCATCTAGTTTCCTTCTTTTTCTACTTGTGAAGATGAACATTTGAGCAAATGGAATTGGTCTGGATGTCAATAATCTAAACACCACTAAAATTATCTACTTATCGCAGACATGATATCATTTTAGATTGAAACAGCTGCACATTCACATACAATGGGTAACCACCACAGGGCATACACTGATAATGCATGAACAGGAGTAATAAACATGAAAGTCATGAACAAGCTTGACCAACCTTATCATAACCTATAATTTGTATAGTCCATTCCGTGGCTTGAACCGGGCGGCTGCAAAGGCGGCTGCAAAAATAAATAATACTGATAAAAAAATAAATAATAGGAGGCATACAAAACACATAACTAACAAACCGTACAAAGAGATACATACAAAATACATAATATGTACCTATGAGAGGAGCGAGTAGAATTGATCAACGCTTCCAGGTTGTAAATCGTGTGACCCCGTATTATCATCCTTAACGATAACAAACATACAAATCATAAGTGGGCAAACATACTTACTGATTCATACCTTGTAAATATAACAAACAAACCTGTGTATTGCTTTGACTAGGCATCGGATTGCTTTCACGAGGCATAACATAAGGCATACACTGTAAACCCTAAAAATGACATTTGTAAATAACATTTTCAATATATGTAACTTAAAAAAATATACATTCATAAAACATATTGCAAAACATACCAGATTAGTCTCAATGGCCTGATTCGTTTGCGTGTCTTTCTTTTTTTTCCCTTGTCTCCTTTTACACACCTTCTCGACGGTGGATTTTATCCTTGATTTAGACGGTCGTCCTTTGCTACGAACCGCTAATGGACTATGAATCTGGATGGCAGAACTAGAAGTAGTGGTGCACACTTCCAAATACCTATGTGAATCAACATGCTCATCACCACCGAAAATTTTATATTGGTCCATCTTCAAAGTGATCCATTCTTGAACTTCGCTTGTCTTCTTTTCATCCTCAACGGTGAATTCAGCCATTTCATAGAAGGCATTGCACATTTTTTCAAATCGCACATTTTCAGGCTTCTTTCCCCAATCTGAATAAACAATTTTCACCTTCGTATGAGCCCTCTTAACATCTTTCCTCCACCTCCGAAGAACATAGTTATCAGGTATATCATGAATCTCTCTTTCAAACAAGACTTTCAAAATATGTTTGCATAAAATCCCCCTGAACTCAAACAATTGACAATTACACTTGATGCCAAAGTCGTCAACATTTAAAGAGACTACATAATGGACCAATCGTTGCCTATCATTTATCAGCAAGTCTTGTTTAATAGTGTACAACTCACAGCCACCCCCATCCATATCTTCACCCACAATTCTACAACATAGATTCCCTTGGATCTCTTTAAATTTTTTTGTAGTGTAAGCATTTTGAAATTTTTTCTCTATTGCATAAGGAGTAATGCATGGAAGCCTTCGGCTAAAAGATTTAAAGTCATGTTCAACTTCCTTTTGGACTTTACTTCGTTGTGCATTCTCATACTGTTCTACAAATTGCTTCAATGTGGTTTTCGAATTAAAATAACCATCATAAAAAAGCATTCATGCTTTCACTCCTTTGAGTTGAAGACATCCCCGCCCAAAAACCATTTCTTTGAAATATTGGCACCCATCGCATCCTTTCAGAGTATAATCCACCCAACCAGTCATTTTCATGCAGACTATATTTATCAATAAAACCATGCCAATTTTCTTCAAACTCATCATAAGACAGGGAATCATAAACTGCTCTTTGCATTGCAAACTTGATCGCCTCATATTGATTGCAACCAGACAGTTTTTCAGGCAACTTCTTCATGATATGCCACAAGCACCATCTGTGTCGTGTGCTAGGAAATACAATTTCAATGGCCCTCTTCATTGCCCTATCTTGATCAGTGATTATAGCAGACGAAGCATTGTCATTCATACACACGAGCCATGTTTCAAAAAGCCATACAAATTCTTCAATCGTTTCACCACATATCAATCCACATCCCAAAAGAATTGACTGACCGTGATGATTCACCCCAACAAAAGGAGCAAATGGCATCTCATACTTATTTGTCAAGTATGTAGTGTCAAATGTAACAACATCCCCAAACTCTTTGTAAGCTGCCATGCTCCATGCTCCATGCGTCAGCCCAAAATACATTTCTCAACCTACCTTCATCATCCAAATCCATCATATAAAAGAAATCAACATTATTAGCTTGCATTCTTTGGAAGTAGTTATGAAGAGCCATCGCATCCCCCTCACCAAGTCTCAACTTCCTCACTCTGTCCAAATAATTGTAACAGTCTTTTTGGGAAAAAGGCAACATTTCATGCCCACCAACTTCAACCACACATGACGAATAACTCTTATTTGGTCTAATACCTGCCCTATCATTATATTCAAGCCTCTTCTTGACATACGAGCTCATAGATCTGTTCTTTCGATAAAATTTTGATTTACTAGGGCTTAACACGTGATTGTGATCAAGTGTAACTCTTTTCACTGAAACTGTTCCATCAACCCGTATATGACCTCTAATCTTAGCCTTACAACCATATTTGGTCGACGGACGCAATCCAACAACATTTTTTCCATCACCTCTTTGCTTCCCAACCCGACCACATGAAAGCTGAATGAACGTAGGTTTTCCATCACCATATTTTTCAGTAGTCATTATTTTAACTGGAAATCCCTTTGCATTACCATATTCATGATAATATCGTTGGAACTCGTCAAGGTTGACGAATTCCATCCCATCTTTAGGTTCCCTCACCTCTTCTACATTTTCTTCCACCAACATACAATCATTATCTTCTACACTATCCATTCCTGTAATGTTTGTTTATAAATCACAGAGAGATGATAAGCAGAAATCAAAACAGAAATGAAATACACAACATAGAATCAATACAGAGATTCTATCTTTGATCTGTTAGAACGAACGGTGCCGATACTAGGGTTCGGCTAGTATAACGAGATGTTCAATTAATAACAGATCTTGGATAGTCAGAGATAGAAAAAAGATTTTATTTATTTAATATGTACAAGAAATACAGAAAGATCTTGGATATGAACACTGAAATTAAAAAAAAAAAAAAAAAAAAAAACAAACTTCTTAAGCAAACTACACTGAAATTATGACAGGTAGAATTTTTTCATTTCCTCGCCTATTGACAAACTTCTTAAAAACCCATACTATGAACACTGAAATTAAAAAAAAATGAAATTATAAAAGCAAACTTCTTAATCATAAACACTGAAATTATAAAAAAAAAAAAAAAAAAACCCACAATTCATCAAAAAAAAAAAAAACCACATGAACACTGAAATTAAACAAAAAAAAAAAAAAATCTACAGATATGAACACTGAAATTATAAAATAAAAAAAAAAAACCCACAATTCATCAAAAAAAAACCCACATGAACATTGAAATTAAACAAAAAAAAATTTCTACAGATATGAACACTGAAATTATAAATAAAAAAACCCACAATTCATAAAAAAAAAACCCACATGAACACTGAAATTAAAAAAAAAAATGAACCCTAGATGAAGCTCTTCGGTTGAAGAACACTGAAATTAAAAAAAAAATGAACCCTAGATGAAGCTCTTCGGCTGAAGAACACTGAAATTAAAAAAAAAATGAACCCTAGATGAAGCTCTTCGGCTGAAGACGAAACGAAGAGAAGAATAAAGGGCTTACCTCTGCGTCCGAGCGATGAAAACCAACTTCTTGTCCGAAACCAATAACCTAAAACACCCAAGTAAAGGGAAAATCAAAAACTAAAAACCAAAAACCTAAAACCTAAAACCTAAAATGAGAGGGAAAATTTACCTTTTGCGAGAGGGAAGGGACGAGGGAGACCTTCTTCTCTTCTCCTTCTTTCCTTCTTCTTCCCTAATTTTTGTTTGACCTTCTTCTCTTCTCCTTCGTTTCAGTGATGATGGAGAGAGGAGGAGCTTCGTTTGGGGGAGAGTGAGAATCTGTCGAAAATGGGGAGAGGGAGGGAGAATCTGTCGAATCGAAAATGGGGAGAGGGAGTCTGTCGAAAATGGGGAGAGAGAGAGGGAGAGGGAGCGAGAGAGGGAATGAAATTTCAGAGCTTCGATTCCCTCTTCTTCTCCCCCAAATTTTGGATTTCCCTCGCAAAATTTTTTTTTTTTTTTACCACGTCAGCTGCTCGCGTGCGACCCACCATCCCTCGCCCATTTCCTCGACATCTAGAATTGCTCTTGCTCATTTGAGTAAGTAATTAAAAAAGTATTTCAAGGCCATTCTTTTACATGGAAAAATTTGAGGTCTTTTTTTTTTCGTTTGGTTTTTTTCTTTTGGTGGTTCTATTATCAAGAATGTTATTTCTTTTAGCAAATCTCGGCAAACGGGATTTCTTTTGAGGTATATATATTGTAATATTAATCTTTTTTCAACGAATTTAATAAATATTTTTGTACATAAAGTATGCATATTGATGTGTTATTTTGTATGATGTGGAATTTTTCTATGACCTCAATAATTTATTATCTAAAAATTGTATTTTAAAAATCTAATTTCATTTGCCAAGTTGTATTTTTCAAAATTCACCCAACTCCCTTACTTTACGAATCTCGTAACGAGATTCCATTATGGTGTATATAATGTAATGATCCCATTTTTTTGAAATTACCTAAATTGTATTTATATCCGTATTTTGACTTCGAAAAAATTAATATTTGGATAATATCGCAAGCTTATTGTTCATAATTATACATTGGTTGATAACTACATTATTATTATAGTAGTGATTAGGGTAGTGATAAGGTAAAAAAAAAAAAAAAATCTCTCATCTCTGAAAGGCACAAAACGGGGAGAGAAAAAAAAAGAATTAAAAGAGAAATGAGAGAGGGAGATCTATTGAAAAAAAAAAAAATTAAGGAAGAAAGGATGTGCGCACGGATGAGAATGCGTTTGCGGGCTTGCGTGGTTATAAGAATTTCGTTTACTTAAAAAATTGGAGTGTGACAGTGAGAGTTCTAAGTAGTAAGGGATGCGAATTTGTGAGTTGAATGGTTGAAGGGTACTTTTACTGAGACTCAATTTTTTTAACTAAAAAAAACATGGACTCGATGATGTGGCAAGACCTCTGTCATCATCACAATAGCATTGGATATCACAATATTTTATTGTGAGGTACACATAATATTTTATTATGTTTGCATATATTAAATTTTTCCATATTAAACTTGCATATTAGTTTTAATTATTTTGCATTTTTAATCATGGATTCTTATTATTAGGCTTGTTTGCGTTTGTTAAATAGTCGACAACTTGATCACTATTTGGCTTACAATATTATATCCAATTCAGTTTGATATATACAATGTGTTTTTTATAGTTATACAGATAAATGCTCAGTACTAGATTAAGTTCATGAAGAATACAATTAGAAATTATTTTTTTTAATGTTACTATAGATGTTAGTAGAAATTTTTTTTGTCAAATCATCTCTACGCAGCAAGGATTGTGATTTCGTTTTTCAAAGTAATTTTGGTCTCCTGATTTAAGAAATATTTTGTGAAATATTTCATTGTATATAGAAAAAACGTTAAAATTTTGAATGTATGTCAAACATATATAATATATGGACAAGATACAAGTAAATTTTGCTTCATAATTTTCTGGGTTTTACACGGAAAAAAAATATATATATATAAACTACAAAAAAGACGAAATATTTTTTACTAAAAATGTAATTTGCTTCATAATTTTTTGGGTTTTATAGGAAAATGTCGAAACTTACAAAGAAAACATGAAATATGACATAAGATCCACTAGCCGAGTTATCTTAGCATTTTACCAGCTCAACTACCTAAGTTGATCATCATCCAAGTAACAGTTTGACAAGTTATTTTTTCGTGTGTATATTAATTATACATAATTGGATTTTATCGGGTGTATTATATGAGCTCATCTAAAGGATAAAGACCCCCAAAATCTAAGAATATTCCATATTTTGGCTTGACTGTATATTAATTATTCCACCAACAGATGTACACGAAATTCATCCTGTAATTTTCATTTCATTAGCTCTTGATAGGATCTTAGTGGGTGGCATATCTTCTAATCTGAAAGTGAGGGGCAATATCAACAGTAATGCTTTGATGTGGAGCTGTAACACGCCTCAATGAATGGGGCCAAACCTGAAATAATTCGATATATAACTGTATAATTAGGGGACACTGGTCCGCTTCATCATTAGTGTTTCCAATAAAATTTTGTGAAGCTGTGAAAATTAAGGTGTAGAGTCCATTAACCAAAACTTAGCAAATGAAAAGATAATATCTCAACTTTATTATTCTAAAAATATCTAATTGATACTTACAAAAAAAATATCAAATTCATAATGGATTTCTTCTCTCAGAAAACCCAGTGAGAGAAATCATCTCAAAACATGAACAAACATGCAATAAAAAGGATAAAAAGGTATAGTGAAGCTGCAGCATATCCCTCCCTGCCACCCAAGCAAAAACAAGAACAAGGTCACATCTCACAGCACTGAACACCATGAACCCTTCTAGGGAGCGAGGGAGAGCGCGAGAAGATGAGTAGGGAGGTGGAATCACATCATCACTTGGAATCAATCGAACGCAATCACACAAGAGTAAGTTTAGTCAGCCTTGTTTCCTAGTCTCTTTTGAGATTTTTTTTTGGCTTTTTTTATACTTTAACACCTCCTCTTTAAAACACAATCACAAACATCACTTATAGAAGGGGGTGAAAATGTAAAAAAACAAAAAAAATGCCCAAAAGATGTCAACAAACAAGGCTGGCTAGAATTATTGATCATACAAACACAGAATCTCCTGCCATTGTCCTGACTCTAAGGGTCTGGCTCTCTAAATTTTTTGTTCCCAGTAGGTATCCCAAAAATATCGTTAGAATCAAATAGATCCAGAACTCCACCTGCACCATGCACAAAAATTTCATTAATTTTCCAACACAACAACACCTGCGCGGAGTGGACCTACATTAATCTATCTCCTCCCTCCTCCACAAAAGTGGATACCCCTTGGGGTCCAAACACAAGTTCAAAAACTATCATTATTAAAGAGAGTTACATAAATGATACAAGACTTTATAATGTAGAAAGAAATTGAAAGCTTAAAACCCTTTTTTGTTTTTTATTGAAATTCACACAGGTTCCAACAATCCCCCACTTAAATTTTAAAAAACATTTCTTCATCGAGCAATATATATACTATATAAGATTGTGCATAAACAAATGTGTTTTTCAACTTGAACTCTTGCGTAGTGTTCATGATTTAGATTATACTAGAGTAACTCGTACTTTTGAACTCTATCTCTAACAACATTACACGCACAACCTTACCAGGGTGAAGTCTAAAAAGTTTGTGCGTTAAGGCCATGCACGTATATCCCAATGTAGTGAAAGCTCTAAAAATTTTGCCCACAAATTCCATAGGAAACGGCCATACTTCCACAATCACTTAGGTGAGTTTATCAAGAGTACTCTTGTAGCTAGGTACTCCACTCCACATAGAGTATAGATCTCATTAAGAGTTTTAACTCATCCACTATCATTTCAAGATCTCATGCTTCAATTTAGGAATGGAATTACAACAAAAATAACATGATACACCTCATATCATTCACGACTTGTTATTACCCATTGAACCTATTTCTTAGGATTTCTAGTCTATAGGTTAGGTTATCATCATGAATGACTCATCAATCTAAGGGCATAAGTCACATTCCTTTCGAGGTTTTGAAAACATTCTATTTAGCTAATCCTTTCGCAAAGAATCAGCCAAGTTCTCATCAGTTCGTACATGTTCCACTCTAACAGCTCCAGTAGATAGAAACTTTCTAACCGTACTGTGCTCACGACGTATTTTTCATCTCTTGTCATTATAATAGCAGTTCTGTATTTTTGTAATAGCCGCGGTACTGTCGCAATGGATCAAGACAGTTGGTACCGATATTTCCCATACAGGGATCTCAGCTAGTATGTTGCTTAACCAACCTGCTTCCTCACTAGCCGTGGCTAGTACTATCATCTCAGACTCCATCGTGGACTATGCTGAAATAGTCTGTTTCTTTGACTTTCAAGAAACAGCTCCACCAACTATACTAAAAATATAGCCACTAATTGCTTTGGAGTCATCTGAAAGGGTGTTTCAATCAACATCGTTATATCCTTCAAGGACAGCGAAAAATTTCTGATATTGTAATCCAAGGTTCATAGTCCTCTTAAGGTACCTTATGACCATTTCAATAGCATGCCAATGCTCTATACTAGGTTTACTGGTAAATCTGCATAGTAGTCCCACAGCATAAGCTATATGTCGGGCCTAGTGCAATCAGTAGCATATCGAAGGCTACCAATGATGCTCGCATACTCAGTTTGTCTAACACCATTACCGGTGTTCTTGAACAACTTTACACTAGAATCATTAGAAGTACATCCAGGTTTACAGTCAGAGTAGTTATATTTCTTTATGATCTTCTTTATATAATGTAATTGATCCAAAGAAATTCCCTTTTCATACCTAGTAATCTTAATACCAAGGATTACATTCGCTTCTCCAAGGCCTTTCATATCAAAGTTCGCACACAACAAAGAATTCACATTATTCACGACATGAATATTAGAACAAAAAATAAGCAAGTCATCCACATATAGACATACAATAGTGCAAATGTCATTTTCAGATTTATAATAAATGCATTTGTCACTTTCATTTATTTTAAAGCCATGTGAGATAACAAGATCATCAAATCTTTAATGCCATTGCTTTGGTGTTTGTTTCAAACAAAAAGTGATTTATCTAGTTTGCAAACTTTATCTTCTTGCCCTGGAATTACAAAATCTTCAGGTTGGTCCATGTAAATTTCTTCTTCTAAATCACCATTTAGAAAACCAGTTTTAGCATCCATTTGGTGCATTACTAGATCATGAATAGCAGCAAGAGAAATTAGCACTCGAATGGATGTAATCCGAGTAACAATTGAATATGTGTCAAAGAAGTCAACATTTTCTCTCTGTCTAAACCCTTTGGCTACAAGACGAGCCTTAAACTTTTCAATAGTTCCATCGGGTTTCAATTTCTTCTTAAGTACCCATTTACAACCTATTGTCTTGCATCCCGGGGGAAAATCAACTAAATGCCAAGTTCTATTAGACTCAAGAGAGTCCATTTCATCATCAATAGCCTCTTCCCAAAAGTTGACATCTATAGAAGAAAAAACTTCTTGGAGGTTTTGGGGATCCTCCTCTACTGTAAAGGCATAGAAGTGAGAGCTATAATCTTTAGAGGTTCGGGTTCATTTACTTCTCCTGGGCTCAGATTTTGTTGCCTTATCATGTTCATCCATCCTAATCATTGGCACATTACTAGAGGACGTGCCACCACTATTCCTTGAAATAAAAGGAAATATATGTTCATAGAAATAACCATCGTTCGATTCAATGACAGCATGATCATTTAAATAAAAAAAACTATTTTTATTAACTCCTCCAAAGAGAGTTACATAAAGGATATGGGACTTTACAATGTAGAGAGAGATTAACAGGGGGGTATTCAATCATGGATTTTAATAGAGTGTGAAAGACTTTAAAATCTCATGGATTTTAAAATATTTCAAAGGAGTTTACAGAATCCACTGAACTTTGATGTATTTTAAGTGACTGGATTTTGTGGAATTTACAGAATCCACTGGATTTTAATGGATTTTTATTATTGGATTTTCTGAATTTTATAAATGATTGTTATGGATTTCTATTGATTCTTATAATTTCCTTGAGCCTACTGGGAGTGAATTTCATCAGGGTCAATGAACCCAGAAGATTGAGTCATTTACACTTCCCATTGTAACCCTCCTAAGCCATTCTTGAGGTTCATGTGTTGAATGTGAGGACCAAACTCCCTAGCAAATGGGAGAGCTGATAGAGTCTGACCTTGTTTTGTTGGTTCTTATTGCAGGATTGTGAAGAACTGGATCTAGCTGCTCTGACAAACTTGGAACAAATTACTTCAGGCTTCTCTGACAAAATCAAATATGAAGTAATGGCACCTTGCAATCTTAGCAGACAATCTACTATGATGTATGAAGAAGAAATAAAGGATAGTTCAACACTGCAGTGAATTTGTATTGAATGAAGGAATTGTATCTATTACAATAGAATGTAGGAACTGATAGGAAAATGAAACAAAGTGTATTAGCAGAATTCGCGATTGCTTTTCTCCTTTGGAGCTATTCGAGAGGCTCTACTCTCCTATGAGCCAAAGCTCAATTGTACATTTTACAATCTTAATAATCCCCCCTATTCTTCTATTCCACCTCTATTTATAGCATTTGATTCAGCAACCTCTTTTATTTCAGCATCTCAGCATCTTTTATTTCAGCATCAGCATCTTTATTTCAGCATCTCTATTTCAGCATCTCAACCTTAGCAACTCTCAGCATCAGCATCTTTATTTCAGCATCTCTATTTCAGCATCTCAGCCTTAGCAACTTAGCATTTCATCAGTTCCCATTCCCAGCATACTCAGCATTAGCAACTCAGCATTTCATCAGTCATCAGTTCCCATTTCCAGCATACTCAGTATTTCAGCAGTCCCCTGTTACTTGCTTCCTCCTAGTATACGTAAAACGAATAGGGGGCCTATCAAGAGCTGCAGTGGTAGCAGTAGCAATGAGCAACAATGGTGATGTTAACTTCATTTCAGTATGATTATAGTAGTGCTACTCATAGTAGTTGTGACAATGTTGGTGATCTTAGACTCAGTTTTGGGAAGTGGCGAGTATTACTAGCTAAACAGATTGTTGCTTCAATTCCATTCTGGTTAAATTTAACCATTTTGAAAATCTAACAACCACATTTAGCCATCCATACTAGGCTAAATACAGTCGAATACCTGTACTAGGAGTCCAACTCACAACCTAACTATGTGCAGATGAATGACAGACTTACCAAGTTCCATAGAACCTTTAGACTATCTATAACTTTAGAAAAATTAAAGATGTGCATTTGTCTCTAACCATTCGAACTCTAATGTCTTAGTCAACTTGTCTTCTTTGTCCATCTCATAATGAAATGAAACATCACTTATAATGTCTTCATCTTCATGACAATGTCTTATTTGACTTTACCCTTCTAACTTGTATCACTCTATGAAACATTTCCATAGCGACATATGAAGATGGCCAAAACTGGATTTGATGGTGACCCCTAACACAATTAATCTCTAATACATATCATGATGTCAGCTTGCTATTAACCCGGGACGGCTATATGTTAATAGTTCCCAATTAAACATTTTCTATGTGGTATGATAACAGCTTCCCTATAAGTACGCCATCCTTGAAAATCTAATAGATCAAGCTCAAAATATAGTATACCTAACTCTCTTGCTTATTTCCTTGATAAGTAAATGAAAGTTTTTATTATGGATCAAGCTATAAAAACCGTGGAAAAGTATAATTCAAGGGAAATGAGTAAGAAGATGGGCTTACCAAAAGGTCTTTTTCCTGTACTTCAATTGAATGCCAATGTTGGCAATGGGGTTTTTCCATGCAAGACTTGCAATGCTGCAAAGTGGATGACATGATTGAGACTTGTACCATGGTATAATAGCAATTAGATGTAGTATATGAACAAGCGGATCTAATAACAACTTTGTTATTGTTATGTTAGTCTTAATGGATTAGCATTTCATGATGTATCCTTCAACTAGGAAGTCCTCATCCTCTACTATTTTTACATTAAAAACCCTCCTTTATGATACCTCTTCGGCAGTAAAACAATTACCATACTGCTCATTTCATTCCTAAATGATACTAACATCCATCACTTTCTCATTAAATACTTAAAGAAGAATATAAGTAGAAATGATTATGAAATATTCTTTCACAGAGAAATTCATACTAAGAGTTGGCAAACCAATATAGAAAAAGAGTTTGTGTGCATTTATACATCAGAAAGAAACATTGAGGATGCACAGTTATACACGTACCTTATTAGTTTCAACTCTAGATAAGCTCTCTGTAAGCACTGGCATTGATTTGCTCTCTTTTAACTAGAGAAACATGAAAATTTATAGTCAAACATATCTGGTACTACAAGAACTTTCAAATATCCTTGATGATAGGAAAGCGGACACCCAAGTGAAGCATACCTCGGTGAAGACAGATAAACCCTTCATGAAGGTACAATCGCGTCAGTTCAATGCCCAAGGTGCAGAGCACCAGATCATCAGGAATCTTATACGTCTCATGGATGACATCCATATCAAATTCAGAGAGCAACCTCTCGTAAAAAAAAGTTATGGCCTTTGACAAAACAATTCATCAGAAAGCTGATCCCGGCTCGCCATGAAAGAAAGTACAAGCTTTCGAATACGAAGGTTGAGCAAGGTCAAAAGCACAACAGACAATACAGGGAATTAGAATCTCTAAGATCGAAAGAGTAAAAGAGCTATGATCCACAGGCAGGAGATCTATATAGAAGTTGAACTTCTGCATTTCCTACTTTCAAGCTGGCGCACGCCCAATTAATGCAATTCACCGCTCGAGGAAATCACTCAAACTCAATTATCATGACTGCACAGCTGCTTCATGAAATGACCTAGTGGATCGATAAGACGACCCACTAACTTGGGGGGAGTAGCTGTTGATACATCAAACCGTCATTTGATCAGCACCATACATGTGTCATGATAATCTCGTCAACAGAATGAAGCAGTCCTGATTGCACGATCAATCCAGTGAGGCCCAAACAACAATAAGCCCATCATTGGCAGAATCCAGACAATTGGGTCTGAGTTGCAATGAGCTAGTAAGCCCACACATCATGCGGTCAGGCCCAATACTCGTAAGATCTTTAAGTCGAGTATCTGAGAGATTTACCCTAGACAGACAGGCTAGCAACACATTGGATCCGACTAGGAAACATATATTAAAGTATAAGTTGAGCAATTTAACTTTCTTATATGGACAACACTCAGAAAAGGAAAACCTCTCTCGCAGATCTATGAACACGATTCGTGTAGGAAACTATCCCACATGGACAATTTCCAATTAGGAAAGGATTTCCACGGCAAGATCACTTTTCCTAAACTATGCCACCAAAGGCCTAGCTGAACAAGGACACATTCACTATAAAAGGGAGATTAGGACGATGAATTAGAGGTACGCAATACAACTCAGTTTACAGTTTTAAGCATTTCCTAAGCCTTATCTAACTTAAGCATCGAAGTATCGTCAGCCACCACACGGTAATCTTTGGCTCACGTTTGCTACTTGTGCGGGTCTAGGTAAATAGCGAAGAAAGATATCAGAAATCGACTACATCATAACCCCAGCCATATTTTTTTTCCTACAAGTATAATCGTCATATCTAAACAAAGAGTACCAAATCAAGCAAGTAATTTTCAAACAATAGATGTCTTGATTTAATTTCAGTGCATCATAAACTTTCCTTTAGAAGAGTAGTTTGATTCAAATCAATAATAATAAATATAAAATAAATAAATTTGAGATGGGATGAGATGAGATGAGATTAGTGAGATTGGAAATCTCCATCCCACTCTAGATCGGGACGGGATGGGATCGAGATGGGTTTGATCAATCCCAAAAAGACTCAAAAAAATTGGAACGGGATGAGATCGAAGGATGGGATGCCCACCCCTAATGTTTGGTTACTTTAGTTGATCAAAATCTTTGTCAAACACTAATTCATTGACCCAAGCGAAAAATAATTGTAGCGCGGTGATGGCATGCAACTCGTGCATCGCTTGCTAATTGAAGCGAATAAAAGAAAAAGAACATAACAAATATAATTACTGAAAACTTATTATGATGTCTATATTAAGGTAGTAATAATTTTCTGACATTTAAAAATTAAGGTATTATTACATATGATGGTATAATGGGCGTTATGTTCTATGTTAAGCTTGAACTGTTTAAAACTGATATTTACTCCATAATATTATTTAACCTTTTTAATTACTAGATTAAAAGTATGAATAATTTGTATTGTTATTTTGCTTAGGAATACTTAGTCAATCCCCTAAATTTTTAATTTTTACCTATTATTTAATTTTTAGAATAAAATTTTAAAAAAAATCTGAAACTACGTGCACATAGAGCACGTCCACATCCTAGTTGAGTTTAAGATAGTTTTATAAGATACAACTGTGGATAGTCCAACATGTGAATAGGGTAGATACAAAATTAATTTGATTTTTCATTTTTATTTTAGAAAATGACTTTTAATCAGGGGCGATCTACAACCAAGATAAGGGGGTCAATTGCCCCCCTTTGGTTTTTAAAAAATCCACTAAGCCACCTTTAAAATTTTTGTTGCTCCCCTTTAAAATTTTAAGTTACCCTCAATCAAGGAAGAAGAATAAAAATAAAGGACTGAAAGAATTTAACAGGGGAAGAAGAAAGAACTCGTTGGGACTGCTCGAACTAGCTAGAGAAGATGAAGGAACAGTACATTTAAGGGGAGGAGGAAGAAGAAAGAGAGAAAAAAAATGGATTTTTTTTTTAAAATGTGGGTGGTTATTTCCCCCACTTAACTTCTAAGGGCACCCTACCTAGACAACTCAAAAAAAAACATTTGCCCTCATTTGCCCTAATTATGACCAACCAATTGCTGGTTGGGTTAGGCTATACAAATTGATAATTTCTGACTTTTTATTTCTACAATCACTCTCCAAAACATATATAATTGAGCCATAAGTATCACATTGTTCTTTTTATTATTTATTAGTTTTGTTGTTGTTGTTAATTTTTTTTTTTTTTTTTTGGGTGGGAAAGGGGGGATGATTTCATTTTTAAGTGGATAATAGTCTTTACCTCTTAACTTGTTCATTAATAGCCTCAAAACTTAAACTATCACATCTTTTGAAATACAGAGACATCAGTTTGTTATCAATGTTGCAAACTGCATGACTTCAATTATCGTTTGATCTTTTTGAGTTAGGCTTTGTAAGTCGATGATTTCCGTCAATTTACATTTTTCAAAACACATCTAATAGAGCCGGAAATACCATAAATATTTTTTTTATTATTCTTTTTTTTGGCAATAATTCAACTATAAAAAGACCACAGTGTTTACTTCTTAACTCAAATCGTTGATAGCCCCAAAACTTGAGCTGTAAAAAAAAATCAAGAAAATTAGTCTATATGAATAATACTCAAGAAAATTAGTCTATGTGTGAAACATGGAAGGGATTGAGCTTTTTTGGGGGATACATCAAAGCTAGCAAAATATTTTCAACAAGTGACAGCTGAAGTTAAGGAGATTGTTAAGAACAAAAAAATTTTATGATTGATCATTGCAGTAGCTATAATAGGCAATAATAATAATAGATAAATAAATAAATAAAATTAGTGTGATAATTCTTCTGACTCCATTAGAGATATTTTGGACAGTGATTGTAGAAATAATAGTCCAGAAATCATCAACTTATATAGCTTAACCAAACTAACAATTGATTGGTCATAAAAAATAAAATAATAATAATAATAATAATAAAATCTATTTGTTTATGAAAGGTAAAGATGTCTTATAACTTTACGGGTTAACCTAAGTTAATAAAACAGTTATTGTTGATCATAAAAGTGTAAAAGTATACACAAATTAGTCATTACATCCACTGTAGTATTTAAAATGTTTGTTTTTTTTTTTAAAGAATATGTCTTAAAAATCATTCTCTATTTTTATTTTTGTCCATTTGAATTGTCTTTACTGGGGCTCCACAAGTTAAAGCATGTATATTCTTGGATAAAATTTAATTTTACCTTATAGTTTTACTACATGATATAAGATCCACTAGCCAAGTTATCTTAGTTTTTTACTAGCTCAACTACCTAAGTTGATCATCATGGAAGTAATACTTTGACGAGTTATGTTTTCGTAATGAATATTAAAATAAAATAACAAAATATATGGTACATCATTGGATTTTATAGGGTGTATTTTATGAGCTCGCCTAAAGGGTATAGCCCCAAAATCTAAGAGTAAGCCATAATTTGGTAGATGTGGATCGTGGAAAGGTCAAGGAGAGGTCCATTGTAAAGGAGAGCAAGGAGGAAATTTGGCGTTAAAACCAATATTCTCCAATTAAAAGGAGAGTAGGCGACCCATTTGGGGGCGAGAGGACATGACATCAAATCTCATTCATTCGCTTTCTACACATTTGTTTGATGATGGGACAGTTTTGATGATAATGCTTTGAGATTTGTATGTGGCTTTTTATTTACTCACACCACCAATAAATATACATAACCTAATAGATAAATCAAACTCAAAACAAAAAAAATGTAAAATAAGATAATTTTTGACCAATTTAAACCTTTAATTAAGACTGATTCTCAAACTCATCAAAACACAAAAATTGTAGTACTCTGAGTTATCTAATAAACACAACTTGAATTACTTGAAAATATTTTAAAATGAGTAAATTATAGTCATTTTACTAATTTTCCCACTTATGATAGTGTGGAGTAAAATAGTGTGATAAGGCCTTTGTATGTCTTCAACTAAATTTTTTTCCCGATTTGCTCTCCCTTATTTTTAATAATTACATGTGAAACTAATAGACCAATGAAGAGTGTCAAGGGTATTTGTGTTTTTTAATTAAAATACTATTACATATATGTAATCAATCTAATTTTCTGGTTTCAACAATGTTCTCCCAACTTTATAATATTTACAAAAAAAAAAAAAGTCAAAAAGTGGTAAAAATGACAAATGGCGTTTGTGTCTTTAAACGAAAAAATACTATTATATTTTTTTTACACTTTTGTCCTCTCAAATTTAGATTATTTATAATTATACCTAATCCCTCTCAATATTCATTAATTATACCTAAGCTTCTAATATAATTTATCTGAAATCTTTTAATTATCTATAAATTATAAATAGGCCCTTACATCTAACTTTTTTATTTTTTCATTTTGCCTTTCACATTTCATAATTTTTACAATCCAAACCACTGCCTCTTAAACATTGATGTATTATATCTAAGCTAACATAATTTATTTCAAGCCTCACAATCCTTTATAAACTATAAAAAAGTATTTACAACCAACTTTTTTATTTTCTATTATGCCATTCATATTTTATATTTTTTTACAATCAAAATCGATTTTCTCAAACATTGATTAGTTATACTTAAGTCTTTAATATAATAATTTATTTAAAGACATTTAAATATTTATAAACTATACATAAGTCATTAAAATAAAATAAAATAAAAACGCTAAATATCCGTGCACGTAGAGCATTTCGACTTCTAGTTGTGATAATGTGGCATTTGACATTGTTATATTGTGTATTAGGCTAAACTGGTGCAAAAAATGTCAATTGCATTCTCGGTCCCCATTTGCTAAATATACGACTTTAAGGTTTTGAATTTTAGATTCCTCCGTAAATTTGGATAGGTTAAATTGGTCAATTGGGTTGGTCACGTTGTCTGTGATAAAGTTGAACTTCTTCAAGATACATAAATTAGTGGAGTTTTTAATGACAACACAAACATTTTCAAGGTACACAATTGCAGATGCATGTATAACTCAAAACCTGATTATAATATGAATCATTTGAGGCACATTTAACTCTTAACGTAGTCATACAACAAAAAAACCCAGAATTAATTTGAATTTTTTTGTCTATTTAAGCTTTCCAAAATTAACACAGAACTAATCTTTCAATTAAGGTAAAATTGTACAATTCGTTATAATACTTAATTTATAATCTGTAATATATTAATATGACAGATTTTCAGACAAGCCTTAGATAAAAGAAGTTGCTACGTGTACTTGACTGTTTGGCTTGATTTTTTCAATTTTATTTTTTAATTTTGGTTTTATAAATTACTTGGTGTACCCAATCAAATTTTGTTAATGTTAAAACGTACAAAATACGTTACTCATATTGTTGATTGGGGACTTTGTATAAATGATTCTTAATGTAAATGTTTGGATTTCAATTTTTTTTTAATTTGATAGAATAGTTGCAACAATTTTGAAATGTATGTGCTAATTTATATTTTTTATATGTTTTATTTTTAATACGTATTGGTTCTGTCAATCCATGTATAGTTAATGAACACAATGAAATTTAACAAATGCTTGAATGAATTTTAGTTTTATAGTCTATAGACGATGGTTACTATTGTTATTTCATTCAATAGCCAATTAACACTTCTAAGCGAGAAAATTTTGCACCAAATAATTTTTATTATTACAAAAAATGATAAGTCGGTGTTACATACATAAATCGGTGCAATAAAGTCGAAACATCCTAAACTATCGGTACAATAAAGAGTTTGTGCAATCGAACCAAATAATCGAATACACGTAGCAACTCCTTAGATCAATTGTCAACGACAAACAAAACATACTTTACATAGGCCTTTTATGTAAACTAGAGAAACCAATGTTAATCTTGTATAACTATATGTATATGTTGTGCAATTATTCAAACTATAGAAACATACCTTTCACAAAATAGAGGGTACATGAAAATTAAAGAATTCACTCGGCTTATTATGGAAAAAATAAATTCACTCGACTTTTTGACCATTAAGTCCCTCATAGTCTTGGTCAAGTAGTGCAAGTGGTAATTTTACAGATGTGAAGCTCCCAAATTAATTGGGGCATTAAGGATTTGGGTTGAGTGACTGACTTCAAGTTGGGGTAGGCTATAACAATTTGCCTAAAGGAGATAACTTTCGCATTTCCCACCATTATTCTTCTTTCGAAACAATCGAACCCATGACACTGAAAGATAGTTTTATTGTTTCTACTAAATCATGGTTTAGTTTGTAATTAAGGACTAAATCAGATATTATTATAATTGACGATGAAGTTGCCACAAATTTTTATTTTTTTTTCTTTTTTTCGGTAATTGACATGGTGGATGTTATAAACCACTCATAAGCAGTAATTGATTTGGTTATACAATTAACTTTTTTTTATAGCTTATGAAACATGGTTATAAACTTGCTTTAAATATTGTCAACACGACAAAAACATAATAAAAAAAATCATACTTCAACTTAATCGTGGGGTGAAAGATAGTAAACATGTTTTAAAAATCCAAAAAAAAAAATTTATTAGCTATACAATGCTTTATAAACCTAATCACTCCCTTACAACTGTGGTGTAAGCACGTAAGCGTGTATTCGACGACTAGTGGACATGAAAAAGGCACAAGCTATGTTGTAAATACAATTTTATTTGTTTGTTTATTTCAAATCTATATTACAAATCAGGATGGTGTTTGAAGTTGGAGATAAAAGTCAGTTGAGATTTACCCAATTATAAGCATCTAACAGATCACATAGAACTCAAAGTATCAAGAGTGTAATAAATTATTTTTCTCATACCCAACATTTTGATATTTATTTATCATAATATTTAAAGTATAATAAATTATATTTATCATTTTAAGCTTTTATCGTGTCAACGACACGGAGAATACTATAGTTTATATTACAAATCAGGATGTGTTTGGGGTTGGAGATAAAAGACGACTGAGATTTACCCAAATATAAGAATCTAATAGATCACATAGAACTTAAAGCACTAAGAGTTAAATTTCATTTAATGGCTGAGATTTGTTTCATCTAATGGTTGTAACTTAAAGTTAACATTTATCTATTACCTTCAGTCAATCTCTAATAAGAGTGCACTGGTTCGATTCTCATACCCAATTTTTTTATATTTATTTATTTTTCTTCAATTGTTGATGGTAGTTGATGATACATCAAAATAGACCGATCATCATGACCGTACATGTGTTAGAAAACGTCCATTGTGAGGATACAACGTTTCATCCACTGGACCAGCACGTAAAACCCAAAAAGAACCAAGCCAACCACAGAGGCCCAGATAAGGCTCACTATAAGAAGATATAATCAAAGTCTGAATCAAGGCCGAACGAGTTCTCTCATAAAAAAGAGGAACGTCGCACCAAAAAGAGTCGTGGAGAGAGTTTTGCCTCCACGAACGCATCTTCATCAAGGAGAAGACTGTTACGAGAAACATCTCCTTCCGTTGCGCCTAACATGCTTAAATCGTGCAGAGAATTAACCGCGACCATTATAAAAGGTAAAAGGAACATTCGACACATGTATGCAACTTTAACTGAGTTTTGTCCAGATTTACTTCATTCTTCAATCACAGTTGCTGACTTAAGCATTGGAGTGCTTTCGGCCACCAAAAAGGTGGTCCTTGACAATCTAACATATGTTTTGCAGGTCAAACTCACAGGAGGACGATTTTTGGTCGCATCAGTTTGGCGCCATCCATGGGGAACGACGAGTTTTGTTTCTAAAATTAAGATTCACAGTGACGAAGCTCACCACAATATGATAGAAGATCAACAAGCTGTCAGAACAAATGACACACCCTACAAATTTTCAACACGGTGACGATAACAACAACTCTCCTACTGGCAACGATGCCTCACAAATAGCTCACAAACAAGAAACAACCCAAATCATCGGATCGATGGCACTCAAGAATCCAGATCCACAACACGCAAGAGCCCAGACAATCCAGACATCAGGTGACGTTGCCACAGATCCTCGGGTAGATTTGCTTATTGGCTCAAATGAACTACATGACAAATATGCTAGAAAAAATCAACCAGGAGCACATCCAGCCAGCTGACCATGTTCAGGCACAACCCCAACAAAACTCCGCCAACCGAACTCAAGGGAGTGATGAAGTCCCAGTAGAACCCTAACAGGGAAACTTCGTAAGCAATGAGCTCCCCCAAGGCAAGCCTCCACAGTGTGACAGAACACTTGTTGAAATCTCGTTCAGAATCGGAGTCACGGATCCCAACGTACTTTACGAATTAGCCAAGCCGCCATTCTCCAACGCCCTCATGAAAATGACAATGCCAAAAAATTTCACTCCGCCAAAGTTCAAAGTATATGATGGTACTACCGACCCAGCTGATCACCTACGACACTTCCACCACATGATGGCCCTGAAGGAAACCACATAGTCGATCTTATGCAGAACATTTTCGACCAGCCTCACATCTGCAGCAATGAATTAATTCAACAGCCTATCACTGAGGTCGATAGACTATTTTCAAACGTTATCCACTACTTTTATCACCAGATTCATCGGGGTCAGGGAATGAGGAAATGACCACACTACCTCCTTCATATCAAGCAAAAGCCCGAGGAAACAATACGAGAATATGTCACTCGTTTCACTAACGAACTAACTATTTATCGATGGATGTAACGGCGACACAACCACTGCGACCTTTATCGCCATACTGAAAATAGACCCCTTCTTTGATGCCCTTAACCTGGAACTTCGAAAAGGCATGACAATCTTATTGAAAGTGACTCAAAAACACATTTCTCTCGAGGATATGAAAGCGGCCAGGAAGAAAAATGACCAAGAAAGAGAGAGTCTTTCAAGGAAACGAGAGAAAAATGAAGAAAGGAGATGGGATGACAGACAACGGAAGGATAACATTCAATTGAAAAAACATTAGAATGGCGGAAGGATTGATTCGAACCAACAAGAATCTGAGAAGCTACAATCATCACGACCCCGACACAAGCGAGTAATAAGCATGATGAAGAAGATATACAAACCATATACAACCTTGAAAACAAGTCGAGCCAATATACTGAAGCACATAGCAACATGGGATAACATCAACTAGCCACTTAGGATGAGAGGAGACCCGGAAAGAAGAGGTAAAAACAAATATTGCTCCTTCCATAAGGATCACGGGCACGATACCGAAGACTGCTACAATCTAAAAGATGAAATTGAACATTGGGTTCAGAAAGGATGACTCGACGAGTTCATCAGAATGTTAGATAAATAGCTCAAATGGAAGAAGAAAGCAAACAACACTGCAGGATCGAAAGAACAACCCAGAGAGCTAATATACACACTACACTGCATAACTGGATGAAGCAAAATAGTCAACCTAACAAAAGCAACCAGCACTACAACACAAATGGTCATTAATAGCATATAACCATAGCGTTTTTACATAAAGTGCTATGAAAAGTCAAAAACTAATTTGTTCAATGTGGCCAAAATGCTATGCAAACTTTGTAAAATGCTATAAAAAGTTGTAAAAATGCTATCAATGGCCAAATTGATTTGTGCATTTGTAAAATGCTATGAAAGATATGTAGGCGGGACTTGCAATTCGCAGGGCGCCAAGAATCCCGCTCGAATCGAAAAAAAAAAAAAAAGCAAAACAAAGAAGAAGGAAGGAAGAAGAATCCCGCTCAAATCCCGCTCTTCTTCTCGATCTGTCTCCCTCTCTGACTGCTCTCATCTCCCTCTCCATCTGCATTCTGCTCTCCCTCTCCGATCGCTCTCCCTCTCCGTTCTGCTGTCCCTCTCCGATCGCTCTCCCTCTCCGTTCTGTTTCTCCCTTTCCAACGTGCTCTACTTCTCGCCGTACGTGCTCTCGCTCTCCGTTTCAGGTCGGTATCTGATTCTCAACACACTCACTCTCTCCTGCTTTGCTTTCACCGCAAACCCTAACGATTTTTAATTTGTATAAGTTTTTGTATAGTAATTTGTACCAGTTTTTGTATCAGTTTATGAAGTAATTGTGGAAGTCTTTGGAAGGCTTTGAAGGATCAGTCTTTGTATCAGTTTTGGTTGATTGAAGGATAAATTTTTCAGATAGGTAATTCTGGAATTGAAATTTTTTCTCTTTCCTCTTTGATTTCCTTATTAGAGTATTAATTTGGTTGAGTTGTGTTGTTCTTAAATTTAGGACTTTTGTATTCATCAGATTCATAACCTTGTTATTCAAATTTAATTGGGTCATAATTTTACAGACCTTATTGACCTCAAATCATGTTGTTCCTACTTAATTTCATAACCACCTCGCAACATAGAAGACTGCATTCTCAAGCATGACTAATTTGTTAGCACATCCAATGGCCAGAGCACCACCAGATCCACCCTCGCCAATAACAATAGAAATAACAGGAACTTTCAGACCGAACATACTCTTCAAGTTGTGGGCTATAGCTTCACCCTGCATGTAGGTAAAACAAACAATTCAGTTGAGCTGGATTTTTATTAAACCTAACTTAGAATCAGATTTGAGGTCCATACTTGGCCTAGTTCCTCTGATTTTAGATCTGCAAAAGCCCCCGGTGTGTCAATAAAAGTGACTATAGGAAACCCATGATGATCCGCATAATACATAAAACGTAGAGCCTTCCGGTAACTGTTTTGAACAACAAAGTTCTTCATAAGTATTTGATTAATAATACATAATTCTTTGTTTACATTTTTGATTGATAGTTGGAAACTTGAGTAGTTACCACACTATTAATCATCATGATAATAACTGACAAATTTTAATCTACAAGATGTCAGGATGTTCAGTGGCACTGACAGAGATATATAGTTTGCAACATATTACTAATGGATGGTATACTACGCTTACGAACAATGTCTTATGCCTATGTTTTGTGCATATCTAGTCACCCAAAAAGAACTTACCCATGTGGAGTAGGCATTCCAAAGTTGCGTTTAATGTTCTCCTTTGTATTTCTGCCTTTCCGTTGGGGTTTTTTTTTCCTAATTTTAAGAAACACTAAGGTATACCAACCAAAATCTAGAGGGGTATCTCAACTATCCTCCCAGTTGCTCGACATGTTCAATAACTAGGAAGCACAAGCATTGTGTGATTTCAAACTGCAATCCAAATGGTACAAAAGCATTAAGATCTGAATTCCTACTTCACTATAAAAACTACTCTTTGGTTATGCGGAAGTGCATTATATCTACCAAAGAATTGCAGTACATATTTTTCATAGCAATTAAGTACAATCAGAAGACAAAAATAAAAAGAAATAAATTTGCATGCCACAAACATCACAAGGTTCACCCAAAGATTTTATGTCCATCTGAAATTCTAGAACTCGCATGAAGATCACAGCTACAAAGGGTGAATCCTTTCTCTTTTGAAAGTACAAGAGAAGAGTTATTTCCTCTGTCAACTGTTCCAAATGCACTTTTGCAGGAAATCATGCGAGATCCTCATAGTGCAGCTGATGGCTTCACACATGAAGCAGAAGCTCTTAAAGCCTGGTTAGATAGTGGACACAACACTTCCCCCATGACACACCTTAAGCTTGCCTACTCCAATCTCATTCTCAATCACTCCCTTCGTTCAACAATAGAAGAATGGTGGCAGAAACACTAAAGCTCTTTTTAGAAATCAATTGTTCAGCAATAGATAAAAGAATAGATCAACTGAGGTGCAAAATGGTTTATTTTACATTTTGTTTTTCTTTTTTGTTATTCTCAATTACTAAATTCCTAGTTACTTGCGAGAGACAAATTAGTCCATAAACTTCAAGAGACTGCGTTATTGTGCTTATGCTAAGATTTATATCACTTCATGGATAAAAATTTATTTCAATTTTTAATGTTGACGAGGGTTTTAGACAGTATGCAGGGGATAAGGGATCCCCTATGCTACATTTTCTCCTTCCATACATGTCATGCTTTTCTTGATAGGAGTGTAGGCTTCTTTATTTGTTTTTTGATTTCCTTCTTTCCATATAATGTTTTGTTATAATAAAACGAAAAGTAATGTATATGTCTGAATAATTGTGTTATGATTACTCATTTGGCCGACTTACTAGCATTATCTTCCAATTAGTAACCACAATTTAAGACATTATTTTGATATGTATCGTTGAATGAAAGTGCTTTGGATCTTCCGCAGGCTTGCAACTCTCATAGTTTGATTTGTGTGCCTCTCTATGATACCCTAGGTAAATATGTTATGTCTTGCAGTTATTGTTCATTTATATGCTTATGCAACCAAATTTTTTTTTCTTCTTGGATTCATAAATGTTTATGGATGGACGCATGGACCACTTCAGTAAGATATATTCATTCATTAAAGCATCCAGTTGTCTGTACATCTCATTCTATGGGTCATTTCAACTGCTGAGACAATGAACATGAAAAATTGATGATACATCTTCAGTGTAGTCATTATTTCGAAATATTGCAGGGAATTACACTATATCACAATTAGAAGAAGAGATCGATATACAACTAGAACCACAATTTCATAATCCCACTTCTCATTTGTTTGGTTTTTTTTACAAAACAAAACATATTTGAAGTGTTGCAATGCATCCCTATCTCAGTATATTAGTTTTTCAACACAATAGGAGGCATTTTGCTTATGTATCATTTGATGTACACGTAGGTTGGTGGAAACATTCTGCTAGAACCATGAATACGATGTTTGTACTTATTAGTTGTTTATGTTCCTTAATTTTCTTGCCAAGATACGTGAAAAAAACATTTTACTTAATTTCCTTATTAGTTGTAATACATTTGAACACAGAGGGTCACGTGTCAGATGCGTTGCAGTTTTTCTTATGTACTGCAATTTGTTTTATTTTAGTTTTTGTAGGTTAATTTAGATAGTTTTAGTAAGAATTGTGTCTTACTTTTAAATGTTTACAAAACTGATAGACCCCCTATCAGGTTCACATATACAAGGAAGAAGTATAAGTAAATGCAAAGATGCAAAGCTGTCTGTGAGCAAAGGCTGGGTTAGTATTGTTGTTAGAGTTGCTCTGTCAGGTTGTTAGCTCTGTTAGAATGGGTGTTAGTTGCTCTGTCAGGTTGTTAGCTCTGTTAGATGGGTGTTAGTTGCTCTGTTAGCATTGCTGTCAGTATTGTTAGTGTATGTTAGCTACATGTATAAATAGGAGAACAGGGAGAGAAACAAGTATTCATTCATTTGTAAACAGATTGTACATTGAGCAATTGCTCTACAGTAGACTGGGCATCTCGAATAGCCCTCTTGTCATTCAATACATCTCACTTCAATTGCTTCTACAAATTTAGTGTTACAGTTGCAAATTTAGCATCCTTTATCTCCTTTCTTTGCAGGCATTGCTAAAATCTGCCAAGACTACTCCATCTATTGCTGAGGAATCTGTCAGTGAACTGAATAGGATTGCTTCCATCCTGCAGAAATAGCATCAAAATAGTTTAAGTAAGTCAGTTCATAACAAAAATTTGTTTCTTTTACATGTATTTCAGTCAATTAGGCCTCGATGCACGGCATAAATCTTAAAATGTTGCTCATAAATGTTTAAAGCGACAACAAAAGCATAAAATCTATTTATGTCAACAAGAATTTTGCAAGAGAATTGCCCACAAACATAATACATGTTATTAGATATATGTTTTTTCAGAAACAGTGGCAGTGTTAGCAAAGAGAGAACTTTTATCTTTAAGTGTTGATGAGATTGAAAGGGTGTTTTATAGAGACCAAAAGAAGGTGGTTGGATCCACCAGAACTGCTAATGGTGCTAGATAGCTAAATGCATCTCAGACTTGTGATGCTAAACCACCAACACTTCTAAGTGGTTTTAGTTTAGGATAATCTACAACTCCATTTCCCCTAACTTGATGTGTCTTTGAGTAATACACTTTTTTTTTCTTTCAAAGATGTTGTTTTGATTCATTTTGTTGGTTGATCTAGTTATAGTATTTAGGTCACTGTCATGTATGAAAGGAAATGATGCCGTAGCGGGTATCATTCAAAAGTTTCTAACATATATTATGAATGCATTATACTTACGATTTCTTTGAAAAGATGATATTCACTACTACACAACAATTGCTCATTACTAGCATATGACAATAACATTTTTTCACTTAGTGCTATGAAAAGGCCAAAATTTGTCCAATTTGAACCCCTTCATCACATTTATGCTGTAGCATTGTGTGATTTTAATTTCTGTGTTTACGTTTAACATTTATGCTGCCAGTTTGTAATGCTTTCAGAACGGATATGAATATGTATTTAGTATGAAATTGGACTTCCATTCAACTACTGCTTATATATATATATATATATGAAACTTTCAATTACCCCATGAAGATTTAAGTAGTTATTTGTTTGAATTTTAGAATTTGTTGGGCTGAGTACTACAAGAAAATATGATGCTGGATAAAGGTTGGGTGGGTCTGCACATGTACAAATTTAGTTGTGCGTAGTTAGATATTTATTATAGAATTAGAAATGTCAGAGGTCTTAGAGCAAAATATTTTTCTTGTCTTTCTTGTCATAGAGCTGATCCTGAGTACGAGAAAGGAGCATGGAATTTTGTGAAAATGGTTACAAACTACTTGGGAAATCCTAAAATGATATTATGCCTTTGCATAGATTGTCGCAATGTAGAGCATCAGTGTGGCAGTACTGTTGTTGAACATTTGGTTACAAGGGAAATGGATGCAAGGTACAAACAAAGTAAAGATTGGTATGAGCATGGGGAGAAGATAATTATGAATGATGATTTTATTCCTGAAAAAATGTGGAACGACGAGACATATAACTTATATAGAGCTGCCCACTTTTTTGATGAAGAATATTTGAAGCCTACTGAGTTGGTTAATGAAGACTACATTGAGCCTACTACATACATAGATGCTGATGATTTTATAGCAAAACTAAAAGATGCAGAAACCCCTTTGTACCCGAACTGTTCAAATTACAACAAGCTATCAGCCATTGTAGCTTTATATCGACTTAAAACTCAAAGTGGATGGTCTAATAAGAACGACATATCTCACAAAAGGAAGCGTGCTTTTATACCCAGAAAAACATCCAAGGTCTCAGAATGAACGGATAAGAATGTATCAGAATGTCCAGAAGCATGTCAACAGACTTTGACCCAACAACATGAGAGTCATGAACCTAATCTCCAACATATACAACCATCGGCGTCCAAAGAAGTGGTCGAAAAAGATGCACAAGAAGCACAAGAGTCAATTGCAGACCCGATGGGAGTTAAGAAACCTAGGGGTCCAACCAAAATGAGAGATATTGTTGTCGAGGCTGCAAGTTGAGTTCATGTTGAATTTACTGATAAAGGTGAACCATGTGGAGCGGGGTCAATTAGTTTGTCTTTGTTTTTAGGCCCACTTGTACGAGAGCACGTACCTGTAACATTATGCGATTGGAGGAAGCTTGGTAATGACGTAAAAGTAATCTTGTGGAGATCAATTCAGGTATTATGAACTATTACAATTCAATGAAATGTACATTTAAGTATACAAAAGTTGTGATAGAACTCTTACAGTAAAATTACCAGTATTGAGTTACTTAATGATAATTTTATATAAACTCCAGGCAAGATTCGACTTGGATACAGAATGGCAAAAGGCTATCGTATTTAAATCGATGGGATGTATATGGAGGGCTTCAAAATCCCGGTTAGTCAGCCAAATACAAGAAGCAACTAATGAAGAAGAAAGACTTGAGCTTCAGCCTAAAAACATTCAAAGTAGAGCAGAGTGGATAAAGTTCATCAAGACAAAAACTAGTCCAACATTTAAGGTATGTTTTAAAACTAGTTGTAATATTATATTATATGGTAAATCATTATAATTCAGTTAAAATCATGCTAAAGTAATACAATTTTAGGCTGTAAGTGATAAGTATAAAGCAATGAGGCGTAAGCAAATCCCACACACATACAGACGAAAAGGATTGGCTCGATTAGCAGAAGATATGGTGATACATATTTCATATTCATATGCATTCTTTTGTTGTGGTCAAAATATTTTTTAGGTCCAATTACTAATTTTTCAAAACCTTATATCAATTTTTTTTTCTGATAGAAAAAGAATAGTACCTAGCCATCTTCTGTTTCTAGGGTGAAAGTGTGGATTAAGTCGCGCACCAGAAAAGACGGTAAACCAGTAAATACAAGAGTTTCTGAAACCATTGTGAGTGAAATGTCATTTGTAATGTTGAATTATGTGTAATTTTGTATAGTTTCTGAAACCATACACTATGATATGATATGTGTTGAATTATATAGGAGAAGCTAATCGAAGCTGAAAGTGCATCTAACTCGACAACAAATGTGACCGATGATGCTCTTTCCAAAGTCTTAGGAAATGAACAACCTGGACGACTAAGAGGAATGGGAAGAGGAATGACCATCAGGAAATTGACATTCCTTCAAACTAAGGACAAACATGTGGCGGAAATGCAAGAACAACAAACTCTCATGCACGAGAAGATCCAACATTTGGAGAAATTGGTGAACACATTATTGAAAAACAAGGCAAGTTTGATACATGTTGTGATCAGTGATTAAGTAAAATTCCTGCTTAGTCATTGAATTTAGTTTTTATTAACTATTTGATGTGTTGTTAGATCGAGCAAAGTGGAGAAGAAGACAAAACATCTCCAGTGGTACGACAATTAGTTTAAAAATTGTGGCATTAAGCTTCAATCTAAACTTGTTTCAATTGTAATGTTTTAATTGATTAATTGCAGAGTGTCAACACGAAGTCACTAGAGAAATGCCAGTTGTTAGATTGGAGTGAAACAAAGGAAATCGTTGCTGAAGGACATTTGATATCAAGGGATCCTAATGTGGAGGTCAATAAAATTCCTATGGGTCCTAATGCAATCAAAGTCTGTGTTGATATCCCAACTAAACCAGATGCTTTCCTATGGAGGCCTACATCTAGTATGACTTGTATAGAACAAGCTCAAGGTAAATCGATAGCATGGCCTGCCGATAGAGTTATTTTGCAACCTGATTAAGATTCAGTTCAACAAGATAATATTGACACGCCTTTGGTAAGATAAGTATTGATTGCTTTGGTATTTATACCATGTATTTGTGTACTTTAAATAGTTGTATTATTGTGTATATGATTCCTATTTTTATACATTCTTTTTTTATAGAGCAAGTACAACAATTCAACGAACAAGTGCACATTGTTTGATTGGAGTGGAAAAGATGAAATAGTGGCAGAAGGACGTTGGCATTCGAGTGATCCAAAAACGTTGATCAATGATATTCCTCTTGGACCTAATGCCATGATTGTTTGGGTAGATATGTCAAAAAATCATGACGCATTTTTATGGAGGCCTACATCTAATATGACATGCATTAAAGATGTTGTTGGTTCTACTATAGCTTGGCCGGCAGACAAAGTTGTTTTGGAAAAAGTACCTGAAAATCAGGAAGTCAAAAATGCATCATATCATTTGGTAAGTTAAATGTGATTGGCATACACTAATGCATAATTGAAGTAAATATATATATATATATATATCTTCAGGAATCTATTAGTAAAGTGATTACTCAGTTTAATGTATTTGTCCTGTTTGATTTGTTGTTAGAGTGTGAACATGGGCTCAAAGAAAAACTGCAAGTTGTTGGATGTTAGTGGTTCGGGACAAGTAGTTGCTGAAGGACGTTGGTTTTCAAATGATCCAAATCAGGTAGTTCATCACATTCCCTTGGGTCCTAATGCTATTAAAGTTTGGGTAGATAGTCCAAAAGTTCCTACTGCATCTCTTTGGAGGCCTACATTTGAGCTGAAAATTATTGAAGATGCCACCGGTACTACAGTAGCATGGCCAGCAGACAAAGTTGTTATGATTTAGAGCTTCGGTAAGCATTGATAGAGACTTGTAATATATATTAGAATGCATGAATGAATATCTCTCTTGGTCTTGAATTCCTGAATATATACTTGAACTACTACCAATTTTGTAGATCCACTTGTATTCATGCATATGTACGTATGTTATATGAATGTTAATGCTATAATGTTACTATGTAATGTTGTTACCATTGTTAATGCTGCACATGTAATGTTGTTGTTAATGTTGTAAATTTAGTTGTTGCGTAATGTTGTAGAATACTATTAAATGTTAGTTTATGTATTGCATAATAAGATGTTTCACTGCTTCAGATGTCAATTGATTTTGCATTTTAGGGAGTTGTATTCATCTACATAGTTTTTAGGGAGTTTTGAGAGATAGATATGAGGAGATTGGTTTGAATAATATGAGGAGATTTCTCCAAAATGTTTAGAGTGTTTTATTAAGCACTTAACTTTAAAGGATGATGAGAGAGACAAATTGCAAAAGGAAATCAGGACACCATCTGAAGATTGGAGACAAAAAAATCAGCAGTTGGAATCACAGGTTCACTTTTGCTATAGAGATTTTTTTCCTTTTAAATGCATTTGGTCATTTTGACACTGATTAGTCCTGCTGTTCAAGTACTTACAATTGGGTATGCTTGCATGGGTATGTAGCTGCTGAATATGCTTGCATGGGTATGTTGAAGCCTTTCTACTTCAGCTTCAATTTGAGTATGAAATTCGGGACTAATCAACTAATGATCGGAGGCAGGTATTGAGGTATGCTTCAAATTTAGTATAAATGCGGCTCCGGAGTCGGGTATTGAGGTATGGTTTATGGCAGAATGTCATGATTAGCCTGTTTTTACTTGGGGTACAGCTGAATGGTAGGCATAGTGAACTCCATTTTATTTCACATCTGAGTTTCTTTTTTTCTTCACCATTCAATTTTTAATAGAAAGCTTTCGTTTCTGTAGGAAGCTATCGAGGTAATGGTTGCTTGCGCTGCCATGGCAATGTTAAATAAAGGTGATCAAGATAAAGAACACAAAGAGGATGATCCCAAATCTTCGGAAACCTCATGGGATAGTTTTCCTGCACAGGTAAACTAAAATTCTGACTTTGTCGTTACGTGCTGCATGTTGCTGCAGTGAGGTTCTTTGCAAATTATAGTGATGCTTAGTATGACTTGCTGGGTGATGCTTAGTATGACTTATAGTCCAACCCTTTTCGTGGCCTCTTGCATCTCTCCTCGTATTTGGATAGAATCTGCAGGGAAACAAAGTGAAGGCAAAGGAACTCATAGGAGCTTTAAGGGCAACTGGCAGGCAAAGGTTAGTCTCTCTCTATCTTCTAGAATACAATTACTTCTTCCTTTTCCCGTTTGAAGGATGTCAAAATATATGATAGCTTGGTAAGGAGAAGGAAAGTGGAAACATGGGATGGGGAGGTGATGAAATGATGAAATTTGGGTAGAAATCATGTTTTGATGCTATGGTTGTGTATGGTTATTTGATAAGGAAGAATTAATGCATAACCCCTATGGGATGGAAATTTCACTTAGGAAAACAACCACTGAATGATTGTGGTTGTAAATTAGCATGGTGAAAAGCAAATTAAAATTCTCAACCATTGTGAGCTAGAGTTACATTCATCGTCGACACGAATTCAATTTTGGAGTATTGGTATTAGATGAACCAGTGTAAATGGAATGTGCATTTGAATTGAGTGTGAATATGGTTTAAATTGAAAGCATACGGGTATAGGCACAACATATAGTAACAGGATGCAGACATATATAGTAGTATCCAGAGCACATATGGAGTGCCTCGCCGATGTAGTTGTTGCGAAGCTCATCCCGCCTCTTGTTTTTCTAATGGTGTTTGCCCATAGCTCAGATTATTAATGGAAGGCCAAAATAATGTATACTTCTGTACTTAAGTATCTGCTGTATCATTTTGACAGTTCTATTTTCATGTCTGCAGTGTACTGTGTATCCACTTGATTGGTGAATTCTAGCAGTCAAAAGGATGCTACCATTTTCTAGAATGTGCTGACAGAAAATTGGAATTGGTTTAGCTCTATCACTAAGGATGAATCCTTCTTGTCTAACAGCAAACAGATATTTCTGCTCCTTTTCCGATCCATCTGAAAATGCCTCAAACTCCCGGGGTAAGTGGCCCATTGCCTATTAGCATTCATAACTGACATTTTGTAGTGGGAATTGTTTACTAATAAATAAACAATAGACAACGCCCTACATGATTTGACAAATTTCAGCTTCCCATTCCACATTTCTCGTTTCAAGATTTTTGCACTACCAAATTCGTTTCTTCCATATTGTTATTGATTTATTTGATTCTTCTCTTGTCTGTTTTTAGTCTGTTATTCCCAAGCTATTCAGTTCCAAGGGACGAAGATGTTCGGATGACGATCATTTTGGAAGCAGAGGAGTCAGACTTGTTGATGCAGCACCTGTGATGAGAAAAAGCTTTTCAGGTGGGGTCACACATATTTTTTAAAATAAACCTTAATTTATGTCATGAAGTAACTATCATATCTCAAAAAAAAATTAAATTGTTGTTATTGTGCTATGGCTCAGGCCCCAGAGTTCAGCCCAGTGGATGGTGTTTGAGAGACAAATTCGAGAATTGAAGGCTTAAACCTATGTACGACCTTTGATCGCCCGATGAAAACTATCTGAAATGCAAGATTTCAGGTATGAGTTATAATGCTTGTATCATATCAATTCCTTTCCCCCTCTCTATCCCTTGGTTGATATCTGATTATCAAATATCAAAACTTTACCGTGTTGCAGAATCTTTGTGGGAACATGGAATGTTGGAGGTAAGACTCCAAAGGCAACGTATGCAATGTTTCTCGACAGCATGTTTGCATTGTTGTGGTGTACGCATCGGGTACAGCCGGGGTGGCATAATGGCAAGTGCTTACATTCCACTTTCTGGAACATTTCATACTCTTGAAACAGCACCAACTGTATCTTCCCCACCTCACAACAATGGACGGTTTCGAAATATAGATGAGACTGATGATCATTCTGGTAGCTCATTGGGCACTGGTGCTGAGTATGATTCGGTCTCAAATAACGATAGTTGTTCTGGTGAGTCAGAAGACCTGAAAGAAAAGATAGCCACTACGTCTATACGGCATGAGGCTATACCTGGTTCTGACAATGACAAAAGGGAGAAGATAAGGCAGAAGAATGAGAGGAAGCATCAGCGTCAGAGGGAAAGAAGGGCATAGGAGTTGCATGAGAAGTGCAGTGGCTACCTTATGTCTAGAAAACTTGAAGCACTTGCTCAGCAGCTTGTTGCAATGGGTTTCTCTTCAGAAAGAGCTATGATGACCCTTATATTGAATGAAGGTAGAATCGAGGAATCAGTGGCTTGGCTCTTTGAGGGCGGTGAAGAATCAACTCAGCAGAAGGATTGCAACCTTGATAGTGGAAGTAACTTGAAAATTGATATAACTGAGGAGTTTGCTCGTATTGCAGAAATGGTTACCAAATACAAATGTACTAAGCAGGAGGTTGAAAGGGTAGTTGTGGCCTGTGAAGGTGATTTAGAAAAGACCTTAAAGTCACAGAAGCAGGAACAACCTACTTCACCACCCAAGCCAGAAGAAGTTGGGGAGCATCCGGTGATTAATGGTGGTAAGGTGGGAATTTCTGTTTTACAAAACAACCCCATGCGACTGCAAGTGAAGGTTAATGCACCAGTTACGATACAACAAAGAAGGGATGAAAGGGATTTCAACTACACAAAGCCAACACCTGCAATTGCCGCGTCTCTTGATTCTGCAAATCGAAATATACCAACATTAAGGAGAGCTCCACCAAAGTTTGAGTGGGTAAGGCCACAAGTGCCTGCACCAGTGGAGAAGAGGTGGCCAAATGGTGGATCAAGTCCTTCAGTTTCTTATTCTTTGGCATCTCCTTTGCAGTCTGCACCTCCCCCAGCAAAAGCAGAAGCTCAAACTCAAGCTCATTATGTTGTTGTTGGAAGTGAAGTTAAAAACCTCCAAACTGGTACTTTGCGGGAACCGGTTATTATGATGCAGTGTTCTCAATCAATCAATGCAAAGCAGAATCCTCCAGTCACAAGTGTCAGTGCTTCTCCTCCTGGAACTGCTGGATGGTACCCAAACAGTGTTACAACCCCTGAAATAATGAAGTCAAATGGAGGTCTACATCATGTTCCAAGCACAACGGGCCTTAACCCAAACAATTTGAGCTCGCAGCAGTTTTACCACCCACCACAGTATCAGCCATTCATGTCAAACCAACAGGATACAACTGCAGCTGGCTAGGGAGAAGATGCAATGGATGGGAGAAGTCCTGACTGAGTAGCTGAAAACTGAGTGTTTTGCTGCATGGTCATCCACTGAACCAGACTTAAGCCTGGGAATAGTGGGCTTTGAACATTCTTCAGGAAGTCAGAATGCTAGCACTCTTAGTAGTTAGTTACTCCCCTTCCTGTTTTCGAGAGTTATTGTGCACCATGAATGGTTTTGTATTGGTACATTTTCGAGCTATTATTAAAATTTGCTGTCAATAAAATGTATTCCATAATCTTGTGTCTTGATCTACTATCCTTTTCAAGTTTCCAGATTACCTTTTTAAGTTTCCAGATTACGGTGAACTAGCTCTACTACAAGAAAAATGTTGATTAATAGCATTTCAAAACTGTTATGGTAGGTAGATTATTTATAGCGTTTCAAAAACGCTATGATATAATATACAATAGTGTTTCTGAAACGCTATGTATAGTCTACAATATAATTTTTGAAACGATATAAACCATACCATAGCGTTTCAGAAACGCTATAAATAATCTACCTATCATAGCGTTTCAAAAACGCTATGATAGCCCCTGTTTCTATTATAGCTCCGGCTGTCATAGCGTTTACTAAAACTCTATTAATCAGAATTTTTCTTGTAGTGCAGGAAAACCTCTCACTCAAGCTAATTTATATCAGAACAAAAGTACTAACAAAGCCAGACAAGCCATTTTAACAATTTGTAGAACATGGAGAAGTTTGCATCAATCAACTAACGTGATTCAAAGACCCTATTGACGGATGCAAGCTTGACCTGAACCACCAACGACAAAATTGAAAGCAACGAACTCAACACACTGCGGCTGACACCAAACACAATGCTGATGTGAGCATGATTGCACAATTTGGTGCTAATGTGAGCATGATTGGACAATTTGGTGTTGATGTGAGCATGATCGGACAGTTTGGTGTTGACGTAAGCATGATCAAATAGTTTGGTGATGATGTGAACATGATCGGACAAATCAACACTACTCAGCTACCGAATAAAAAGGCATCCCGAGTCTGTTAACCACGACAACGTGTATGACAAACGCGGATCGACATCAAGCAAAAAAAGATAGCGAAAAAACATCAATTCCTAATACGATGATCGACATCAAGCAAATAATGACAAAGCGACAAAAACATCAATCCCTAATACGAGGATCGACATCAAGCAAAGGAAGACAAAGCAAATCGCTCTTCAAGCCATCATAAATGTTTTAACAGTTAGGGCTGGTAAGAGCATCTGAAAGGGAATATCATTAAGATTACAAATTCAGAATCCCCATTTTATGCGTGGATGACAGGATATGCATGTCAAAAAATTAGCCATTAAAGCAATCAGCGTACCTAACAGTAAGAAATCATGACAATAGTCGGATATGTATAAACTTCTAGTCTGATCAACCATGAAGTAAAAGTTGAATAAAAACTTCGAGTCGACTAAGACGTCGAGTTAACGAAGTGAAAGTTGGACGAACGAGTCAACTTAACACAAAAACTTTGAGTTGGCTGAGACATCGAGTTAACAAAGTAAAAGTTGAACGAACGAGTTAACTTAACACAAAAAATTCTTGTTGACTAAGACGTCGAGTTAACGAAATAAAAATTGAATGAACGAGTTAACACAAAAACTTCAAGTCGACTGAGACGTCGAGTTAACGAAGTGAAAATTGAACGAATGAGTTAACACCAAAAACTTCGAGTCGACTGAGACGTCAAGTTAACAAAGTGAAAATTGAACGAACGAGTCAACTTACCACAAAATCTTCGAGTCGACTGAGACGTCGAGTTAACAAAGTGAAAGTTGGACAAACGAGTCAACTTAACACAAAAACTTCAAGTTGACTGAGACGTCGAGTTAACTAAGTAAAAGTTGAACGAACGAGTTAACTTAATACAAAAAACTTCGAATCGACTGAGACGTCGAGTTAACAAAGCAAAAGTTGAACAAACGAGTCAACTTAATACAAAAAACTTCGGATCGACTGGTACGTCGAATCAAAGAAGTAAGAATTACAGGAATGAATCGACATGATTTGAGAAACTACGGATCGTTCAAACCAACAAGGCAAAAGTAAACTTTTTGCAGTGCATCAAGAAGGGTAACATTGACCCATCCCTAGACGAATGATGAGCCAAAGCACGAAATCAGCTATAAAAGAATTCTAAGTAAAATCCAAGACAACTACAACTAAACTGAAAAGGAAAGGGCAACACACTACAAGTCGACAAGAAAAACTACAAAAAAAGGGAAAATAGTAACAAAGTTATTTTCATTAACAGTACTACTTTATTACATCTGAAGAAGGAAATGAAGGAGTGGGAGAAGAAATGGAGGCATTTACAGGATCATCACCTACGGGAGCAGGCGAAGGGCTCTCTTCAAAAGGGGGAGAAAGCAATGACTTTTCAACCACTGGGGCGTTCGAGGGCAGAGGAAGCAATGGCTCCTCAACTACTGGGGTAGCTTATTCACCATCATCGTCTTCGAAAGTTTGATCAACCAAGTGACGGTACTCGGATAAATCCACGACGAACCCTTCGATATAGTCAAGAAGTTCAACCGTCCATCAACAACTCGCTTCCAATCTTCGGCTTCGACAATGCGAAGCCTATCCTTGGCTCTAGCGAGTTCATTTTTTGCCGCAACAAGCCATCCCTCAGTGGTGGTAAGCATAACGGAAGTATCTGCTTTGACCTTGTCGAGCGCAGCTGTCAACTATTCCACCCGTTTCTCAGCGATATCACAAATAACAAATTGTTCAATTTCAGCACAAGAAGCTCCATCACAAGTTGCCTTCTCCGCGGATAACTCTTTTCCACATGACGTAGAGGGCACGGACCCCATCCAACTTGGCTTTCAAAGACTCAAGCTCAACAGTAGATTTATCCTGCATATTTTCTGCTTCAATCAACGAAGTTCGAGCAACCTTTGCAGTTTTCTCCGACTCTGCGCATTGTGCTTTCAACATGTCAAATTGGGAAAGAATGTGAAAGAACACCAACAACGGTGTTGCCAACCTTCTCTCCAAAGAAGCCACTTGATCACGACCAACTCGATAGACCGAGCCCATCACCCCTGCATAGGCGAAATGATTCATCATGTCCATTATCTGCTCAAGACCATGATCAAGGTGATCACATGGATCCAGTACCGGCATCGAATGCCTTTCCACTAATCGCCTGTGCCACTCATTTATCAATTTGCGTGCACCATCTTGCACATCAAGCTGAGTGAACCAACAAAACTTTCCATCCGACTTGATACGGATATCTTTTGGGTCAAGCTCAGTCCAACCAACCCGTGGATGAAGAACAAGAGGATTTGGAAACACTGAAGAACCACCCCCAACAAGCGGAAAGGCGTAAGGAATAGCAATGACAATGAAAAAACCGCTTTTACCCTCATACCGAAAAGCAACCATGGCAGGAGTAGGACTAGCAGTAACAGTGGGAACAGGTGAATCCAGATGGATAGGAGAAGAAACTAAGAACCCGGCCACTTCGCTGACGTCAATAGAAGGATAATGATGAGAGTGAACCTCGAAACTCTGACTGCCACCAACAACATCTTTAGACTACTCCATCGCTAACTGAAGCATTTTGTCATTAATAGACTAGTGAACCCGCAAGCTTCCTTTTTCAGGAAGCCAAAACTATGACATTAACAGGAAGTAGGAGCATCGAGATCCGTAACACGTCTATCCGAACTCACTTCCCAATCAATGCTAGCATCACTAATGCCCGAGCAGCAATATCCTTAGCACGATACTCAGTAAACAAGACTCGCCCCGCTTCATTCATAATGTACAAACCACTACGCTCCAGGATGTCCTCGGAAAGAAATGCCTCCACATGAAATCGGTGAAGCTCCAAAATTGGTCACTGCTCCTCAACGGTTAACTGAAGATTCTTCTGTCTATTAGGAACTCGAAATGATAAAAAATCAGACAACCTCACAGTTGGAAGTAGCCAGAGTTCACAGAAGCATAAAACAAAGACCTTGACCAATCACAGATGTCATCGTTAAGCTTCTTGAAACAAACAAGAGAATGGAGGAAGCAGAAATCCTTGCTCGCCAGCAAACCAACCACTGAATGCAAAACCCTCACAGTCAAAGGAATACCGGACATAATAGCCATCGCGTAAGAATAAACCATTACTCTCCAACCATTAAGACCCATTTAGGCAGGAGGAATGCCCAAGAAGTTTAGATACTCCTAGAACAACTCTACAACTGGGAATCGAAAGCCGGAAGAAAACATGCACAGATACAGTGCGATGTATCCAGGCCTTGGATTACAAGGACTCTTATCCTGTCTAGGCAGGATAATCTCGAGGTCGGACGACAAATTGTAATCAGAACGAAAACTGTCTAGCATCGCCTGAGAAACTTTTTTGAGAGAAAAATGAGCCTCACAAATAGCTTGCGACTTACCACTTAGTTTATCATCAATGAACATCGTTAAGGAACAGATGAGCAAAGAAAATGAAGAAGGCAAAGGAAGAAACAAACCCTAATTTCAAAGATGGGGTAAAGAGGGAAAATGAATTCATCACGTCCCCTTTTATAGAGTCGAGCAATGAAAGAACTGTTCATGGGACAACGTGTGAGATATGATGGTTACGTGAAATTCTAAAAATATGCGCAAAAATGAACGGGCAAGCAAATAATCGAGACACCAACCCTCAAAAAGTTAATAACAACATTAAATACAAGGCAATGATGAAATTGAAAGGAAACCGACATGAAGGTGGCCACATCAACAGACCCACTAACTAAAGGGGGGAGTAGTTGATGATACATCAAAATAGACCGATCATCACGGCCATACACATGGCAGAAAACATCCATCACGAGGATACAATGTCCCATCCACTGGGCCAGCTCATAATACCCATAGAAAACCAAGCCAATCACAGAGGCCCAGATAAGGCCCACTATAAGAAGATATAATCAAAGCCAGAATCCAGACCCGAATGAGTTCTCTCGTAACGAAGAGGAACGCTGCACCAAAAAGAGTCGTGGAGGGAGTTACGCCTCTACAGACGCGTCTCCATCAAGGAGGAGACTGTTACGAGAAACATTTCTTTCTGTTGCGTCTCACATGCTTAAGTCACACAAAGACATAACCGCGACCATATTCACAAGCCACATCTGCATTGTCGCCCCAAAAACTCATATCTTGCCCCCTGCCTCTTCAGAATTCAGTAAATTCTTCAATGAAAATTATGAGCTTAATTGACTTTGCCTAGTAACTTGAATGAAAGGTTCCAAAAGCACCACCATCTCCAATTTGTACTTTTGAATTTCCTAAAATTTTGAACATGGCGATCGATCAACCTATAGACATAATTTGGAGGGAAATTCCCACAAATTATAAAAGGTAAAGGGAACATTCGACACATATACGCAACTTTAACTGAGTTTTGTCTAGATTTACTTATTCAAATAGAGTTGTTAACTTAAGCATCGAAGTGCCTTTGGCCACCAAAAAGGTGGTCCTTAGCAGTCTAACATCTTGTTTTGCAGGTTAAACTCACATGAGGATGGTTTTTGGATGCATCAGTAGTGGTGATTAAGCATGTAAATATGAAGGATGAAAACTCACATTAGGCATGTAAATATGAATGATGGAAACTTAAGGGAGATCATGTTTTGATGAGTTTTAAATTGTTATCGTGCCAACGACACGGGGAATAAAAGACGGCTAGGATTTACCCAATTATAAAAATCAAATGGACATTTTTTGCGTACTAGCAAAGCTATAATTCAAAATTCACTTGTTTAAATCAATGGATTTTTATATCAGTTAAAATGTCAACTAAACATTTTTTCTTTTTCATGAATTTCAACTACTTCTAGTAATTATTTATCAACTTTTAATGAGTTGACCCAAATCCATCATTCCATCTTAAGCTCTCTGTCCCTTGGACCCAAAGAAAAGCAAACTAGATGATGTTCATAGATAAACATAAGTACTTGTAAAAAAAAAAAATATATATATATATATATATATATATATAACCGGAAGTACCTGACTACTATTCCATCATATTTGACTTTTCATATCGTCAATGGACCTAACTATCTTTTAATCTTCACACATTTCTCAAACTTCTCCATAATTCATAAATTAAGTTCTAAGCAACCAAAACTATTCTACTTTGTGGATTTGTTTTCATTAAGTGATTTGTGTCTATAAGGATAATAAGCATATGATGCATAAGCTCTAGATCCTGAAGTCAAGGTCGAGGCTGAAGTTGGCGCATACAAGAATCACCAATCACCACCACCACCCCTCAAGATCAACACTAAACCCCTAAAAAGGGAAGAGCGTTGTTTTCTACCTCAGAACCTGCTCTAGGTCTTGTTGAGATCTCTATTTGGCCGATCCAAATTCATTAAGTTGGTAGACGGAAAAGTGAAATCAAACATTGTCAACATGTATACATATTTGACTCAGCTGAAGCTATCATTGATGTCATGCAAAAACCAACAAATGTTAGGTCCAAATTCAATTTATGATAGGCAACGACTACTCTACACCATCAAAAGTGTTTTTTTATACCATTTAACTCTTCCACACCACTTGCTTTATTTTTCATACCATCACTCTTTCCCGCACCACCTATATACACAGGGAAACCCATTTTTCTCTTCCCCATTCAAATCGAAACACAAGTCTCCCCTCCTTCTTTCAAATCTTTCCTCTCCCCACATTCAAAATTGATTTCAACTCCTTCTCTAGGTTCGATTGCTTATTTCCTTTCGCAAAACAAGCAAGCAAATCTTCCCTCTCGCATCTTCCCTTCTCTTGGTTCGATTGTTTCTGCAATCACTCAGATCCATTCTTCACTCCATCTCATATTTCAACTCCAACGCTTCTAAAACAAGCTTTCAAGTTATTCATTAGATAACTCAGAGTACTACAATTTTCATGATTTTAGTAAAATAACCATAAATTGCTCATTTCAAAACATTTTCAAGTGATTCAAGTTGTGTTTATTAGATAACTCAGAGTACTACAATTTTCATGTTTTGATGAGCTTGAGAATTGGTCTCAGCTGAGCATATAAGTTGGCCAAAAGTCAAAGACACTATCCCATTTTCATTGCGGGACAGATTTGTGCTACTTTAGTAAAATCCATAACTTGCTCATTTCAAAACATTTTCAAGTGATTCAAGTTATGTTTATTAGATAACTCAAAGTACTAAAATTTGTGTGTTTTGATGAGGTTGAGAATCAATCTCGATCGAGTATATAAGTAGGCCAAAAATTAGGGACACTATCCCGTTTTCATTGCGAGACAAATTTGCGCGACTTTAGTAAAATGAACATAACTTGCTCATTTCAAAACATTTTCAAGTGATTCAAGTTAGAGGTACTAATCGATTTAATCGGTTTGAAATTTGATCAAAACTGAACTTGGGATTCGGTTTTCGGTTTGATTTTCTGATTTTTCAAACAGAAACCCGTAACCGAACCGACCAATTCGGTTCGATTTCGATTTTTCCTTTTTATTTTCTATTTTTTGCATCCTCTATCTTCTTCTTACAGAAACAATTATGTGTTGTCATTACCATACAACTAGACCTAAACACAAAGATAAAACCTTTTCACACATACAAATTTCAAATAAAATTTGAACCTCAACAAGATTATATTATCCAAAGAAAAAAAAACAAGATTATACCAATTTTCTATTATGATAAAAGAGATTAGCATTATTGCATTCTGATTAAACAAGCTCGAATGACTATACAATTTGACAAAATCCCCAATAATGCTAATGCAAAGAAAATTAGTCGAACAAAAAGAAGAATAGGCCCAGACACACGATGCTCAGTGAGTTCCTGAACATCTGCCCAGCCTGGCCGCCGTAATTCAAGACCCGATTTAGCATGAGCTTCAAAGAGTCACCTTTCTTGGCCGATTTGATCCCTCTACGAAACCCTTGGTGGCACTGAGGATGGCGCCGGAGAGGTACCTGATGCCTTTGTAGTAGCTGATGTTCTACGGCGATGTGCGGTGACTTCTTCGGCGAAGAGGAACTCTGGCGATGTTGGGAGATTTTTTACATATATATACAACTCTACAACGAGATGGCCAAGTTGTTATAAAACAACAAAAACTTCTTTCAACAACAGAGTCAACAAAAGTATCGAAACAAAGCTCATTTACAAGATTATCAATAATGGATCTTAGCACACCAAGCTCACATATATCTATGATATCCATGGAAAACTTCTTTACTTCTCTAGTTGGATCCAATCTCTATATATTCACCTTAATTGAACTAAACGGGGTAGGTGGGAATTAAATGGGGGTGGGTGGGTTGGGAATTGAGTTTGTGTGGTTGAGATTTGGGAATTAAATAGGGGTGGTGGAGGTTGGGAATTAAGTTGTTTGTGGTGGGGCTAGGAGTTAAAAAAACAAATAAAAAATTAATACGGTTCGGTTTATTAGGGGCTGAAAAAAAACTCAAACCAAAACCAAAATGAAGTAACTCGATTCTGTTCGGTTTTGGTAATTTGGTTTCCGGTTTTCGTTCAATTTCAGTTTTTTCGACTCGGTTCGATTAATTCGGTCGGTTTACATGGACCAATTAACACCCCTAATTCAAGTTGTGTTTATTAGATAACTCGGAGTACTACAACTTTCATGTTTTGATGAGCTTGAGAATCGATCTCAATTGAGGGTTTAAATTGGTCGAAAGATACCCTATCTTTAAGTTATTGTTTTTTTTTCAAAAACAGTTTTTGGATGGTGTGAGTTAGTAGAAAAAAAATTAATTTACATGGTGGTGTCAAACAACGTTTTTGGTGGTGTGGAGTAGTCATTGCCTTTCTGATAAAAGGAGATTTTGAAACAGAGATAAGGGATCAAACTATAATCCTTACGAAAATGGAAGAAGATAAGTTTCATTTGTATGTTGTGGACCCCTATACTAAAGGTCGAGTGTCCTCAACATAGTCACATTTCAATACCTAAACACTTCATCCAATAATTAAGGTAATACATGAGTGTTCAACATGCTGACTCTTGTGCATTTAATTTTGTTTCTTCTTCATTGGTTTGCTCTAATTTCTCAATTTTTATAATTAAGATTCTTAATTAATGTCACTATTACAAGTAAAATTTTTGCTAGCTTTCACACTTCCAAATTCTAAAAAGTATTAATACTTCATTTATGGCTAAAATTTATTGTAAGTAAATGAAATATTTTGTCATGGTAAGAAAATGGTTTGAGTGTGTGATCTAGTGCCCAACAACAACTAAACAATTACAAGTTTTTACATGAAAATCATACTGCATTGTGAATTTGTGATAACCTATCCATTCATGTAGCAAGTTAAGTTAATTTCCACATTATTTTTTAATTGTACTAATTTCAGTTTACTAGTAATACATTTCACAAAAAATTCTTAGACAACTGTCAAAATTATATATATTATCAATTCAGAAACTCATTAAATTGATTAGGTGTTCGATGAGATAATGTGTATTTGATAAAATTAGCATATTTATTAATATTAGGAATATGAGTATTTTAGTAATATTAGGCATTCTATTATTTTTGTAATAGAGATCCAATTAGGTTTCTCATATTTGTTCCAATTAGGTTCAGGGTTTGTTTTAGAAGTTAGTTTAGTTATAAATAAAGCACAGACTTCCCATTATTAGTTGGTTGATTGAGTAAAAATTATTTCACTATTAGTTTATTTTGTTATTTCCATTTATTGCACTTCATTTATTTTCATTGCAATTTTGTTTATTTTATTAGTCTGAATCTATCAATATTTCAATTTTATTTCTTTCTTTCTTGCTATTTGTTGAACATCAACTCATCATTTGTTCTCCATGGAAGAATAAAGAAATGGAGATACGATGATTTGTCTAATTTCATTGTGAATTCTCTTATTCTGGGTTCTTCTTATCTTCTTCTTTGGGAGTTAATAATGAGTTGAATTGAAGTTAATTTCACCAAGTCAATTGATGGTTTTATGAAATAGCTTCAATTTACTTTGGAATTGTGGTTATGATGATAATGGGGTGAAGTTTTATATTTATGTATCTATTTGAAATTGGGGCATTTTTATGTACTCCAAATTCTCTCTCTAAAATTTTCATTGTATTATGATAGAATCACCTCTGCCTCACTCTAATTCTTGACTGATAGTAGGAACCGTTGTAGTCCAGTATCGTTTCATTTAGTATCTACGAAAGTTTTATATGAGTTAGGCTAGGCAACCATGTTTTGTAGCCTGGTTTTGTAACCATGCTGATGTGGAAATCCACATCACTAACCGAATCTGATTTGATTTAATTGGATCCAGCCCAATAATTTAATAGACGAAGCGGCTTAATAAACCAAGCCCAATAATTTAATAAACCAAGCAGTGTAATTGAATCCAGCCCAATAATTTAAATCTGATTTGATTTAATTTGATCCAACCCAATTTCTTGGCCTTGCCTGATTCTGAGCTCATTTTGATTTGTACACCAACTCTCTCATATCATTAAGTATCCTTCAAAAGTTTATGCCATCCAACTACACCAAACACAAAATGGCAATCATACACAAAAATGGCTGTGAAGACATTCTACCATTCAAATTACATTGTCCCACTCGTTGAAACTTGCTTGTCCATACACTAAAAATGGTTGTAAGACATTCTGTTTTTGAAGTTGAAACCATGCATGTCCATACATTAATCAATATATTACCATGATAAAAATTGAGAAATTGTTCTCGGCTTCCATCCAAGACAGTATTTGCAGTTTGTGCTAACTTGACTCAGATATGTAGGTTACTTTCTTGTGCACAAGCTCTAGGGCAAACTTTGTGATACAGATCAGCCATAGAATGGCCCATGGACCAGGTCGAAATCATTTTGTTTATTTTATTTTATTTATGTATTGAGCCAAAAGCTTAGAGATAAATAAGCATTGTGAAAATTAGTTTGTTAAATTATTCAATACTAAATAGACCATATTAGATTGCTCAATGAAGAAAAGAGTACTCAGGTTGTCTTCAATTTCTAAGGGGTGTGGGTTACAAACAGTTGTTGTTTGTAAGCTTTCTTCAATTATCAGTTGACTGCACAATATTTCTATCCGAGTGACGAAAACAAAAATTAATGTTAATATAATTATCATATTTTTTGCCCTCTTTTTTCTTGCTACTTTGAAACTTGAATACTTTTCCTACATTATAAGGTTAGAGAGAAATTGTATTAATGTACCAAAGACCCATTTTTGAAGCTTTGCCTAGAATCCCAGTTCCACTAAAACTGTGCTCTGATTTATTTTCTAGAATCACAGTTCCACTGAAACTGTGCTTTAACGTAGTATGGTCAAAGAGACCTGAAAATTCAATAGTTTTTCCCATTTTCCTTTTTGTTAAAATGCTGAGGTAGATATACACCTCAACATGGCTACGAAACATGTTTATAAACATGGTTTCCTAGCATTATTGGTTTTATATTTATGTATTTGTTTGAAATTGGGGCATTTTTATGTACTCCAAATTCTCTCTCTAAATTTTTCATTGTATTATGATAGAATCACCTCTACCCCACTCTAATTCTTGACTGACAGTAGGAACCGTTATAGTCCAGTATTGTTTTATTTAGTATCTAGTTTTATACAAACTTGACAAATGATCCATCGATCTTCCGTCTTCACATTCTCACTTTCTCTTGTATGTGTTAACTCTTGTGCATTTAAGATATTTTATTTTTTATTCGTTTGTTTGCTCCAATTTTTTTTATGAAGATTCACAATAAATATCATTATATAAAAGTAAAGTTTGTGCAAGCCGTTGACCTGTCGCACGTCCAAATTCTAAAAAGTACATTTATTTATAGTTGAAAATCATTGTAAATAAATGAAATATTTCATCGATGAGGTGAAGTTTTATATTTATGTATTTATAGTAGGAACCGTTATAGGGCTATTAATCGGTTCAAACGGTTCAAAATTATGCTAAAACCGAAATCGAACTCAGTTTAGGTTCGGTTTTCCAATTTTCAAATTTAAAAATCAAAACTGAACCAAACCGTGTGGTTCGGTTCGGTTTGATTTTTATTCGATTTTTCATAATAAGTTGTTCACTTTGTTTTCAGTTGTTCATGATTTCATTGTGGGATAAAAAAAAAAAAGAGTAGATGGTAATTAAAAAAGAGAATGAGAGTAAAAGAAAGAGGAATAGTGGTGGGAATTAAAAATGAGAAAGAAAAACGGTGATTGGGAATTGATTTAGAGAGAGAGAGTTAGAATTAAAAAAGAGAAAGGGACGGAGAGAAAGAGAATTGAATAAAAAATGAGAAGTATGCTATGGGTAGGGTGCATTGGAAATTGGAATGGGTGGGAAGAAAGAGAGAGAATATAGGAATTGAATTAAAAAAGAGAGGTATGGCTATGGGTAGGGTGCATTGGAAATTGGAATGGGTGGGAAATGAGAATTAAAATTAGAAAAAAAAAAAACTCACTTCGGTTCGATTTTTTCGGGTGTTAAAAAAACTAAAACCGCAATCGAACCAAATGCATTCGGTTTGGTTCGGTTAGATTTTCTACTATTTAGTTTTGACTTTGCTTTCGGTTCAATTTGTTTCGATTTGGTTCGATTTGATTCGGTCGGTTTTTGAAAACCAATTAACACCCACTACACCAAATTGACATTTTTGTAACAACCTCCAAAATAGTATCACTTTTGAAGTGTAACAATCCACCTAACAATTTTACACATTTTCACAAACAAAATGATACAATAATTGTATCACCATGAAGAGTATGGTTATAAAAGTGATACTATTCATGGTGATCCAACTTATTGTATCATTTTTTTTGTTACTGTTTTTCATTTTTTTGACTAAATTTATTTTTGACTTGAAATTGTTTGGTGGATTGTAACATCTCAAAAGTGATACTGTTTTGAGAGTTGTTACAAAAGTGCCAATTTGGTGTAGTGACCCCTAAATTGTTATAGTCCAGTATTGTTTCATTTAGTATCTACTTTTATACAAATTTGACAAATGATCCATCGATCTTCCGTCCTCACATTCTCACTTTCTCTTGTTTGTGTTAACTCTTGTGCATTAAAGATATTTTATTTTTTATTCGTTTGTTTGCTCCAAATTTTTTTTATGAAGATTCACAATAAATGTCATTATATAAAAGTAAAGTTTGTGCAAGTTGTTGACCTGTCGCACGTTCAAATTCTAAAAAGTACATTTAAGTGATTTGAGTGTGTAATCTAGTGTCATTGTAAATGATTTGAGTGTGTAATCTAGTGTCAAACAACAACTAATTAATTAATTAATTAATTGTTTTTACATAAAATGATATTGCATTGTGATAACCTATTCATTCGTGTAGCATGTTAAGTTAATATTCATAGTATTTTTAATTATACCAATTTCAGTTTACCAAATGATTCATTTCACTAAAAAATCTTAGACAACTGTCACATTTACAAAAATATTAATATAGAACACATTATATTGATTAGGTGTTTAGTGAGATAATTTGTATTCACACTGTAAAATTACCAATATTTCATATTGTCAATAGGCCTAGTTATTTTTTTTTTAATCTTTGTACCTTTTGTCAAACTTTCAATTGATTTATAAAATTATGCTCTTATCAATCAAAATTATCTCGTCAGTGTGTCATTTCAATATTCATGCATTTTGCTTTCATTCGGTGAATTTGCCCATTAGGATTAGGTGAAAATGTTGATGTCACCAAATATTATTTCAATAAGCAACAAAGCCTCGATGTTCATGAAAAGGAATTAGAGTTTAAATAAAATCATTTTTCAATAATACCCAGTAATTGCCCATTAAAAATATTTTACATTATTGTATTTCGTTGGATTGGTCTACCAATTTAAATAGTCTAATGGCCATATACTAATTTGCCACAACTTCAAAAAATTGTTGAAACAGTCATGGAGTTGTTTGATCAAAATTTGTTGATTCAAGTTAATTTAGGTGTGAATATATTTATTTGATTACACCTTCAACTCAATGATTTAGGTCACTTATAGCTTTGATCAGTTTGATGTAACTATATAATACGGTTTGTGTGTGCATTATTTAGGTCATTTGATATTAGTATAAGTTTTCATTTAGGGGTAATATCACAATCGCAATCATGCATTAAAAATTATATTCAAAATAACAATAATAACAAAATAAGTCTTTAGCATAGTATTCACATTATATACGATAAAAATAAATAAACAAAGACTATCCATACGATAACACTACCATACTACCTCCCTTATCAGCAATAACACACAGTTCGACATTTAACGGTTAACACTATTAGGATTGAAAGACTATCAACGGTTATGAGTCAAGACTCAATTTTTGGTCAAGTTGTAAATATAAGTGTGTGCTAGTATGATTCATCATGTTGGTCCTAAAAATATGAACATAAAATACATTTTAGTAAACATTTATATATAATTGTATCCAATAGAAAATTTAAAATGCAAATCGGAGGATAGTGATAGAGGAGGTCATTCACTTAGCATATTGAGAGATAGAAAGTTAATAAAAGTTTGTATTGATCTCAAGTGAAAATAAAATCTTGTCAAAAGAGATTTCACTGAAAAACCAAATCCACAATTTTAACTTAGCAGAGCTAAAAATATTTTCTAAAATCCACAATCTTGATGCTAAAAATATTTTCTTACGAAAATATGGAAAGAAAAAAATTAGGTGAACAAATTATGTGAAGAAAAATAACCAATTTTTTTTTCAGAGTAGGTGCATTGTTGATAAATTTTAAATACTTGTAAGTTGAGTAAACATCACACATTCATAGATCGAGGCATCGAGCCATCTAAGATAATTCATGCAAGGCAAATACTTTTGAGTTCTAGCTATGTTAAGTCAATGTTTGTTGGAGAGATGGTCGACTATAAGACAAAAAACTATAAAAACATAATAATAAGATTCGTGTACTTTGTTTTACATTAAAAAAAACTCAATGTAATTGATGGAATGGTTCTACAAGTTAAAATTTTTCTTCTATTATTGTCATCACCATCATTTAATTACTATGTCTTTCTATCACGTTGTTAATATTGCTCAAACTAATTTTTTCAAACAACAACAACTACTACCTTGCTTGCAAACATGTCATTTTGAAACGCCTAGTGCTACTGTATCTTTATTCACTGTTTCATGTTATTCCCTTGCTTATTCCTTCAAAAACTTTGCTTATCATTGTCATCGCTAAGTTTTAAATATGTTTACTCTATTATTATTTTTCATATATCATAGAACTAAACAAATTGATCACACGATTGATTATCTTAAATTTCATTTTCTTGTTCACGAGCTGTAGAGTAATCCATACGAGATGTGAATTATCTCTCTTTTATACACTAATCAAGACAAGATTTAAATTGCCCCTTAATCTTAAAAAAAAAAAAAAAAAAAATTTGGGTTGTTGACCCTTTTTATTTATTTATTAATCCATTCTCGAAGGCTACATGATTGACCCTATAGGGTTAACCAAACTAGGCCCGAAGGCTACAATATTGTTGTCATTTAGTATCCTCATCGCCTCAAACTCGCATGGAGACTTGCTTTCGCTCCAGTTCATCGCCTCCACCTTGCATGGAGACTTGCTTTCGCTTCGCTCCAGTCTAGTTTATCTAAGCAGCTGCATTCAATACCCGAAGGCTTATCAATGTTGGAGCACATGTGCTCCTAATAATCGGGTGAAAACTCACAAAATCTTAAGTGGTGAGTCTCAAACCAGCGACTTCTCACAAGGAGAGTGAATCCATTATTTAGTTACATTCACAATAATGTTTTGTTGAAATCCCTATACCATTATTCTATACATATTCTTATTAGAAGTGAATCCACTATGGTGGGCTTGTCTTTATTTTTATTGTTTATTTTCCCCTAAAGATTGGTGCATGAACTTAGGGCTATGATTGTCATTTGTGAATTATCAACAATGAGTGTGTCAAACCTACAAACCCTTAAGAAAGTGGATGCTCATATAACTTTGAAAATGCAATTAAAGTGTAATTAGGGGATAAATTAATAAACTATATCCATTGTTAGATGAAGATTTATTAAAATACCACTCCTCCAATCCAAGACAACAAGCAAATCAGAGTAAGAAAATAAATTTTTGGTAACACGTCTTTGAACTTCCACTTGGCAGACTTGCATGAGGTGGATCAAAAGCTGACGTAGAGTTTTAGAGAGAGAAGAGAACACGAAACAAGGTGCGGAGAGGTTGTCCGAAAACATGAAGACAAACCCAAAACAAAACAAGGTCATACGATATGTGTACGCCCCTCTCTCTTTCTATCATCTCTTTTTTCCTTATTTTTCCCACCATCATATCTCATTCTCTATCATTCTTTTTTTTCTCATTCAATTCTTCACCTTTCTTTCTTAACGGAAGTTACGTTTTATTAGCAAATCCCATTTTAGGGCAAAAACACACACAGTGAACAACAACAACAAAAACACAGATTTCTCTATCTCATTCGTTGGCGAGAGACGGAACAATACGAAGATCGATCAAATATTGTTGTTGTTCTCGATCGATTTGCAAATCTAGAGTAATTTGAATAAGTTTAGGGATCTTGATGTTGAGATATCGAATTTTGGAAAATTAGCAGATGAAACTTACCGATATAGGCTTTAGATGGACGGATGACAATTGACACATGTTTCAGTCATATAGGAAAATAATGAAATGAGCTACATTTCTTAAAGACATCAAAGAGAAGGTCGGTTTAACTCATTCTCAACCTACACCTTCATCTATCGCTCCGTCTTCGAGTAGAGAATCTTCACCACAAAAAATGAGTACCACCCTCCCCATCAATGTTACATTTTAATCCCTATTTTATTTATTTTTGAATGAAACACACTTTTCAACTAGATTTATTTGTTTGGATCTATTTTATCTTAAATACTTATAGGTTAAGCTAACACCACACGTTCATAGATCGAGGCATCGAGCCATATAAGATAATTCATGTAAGGAAAATACTTTTGAGTTACGGCTATGTTAGAGAAACATTAAGTCAATGTTTGTTGGTAGGAATCTCCATATTGTCGGCTAAAAGGCAAAAAAAACATGAAAGCGAGATTCTTGTATTTTGTTTTACATTTAAAAAAAAGTCAATGTAATTGACGGAATGGTTCTACATGTTATAGCTTTTCTTCAGTTATTATCACCACCAAGGAATGAGATTTCACGAAATCTCGGCGAAATGTTAGTTTTTTTTTAAATTACGAAAAAAGGGCGAAAGAAAAAAAATACATTTTTTTGAGGTTTTTTCGTATATTTTGGAGTTTTTTTTTTGTAAATCTTTTTTTTTCGTAAAAATACAAAAACAATTACCAAAATTTACATTTTTTTGAGTGATTTTCAAAAAATGTTGGGTTTTTTTTAGTTATCATTTCTTCTAATTATTTAGTGATTTTTTATACCATTCCTCTGATTTCTAAGTACCATTTCTTCTACTTTTATATTGATTTTTGAAACCACCCTCTGATTTTTTAATCATATCTTAATTTCATGTTTGTTTCATTTTTTGGTATTTAGGCTTCATTTAATGTGTTTAATGAATTTATTTACTTGCATTTTTTTTCACATATTTCATATACCCTCGAAGTCGGTTAGATATTTTTCATGTATCCTTGAAATTTTTATTTTTTTCTTTACACCGAAATATTTCTAGATATATTTCAAAAAATCAGGAGACCGAAAATAAATCGAAAAACGTAATCACAATCCTTGGTCACCACTATCATTTAATTACCATATCCTTCTACCATGTTGCTAATCTTGCTTAAACTAATTTTTTAAGCAACGACAACTAATGAACCACTTACAAACATGTCATTTTGCTATTCCCAGTGCTACTGCATCATTTAATCACTATTTCATGTTACCCTTGCTTATTTCTTAAAAAGTTTTTCTCATCATTGTCATTGCTAAGTTCTAAATTGGTTTACTCATTATTATCATTTTCATATTTTATAAATTGATCGCAAAACTGATTATCTTAAATTTCATTTCCTTGTTCACACACTATACAATAATTCAAACAAGATGAAAATTATCCCTCTTTTATACATTAATCTAGACAAGATTTGAATTTTACCCTAACGTTAATTAGTTATATTTGTTGTTGTTCTCGATCAATTTGCAAATCTAGATTAATTTGAATAAGTATTTGAATTTTGAGGTTGAGATATTGGATTTTGGGAGATTATTAGAGGGAGCTTAATGATCTAGGGATTAGATTGACAGATGAAATTCGGCATATGTTTCAATATCTAGGATAAAAATGAAATTGACTACATTATTTAAGGACGTCAAAAAGAAGGTTGGCTTAACTCATTCTCAACCTACACCTTCATCTATCGCTCCCTCAACAAGTAGAGAGTTTGTCCCCGTCGCCACAAGAAATGAGGTCTTGACCTCCTCATCAAGGCCACATTTTTATCCCTATTTTATGTATTTTCGAATCAAGCACACTTTTCAACTAGAGTTTCTTTGTTTGGATTCATAATCTAGTTTGATATGTTTTCTGTTTTATTTTCCCTGTCAAATTAATTAAATATTTATGCTTTTTTGAATGTTTAACTGTATTCAGATTGTCTTTAAATGAACTATGAATGTGGTCTTTAAGGTTTTTTTATTATTTAGTGTTTGGTACAATTCATTGGATGGTTAAGTTAGAAATTAGAAGGTTTAGATGGATTGTCCTTGATTGCTAGTAGTATAGAACACTGGTAGCAAGTAGGACTAGCTACGATTGATGATTTTAGGATGCTTGGATTTTACACATCGCCCTGATGACTTGTAACTAACACAGCTCGACATCTGGTGGTCTTTATTGCATCAATACAACATTTTAATTACAGTGCTTGGATAGAATAAACAACCATAAAAAAAATCCTAAATCTAGTGCATTTCACTTAATATTGAAAATAAACGGCGGTATTTGTTTTCTTATAAAATTCTCAATAAATGTTACTATATAAAAGTAAAGTTTTTGCTAGTTGTCATACATCCAAATTCTTAATAAATACCTTTATTTATAGTTGAAAATTATTCTAAATAAATGATTTATTTTGTCACGATAACTAAATGATTTGAGTCTCTGTAAGTTAGTGCCCAACAACAACTAATTAATTAAAATTTATAACCTATCCATTCGTGTACCATTTTAAGTTAATATTCACATTATTTTTAATTGTACGAATTTCAGTTTACTGAATGATATATTTTACAAAACATTCGTAGACAACTTTGAAATTTAAAAAAGTATAACTGAAGAAACACATTAAATTAAGTAGGTGTTTGATGAGATAATGTTCATTCTACGTTTTAATCGCAAATTCACAATGTAAGATTACCAACATATTGTGAATAGTCCTAATTATTTTTTAATCTTTGCAACTTTGTAATTCTTTTAATTGATTCACAAAATTATGCTCCCATTAATCAAAACCAAGGATGCACGGACGCGACACGGCGACTCGACAATTTCTCAACAGTGCGAAAACCACAAAGACGCAATAGGTAGCCTCGTCTTCGTCTTCTCTTATCCCTCCTCATTCTTCTCATCCTTTTTCTCTAAAACATGTAGTTTCTTCAACAAGCAAACAATCTCTTCTTTTCTGAAACAAGCAATTGTGAATGAGTTCTGAAAGAAAAGAAAGAGTGGAATTAGGTTTGTAGTTTGGGGCTTTAATATTGCCTGTCAGATTTTATCAATATCTTAACATGAAAGATATCAGTTATTTGCACCGCATTTGCACCCACACTGAGTTTGGACCAAGTCAAGTTGACCGACTCGTTGACCACGGGTCAGATAAAAAAATTCAAACTTGTTTGTTTTTTTTTTTTTTTTTTAAAAGGCAAGTAGGATTTTTATAGGATCCCAAAACCCATAAAGATGTTGTAAGCTGGGTTTGAATCCATGACCTAGTGCTACCATCCGCCAAGCTCTAACCATTGAGCTGTCATGCCATTGGCACGAGTCAGATATGTATCAGTCGCGTGTTTGTGTCTGACCGACTCAGATTCAAATGTTTTTTCGAGAGTCCGTGCTTCCCATAGCAAAATTATCTCACACGTGTGTCATTTCAATCTTTTTGCATTTGGTGATTTTGTCTATTTGGATCAGGCGAAGACAATGAGACCAAATACTATTTCAATAAACAACAAAGCCCAGGTGTTCAAGAAAAGGGAATTAGAGTTTAAATTTCAAATTATTTATAAATCCAATAATTGTCCATTAAAAATACTTTATATTATTGTATTTTGTTGGCTTGATCTACCAATTTAAAGAGTCTAATAGCCATCCACTAATTTGCCACAACTTCAAAAAAACTGTTGAAAAGTCTTCGAGTTGTTTGATCAAAATTTGTCGATTCGAAATCAATTCAACTTGTTAATTCAGGTACATATATTTATTTGATTGTACCTTCAACTCTTTAACCAAAAAAAAAAAAAGTTGTACCTTCAACTCACTTCTGATTTGGGTCACTTATTGCTTTGATGGAACTATATAATATGGTTTGTGTGGGCACCATTTAGGTTATTTGATATTAGTATATGTTTTTATTTAGTGATGATATCATAACCGCAATCATTCATTAAAAATTATATTAACAATAATAATAAATAAGTTTTTAACATAGTATCTACATTATATATGACAATGATAAACAAATAAATAAACAAAGACTGCCATCCTACCTCCCTTATTAGCATTAACAAACAAGAATTGACTTTTAACGGTTAACAACACTAGGATTGAAGGGCTATCGTTGGCTACAAGTCAAAATTCATTTATTTGGTCAAGATGTAAATATAAGTGTGTGCTAGTATGATTCATCATGCTTGTCCTAACTTAATCATTTTTTTTTTGTCAAGTTGTAAATATAAGTGTGTGCTAGTATGATTCATAATGCTTGTCCTAAATATAAACTTATTAAAAAAAGTGGAATACATTTCAGTAAGTATTAATAAAAAAAATTTGTTTTGTATATCAACTTGAGAACTAATAGTGGCATAAAATTTTTTTTTTTTATATCCAAGATAAGGTTTGAAATGCAAATTAAGGCATAGTGATGGAGGAGGTCATTCACTGAGTACATTGAGAGGGAGAAAGTTAATCAAAGTTTTTACATTGAAGAGATTTTTACTGAAAAACCAAACTCACAATTTTGACTTAGTAGGGCTGATGAAGTTTGTTCATAAAAAAATTCATTGTTAAAAATATTTTATTGAGAAAATATGGGAATAAAAAAATTACGTGAACAAATCATGTGAAGAAAAAATAACCAATTTTTTTTTTACAGTAGAGGCATTGATAATAAATCTTAAATACCTGTAGGTTGAACTAACGCCACACATTCATAAATCGAGACATATAGCCATCTAAGATAATTCATGCAAGGCAAATAATTTCGAGTTCTGGTTATATTGGAGGAACACGAAGTCAATGTTTATTGGAGATAATCACCTTATTGCCTGCTATAAGGCAAAAAAACTAGAAAAAATAAAAAACAAGATTCTACCATGTTGAATTTTTTTTTTTTTTTTGTTAAAAGCATATAGCATATAATACTAATTAAGAGTACATAATTGCCGGGCTGCTATAGCAGCGAGGTTATGAGCCAAAACCAATGGTTGTGAATAGAGAACAATCTTTGTTTGTGATAAGAGCATAATTAGGCTATTTTTAATACCATATTTCTATATATATTTTTGGCTATTACTTGTTAATTATGGTACTAGATGCTATTTTCGTGTTTGTATAAGTTTCAAATTACAAGATTCCAAAATAGAAACTAAGTAAAGCAAATTGACAATTTAGAAATACTGATTGCAAAAATAAACCACGCAAAAAAGGAAACCGAGAAGAAAACAAGTATAAAAAGGGACGATACCTTGCTTTGAAGAAATCACACATCCATAGCCACCTCACTCTTGCAACCACAGCAAGCATCCCTCATCATCACCCATCCACAGCAAGCGTCCCTCATTGCAGCCGCAAGCCTCCAACCACTCCCCGTTCCTCATCGCAATAGTCAAGAAACATCTTCCCTCGCACAAACCCCTTTCTCCTTTGGATGTTCCATACACATCCACACAACAAACCTATCGCAGCCAACCCTAAACCCAATCAAAACCCTTTTTCCCTTCATAGATCGCACATCACCTTCCCCTCTCTCCCAATCGATCATCCACCACACAACCAACAACCCAACACCTCTACATCACCTTCGATGTCACTTTTCACTGGACCAGATCTCCCCAGCACATTGAAGAAGGTAGGAATTCTGAAGCAAAGATCATGAGGAAGGAAAAGAAAAGCTTATTTCTCTTGTCTTCGCGTTATCCGTACCCACGGAGTCATTTTCTACCACCATGGATCAGGCGACAACGTTTTTCATCTCTAAACCTCTCTTTTACTTATTTTAGTTTGATATTTGATTATGGATCACTGTTTGAACATAATTAATATGTCTAGCTAAACTTCTTTTAGTTAGGGGTTGATTCGAAACGTCGAACATGTGTTTTATGAATTAATTGAATTTAATCTTCATTTCTATTAGTGATTGTGTTTTGCTTAACTGCTTTATAGATAATTTTTCTTTGTACGTTTGTTAAGGTGGCCAACTTAGTAAGCATGCTAGGATCTGGGGCTAGATCATAAGAGAGTTTCACCTAATCGTTACAATCTTGTACTCACAAGTAGTAAATACCAAGGAACGTTGGTAAGGTTAAGTAAAAGCCTAGGTATACCTTCCGGAATAGTATACTCTTGGGATATCAAGAAGAAGGTGTTTCTAGAGAAATTCTTCCCAACTTCCAAAATTATCTTGTTGAGGAAGAAAATTAGTGGTATACAACAAGGTCCAGGAGAATCATATCCAACTTACTATGAGCACTTCAAAACTCTCATAGCATCATATCCACAGCATCAGATGAAGGAGGAGCTCTGATTCAATACTTTTATGAGGGATTGCTTCCTCTTGAGCGATAGATGTTAGATTCAGCGGCAGGAGAAGCTTTGATTGATAAAACTCCAGCAGTAGCAAAGACTTTGATTGCAAATCGAGCCTTAAACGCCCAACAGTATGAAGGAATTGGAGAGCCTTCATGCCAAGTCAATGAGGTAAGTGCTAATTCTAGTTTGGAAGCTCAAATGGCTAATCTTACTTCACTTGTGACTCGAGTTCTAGGGAAGCCGAATGTGCTAGGAGTTGCACAAGTTTGTGGCGTGTGCACTAAGCCAGAACATCCATCTGATCAATGTCTTCAACTGATTAAGAATGGCGGTTGGGAGAATGTCAATGCAATAGGTTTTCAGGGGCAAAATCACTATAGGAATAACCCTTATTCGAACACTTACAATGACCGTTGGAGAAATCATCCTTGTTTTGGATGGAGAAATTCTAAACAACCTCAACAACAAGCTTCAAATCGGCCACCCCCTTGTTTCTTTCAAGGACCATCAAAACCATCTCAGCACAATTCAGGTATGCCCCTTAATTATGATGAGATTATGAAATTGTTAACTATTTCTCAGCAGAACCAAACAAAAGATATAACAGATTTGAAGCTACAGATGGGACAAATAGCTGAGTTTATTGGACAAATTCGCGAACAAGGAAAACTTCCTAGTTCTACCATTCCAAATCCAAAAGGCGGGTTTGAAACCGCAAAAGCAATTACATTGAGGAGTGGTAGTCAAATTGAGAATGAGCCAATAGTCCCTAAACAAAGCCGAAATAGGGAAGCTGAGTTACAAAAGGATGATCCAGCCATCGTTGAGACACCAGAGCTCCAAGGTAAGAAGGCGAGTGTTCCAAATTCAATTTCTACTAATCTTTCTCCACTTTTTATGTCTTTTCCAAGTAGGTTTGCCAAATCTAGGAAAAATGAACAGGATAAGAAAATCTTAAAAACCTTTCGAAAAGTCTAGGTCAATATTTCGCTTCTTGATGCTATTGAGCAAATGCCTCAGTATGCAAAAATTTTGAAGGAGCTTTGCACAACAAAGAGACGACTTCGAGACGGAGAGGTAGTTAAGGTGAGTGAGAATGTTTTCGCAGTTCTTCAAAGGAAATTGCCACCGAAGTGTAAGGATCCGGGTAGTTTCACTATCCCTTGTGTTATCGGTAATACTAAAATTGAAAATGCCATGCTAGACTTAGGTGCTTCAATTAATGGTATGCCGTATTCTATTTATCGATCTATGAATCTCGAGAAGTTAAAAAATGATGGTGTTATTATTCAATTGGCTGACCGTTCTAATGCATATCCTCGAGGTTTGTTGGAAGATGTGTTGGTGCAAGTTAACCATTTGATATTCCTAGCAGATTTCTATGTGCTTGAGATGGAAGATTAAAAATTTTCAGCACCTTTGCCTCTTCTTTTAGGGCGTCTCTTCATGAAAACTGCGAAGACAAATATTGATGTGCATGCGGGGAAACTGACTATGGAATTTGATGGTGATGTGATTGACTTCAACATCTTTGAAGCCACGAGATATCCTACTAAAAATCATTCTTGTTTTTCTATTAATGTGAATGACAATTTGGCCCAGAAATTGTCAGACGTCAGAAACGATGATGAACTTGAGACCACCCATCACTACTACCGTTGGATATGAGAGCAATAGAGTTCCCTATGACACAAAGAAGAGGAAGAAATTACAGTTGAATGAGCTCGAAAAGATTCAAGATGAGGCCTATGATAATAAAAGCAATTATAAGGAGAACATTATAGTTTGTCATACTCAGATGATCCATATAAATACTTTTGTCATTGGAAAAAAAGTCTTGCTTTTCCAATCGTGTCATAGAACTGGTAACTTATGTTCTGAATTGGTTGGTCCCTTTATTGTTACTAATGTTTTCCTCATGATACTATACAGATTAAGAGTGTCACAACCGGTAAGGAGTTTAAGGTGAAACATCATCAATTTAAGCCCTATTATGAGTCATTTGTGGAGCATGACGTGGAGGACGTATCACTCCATGTTCCCACTTATTTTGAGGATTAATTGGAGATACCGTCAGGCTGCACGACGTTGAAATAAACGCTTCTTGGAAGGCAACCCAATCAGATTTGCTTTCTCTATCCCTTTATTTTTTTCGTTATATTTGTTTGTTATTAATTTGTTTTTCCTCTTTTAAATCTTTTATTGCATGTGTTATAATCTATTAACATTGATGATAATGTTAGGTTTAAGTGTGGGGGGAACAAAACATTGTTTTTCATTTTGAAAAAAAAAATTAATTTAAAAAATAAAAAGTGTCAGTCCATTAAAAAAATGTTGGTTTTTATTTTCTTTGTTGGTATTAGTGTCATTAAAAAAAAATTATAGTTGTTTTGAGTCTTAGGATACTTTCCAACACAATGATGAAATTTGATTTTTAATTGCATGACTTTAACATGATTTATAAGCATGATTTAAGGTCTAATATTATTCTTTGGTTAATGCTTATTCATGGTTATCATATGCAAATTCACATGTAATCAACTGAGTAATTGGTACTCGTAGCATGCTTAATTTAATTTAACTCATTATAACCCATATGTGAGTTTTGAGCCTATTGTTCCTTTGATTTTAAGAGTTTTTAGTTAGGTCATCTTTTATTTCTTTTTTAAATAATAATTCGTTGAATGGTCTAAAATTTGTTTGTTTTGGTTGCTACTTGGATTGCTTTCATAATTAAGGATTAAACACTAAAACTTGTATTAATTTCGCTCAAAACATTACATTGAATTACATAACATGCTTGACATGATAAAGGCTCATAATTTCCACCATTGCCAAATAAGTCTGATTCATGATATATTTCCTTTAGGTTAACGCTGTTATTAAGTCTTTCGATTCATTAACCTCATTTTCTATCCCTAACCTAATAAGAAGAGTGGAGCATAATTTGATTTGCATAGACTTTATTGTGGTTCAAGGTGTGTTGTAAAGCAAGTGTGGAAGAAGACTCTTATGGTAGACAGTTCAAGAAGAAAGAGTTGAAAAAAAAAAGTACAAAATTACAGAAGGGACACAAGTCATTGTCTATATTAATTTAGTACTTCAGTACCATACAGATAGTTTAGTTTTTTTCATTCAGTAAATATAAAATAATGACTGAAACTCTTCATTATCAGTGGGCCACCTCTTCATTTTCCTACTTATGTCATGAACCATATGATTCATTGCTAATGTCTCTAATCTTATTGCATGCTTTCACCATTTCTTTAAGCCCTTTAAAAATTTCTTATCCGTTCTTTCTCTTCCTTTGACCCTTTGGCCCCATTACAACATGAATTAAGACCTTTTGATTGAGTGTGTTTTGCAATGTCACGTTGTGGTGATTCGAATGAGGTATGAACATATGGTGTCACTAGTTCTTGCATTCAAGTAGTAGCATTCCTTCCATGAGATCATATATCTGAAAAAAAATGTCAGAAAAATGCCTTTCTTTTTTGTTATATCATATGTGAGCTATTTGTTTCCCTTTTACATCAATCCTTTCATATATAACTAGAATAGGAAGAGTGATTTTACCAAACAATTAGTGAAAAAGAAAAGAGTGCACCCAGTGAGATTTTTGGATTACTTCTTTTAAGCACGCGTTTGAGTTTTACAGTCACTTGAATTGATTTAATTGTGAATTTTTATATCATTGCTTTGAACGTGTATTAATTTTCGAATGATGTGAATTTAATCTTGTGTTTACAAATAATCTTAACATGTCATGATCCGTTGAAAATCTCTGAGACAAATGTTGGAAAGTATAGATTGAGTCATTTGAGTCTTTTATTTTTGTTTCTTTGATTTGCTCGAGGACTAGCAAAAGATAAGTGTGAGGGAATTTGATAGGAGCATAATTAGGCTATTTTTAGTACCATATTTCTATATATATTTTTTGCTATTACTTGCTAATTATGGTACTAATTGCTATTTTTGTGTTTGTGTAGTTTTTCAATTACAAGATTCCAAAATAAAACCTAAGTGAAGCAAATTGAAAATTTAGAAATACTGATTGCAAAAGGAAACCACGCAAAGAAGGAAACCGAAAAGAAAACAAGTATAAAAATGGACGATACCTTACTTCGAAGAAATCACCCATCCATAGCCTCTTCACGCTTGCAACCACAGCAAGCATCCCTCATCGCAGCCGCAAGCCTCCAACCATTCCCCGCGCCTCATCGCAACAGTCAAGAAACCTCTTCCCTCGCACAAATCCCTTTCTCCTTTGGATGTTCCATACATATCCACACAACAAACCTATCGCAACCAACCATAAACCCAATCAAAACCCTTTTTCCCTTCACAGATTGCACATCACCTTCCTCTCTCTCCCAATCGATCAACCACCACACAACCAACAACCCAACACCTCTACATCACCCTCGGTGTCTCTTTTCACCGGACCAGATCTCCCCAGCACATCGAAGAAGGAGATAATTCTAAAGCAAAGATCGTGAGGAAGGAAAAGAAAAACTTATTTCTCTTGTCTTTGCGCTATCCGCACCCACGAAGTCATTCTCTACCACCACGGATCAGGCGACAACGTTTTTCATCTCTAAACCTCTCTTTTACTTATTTTAGTTTGATATTTGATTATGGATCACTATTTGAACATAATCAATATGTCTAGCTAAACTTCTTTTAGTTAGGGGTTGATTCGTAACCCCAAACATGTGATTTATGAATTAATTGAATTTAATCTTCCTTTCTATTAGTGATTGTGTTTTGTTTAACTGCTTTATAGAAAACTTTTCTTTGTATGTTTGTTAAGGTGGCCAACTTAGTAAGCATGCTAGGATCTGGGGCTAGAGTATAAGAGAGTTTCACCTAATCGTTACAATCTTGTACTCACAAGTAATAAATACCAAGGAACGTTTGTAAGGTAAAGTAAAAACCTAGGTAAGAACAAGATGCTGATCATACTTGTAATTGCCTAGTCAGTGTTCATATTTTCCACAAAACTTAATGATTTTAGATTGTTATCTAACTTGCGATTCTTGATTAGATAGCATGATAAGAATAATTTGAAAGTGACGCTAAGTTTAATACAACGAACTTGGAAAAATAATAAGATTAATGCAGTGCTGATCACGGTTAATCTTGAGCATCGTCTCTCACGAATTAGCAAGTGATTATTGAAGATTGATTTATGAACATATGTTTGGTTTGTGGAAATAAACCCTTAGCTAGTTTCTCATCTTTGTCATCCCTTTAGTTCTATTATATTTACAATAATTTTTGTAGTTATTTTCATAGTTTAACTTAGAAAATCAAATCTCCCAATATTTACTTAATTAGGTTGTTAGCTGTCTTTTAGTTATTCTTAGTGCTAGTTGGCAAACCCTCTAATCGCCGGTCCAGAACGATCCCTACTTATTCTATACTACAATCACAAAACATGGTATTAAGTTGTGTGCTACTAAAATAGCGCATCAGTATGCTGCTAATGAGTGGTCGCCATGCCCAGTCCACTGTTGTTCTAGGTTGTCGTTGATCATCATGTAAAATAGAACGGAGCGTCCTTGAGTCTCCCATTAAAAAACTTGTTATCCATTGCTTAGCTTGGATAAAAAAAAAGAGCCGCTTCAGCTGCATAAGAATCCGCCATGGTGCTATCTATCACCTTCCCTGTGATCAGGTAAGTGACTCGTGCTAACACCTCACCAAACATTTTGACTGCAAAAGCTCCGGCCGCTCCCAGTAGAGATTGGGCAAAAAAAATAGCATCGTATGTGACCAAAATCATGTCCGGATCCAGGGAATGTGGAATAGGTTTGAGCTGTAAGGATCTAAGGTTAAGGTTGTGATATCTAGCTGAATGGATTTGGGCCTGTATCAATGTTATTTGGGTAGAGGCTATCTTAGTGTGGGGACCCAAAGGAGTCATCGAGGAGGAAACAAAGCTGGCCCGATTGTCAATGATAGCCGTTTGAAGGACTTGATGAATAGAGACCGAATCAAAAACATCTGCAGAGGTGAGGGCATCCCAATGATTGATGTGATTGGAATTTGTAGAAAACCATTGGTGTTTCCAATTAGACCAGGTACTCTGAAAAAATATTCTGAATTTTTGAGCATTGAATTTGGTTTGGAAAATGCAGTTATTATGAGTCTACCATATGGTCAGAATGAAAGCTACAAACCGAGAGAGCATTTCCTCCTTAAACTCGGGGTGTATCTTTGCAGTATTCCATAAGAACTTAAGAAAGAGGAAGGTACTGGGCACCCCAAAGTTATCATTGAGCCCGTTGATCCCTGGGCGAGAGAAGCCAGAGTTGATGTATAACTGTACAGAGGAAGAAAATATGAGTAACATCTTCTGTGTGACTATAGCAGAATATGCAACAATCCTCCAAAAGAGTGTGCAAACGAGACAAATTGGTTATGGTGGGGAGTATATCTTGACTGAGTTTCCAGAAAAGAAAAAGGGCAGAGTGAGGCACCTTGATTATCCACAAATCTCTTAGCAACTTCGCATCAGTGTTGAAAGAAGGAGGAGGGAGGGAGGTGGAGCATTTAGATTGATCAAGAGTGAACACCTTGGTAGTTTTCTTGACTGTGAAAAATCATTTTTTATCCGAGATCCAGATCAGTGTGTCAGGACAATCCGAGCGTCAGATTAAGATATTCTGAATGTTAGTAGCTACTGGGGCATGAAAGATGGAACTGATGAGGCTGTCATTCCATTGGGGATGGTGACTAGTGGGATTGTTCCATAAATATGAGATTCTATGTAGCAAATTATAGGCCAGGGGATTGATCAAACAGTCGGTCAGAAGTAATCCGGACTTAACCCAATAATCCCTCCAAAGGTCTTCTACCATGTTGCTAATCTTGGTCAATCTAATTTTTTTAGGCGGCAACAATTACTGCCCCGCGTACAACATGTCATTTTACAATGCCCAGTGCTACTGTATCATTTAATCACAGTTTCATGTTATTCCTTAAACAACTTGCTCATCATTATCATCGCTAATCCTTTGTTCACTCTATCATGATCTTTTTCATATTTCATATAACTAAATAAATTATTGCACGTTGATTATCTTAAATTTCATTTCCTTGTTCACGCACTGTACAATAATTCAGATGAGATGTGAACTACTCTCTTTTATACACTAATCTAGACAAGATTTGAATTGTTCCCTAATCTTATTTAGTTATATTCATAATAATATTTGTTGAAATTCCTAAACCATTATTCTAAACATGTTCTTATTAGAAGTGGATCCATTATGGAGGACTTTTACTGTTTATTTTTTTACTCAAAACTCGCATGAACTTAGGGCTATGATTGCCATTTGTTGAAATCACGATCAAGGATAGGGTGTGCAAAACCTTCAATATCGTGGATGCCCATACAACTTTGACAATGTCACTAAAGTGTAATTAAGGATAAATTAATAAAACAAAACTATACCCAATGTTTGATGAAGATCTATTAAAAGACAGACCACTCCTTAATTTCCAATCCAAGACAACAAACAAGCAAAGAAGAGTAAATAAAAGAAAAAGTTTGGTCACACGACCTTCCACGTGGCAGACTTAGCACGACGTGGATCGAAAGCTGACGTGGAATTTTAGAGAGAGAAGAGCGCGCGAAACAAGGCGCGGAGAGGCCGTCCGAAAACAGGCGGACAAAATATATATATATTTTTCCTTCATACACCCCTCTTTCTCTTTCTTCGTTTTCTCTCTATCATCTCTTCTTCTCTCTTTCGCCTTTCTTTCTCAACAGAAGTCGCGTTTTATCAGTAAATCCCATTTTTAGGGCAAAAACACACACGTACTACAGCGAAGAACAACGACAACCAGACGGATCTCTCTCTCACTCGTTGGCGAGAGACGGACCAATACGAAGATCGATCAGATCTTGTTGTCGTTCTTGATCAATCTGCTAATCTAGATTAATTTGAATAAGTTTAAGGATTTTGAGGTTGGGAGATCGGATTTTGGGGAGAGGGAGGTTGCCGATCTAGGGTTTAGATGGACGGATGACAATCGGCACATGTTTCACTAATCTAGGAAAACGATGAAATGGACTACATTGCTTAAGGACATCAAAGAGAAGGTCGGCTTAACTCATTCTCAACCTACACCTTCATCTGCCGCTCCCTCTTCGAGTAGAGACTTCGTCCCTGTCGCCACAAGAAATGAGGTCCCGGCCTCCCCATCAAGGTGGCATTTTTATCCCTATTTTATGGATTTTTTTTAATCAAGCACACTTTACAACTATAGTTTTTGTGTTTGGATCATTTTCATTAGTTTGCTCTGTTTTTTGTGTTTTCTTTCCCTGTCAAATTAAGTAAATATTTATGTTTTTTTTGAATATTTAGCTGTATTCAGATTGTCTTTAAACGAACTATGAATGTAGCCTTTAAGGTTTTTATTTTTAGTCTTTGGTAAAATTCAATGGATGGTCAAGTTAGAAATTAGAAGGTCTAGATGGATTAACCTTGATTACTATTAGCTATAGTACACTGGTAGCAAGTAGGATTAGCTAAGTTGGATGATTTTAGGATGCTTGGATTTTACACATCGTCCCACTGACTTGTAACTAACACAGCTGGTGGTGTTTGTGCATCAATACAACATTTGATATGGTTTTTTGCTTAATTACAGATCTTGGATAGAATAAACAACCATAAACATAACTAACCCTAAATCTAGTGCATTTCACTTACTAAATATTGATTTTGAAATTCAAACATGTACATTAATGGAGCTAGCATCCTAGTGAATGCATTGTTAGGATTCAAGGTAAAGCATTATGCAATGGATTTATTCCCTCATCGGAGGGGTAATGGTGTGATATTGGGCTTATATGGGCTTTGGGGATGAGTTGGAAATCAAGTTCGTGACAAGCGGTATTAAAACAAATCTGCCTCGTTTGTGGTGTCACACTTAGCATTCACACAGAAGAACATGTGTTTGCACAGGTAGTGGCTTCTCCGGGCTATGGTGGAGGGGTAAGCAGGCTGGCCTAGTTGTGGAAGAAGAGCTGTGATAAGGGCGTCGTAGTAATTGAATGGGAGACAATGAAACAGATTTAGTCATTAATGTGGTTTATATAGGCTCTGAGGTTCTCCACTTCACATGTTAGACTTAGGTTGGAAACCAAGCACGCGACAATGGTCTTATTTGTCAATGTCACAATCGATGGTTAGAGTACTAGACTTTGGAGGAAGGTGAAAGAAACAATCTTTGCACAAGCAGCACAATCACAATCAAGGGTGATGCGAATCAAGGTAACTACTTAAAAAAAGTGTGGGTTGAAACAATATTTTGATGGTGTTAGGCTATCAAGGTTGAGGGCACTTGCCACCTTGAACAGACCTTAGACCTTAGATAGGTCCTGATGTTGAAAGAGCATGGAACCTTTAATTAGGGCTCATTTATGGTGCCTTGAGGAACTATGTTATTAAATCAGTGATTGGCTCCTAATCTGTGGAGTGATACTTGGGATTAACCAAAATTAATTAGCTGTTTTCTTCATTTATATTTTCTATAGACCTCCTTTGCAGTATATGTATTAAAATAGAACAACAAGTGTGCATATTGAAGTATGTAACCATCAAATGCCAATAGATAAACGTATAAACTGAAGATGCATTATAATATTAGGCATATTGTAACAAACTAAATGGTCAAGCGTCTCCCTGTGTGAAAGACACAAAGGGATAGCATTGACGATGATTTTGTTTCTCTTTCTAAGATTGTCTTGAAGAACCTAAGTCTACACGAAGAAAGCCAACTTGCGCTGAGCATAAGCTGACCAATATTTTTGAGTCAAACTGGAGTTCAAAAGGTAGCGGATTAAGGATGGTGGGTCTATCCCTATAAAAACATTGGAGTACACTTGAAGTTGTATGTGTAGATTACATATATTGAAATGATTCAGGCTCATTACTAATAACTAATTCAATTTGGAGTTGAAGAGAGAGGTGATATTGGTAATGCATCAATTTGGACAATGACGATCTGCTGAGTGGAGTGAGCATGTGGGATTCTGTTGTTTTGAATTGTAATCATCGCGTTCGCTATAAATCAATTTGATCTAAATCATCATCATCAAAGCCTATTCCCGGTACTTTCGGGGTCGGCTCCGCGAGGGGACGTGACGGGTTTTTTTACAGTTGATTGTCACAAGCCTAACACCAAAATCAATTTTATCTAAATAAATACAAAAAAAATACTATTTCATTTTTTCTTGCAACACTGATTGGTAAAGTATGTATTTCTATTCTAAATAAATTTTAAATTGATAAACTCTTCATTGTAGAAAGGAAGGCTATTGTAAAGGATTAAGGTTGTATGATTTTTATGAAATGGTTCTGAATTTTGAATGGGTTTGGGGTGTGAAAATGATAAAGGATACTGGTTCTTGCCTTGTCAGAGGTATGAGAGGTTTAGAGTGGAAAAGAAATGGTTTCATTAAGTAAAAACAAAAAAATTCACATTGTTCAGCCATAGGGACCTAGGCCATTCTCCGGTTCTCTTCTGGGAAACTTTGGTTAAGCACTCAGGTGACCATTCAGCCTCCCTGAAGAGTGATGGTTAAGTTGTGGCAGCAAATTTAAATTTGGGCTGCCTAGCCATGCTTAGGATGTCAAATAGACTAAGCGACCTGTGTTTGCGACTACGCGGTAGGTAACTTAGCTTTGATGTCAGACAGTCTGGTACTCACAACAGTCATGGTGCTTGTACTTGGTGAAGAATGCCAGGACAAAGCAAATTTGGTATTCATATTATCATGATATTGATTGCCTAAGGTGAGGTTCTCTATCATGCAAATGGCTGTATAATTATATTACTTTATAGTGTTTGATATCCATAGTTAAGTTTTAGTTGCGTTTTCTGGTTGTCTATATGCAGTGAATCGAGTCATAATTTCATTTTTTTTCCTATACTGGCTTTTTACTGCTTGACTATTGCAATAACCTATAACCTTGTACTTTCTGACGCAATATTTTGTTGTAAACGCCTGATATCAATCACTCATTTGATGTAAGCAGAGACAAATATGAACTGGAGTTGGATTTTAAGAGATTCTGGGACGAGTTCAGATCGTCCGGCTCTGAAAAGGTTGTCTTTTCAGACATTTGTGTCATTCATTTACAGTCATTGACTTTTCTTAAGGATATGTGATGATTAACTGTCTACAGTTTCTTTTATGCAGGAAAAAGAAGCGGCCCTCAATATGGCAGTGGATGTTTTTTGTAGATTAATCAAACAGAAAGCTAATATAGCTCAATTAGTTACAACGTATGCACATGCATCTTCCTTCCTAACAAATGCCTTACCTCAATCATATTCGTGATAATTTCATCCTTTTAATTTAGTCATTTTTATGATACGTGCTATAAAGTCTCACTGTGTGATCAATTCAGCTAAGGTATTTAACACAGATTGGCATATCTCTGAGACATAGCTTCATTAATAACTCCAATTTTGCGAAAGATGTTTTTAGTAGCAATATTAGTGAAAAACAACCTATGTCATTGGTCCTTTCTTTTCTATCTGGAGTGGTGGAAACATGCTATGTCATTGGTCTTTTTCTTTCAACACCTGAGAGTCATTTTGGGCAAGTTTGGTAACATAAAGGTTTTGGTGTATGTCAAATAAATTTAGTGCACAGACTAGTGTAATATAGTTTTGATAGTCGCAACCAAGAAAGTAAACTACTTAATTATTTTGTCTCTGTTTTCTTCAAAGATAAACTTAATGTTCACTGTTAATAAATTTGACCAACTTTTTAATCATTGAATGCTCGCAGGTTAGTCGAAACCCATATATTCTCCTTTGTTGTTGGAAGAGCATTTGTAACTGATATGGAGAAGTTGAAAATCACTAGCAGGACAAGAACATTGGATGTTGAAAAAGTTCTTACCTTTTTTCAAGAGGTTACAAAGGTCAGTCTTCAAATTTTATTATTTTGTTTTCACGTCACTTGTCCACATAATGTGATCTCTTTAATAATATGTGTGGCCGCTATGGTGCAGGATGGCTATAGTCCTGGTTCAAATTTGTTATATGCCATAGAAGTCCTTGTATCTGGGGTAAGCTTTACTACAAGCTTTCTTAGTGCTATATGTGCATAATTTATCATCTTTCTTAACTCTATAGGTACTTGTAATCTGATCTTAGGTCATTATGATCATCCTGCCATCGCTTGAAGAATTTCATACTTGTTCTCTTTTTGTTATGAGAATATTCCATTTTGAAAGTTCTTTGATTATTATACACCTTATCAAAGTGACAATGACGAGAAAGCAAAATATTTCCTCCAATCAACAATAGTTGTTAGTATTGCATTATCACGATATGTAATTAGAGGTTGTATTGTTTTTACCTGCATCATATGGATTGATACAATGGATAAAATAATCCGGCTAAGTCCAAGGTTTCAGTGTTTTGTGTTAGTTGTTAAAGTACCAAGCACGATATCAGCGAAATTGGTTTCCAGTATATCAAGGTTCAAAAAAGGGTATTTGTCGGTTATATCTTGGTACTTTTGCAAAATAATGTCAATTTGTGATTAAAAAAAATGACAGATGCTCACCAAGTGGCAAATTTTGCGAATTTCAATATGACATTCAAAATCTTACAAATCGTAAGTAAAGTTGAAGAGATTTGTGAAACAAATATCATGTAGTAAGTACAAATGTGGTAAATCAACAAAGTCTTATGTGTTAAGAAGCAAACTTGAAAGTCTCCATATGGTGGGTTTATGAAGGAAACAATGAAAAAAAGAAAATGTCAGAGGGGTTGAGAAATTGAAGATGAATAACCATAATGAAAAGGATAGGGTATGATCGTTATTTACATTTAATAGTTTATGATAGCTTGATCATGAATTGGAATGTTACTTAAGTGTTACTGATCATGTATATGTCAGTTTGTGAATGGAAATGATTATTGTCTTTCTGACACCTAAACGGGGAAATGTGATTTATGCCTACATAAACTAATGCTTATATATTATTCAAAACCTTGAGGGTTGCTTGCTCACATCATGAGTTGACAACCTTTCAATCAACTTGTTGGTGCAGCAAGACCCAATCAATACTTTTGTGATGAAATAAGAGTGGAGTTATACCCTGGAAAGTTGGAGATAGAATAGTCACATCATATTTTTTTCCACTTTAATATTTCAAACAATGGCTTCATTACATATTTTGACAGTGACCAAGTTCCCGAGTCCCATGGTTTATTCGTATAACGAAGAGTCATGCTAAGATCTGACGAAAAAATTGAAAATTGATCACACATAGGATCTATGTGGTAAGAGAGCCCCTTAAAGTTGCTGTTGGTTGAGCCTTGGCCATGAACCTCAAAGCCTGTCACATGGCTTACGCTTTTTGTTTGCGGTATTGAAGTGAAATTATTAGATTATGGTGAAGAATGAAGATTGTGATAAAAATATATGGTTGTTTTGCTACCTGTTATAATATATGGTTTTTTATTGATAAATAAAAAGATTAGAAGATGGTGAAGATTTTGTTGTATCTCTGGTCCATATAAGTTGTTCCTAAATAGTTAATCCCGGATTGGATATTTTAAACCTATATCCAGGATTGGATATTTTAAAACTATATCCTAGTTATTTTATTTATTTATTTATTTTTTATTTTATATTTCTTGTAGATTTTTTACCAGTGAACAAAAATTTATGATTGATAATGAAAAAGAGAGTAACTGTGGTCTGCGCATCTAGTTTTAGTTGTTGAAATTAATAAGAATAGTATGATGATGTTAAGGTAGTGATTGGGATTTCTTCAGTAGAAAGTGCATTATAGTACTGTTTTGCAGTTGGAATTGTAAGGGACGCGTTATTGGACCTCTACTATTTGCCTACATGCATAATGTTTATTTTATTCCATTTTTCAATCTGTGACTGTAATATGTTATATATTTATTCACAGCCAATCGATAAGCAATCGCTATTGGATTCGGGGATTCTTTGTTGTCTCATTCATGTCCTTAGTGCCCTTCTAAACCCTGATGGGACCCATCAAAGACAACTGGCAGCGGCAGGTGGCTCAGAAGAATCAATGTTAACAGGAAAAATTCACGGTGTGGATGCGGCACGAATTCGCCGTCTTGAGGTTGTTCTCACTCTCTATTTTTACAATTTGTTGTCTCTTTTCCTCTTTAAAAGTTGTAATGTTGTAAACTTAAAAGTTGTAATGTTGTAAACTGGATCTTTAAGAAATATATGGTCTTAAGCCAAAATAAAAGAAAAAATTCACATTTCTTTATGCAACTCAGCACATGGTAAGAAGTCATTGAGCATCCAAGGACCATCAAGAAGATGATATCTAAAGTAACTTAAACAACTTGTAAAGTAGGTATTTATAACATACATAATTTGGATTTACATTAAGCATATGCATATTTACGCTAGACACCTTTTAAGGAAGCAATCATACTTAGTGTTGATAAGTTGATAACTACCTTGATATTAGAGGTACATTGCATTTGTCGGCAGGGTGGAGCCAGAAAATAACTACCTTGGGCTAATTGTGAAGAAAATAATAAAATTGTGAGAAATTAGGAGTTGGGATTCGAACCCCGGCCAAAATAAAAATTGCCTTTAAAATTACCATTGAACAAATGTGTGTTGATAAGTTAATACATAATATATATTTTTAAGTTAAATAAATCTACCCCGGGTTATAGCCCGGGGGAGCCAACACAAAGATCCACCCGTGTGTCAGTGATGGTTAATAAAGTCTATGCAGTTAAAATGGATAACGGACCCATAACGGTCCAGAAGTGTTATAGGACATGACATGATGTAACGGTATATCGGAATATATTTTTAAATATAATTTTTATACCTCCACTAAATATTAATGTATTATAGAGTCAAAAAAGTAAATCATGTTCATAATATTAAAATAAAAAACATCAAAACATTAATAAAAAAACATTTTCCCTTCGTATGAGAGTGAGATTGCAACAGAGAGGGATATCGCAACAGAGAGTGTGATCGACTCTTTGTCTTCTTCCCTTATCCTTTTTATTCTTTTCTCGTTTTCTGTAAATGGCGAGGTCTTATTCTCTGTCGATCGGCGACGGTGAGCTATGGTCCTTTTCTTTTAGTTTAGGATTCTTGTTCAATCGAAAATGAAATGGGTGACTTTTTTATATTTTTATTTTTATTTTATGTATTAGAACAAAACGTTATTGAAAAAAATGTTATCTCAATGATGTATATATTATTATATTGGAACCATGATACCCAAACATGATAATGTCAAAACATAAAGGTTCACTCCCATTAACCATTATATTAGTGTTATAATGCCGTTTTAACTGCATAGAATGAGGTTCCAATTGTTTCTCTAGGGTAGGTTAGAATATGCTTTCCAAGGATGGTAGGCTCACTTTGGTTAGAAGTGCATTGGCGAATTTTCGTATCTGTAACATTTCCCTTTTTTCCATTAGACGTGTCTATTGTTACTTTGAACAAATTTTTTAAAACTTTATATGGAGTGAATTCAAGGGCAATAAATTTTTTTCATCCTTTAAAACGAGAGTTAGTTGTGTTCACAAGGGCTGGTTGGGGATTAGAACCCCTAAAAGAGGGAAATGTGGCAGTTACGAAAAAGTAGCTTCTGATGTACAACAATGAGCCAAAAAATTATGGATGAAGGTTAAACCTAAGTATAATGTTGGGTGTGGGAATGGTTGGCTCCCCTCAATCCTATTTGGCCTTGTGTTCTTAGCATTTGGAACATGTTTTTTGTAACAAGACAGTCAAATTTTGGTATGACCTCATATAAATGATTTCTGGTGGCTTTCAAGCATAGATTCCCTAGATTCCTTTCGGCTTTCATTGAACAATCTTGGCATCGTCCAATATTTCTTTGTTAATGGTGGGAACCTTCATCTTAGAGGATCCAGGGAATGGGATTTGGATGAGGTCAGTAACTTGATTGAGACCTCTTGCCTTGAGGATGATGCATGGAAGTGGTAGCCCCCGAGGAATTGGATTTGGATGAGGCCGGTAGTTTGGTCGAGACTCCTTCCACTGAGGATGATAAGTTGAAGTGGTATGCGGTCCAAGGATGGCTCATTCTCAGTTTCTCCCTTTTATGAGAGGCTTTCATTTTTTTTGTCCTTTATTTGGGAAGCTATGTGGGATCACCCTGCCACACGGGACCCCTGGTTATGGGGAGCATTGGATGTGGAATTAGGATATGTCATGTGTGAAAAGGCTTGAAACCTCAAAGGGCACATGTTGTTTCATTGCGAGTTGGTTGGACGCTTTTGACTTATTTCCTTCAAGTTGGTGGGCTGCATTGGTGGTTCGGGGACCATTAAGAGGGGAAGAATAGTGGTATAATATCTTATTGCCCAAGTTATTACTTTGAATAAATGAAATCTTTGATACTTCGTCCTTAGTATGGGACCACTCATTTATTGATGTATTGGCTTGCTCTTGGTATACATGTAGCTTCAGTGCATTCAAAGGGTTTTTTTATAATTGGGAGATCTTTATTAGCGGTCAACAACCTCTAATAAAGATATAAACAGAGATTTAATGTCGATGCTAATCTTTATAATATTAGTAATACAAAATTAAATTGTACTAGTAACATGCCCTTGCTTTACCCCAATCATATATTTTAAGATTTATCATCACTGTGTTTGTATGGCATCTCCTATTATACCTGTTTCCTAGTTGTTGATAAGCGCCAAGTGCACTGCTGATGCAGTGTTACTGTATATACATTACGTTTGACACTCAGAGATGGTAATCCATACTGACATGTATCCTTGGCAATAAAAAATGATTTACAAGAATGAAGGGGTAAAAGTTATAAACGCAAGGGTGTTGTGTGTCATACAGCTTACAGTCAGATCTCAAAACTTCAAATACTCTTTTGTTGTTTGATGTTGAGTGGGGTTTGTTGCATTCGTGATATTGACTGGAACAACTTCGTATGTGTAATATGGTTGAGAGAACCAACAGGTTTAGAAAAGGTGCATTGACCTGAAACAACATCCCCGTTTTTTGTAAGAGCAAAAGCTAAAGAAATTAACTCCAAAACCTCAGGGAGGTCAGAGGTGTAGCATTTCTGAAACTCAAGAGTGACAGTAGCTCCTGTTAGAGGATATGGTGGCCTAGAGAGTGACCAGTGTTTGAATGGTGTGACTAGCAGGGGTGGCAATAGTGTAGTTAAGCCATTGAGGCATAGGTGAAGAGCACATGCTTGAAAATGCGTGAGGTGTGAGGCTCACACCTCAGTGAGTGAGGCACACTTAGCTTATTTTGAACTTTTTTTTTTAATAAATTGAAGTATGGTGGCATATCATTATTTGGATAAATATCATAAAGAGACATGTTACCATAAATGGAATAAGTACTTAGAATCCAAATGTGAATATAATAAAGTTGCATAGCATAGCATAGCAAAAAGATGCACTACGTATGTAAGTGTCAAGTAACTTGCAAACATCCAACAAATCTTACATAAAAAGAAAAATCAACGACAAAGACATCAGAACATAAGGTAAACTAGTTCCCAAACTTCTCATTTCTCACTATTTCATTCATCATCTTCATCATAAACCAATTCTTGATCATCATTTTCTGCATTTTTATTATTGTTCCTCTAGCATCCACTTCTAAATCCTCATCACTTTCAGAATCAGCCATCTCTTCCTCTAAATCCAACCCTTGACAACAACAAGGTTTTGTGACTTGTCAAGCAGCTCAAACCCTAAATGCACAGAGTGGGTTTGGGCTTTTATATTTATAATTTGGTTATGTGAAACTATTTTAGAAGAATGTGTAAATGATTTGTAAATATGCAAAAATAAAAATGATACACTAACCATGTAAAAATAGTAAGGCGCGCACCACATGCCTGAGGCGCTAGGTTCACCATGGTGGCAAGGCGGACGCCTTGAGGCTCTGGTGCGCTTAAGTAGTCGTCTTGACTACACTGCGTGCCAATGTGTCGTGTCATGTAAGGATCAACACAAGCCAACTTGAGCACGCCACTATTACTAATTGTGTCCAATTTGTCAAACCAATGAAATGGTTATAACTGGATCAACTCGATGCAACGCACTTTTGCATGGTTAGCTAATGGGTCAGTTTCTTGACACGATTTTGAACAAGCGCATTTACATTACTGACACAATTATGAACAGATTAATAACGTGCTGGCAGACTGGCAGTTTAGATTATTAACGTGCTACCAGTTTGAACTTTGACTCAGTTTGTCTAGAAATATAAATTATTAAAGACCTATTGAATTACAAAAGTGATAAAGACTTCGTTTCAACTTAAGTCCCTTATTAATATAGCTCGTTAGTATATAATTATACTGTTGATAAGTTAACAGTCTGGTCTTGGCAGATGATATTCGTTTCACAAAACACGATTCACATGATTGCAAACAGGGTCGTGTTAACCCCCTCAACCCCAACAAGGGATGGTTAAGTGTGGGTCTTGTAGCATTGACACGATTAAGTCTCCTTTCATAGTTTGGTCAATCCAAACCCTCTGATTTCGTGTCATTTTGTGTTGTGTCATTGTGTTCGAGTTGGAATTACCACCCCTAATGATAGAATTCCTAGCAGAACACTAAAGTAGCAACCTCAACAAGCCTCGGGTGATGTAACATTCCTACTCAACAGTGACAATAGCTCTTACTGGAGGCTGTGGTAGTCTAGCAAGTCACCAGGGTTTGGAAGGGTGTACCAGGAATCCCACAGGGTTAGAGGAATGCATCAACCCTAGTGGATCATTTTATTGGCTGGCATTCTCTTATAATCGGCTCCAAATCTCCAATACCAAATTTGAAATATGCCTTCACTGCAAAGGTGCCTTCATTGGATCCCTTCATTTTATTGGAAGCCTTCACTAGTTTTGTTCTTATTTTGTTGTTAATGGAATCTTCTCTTTTATCGATTAAAAAAGTGCCTTCATTATCATCTTAAAAAAAATAGAAGAAGATATTTACATCCCTGACTGGTTTGCTGTGGTAATACTATAAAGTTTCTAGAATATCCAGATTAACTTTAGATTATATCAATAGTAAAAAATCTTTAATAAGTAAGTAATGTGCTTCATTTTCTTCTCTCTCTTTCCTATTGCATGTGTTACACTAGGGTAAAATAAACTGTGGATACTAATTTTAGGCTTGTGCAGGTAGAAGGCAGTATTGTGCATATCATGAAAGCATTGGCAAGCCATCCTGCAGCTGCACAGAGTTTGATTGAGGATGATTCACTTCAGTCACTGTTTCACATGGTTGCAAATGGATCTTTGACCGTTTTTTCTCGATTTAGGGAGGGTCTTCTTCCACTGCACACCATTCAGCTTCATCGACATGCCATGCAGGTAGGGCTATAACGAAAACTCCACTTTCAGCACCGGTTCCCAGTATATAAAATTTTATGATAACCAATCATTTGACTTATTTTAATCGTCATTCAATTGTTATTACAGATACTCAGTCTTGTTTTAGTTAATGACAATGGAAGTACGGCAAGATATATACACAAACATCATTTGGTATGCTTTTCCCTTTCTTCGTTTAGTTGGAATTTGCTATGTGTTCTTAATGTATGAGATCCACAGGCATGTTGCGTTGGTTTACACCTCTTTTACTGTTGAAATATAAATAAGAATAGAATACCAAACTTTGGGATGCTCTCATTGGGATTTAAGTTTCACAGTTTCTGCTTAGTTTTGTTTTAGTATACTTTCTGATCTCTTTGTATGAGCTTGATAGTATTGGTAGCAATTCATGTGCAGGGCTCTGTTACTTGTAGAAAGGTGTAATTATTGATACTGTGTGCATAATGATTGGTAAAGCATATTCAAATTGGCCACTATTCAATTTGAGGTGAGTGAAAGCTTGAAAGTATCTCTTGTTTGTGTCCCTGTATCCAAGAGGTTTGGAGGCATTTCTTCATGCTGTTTGGTATATCGTGGGTTTTCCCTCATTCTTGAATGGACATTTGTATAAGCAGGCCAAAGGTATTTGAAACCATCTCTTAATTTGATACTTATTGTGGGTTATACAATTTGTTGGGCAATGTGGAATACAAATGAATAACAAGAGAGGGCAAAGAAGTAAGAAGTGATCCTAATTTGATGCTTATTGTGGGTTATGCCATTTGCTGGGTGATTTGGAATGCAAAGGAATAACAACATATTCAAGGGAAAATAGGTAACAATTGGTCCTAATTTGATGTTATGGTTGGCTATGCCATTTGTTTGGTGACTGGAACTCCAAGCCCAAGGAATAACAAGATATTCAAGGGCAATGAAATAACATGTGGTTAAGAACACTTGTTGTGGATGTTAGTGCTTGTATGTGGAATTGGCACTATTCCATTGAGAAAACATTACATGTCTCATTCATAGACATTTTGATTCAAGGAACAAGGAAAAGATTGTCCGAAATGATTGTTCACCAGAGATTGATCTCTGGCAGAATTCTTCTACTTTACGAGATCGTTGTTGCATTTCATAGAGTATCAAAAATTGGACAATTAAGTTGGCAACCATCTTTTGTTGCACTTTCTGTTAGTCTTGTTCATTTCATCAAGATTTCTCTCTTTCCTCCCATGTCAATGTTATCAAAACGTAAGAGGCTTACATTTCTAGGTTGAGGCGATGCTTAGTTGCAACACGTCAAACTTTACATCAAAGCTTAATTACAAAAAATGCTTTCACCTCATGATTGGAGGCTTATGCCTTTACCCCTTCTGTACACTTCAAAGCCGACATGTGCAACTTTCTTGTTTATATTATGACGTTTTAAATGTTTTTGTCAATGAGATAATGTTTTAGCTTGGTTTTTATATCAAATATAACAAAGATTCACATTATGGATTTGATTTAAAGAATTGATAGACCCTCATGATAGGATTGGCCTTTTCTTTCAATCAAAAGGTTTAGTAGCTTTGCAACTAGGTTTTGATGAGTAATGTCTCTACTTAAACACCTCAATCATACCCAAACATTGATTTGAGTTTTTAAGTTAGCAATTTAATGTGAATATGAGATTTTGATTGAGATTGGATTTGGAGTTTTAGATGTAAAATTATGAGTTACAGTGGATAGTCAATTACTTCTCATAATTTTAACAATTAGAACATACTAATTTTCTTTAGTTAGAAACTTTATATTCAAAAGGCTTGAGCCGTAAGAGTCCTTCAGAGGCTCCTGATATACCTCTGCGTTTAAAAACCTTGGATATGTTTGGCGGATCTGGATTATGGGAGATACACAATAAAGGATTCTACTCACTGAGAGTTGGCCAAGTACTTTGGAAACTAATACCTCTGCTAGGTTGAAGAGGAACAAAATATGATTTCTATGGCTGGTGGGTACCAGCATGAAAAAGTTTTGGGATTTATGCGCTTAAAGCATTTGGTCTTCCGATATATCGCAGCGTGCCGATGCGTGAACTAACCCGTAACACAGGCGGATCGTAACCGGCCACAACATCATAATATAACACATTCTTGATACGAGAATGAAACGGAAATAAAAACTACGATAAAGTTTTAACAAAATAAGTATATTTGATTCGCCCCGCCAGAGTCATAAAGACAAACCAATATACAAACATCTAGTATAACAATATAGTACATCTGAAACACAGAGGAAGCAAAACATACCCGTACAGGGTGGACACGACCAAATAACACAAAACGCGCCTACAACGGAAAACGGGGCCTAAGCGCCACGATCAGCAGGAAAGCCAACACTGCCTGCACTCCAATAGAAGCACACCCCTTGCGGGGTCAGCAAAACACAAAGCTAGCTGGTGCGAGCGAACTAAATACAAATAACAGAATACTATACAAGGAAAATTCTGCCAGACAATAAAGGATAAGTAACAAGTTCTAAAGTCTAAATCACACCGTGTCTCTAAAGATAATATTTCTAATTTCAGGCAACAACACAAGCATTTCAGATTCAACAATAACTACAAGTTTAGGATATATGCCGATCATTACACGTGATTCAAACATGGTAATTATCAATCGATGAAAATAAAGACAATCTCATAGTTCTTCCTATTCTCCTAGGTATAGCAATCAAGTCGAAACCAAAGATCCTGTAAAATTCTGTATAAGTGTCTCATATTGTAGGTATCCGCATACCCTACGAATGTGTCTCACCCAGACACATCCCACAACGTGCACCAGTACCACTTCGGGCTTGTTTGTATCCTAATGGGGTGCCATATGCTAGGATACAAACTCAAACATCCCGAACGACTGGCCTAACACGGCCAACCTAACACGGCCAACCTAACACAATCAAACTCAAGGGCGTTGGGAGGGAAAGCGAGTAATCTCCAAAGCACGTCCTCCGGGATCCGTCCTACTGCACTCTATAGTGGTAAGTGCGTGCGGGAGCTCACCGCACCTCAGCAAGCTTGCCACATGCAATAGCGTCCTCAATGTCAGGTGCGAGTCATCTCAAGCACCATCCAACTCACGATGCGAGCAAGCTCCTAAGCATCGGCACAACAGGCATTATAGCGGGGTAAAGACACTTACACTAACATTCACATGCACAAATGACGAGTCTGTACATAATCAAAGGTAACAGACGTGCAATCATAATCAATTCGGCAATTTTTATAAAACCACGACTATGCCAGGGTCCCAACATGACACAATTCACCACGATAAATTTATTCGAGTCGATTATCATACATGCTCAAGACTCGGAAATTCACGGTAAAACATGACATACTATGCAAACTCGAAAACGAAGCATACAAGTCCAATGTCATTACACCAAAGCCTAATCACACCAAATTCATTCACTATTTGATTTCATTCAAGTATATCATGCTTTCAGAAAATCCAATACATAATTCATTCACAAATAACCAACACAATCATCGAAATATCTGAAAACCCCGAAATTCGAATTTGGATTCAATTGTACACAATCGACGGTATGATGTAAAACTTAAATTCCAGATTTCAAATAATTATTTCTTAAAATAAAAATTATAGTTCTACTCACCTGAGCGGAATGGGTTTTCAGAACTCAATTCCTACCGATCGAAGCTCCTAACTCGCAAAACCACGAATGCAGGACCACAAAATTTTTTAAAACTGCAAGGCGGACTTGAAGGTGAGCAAACTAGCCGAAAACTGAAAAAATTAATAAATTACAAGCGACGCGTGACTGAAAGAAAAACTTACAAGCAATAAAAATTCGGCAAACACCCCGCCGAAACCCAAAGTTTGGCGAAAACTCGTCGAAATCGGTCTGATCGCCTCCAAAACGCACAGAGATATTTATCCCATTTTTCGGTAATAGGGACTTTGTTGCTTCCTAATTTTTCTTTATGAATATTTCGTTTCAGTAATCAAGGTAAGAAAGGCCATACTGACATACTGAATGTTAACTTGTTACTTATCTACGTTTAATTCAAAATGTCAACTGTGAAGAGGAAAAACTGGGTTCTGTTTCTACATGTTAGCTTGGACTTTTCTCTCATTTCTTATGCATCTGGCAATATGTCTTATATCAATGTTCTGTCCAGGTAAAAGTTCTTTTAATGGCTGTTAAGGATTTTGATCCTGAAAGTGGTGATGCTGCATACACAATGGGTATTGTAGACTTGCTACTTGAATGTGTGGAATTGTCATATAGACCTGGTGAGTATTGAATCACCTCCATAAACCATTTTTTCCATGCTGTTTCTTCAACCATCCCTTTTCCATCTGTTAGTCTCATATGATACACAATACTTTATGATAATACAATTCGTAGCAAAATTGATTGTTATCATAGATCTGTGTTGATTTACTTGTACGGTATGATATGGTGAATTTGCAAATATAAAAAATAAAAATAAATAAATAAAAAATGTAAATTTAGTAATTCATTCCTTGTATAATATTTCTAAGTCAACTGAATCTAATATAGTTATAAGTAGAGGTATGAGATCTTTGAGAGACATTATTTTAGCAATTTCACATAGTTTCATTGTCATTCTTTATGGCGGTAGGCGTCTCCATATTAATTTTCTATTAGTTTTCTACACCTTGAAAGGAGAACATAACTTTTGAAAGGTGTGGAGATTCATAAATTCTAAATTTAACAGCATTATGCACAAAAATGGGTATTGTATCAAACCCAAACATATGCAAATCTTAAATATCTGGGTACCAGGAGGATAGATAATAATGATATTATTTATTTGATTAATATTGTGAAGATATACATCCAGGCTTTAGTTAATAGCTGGTTCACATCATATTTGGGAAAAAACTTCCACATAAATATGAAGCCATTTGTGCATTATGCTTCCTAATCTTTACGATACTACACCGACCATGCGTCATCCTTGACACGTGTAATCATCGAATGAGTTGAAACATAATTGCGAATGACATCAAGATTTATGTCTCTCTTTCGAATACACAACTCTTCTACTACACGTCAAAATTTTCAGAAAGCATATATCATGTCATCATTATGCTACTTATCTAATAATAGTATGTTGATTTTGTTTTTTGTCAATTACATTCTTGGGCTCCTGAGAAAAGAAAGAGATTATGGTTCTTCACACATACACTGCAGACTGTGTGAGGAACCATAATCTCTTTCTTTTCTTCATCATAATAATCGATGATATGATAGACAAAATGGTTTTCGAAAGTCTTCATATTTGAAATTTTCATCTTGTTTTAATAGTAAAACATAAAGAACTTCAAAAGAAAATAAAGTGAAATTAAATCCAAGGAGTGTTCATGAGTATATGAGAAATGTCAAAGGCATGGATGGTCACACCATAACACGTTTGGAGCTGTGTTCAACATATATCCAAGCAGTATTCGTGGATTATTTTGTCTTACATGGGATCTGACATAGACACGGCTACCCCATGTGTCTCCCACACAGACTTAGATTTGTATGTCCTTATGTATTTATTCATGTTGTAAATATCTGAACTATATCTTGTGTGTCAAGTCTTGATACATAATACACAAAATTGGTGATTATATATATATATATATATATATTTTTTTTTTTTTTTGCCTCCTTGAGGTTCTTATTGAAGATTCATTATTTCAGTGTTGCAATCTTCTGGCCATATATACTCTTCAATTATGGACTTTTTACAGTTTTATGGTCTTGGTATACCACTAATTTGTCATTCATTCAATTTGGAATGTAGACTCGGGTGGTATCAGGCTCAGGGAGGACATACATAATGCTCATGGCTATCAGTTTCTTGTTCAGTTTGCACTGTTACTGTCAAGATTTCAGAAAAACAGGGTTGTTCAGTCTGTCAGTTCCAATACATCCTCTGACAAAATGTCTGCTCCGTCAGGTCCCATTACATCTAGCAGTGTAGGAAAACAGGATTTCACAGGCAAAGGAGGGGACACCTCAGGGTCACAAATATCTCCTTCATTGTCCAGGTTACTTGACGTTCTTGTTAATCTTGCACAAATGGGTCCAACTGAGTCTACTGTTTCAAGTGGAGGCAAAGGCTCCAAATCCAGACATGGAAAAAAGCGCACCATGTCTTCTGATAAGCTTTATGATGAAGCTTGGGAGAAGGACAACACTAGAGTTAAAGATCTTGAAGCAATCCAGATGTTGCAGGATATATGTCTCAAGGCAGATAATGTGGAACTGCAGGCAGAAGTTCTGAACAGAATGTTTAAAATATTCTCAAGTCATCTTGAGAACTACAAGTTGTGCCAACAGCTGCGGACTGTGCCTCTCTTCATCTTAAATATGGCACGCTTTCCTCAAGCATTGCAGGATATAATCTTGAAAATTCTAGAATATGTTGTAACTGTTGTGAATTGTGTTCCTGATCAAGAGTTGCTTTCTCTTTGCTGTTTGTTACAGCAACCAATTACTGCTGAGCTAAAGCACACGGTTCTTTCATTTTTTGTAAAACTTTTATCCTTCGATCAGCAGTATAAAAAGGTTCTAGGAGAAGTGGGTTTTCTGGGAGTTCTACTAGATGATCTAAAGCAGCACAAGTTTCTGTCAGGCTCAGAACAACAGAGTAAGAACCCTGGTGAACTTGAGAGGACTTCCAGCTCAGGCAGCTTCAAGAAACAAATGGATAGTAAAGACACTATCATTTCATCACCCAAGCTGCCAGAATCAGGGTCTGGAAAGTTTCCCCTTTTTGAAATTGTCGACACAATATCTGTAGCATGGGACTGTATGGTCTCCTTGTTGAAGAAAGCAGAGTCCAATCAATCATTGTTCCGGTCTTCTAACGGAGTAACCATTGTTCTTCCATTTTTGGCATCTGATGCTCATCGACCAGGGGTTCTTCGGACATTATTATGTTTGATTGCTGAGGATGTTGCTCAGGTTGGTGAGAGCTATTATTTTTTTATTTAAATTTTTTTTATGTTTGTGAACTCCATAGTGAATGCAATTTATGATTTTCACCCAGTTATACTTTTCACCCATTCTGTTTTGAAATGCCATACATTGTTTCTAACTTTGCTTAATACATGCTGCCACATATTCATGGATGCGCTTGTGTGTTAGTGCTCGTGGAATTATATCAGTATTCTGTTAGATAATCAGATTTTAAACTGAACCAGGTTCACTCAGAAGAGTTGGGCGCATTGGTTGAAGTTCTGAAAAGCGGGATGGTTTCAAGCATCTCAGGATCTCACTACAAGCTGCAGAGTGATGCCAAATGTGATACTTTCGGAGCCTTGTGGCGTATACTGGGAGTTAACAATGCTGCCCAGAGAGTATTTGGCGAAGCGACTGGATTTTCGCTTCTATTAACTACACTACACGGTTTCCAGAGTGATGAAGAGCAACTACAAACTCATATAAAGGTTTTTACATTTATGTTGCGGGTTGTGACCTCTGGAGTTTGTGGTAACTCTTTTAATCGGACGAGACTACACACAGTAATTGCATCCCAAACCTTTTATGATCTCTTGTGTGAATCTGGGTTGCTTTGTGTTGATTGTGAAAAGCAAGTCATTCAATTGCTACTGGAACTTGCATTGGAAATTGTGCTTCCACCATCATGGGTGTTGACCTCAGATGGCACCCTATCATCCTCAGATGGCACCCTATCATCTGATGATAATATGGAATCTGGGTCTGCTAATTTCCTCTTAAGCACTGCATCTGGTTCCTTTATTCCTGGCAAGGAGCGAGTGTATAATGCTGGTGTTGTCGGGGTGCTGATCCGTTCTTTGTTACTTTTCACTCCAAAGGTTCAGTTAGATGTACTTGACTTCATTGGAAAGCTTGCTCATGCCGGGTCTTTTAATCAGGAAAACCTTACATCTGTAGGTGCGAAATAGCGTGTTTCTTTTCCTTCTTATTATCTAGTCAGTACCCCTTCTTACAATAGTTGCTTGTATTTTAGGCTGTGTTGGACTTCTACTTGAGATGATTCGCCCCTTTCTTCTGGGATCATCGTCATTACTTACCCGTGCATTGCAGATTGTTGAAGTGCTTGGGGCATTCAGGTAGTATAGCTCATTATTCGTGACTGCTGGCACTAATTTATTTTTATTTAATTAATTAATTATTTATTTATTAAAATTATTGTTATGCAACTGGGGACTGAAGAGCATGCTTATGTTAACAGGCTGTCTTCTTCGGAGCTTCGAGTGATGGTCAGATATATTCTACAAATGAGGCTTATAAAATCAGGTCATGTTCTTGTTGATATGATGGAGAGGTTAATTCACATGGAAGATATGGCTTCTGAGAACGTTTCTCTGGCACCATTTTTGGAGATGGACATGAGCAAGTTTGGACATGCTTCTGTTCAAGTATCTTTAGGGGAAAGATCATGGCCTCCTGCTGCTGGTTATTCATTTGTCTGCTGGTTTCAGTTTCGGAATTTCTTGAAGACACAAGGAAAGGAACTGGAACCACCTTCCAAGGCGAGCACTTCTAAAAGGCGAAGTACCTCTTGTAAGCAGCAGCTTCGGGGGAATGTATTGCGACTCTTTTCTGTTGGTGCATCTGATGATGGAAGCTCACTCTCTGTGGAACTCTATCTTCAAGATGATGGTGTTATAACTCTTGCAACCAGTAGCTCAAGCTCCTTGTCCTTTTCTGGCTTAGATTTGGAAGAGGGGAAGTGGAATCACCTTGCTATAGTTCATAGTAAACCAAATGCTTTGGCTGGGCTTTTTCAAGCCAGTGTAGCATTCTTATATCTAAATGGAAAGCTGAGACACACGGGAAAGCTTGGGTATTCTCCATCGCCAGTAGGTAAATCTTTGCAAGTGACTATTGGAACACCGGTTTCCTGTGCAAAAGTTAGCGATTTGACTTTGAGACTTCGCTGCTGCTATCTTTTTGAAGATGTTCTTACATCAGGTAGTATTTGCTTTATGTACATCCTTGGTAGAGGATACAGAGGGCTTTTCCAAGACACAAATCTTCTGCAATTTGTTCCTAACCAGGCTTGTGGTGGGGGTAGTATGTCCATTTTAGATTCATTGGATACTGAGGTGCCCCTGGCAGCAAGTGCACAGAGACTTGATAGTGCTAGTAAGCAAGGCCCACCAAAGGCAGATGGCAGTGGTATTGTTTGGGATATGGACAGACTTGGAAATCTCGCTTTGCAGCTTTCTGGCAAGAAGCTGATATTTGCATTCGATGGAACATCATCAGAAGCATATCGGGCTTCAGGGACTTCATCCATGTTTAATCTAGTTGATCCAAAGTCCTCGGCTGCTTCCCCTATTGGTGGTGTGTATTATATTCTTAATCTCTTACATGTGACTTTGGTCTTCAGCTTTCAATTTTTTATTTTATGTTATTTTGTTTCAAAATGTTCAACTTTTTCATCACAGCTCCTATCTTGGCTATGCAGGTATACCACGATTTGGTCGTCTTCATGGGGATATCTATATCTGCAGGCAATGTGTTATTGCGGATAGCATACGCACTATTGGTGGTATGTCTGTTATCTTGTCCCTTGTTGAAGCTGCTGAAACTAGGGATATGCTGCACATGGCCCTGGTGTTGCTTGCTTGTGCACTTCATCAGAATCCTCAGAATGTTCGAGATATGCAAGTCTATAGAGGATACCATCTTCTTTCGCTCTTCCTGCATAGAAGAATGTATTTGTTTGACATGCAATCACTTGAGATATTTTTCCAGATTGCTGCATGCAAAGCTTCAGTTTCTGAACCACAAAAGGCTCAAGAAATTCAGATAATTCCTTCTCCCATTGGTGTCAACCACGAAAGCAGCTATGAGTATCTTACTTTACCAAAGTTCTCTGATGAGCTTTCCTCAGTTGGATCTCATGGAGACATGGATGATTTTTCTTTGCAAAAGGATTCACTTAGCCATATTTCCGAGCTTGAAAATAGTGATATTCAGGGCGAGACCTCGAATTGTATTGTTCTTTCAAATGCGGACATGGTTGAGCATGTCCTGCTGGATTGGACTTTGTGGGTGACAGCTCCAATATCAATCCAAATTGCATTACTTGGATTTCTTGAGCGTCTCGTGTCCATGCATTGGTACAGGAATCATAATTTGACGATCCTACGTCGTATAAACCTTGTTCAACATTTATTAGTCACTCTGCAAAGGGGTGATGTGGAAGTTCCTGTGTTGGAAAAGTTAGTTGTATTGCTTGGGGTCATCTTAGAGGATGGGTTTTTAAGTTCTGAACTGGAGCAGGTCGTTAGGTTCGTGATTATGTCATTTGATCCACCTAAACTGGTTTCAAGACAACAAATTGCTCGAGAAACAATGGGAAAGCATGTTATCGTACGTAATATGTTACTGGAAATGCTGATCGATTTACAAATGACCATAAATTCAGAAGAGTTGCTTGAGCAGTGGCATAAGCTTGTTTCGTCCAAATTAATAACATATTTTCTTGATGAAGCTGTTCATCCAACCAGTATGAGATGGATCATGACTCTTCTTGGTGTATGCCTTGCATCTTCGCCGACCTTTTCGCTTAAGTTTCGCAGCGGCGGAGGTTATCAAGGTCTGGCGCGTGTGCTTCCAAGTTTCTATGACTCCCCAGAGATATACTACATCCTCTTCTGTCTAATATTTGGTACACCGGTTTATCCAAGATTGCCAGAAGTGCGCATGCTAGACTTCCACGCCCTTATGCCCAGCAACGGAAACTCCAGAGAGTTGAAGTTTGTTGAGCTGTTGGACTCTGTGATTGCTATGGCCAAGTCAACATTTGATAGGCTGAGCTTGCAATCAATGCTGGCTCACCAGACTGGTAATATTTCACAGGTCAGTGCTGGCCTTGTGGCTGAGCTCATAGAAGAAGCAACAGATATGACAGGAGAGCTTCAGGGTGAAGCCCTCATGCATAAGACATATGCAGCTCGTCTTATGGGCGGAGAGGCAGCAGCTCCTGCTGCTGCAACATCGGTCTTGAGATTTATGGTCGATTCAGCAAAAATGTGTCCCCCCTTTTCTGCAATATGTAGAAAAGCAGAGTTTCTCGAAAGTTGCACCGACTTATACTTTTCTTGTGTACGGTATGTCCACATTTACTTTATCTGGGTTCCTTGTTTTCATTGAGTTGGGTTTGGCAATGAACATAGGGCCTAGTTTCCATATGAAGGTGAGTTGATATCTCAATTTATCCTGTACCCAGTGTTGTGTCACTGATCTGATACTTTTCTGCTTTGCAGGGCTGCTTGTGCAGTAAAGATGGCAAAAAATCTCTCAGTCAAAGTTGAAGAGAAGAACTTAAACGATTCTGATGATGCACACAGTTCTCAGCATACTTTTTCGAGTTTGCTTCATGATCAGGAGCAGTCAACCAAAACTTCAGTCAGCGTTGGTAGCCTTCCTCAAGGGCAGGTAAGTTCTAGTTCTGAAGACACCCAGAATTATCTGGTTGTTAATAAAACTAAAGATAACACATCTTCGCCCAAGAAGGAAGTAAGTGAATCATTCAAAGGAGTGGATGGTCTAGCTGCAAAGAGTTCCGAAGGTGAATGCGTTGACCAGATGTCTAAGGTCCCTTCCAGCGGTAGTGAAATCAGCTTTCCTGATGTTAATGAGATGTCGGTTCGCAGTCGTCCTAAAGAATCATACAGTTCTTTGTCTTTGACCCTGCCCGATTCTCCCTTTCTGTCTGAGAAATCTACTTCTAGATTTCCATTAACACACTCTGTATCTCCAGTGATTGCTTTGACATCTTGGCTTGGCAGTGCCACTAACAGTGAAGTAAAAGGTCAATCAACTGCCACTGCATCCACGGGCTCGTCTGTGTCTATTAGTGAAGCTGATGCATCCCATGATTTGAGGTCTAACTCTCAAGGATTGTCTGCTGCAAGGACATTTTTTGCAGTTAATCCTAATATTTTACTTGAAATGGATGATTCTAGTTATGGTGGTGGTCCTTGTTCTGCAGGGGCCACTGCAGTTTTAGATTTCATGGCAGAAGTTCTTGCTGATATAATGACTGAGCAATTAAAAGCAGCGCAGTTTGTGGAAACCATTTTGGAAACTATTCCTTTGTATGTGGATGTAGACTGTGCCTTGATCTTTCAAGGTTTGTGCCTTGGTAGGCTGATTAACTTCCTTGAAAGGTGTCTCTTGCGTGATGATGAGGAAGAGGAGAAAAAGTTGGATAAGAGTATTTGGTCTCGGAACTTAGATGAGCTGTGCTGGAGGCTTGTAGATCGCATATATATGGGTGCTTTTCCTAGGCCAGACGCTGTACTTGGAACTCTAGAGTTCTTGCTATCCATGTTACAACTTGCCAATAAAGATGGTCGGATCGAAGAAACAGCTCCTTCTGGAAAAGGACTTCTATCTATGACAAGAGGAAGCAGGCAACTGGAGCCTTATGTGCATGCTCTTCTGAAAAATACAAATCGCATGATAATGTATTGTTTTCTCCCATCTTTCTTGAGCAGCATTGGTGAGGATAATCTTCTTTTATGTTTAAGCTTGCACGTGGAACCTAAGAAGATTTTATTTATGAATTCTTCACTTGAAAAGTCAGGGATTGATATTTGCACTGTCCTACAGTTGTTGATTGCTCATAGACGAATTATATTTTGTCCCATCAATCTTGATACTGATCTTAATTGCTGTCTTGTCATAAATCTAATCACTCTTCTGCGTGACCAAAGACAATCCTCTAAGAGCATGGCAGGGGATGTTTTTAAATTTCTGCTTGTGCACCGTAGACCTGCATTGGAGGAACTGCTTGTCTTAAAGCCAAGTCAAGGCAAACCTTTGGATGTTCTGCATGGTGGGTTTGACAAACTATTGACAGGGAACTTATCTGTGTTTTTGGAATGGTTTCATAATTCTGAACAAATGATCAATAAAGTACTGGAGCAGTGCGCTGCTATTATGTGGGTGCAATATATTACTGGATCAGCGAAGTTTCCTGGAGTGAGGATTAAAGGGATGGAGGATCGCCGCAGGAAGGAAATGGGGCGAAGATCACATGATACTTCAAAACTTGACCTAAGACATTGGGAACAGATAAATGAACGCAGATATGCACTTGAGTTGGTTCGTGATACAATGTCAACTGAACTGAGAGCCATCCGTCAAGATAAGTATGGATGGGTTCTCCATGCTGAGAGTGAGTGGCAGAAGCTCCTCCAACAACTTGTGCATGAGCGAGGGATATTTCCCATTCGAAGAAGTGATGACACTGAAGAACCTGAATGGCAGCTCTGTGCTATTGAAGGACCGTATCGAATGCGCAAAAAATTGGAGCGTTGCAAGTTGAAAATTGATACAATCGAGAATGTTCTTGGTGAACACTTTGAATTGAATGAAACTGAACTATCGAGAGCGAAAAATGAGAATGGTGTGGATACTTCTGAAACTGATTCAGATTCAATTTTTCAACTTTTCTCAGATGGTGTCAAAAGAAAGTGCTTCGATGGTGGTGAGTTTGAGGAGTCCTCTTTCGTTGATGCCGAGGTTGTCAGAGAAGGAGACACAACCTCTGGTAGGATTGGCTGGAATGATGACAGGGCAAGCAGTATAAATGAAGCAAGTCTTCATTCAGCTACCGAATTTGGTATCAAGTCCAGTAATGAAACTATCCCAATAGTTGATAACATGCAAGAAAGATCTGATTTAGGTTCTCCAATGCAATCTTCTTCTGTCAGAAATGATGAAATAAGAGCGGGTGAGGATAAAGTGGACAAAGTACAGTATGATAATGGGGAATATCTAATCAGACCTTATTTGGAACCTCTTGAAAAGATTAGGTTTAGATACAATTGTGAGCGTGTGCTAGGTCTTGACAAACATGACGGCATATTTCTCATTGGGGATCTCTCTTTGTATGTTATTGAAAATTTCTTCATTGATGACTCTGGGTGCATATGTGAAAAGCAATTTGAAGATGAACTCTCTGTTATTGATCAGGCTTTAGGTGTGAAGAAAGATGTTACTGTGGGTTTGGATTTCCAACCAAAATCACCTTCTGCATGGGGTGTAACAGCTAAGGCATGGGTTGGGGGAAGGGCATGGGCATACAATGGTGGAGCATGGGGAAAGGAGAAAATGTCTGCAAATGGTAATCCGCCACATCCATGGCGCATGTGGAAGTTGGATAGTGTTCATGAGATTTTGAAACGCGATTACCAGCTTCGTCCTGTTGCTGTGGAGATATTTAGCATGGATGGATGTAATGATCTTCTGGTTTTCCATAAAAAGGAGAGAGAGGAAGTGTTCAAGAATTTGGTTGCCATGAATCTCCCAAGAAACAGCATGTATGCATCTCAACTCTCAATTTTTCTATTCCTAGATAACATTGACTTGTATGTTTTCTTAGGATATCTAGGAATTTAAGGCTGTTGCTTAGTGAGGCTGATCTCCTTTTCATGGAGACCAGTCTCAGAAATAATCAGTGGACAGTAACAGAGTTACCCTCTCCCTTCTACCTTTAAGAATGTTGAAACATTGTGGATCCACTTCCATGCTAAGTATCAAATTATGTGCTGATAAAAAAGATCCTGACACTACCTTTTATATTAAAAATAAATATCTCCTCCATACAACATGAAAATTTCTTTTCTAAGGTTATTAGAGAAAAGCAATTTATAATAATATTCATAAAAAATTAATACTACATTTCTTGTTATAAATTTGTATGTTAAGAGCTTTCGAATCCCTTACTATTTTGCAAGGCGATCTATGAATTGGAAGTTTTCAGTTTAGAAAGTTGGATAAAACAGAAAAATTTTCTATTTAGAGAGTGCGGGCATATAGTTGAACCTTGTTAGCTATTTATTAAAGTTAGTGTGTGTATTTTACCAAACAAAATGAAAGTAGTGTGTTATCAGGAAAAATGGTTATTGTTAACTTCGGCAGTTTGCTTAAGCATATTCTATCTTATTGGGAGGGTTAATTTTTGGAATAAAAAAATGCCTGAAACCAACACTTACTGGTTCCTTTTTGGAATAAAAAATGTCTGAAACCAACACTTAAAGCAGTTGTGATTAGTGACGGGAAAAATGGTTATTGGCGTAATATGTTAACTTCGGCAGTTTGCTTTAGCATAATTTATCTTATTGGGATGGTTCCTATTTGGAAAAAAAAAAGTTTGAAAACCAAAGTTGTGGTTGGTGAACTACTTTTCTCAATCTTCTCTTTCCATTTGTACAAGCACCAGTAGCTCTTTGGGATCTTTATGTCTTGTCCCATCATTTTTTGCTTCTAATGTGTTAAATCATAGATTGTAATATCATTTGATACATGATTCTGCAACAGGTTAGACACAACTATTTCAGGGTCATCAAAACAGGAAAGCAATGAGGGGAGCCGCCTGTTCAAGATTATGGCAAAGTCCTTCTCCAAGAGATGGCAAAATGGAGAAATTAGCAACTTCCAATATTTGATGCACCTTAATACTCTTGCAGGACGTGGATATAGTGATCTCACCCAATACCCAGTGTTTCCTTGGGTCCTTGCAGATTATGAGAGTGAGACTCTGGATTTATCAAATCCCAGATCCTTTCGTGTGCTTGATAAACCAATGGGATGTCAAACAGCAGAGGGAGAAGAGGAATTCAAGAAAAGGTTGGGTTTTAATCTTAACTTCTGCAATAATGCTTTTCTAAACTCTCTCATGTCAAAAATTGTGGGTAAAGTGTTTAGATTCTTTCTTTATATCATATGCAGTTGAATCCAGAATAAGAAGACTTCATAACGTAATAAGTTAGTCGAACATCTAACATGGTTGCATATCATAGGTTAAGGCTGACCTCCACAAGCTTAACTCTTTGGGTACTCCATCATCTAGCATTAAAGAGTTTCACTTGACTACTGCAAGAAAATAGTTTAATCCATTTTTGTTTGAAGTAGTGAAGCCTTATCTTGCACGACATTAGGTGTGGCACACTTTAGGGCCTTCTTTCTAATTCTGGATGGACCACTGTCACTAAGCAGTTGCCTATGAATCCATCCTATTATGAGATTGCCTCTTCAGCTGGTTCTTGTACTAGCCTGACCTCATGTTCTATTGGTATTTACAAAACTTGATTAACTCTCACTTTCATCTCGTTCTGTCTCAGATATGAGAGTTGGGACGATCCGGATGTTCCTAAATTTCATTATGGTTCACATTATTCTAGCGCTGGAATTGTACTCTTCTATCTGTTACGTCTTCCGCCATTCAGTACAGAGAACCAGAAGCTACAAGGTGGCCAATTTGACCACGCCGATCGTCTCTTCAATAGTGTGAAAGACACATGGTCAAGTGCTGCTGGGAAAGGTAACACATCAGATGTAAAAGAACTGATTCCAGAATTTTTCTATATGCCCGAATTCCTTGAGAACCGGTTTAATCTTGATTTGGGGGAGAAACAATCGGGAGAGAAGGTTTGTCTTAACCACCTCCAATTTTAGTTATTCTTGATGGGATTGTCAATCTTTTATTCTTTTCTTAGATGGGTACAAAAATTTTACTTGTTCACTGAGACCAAGAAAATGGTTTCTTTTCAGGTTGGTGATGTTGTGCTGCCACCTTGGGCCAAAGGTAGCACTAGAGAGTTTATCAGGAAGCATCGCGAAGCACTGGAGTCAGACTATGTCTCTGAAAATCTGCATCACTGGATAGATCTCATCTTTGGATATAAACAGAGGGGAAAGGTGGGTAAAAAGTGTGGTATTACACCCTCAATTTACTTGCTTTAGTATTTGCCTAACTGAATATTTCACCTGTTAAGGCTATTGCCCAAAAAGGAACTTCATTGTGTAAAATATTTGTTTTGCTTATGTTTCCAAAGGTATTTTAGTTCCATTTTTCTATTTGTGGAAACTTTGGGTGGTATCTGTAAATTGATTGTTCCTTGCCTTGCATACGTTCTTAACGTTCTAGATTGCAATAAAACTGTTGTATGACATGATGTTTGTGTTAGATTTTCTAATTTGGTTACAATTTTGCTATGTAACAACGGCACAAACATGGGTATGAGGTGTCGGACACACAAAAAAACATAATATTGTGACACGCTTGTACATTATGGTATTATTTGCTTTTTCAACAATAAGTTTTATATTGTTAGTCATATTCATCCACTCAGTACTGCCACACATGTACTACTATCTTGCCAGAATATGCTTTTACCATTTGTAAAAAATTGAAACTTTTGAAAGATGTAAGAAAGAGTTGATGATATAAACATGGAGTGTCCGAATTGAGTATATCTAATGAGTGTCTGCGTGTCTGTCGTCTCTCACTTTTTTTTTTCTTAAATGAAGTGTTGTTCATAGCAATTTCGTCTTTGGTTTGAACTATTTCACTTTCTGTTCGTTTGCAATCTGGCTTGTTATTATGATGTAATTGAGTTTCTTTTAGTAATAGTATTATTGGTTATATTATAATACGACCTCTTTAGTAACAGTCCAATTAGGACATTAATTCCTATTAGGTTTAGGGTGAGTCAGGTTAATTATAAATAGGAGCCTAGGTTGTCCGTTGGAAGGAGGTTGATTGAATAAAAGTTTATTTTGTTTATTAGTTTATTTCATTTATTGTCAATTTCCTTGCTTTCGATTATCGCATTATTTCAATGTCATTTATTTAGAGGTCCGAATCTGTCATATTAAGATATTTTCCCTTATAAATAGGAGCCTGGGTTGTTAGTTGGAAGGAGGTTGATCGAATAAAAGTGTATTCCGTTTATTAGTTTATTTCATTTATTGTCAATTTCCTTGCTTTCGATTATTGCATTATTTCAATGTTAAGATATTAAGATATTTTCTCTTAGCTCTTACTATGTTTTTTTAATTTATTCTAATCAATGCACAGGCCGCTGAAGAAGCAGTAAATGTCTTTTACCATTACACGTATGAAGGAAGTGTCGATATAGACTCTGTCACAGATCCTGCTATGAAGGCCTCCATTCTAGCCCAAATTAATCATTTTGGGCAGACCCCCAAGCAGCTATTCCCCAAGCCTCATGTTAAGAGACGGTCTGACAGGAAGCCCCCTCTTCATCCACTTCGGTACAGTAACCATCTTGTTCCACATGAGATTCGCAAGAATTCATCTTCCATTACTCAGATCGTCACTTTCCATGAGAAAATCCTTGTGGCTAGTGGAAATAACTTGCTAAAACCTAGAACGTACACCAAGTATGTTGCATGGGGCTTCCCAGACTGTAGCTTGAGATTTATGAGTTACGATCAAGACAAACTCCTTTCAACTCACGAGAACCTCCATGGGGGCAACCAGATTCAGTGCACTGGAGTTAGCCATGATGGTCAGACCTTGGTTACCGGGGCTGATGACGGTGTGGTGTCTGTTTGGAAAATCAGTAGGGAGGGACCACGTAGCTTGCGCCATCTGCATTTACGGAGGTCTCTCTGCGCCCACACGACCAAGATTACATGCCTCCATGTTAGTCAGCCTTACATGTTGATAGTGAGTGGGTCAGACGATTGTACAGTCATTTTATGGGATCTGAGCAGCTTGATATTTGTAAAGCAGCTTCCCGAATTCCCAGCACCAGTTTCAGCTCTCTACGTGAATGATCTTACCGGAAAGATTGTGACAGCTGCGGGTATCCTGCTTGCTGTCTGGAGCATCAATGGTGACTGCCTTGCTGTTGTCAACACTTCTCAACTGCCATCCGATTTTATTCTGTCAGTGACAAGTGCAACATTTTCAGATTGGATGGACACAAATTGGTATGTGACGGGTCATCAGAGTGGGGCAATCAAGGTCTGGCAGATGATACATTGCTCGAATGAGACGATTGGTCGCAACAAGTCACCTACCAATGGTACAGGATTTAGGATTAATGGCAGAATACCAGAGTATAGGTTGGTCCTTCACAAGGTACTCAAGTCTCATAAGCACCCTGTCACAGCCCTTCATCTTGCAAGCAATCTCAAGCAATTGTTAAGTGGGGATTCAGCTGGGCATCTTCTGTCTTGGACTTTGCCAGATGAGAGTTTGAGGGCTTCATTTAATCACGGCTAGTGATGGACAACAGTGATCAATGCTTTATCGCTTTAAGCTGTTGTCCTTTTGGAGGCAGGTTTCAATTATTTATCCAGGCCTTGCTTGTGGTGAGCTGGCCCATGGCTAGAAAGGTTGGGTTGTATTTGTAAATGGAAAGGTAAAGCAAGACACCAGGGCTGGCGAGGAAAAAATGAGGTCCAAAAGAGCAGAAATGACGTGACAATGCGAGTGCATTTGCTCTGCTGATACACATTTGATTCATACTAGCATGGGACGCCGCATGTGCAAACAAGCTAATTAACAGCATGGAAAATGAGTATTCGTTGGTGCCAGTGGGTGGTCTAGGGGAGGAAGGGTTTTTCTGTCTGTGCTGATGCATCGGTCTACTGGCTTTCATGTAAATATGTGGTTGACTAACCTTTTGAAGTGAACTTGTACAGTGAAAGAGGGGATTGCCCTCGGTGCATTAAACAGGTGAACATGGTTTGGCGGGGTTAGAACCAAGAAAGAGGTATTTGATTGAGTTTCATTTTGTTGTAATTCTTTGAATGTGGGGGTGCAAATGCAATTGCATTGTTTTTACCCCCTCTTTTCCTTTTCAGTAAAGTGTGCAATGGTTTTTCTTCACTCATCCCCTTTTTGATAGAATTTAGTCACTAACTCTAACTAAGGTGCAATGTCTGACATGTGGGTATAAGTCTGACATGTGGGTATAACAATAGGATATAACTGGATGTCATAGAATATGTAATTTTGAAATGTAAGCTTCTTTTTCCTGCTAAATATAGTGTTGAAACTATGCCAATCAGAAGTTATTTCCAATAATTGATGCATCTTTGATTTCACATTGATATTATGACTGCATTTCATATTTCCTTTCTTCAGCATTCCTAGTAAAGATCCTATAGTTTATGATGTGTAATAGGAGGACTTATGCTTGTTTGGCTGGAATTATACATTCGTCATCAGGCACTCTCTTACATCCTTGTTTTCAATGGTAGTATTTTTTTTTTTTTTTTTTTTTAACGCTTTGCTTCCTACTTCAGAATTTTGCTCTGACAGTTAGAGAGCAAATTTTAAAATCTTAGTTACCAGAGATACTGAACCTTGCTTCCAAACAAATGTTTAGGATTCAGAGAGAGATATACAGAGTAGATATACAGAGTAGGTTCTATCTGTTCCTTTCATATTCGCGTATCAATCTTATATAATTAATAAGATGTTGATTTCTTATTTACAAATAAAAGTTGCCTAAAGGCAACTCAAATTAATATCTGAAATGTAAGGAGTTATTTTACTATTAAACTGTATCATACCAACCATGAATGCAATGTGGGATCTAATCAGTGCAGTAAGGTCCTATGCTCGCGGCAAGCTATACCACTATGCGACGCCCCCATTCCAGATCCTGCTTTCTGATTCTGAAACCTGGTTGCCAAATTTTGTACGGTTGGTACATATTTTTTAATTTGTTTTTTCGAAATAGGTGGTCATCTAAAACTATTTAATGTTGCCAGTAAACAATCCTAATATATCAGAGGGAGGTCAATCGTGTGCTCTCTAACAACTCCATTTGATTTTCGTTTGTCTAATAAACTTCTAGTACAGTGGGATGCATGCATATTGTTGCGCTTTAGTTAGCGAGCTTACAAATTTACAAGGGTATCGTATGGTAGCCCTAGAATTTTTTTTTTGATTTTATCAGGTTGGGTAATGAAGAGCTAGTGAATGTTGAAAGAAGCCGACTTGAATTGAACTGAATTATTGGGCTTGGTCTCGTGAATTTGGTGGTTTGTCATCCCAATACAAATGGCATCTCTATCTATTTCCCGGTCTGATTGCAGAGAACAGGACCACCCTACACCATACCCTAGCTTCGCTTTGCTTTGCTTTGCTTTGCTACAGAAACCAAATCTTCTTGACTGCCACAACTTAAACCATAATGAATAAAACATTTCTGTGTTCTTTTGCTTTACAGTTAACTGTATCTGTCTTCCCTCATCCTCCTCCCAGTGTGAGGTTGCGATTCACCTTGCAGAGGTAGACTTCATAATCGAAGAATTTATAACCAACAACAGATGGGCCACTCCTTGTGCAATCCAAAAGACGCTCACACCCTAATAACGTGCTTTGAGATGGCCATTATTTTTTTTTATTTGTTCATCTAATTCTAAACCTATCCATTAGCATGCGAGGGCCCCTAGAAGGAAGAGTGTAAGTAACGAGTGCGAAAGGATATGCATCCCAAATTTGTCATGATTTAGCATCATGCAATAAATTCAGTTACACAAAATCCAGCATATGAAGAAGTAATGGTGACAAGGAGATGCCAAACGAGTACATAAATATAGCTACTTTTATTCAAACCTCCCAACGTTTTGTTTAATGTGAACAGTTATAACGATTCTTCCCCCCCCAAATGAATAGTGCAGGTTTTACTTTCCCATTTTGTCCTTTTAACTTAATGCTATTTACATTTTAAAACAACCTAAATAGTTATTCATGAATTTAATTTTCCTATTTTTATAATATTTTTAAAAAGTTAAAATTTAATATATTGATTTAAACCATTTAATATTTAAGGGTGTGTGAATAGCATGTGTAGCGCACACAAAATTAAATTCAAAATATTTTTGTTAGATCAATATTCAAATCAATAATCTAACTTTTACAAATTGATAATTAATCATGCAAAATTCACTTGATAAAAATAAAAAGAATTACACACTTGACGCGTACTCAAATAGGCGATATACAAAATTTAAATATTAACACTATTTCATTTTTATATCAATCAACAATTTGCTCGATGCATTTAGATTCAATGCAAAATCGTTGAAAGATATAATTTTTTTCATTTAATTAATCATGAAAATAAATAACATCACGTAATTAGCACTGTCGACTAGTTATAATAACACACAACTTTTGTTGTGAAAGAGTCGATGAAAAAGGTACGTAGAAGAAGACAACTTATGTTAATGGTTTCCAACTTTCAATCTTGACATTCCAAAACTCATGCACAATTCCGTGAAAAGGATCATCTATGATGATATTAACATTTACCAAAACTCTCGGACATACATCTATTTGTGGTGATACAATTATTGAATCACTTTGTTTGTGAAAATGTGTAAAATTGTTTTGTAGATTGTTATAGCTCAAAAGTGTTATTATTTTTTAGATTGTTACAAAAATGTCAATTTAGTGTAGTGGTTCTATTCAGTTAACTTGATTATTTAACCTAGACTAGTGTTTGGAGGAAGAAACGAAGGAGGAAGATTCGAAGGAGGAAGAAAAAGTGACTGTTGGTGGTCTCTCACGCTCGTTCGATTCGTCCATCATCTTAGTTTTTCCATATCCCTCACGGTATGTCTAACTTTTGTATCTTTCTCATAAGCATGTTATCATGTATTTAGCAATAAACAAAACAGCATGTTTAGATTTCTTACTGGCAGCAGGACATGTTTGCAATAAACAAAACAACATGTTTTAGATTTCTTACTGGCATGTTTGCAAACAAAACAACATGTTTTAGATTTCTTACGGGCATGTTTTAGATTTCTTACTGGCAATAAACAAAACAACATGTTTGCAAATTAGGGCTGTTAATTGGTTTCTGAAAATCGACCGAACCGGTCGACTCGAATTGAATTGAACCGATAAATAATCAAACCGAAAAATAATCGTAACTGAATAGTAAAAACCGAATCGAATCGAATGAAGTTCAGTTCGGTTTTGGTTTTTAGAATTTTGAAAACCGAAATAATCAAACCAAACCATATAAAGAAATTTTTCCCCAATTACCCTTGCAACCCTTGAAAATTGCATCTGCTTGAAAATTACCCTTGCAACCCAAGCAGATGCAATTTTGTTTTTACGTATGTTGAAATTATAGGACTATTCTTTCAGAGCTGCAATAATTCATGTTGAAGTCACTGGCTCTGAATTTATAGTACTGAATTTTGAAATTATAGGATTGTATTTATAGGACTAAATTTTGAAATTATAGGACTAAATTTATAGGACTGTATGTTGAAATTATAGGATTGAATTTCGTAAGCCCTGTGAATTTTGTAAGCCCTGTTGAAATTATAGGACTGAAATTATGTTGAAATTACAGTGTGAAACATTTTGTGATGAAAAAACCAAATTGAATCGAACCGCACGGTTTAGTTCGATTTTGGTTTTTTTAATTTAAAATTGGATAACCAAATCGAACCGAAAACCAAACTTGAACTTGGTTTGATTTTGGTTTTGGTACAAAATAGAACCATTTGAACCGATAAACAGCCCTATTTGCAATAAACAACATGTTTTAGATTTCTTACTGGCAGCATGTTATCATAGATTTCTTACTAGCAGCATGTTATCATAGATTTCTTACTGGCAGCATGTTATCATGTATTTAGCCATAAACAAAACAACATGTTCTTAATTCTAGATTTCCTGCTGGCAGCAGGACATGTTTGCAATATGAACAAAATAACATGTATTTAACAATAAACAAAACAGCATAAGCATGTTATTATGTATTTAACAATAAACAAAACAGTATGTATTAGATTTCTTGCTGGTAGCAGGACATGTTTGTAATATGAACAAAACAGCATGTATTAGGAGTTACAACATGTATTATGAAGAAAACAACATGTATTATGAACAAAACAACATGTTTGCAATAGGAGTTACATAAAAAACGTTGGGTACAAATCACAACGACGAAAATGGTAGTCACTTGTAGATGAAACTTTAGCATAACGGAATATTATTTGGAAAGACTTTGAAATTGTTGTCAATTGCGAAAATGGTTGTCACTTGCGTAGAATGCAATGCCATTGACCCCTCCAAATTGTTGTAGTACCATTAGTCCAACTCCAACCTGATTACATAAAATTTTGATAGATAAACTGAACATAAAATCGATCAAGAATTTCAACACACTGACTAAGATTAAAACGGAAGTCTTACAATGAAATGAGGCCATGAGCATATTTTCGCTGAAACAAATCTACTACACGAGTTTCTGAGAGCCGACTTAGGGATTCTGTGTAATCCTGTAAATACAACAACAATGGATATCTAGTATAAACATGGTTTTGTTGTATAGTTGTGCTATTCAATGCAAATACTTATAAAAGGTTCATAGGATTCAAAACTATACATGAGCTGAACTTACTCTAATCTCAGTTGCTTCTTGAGAAATATCAGCATTTTTTCCTCGAAGGCGTTGTAATGCAATTTCAAAGTCTTTCCCTTTATCAAATTTTGTAGACGAAAATGGTAGTCACTACTCTCGCTGTTATACAATATAAAATACATGCAATGCATACTGCAAATTAGCATCACCAAGGCATACTGTTCCCTAACACAGCAAATTCTTGGACTGCTCCAAGATTCTGACCATGCAAAAACACGTCCCTCTAGAGCCACCAAGACCCAATCACCTCCTGAGTTCCCAGCTGCCACATAAACTGCTGTACTACTTAAATTACAGCTGCAAATTGACCATAACACAGCAGTTCTTGGACTGCCCCAAAATCACAGCCCTGCGAATACACATCCCTGCACACACAACACTGGAATAATCCAGCAAGCGCACCATCCAGCACCCGGCCTCATCGTCCAAGCTGCTCCCTGAACCACAGGCCACCCAAGCAGCATCGTTTCATTCTGCTCCAAAACTGCGCCAACACCGTCCATTCAGCTGCAGTCACCACTATCACCGCAGCGCCAAACAGCAGCAACTTCCTCTCCCCGTGAAAATTAGCAGCACCAAGTCCTACTGAACCAACAACAAATTCTTGGACTGCACCATGATCACGTCCCTGCACACATTACCTGCTCACTGCTGCCAATGACCCAGCAAGATAGCTCCTGAGTACCCAGCACCCTAGGCCTTGTCATTTAGCAACACGAACGTAGGGCGTCCGACACCTATCCAACAGCACCAGGCCGACATTCCTATTAGGGAGATCCCGCTGTCAGAACACTCATGTCAATCCGTCCTTTTGGTGAATCAGGCTTAGCCCCTAGGTTCTCAAATTTTTTTTTTGTTTGATTTGGATTTCGGGTATTTTGTTGAATTTGGTCTAGCCACATAGCTATGTTTAGGGATTTTGTATCTCTTCTCATTCTCTACTCCTCAATTCTTTATTTTTACTTGTCGACAAACTCATTCTAATATCAATATTTTTTAATCTATTTGTCTTTATTTATTTATGTATATAGGTTTCATGGGATGCATTAATTGTAGATTGTTTTACTTCAGCTATGGAGTTTTCTTTAGTAATGCATAAGTTGACATTTAAATTGTCAGCCATCTCAGGCTTTGACATCTCTTTTAGCAATTGGTTCATAGCCATTCTCCGTTTTATTATTAGTGGATGGCCCACCATAATTTTAGTAAGAAAATATTGTGGTAATAATTACAATTGCTCTCAAATTATTATTGTTTGATTAGTAGGATTGAATTTATTAGTTGTTTTGTTTTGATTAAATTCAGATATTTTGAAATGGACAAAACTTGGATTTCTATGCCGAGCAATACACTTGAATATGCGGAAGGATTGAATCAATTTATGGACTTTGCATTTGCAAACAAGTCATTTGATAATAAAATAAAGTGTCTTTGTCCTCGTTGTGCTTTTAGAAAATGGGAGACTAGAGAAGTCGTGTATGATCACTTGATTTGTAGACCATTTTCGAAAGGGTACACTGTTTGGTTACAACATGAGGAGTTGAGTACAAGTCAAAGTTTTACTGTCATGCATGTAGCGCAAGATAGTCAGCATATTCAAGATCCAATGCAAGACATGATCCATAATGCTTTTGCATTTTCTAGGCACTATGCGCATGAAGAATCTTCCACATCACATGGACCACATGAAGGGGATGAAAGGATGGGGGCATAAACAGTGGGTTGAATGATGAAGTTAAACAGTTTTTTTAATTGCTAGAGGATGGAGGGCAAGAGCTATATGAAGGGTGTTCAAAGTACTCAAAATTATATTTTTTTGTTAAACTGTATCACATTAAGTGTATTTGTGGGGTGAGTGACAAATTAATGTCAATGATAGTAGAGTTGATGCATGATGCATTCCAACATGCAAGGATCCCCGAAACATTCTATGAGGCCAAGAAAACCATTAATAAACTTTGTCTTAATTATACTAAGATACATGCATGTCCGAATGATTGCATGTCGTACCGGGGATTGGATAAAGATAGACAAACATGCAAGCAATGTGGCACATCTAGATGGAAGCCAAATACCAAGGGAAATGCAAATAATGTGCCTATAAATGGTAAGAAAAGAAAAAGACAACCAGCAAAGGTTTTTCATTATTTTCCATTGATACCGCGGTTGCAACGGTTGTTTATGTCTTCTAAGATTGTTGTTGATATGAGATTGCATGCTAGTGAGGATAGCAAAGATGGTCTGATGCGACATCCGAGTGATTCTGAGGCATGAAAAAAATTTAGTTCAACATTTCCTGAATTTTATGATCCTACAGTGTCTAGAAATGCTAATATTGCAAGACATCCCAAAGGCATTGATGGTAATGATTGGGCGCATTTTATTGACTACCGCTTGGATGAAAGGACAAAGGTAACACAAAGTACTTACACGGTTCAATTAAATAACTAGAAAAATGGTAACAAATATATTTTTATCTATGCATTGACAAGAAAAATGCAAAAAATATTGAAATTCGGAAGAAACTGACCGATCCACACACTGGAGGATCAAAAAACAATTACAGGTTAAAGGCAGAGATGGTAATTAATATGTTACACCCTACCACACTTTAAGTTATCATTCTCAGCTATACTATTTAAAGTTATATGACTTCATAACATCGGTGTAGAAATATGAACTTGGGAGACCTGTGAGTAGGGGAGAGGTATATATTGCAAGACACAAAAAAAAAGGATGGGCCTTATGTAACTTATGAAGCCAGGCAGATAAGTGTAAGTAATTTAACTACTCTTTTTTCGATTGAACTACATTAATTAATGTTTAGATAAATTTTGAATTCAAAGTTTGATGGCTTGCCTCATTAATGTAGGAGAAAATTTTAGAGATTGAGAAAGAAGATTCCACATCACGATCCATTTCACATAAAGATTCTCTTGCTAAGGTGTTAGGAAAAAAGCATTCAGGCCGAGTTTGAGCTTTGGGATTCGGTCCATGTCCTTCTCAAGTCTTTGGTAGCACCAATAGTAGGTTTAATGGGATGATGTCCTCACAACCAACGCAAAACATTGATCCTCAATTTCAACGGAGATTTCATCAGCTGGAGTCACAGTTAGAGACAAAGACATTAAAAAGACAGGGATTTGAGGGAGCATTCACATATATTTTTTAGAAGTTTGATGGAAATGTGTCTGCTGAGTTTGCAAGCTTATTCACTACACCCGTATGTTTCTTTGCATTTACATTATTTGAATATATATATTAGTTACCAGTAATATTGATTACTTACTAAATATAAATCAATTAAATATTGTAATTTGTTTCAAGTTTAGAGTAATATTGTTGACTCATCATTTTCAGGTACAAGACAAAGGAAGTGAGCAAGCTACACCAACACCTGCAGGACCCTCGTCATCTAATCAAAATAATAATGAAGATCTTCATCGGCTTCACACTCCAAAGCATTGTTTATTTATTTCTTTCAAAAACATGGTACAAGTGCTAACTGTAGTAAAATTGACTTTAACTATCAAACTTCAAAAAAATCTACTTGTACTAGCTTTGATATTTTGTTAACTTTGATGACAATATATATTTTTTTTGTTAAAGTTGATGTCAATATAGTTGAAGTGAAGTTTTCCTGAATGATTTCGATATAAAATAGTTGTGTAAAATCGTGCGTTGTTTACAGGTTGAAAAATGTGATTACAGGTTGTTTACATGTTTCTAATAGGCATAATAGAATTGTCATGATAATAAAGACAGGCATTAGCGGCGGTTTTAAATGTCGCTAAAATGATTAATTGGTGGAATTTAGCGACGGTTATAAACCGTCACAGGGTGCCACGAAATGTAGCGGCAGTTTAGAACCGACCCTAGCCGCCGAAAGAAACCGTCGCAGCACACTATTAAACGTCGTCCTTGCTCATATTTAACGACGGTTGGTAACCGTTGCTATATAGTATTCAGCGACGGTTTTACCAACGGTGACTAACAACCGTCGCTACATAACATACAACGACGATTATGCCAGCGGTTGCTGAAAACCGCCACTAAATGCCATAGTGATGCCTTTATTAGTGGCGGTTGTCCAACCGTCGCCTTATTATGTAGCGACGGTTAAAACTGTCGCTAAATCCCTTTGGCAACCGTCGGTATAGTACAGTTTCCTTGCAGTGTTATGATGTGTATAAATGGAGATAGTACATGTCTTTGCCTTCTCAATGACTCATTTGAACCTAGGTTGGTTACCAATTCCTTGAAGCATGAGGTTCAATGTGTGAGTCATACATGAAGTCCAAAATATGATTGGCCTCTTCAACTCCAACATCCCCGTCACTGCCATATTGTTAGAAGCATTGTCCATCACCACTTGAATTACATTTTGTGGCCCAAATTCTTCAATTCACTTGTCAACATATTCAAATATATAGGACTCAGTGTATGCTTCTTTGGAGTCTTCCTTAAAAGAAATGAAAGTTGTGCCTTCATTGCAATCGACACATAAATTCATGATGTTTCTTCTTTCCCGGACGGTCCAAGCATTGGTCATAATTGAGCAACCATTATTTGTCCATTCTTCTTCTTGCTTCTTAAGTAAACTTTTAGTTCTCTCAACCTCATCCTTCAATAATGGCTCCCTTAATAGGTATTGGCTGAGAGGTCGGTAACCCTGCTCAAATTGACCAACCGCTTCCACAAAATTTTTAAAAGCTATCATTATCGATGACATGAAAAGGTATACCAGTTTCATCCACCCATCGAGCCAACCATTGATGCACTTGATGTGTTATTTGCTTCCAAAATGCATCATTAATATTTTGTTGTCGCATCTTTTTGCTTCCATCCATTGAAGAATCAGGATTGATGGAGGATGCAAATTTATCCATAGGCGGCCCAAGAAAATGTGGTCTTTTCCTTGACCCTACAACTTCAATATCTTAATATCCTTTCAATTTTTTGAAGTTGAACTTCTTCCCTTGCTTCCTCTTTATGTACTTTAATTTGTCTCTTCTTATCTTTTATTCCTTCTATAGCAGCTTTACATTAGGCTTTAACATCACTCGAAGATTTCATGCACTTGGTTACATCTCCTTTTATGTGGGTTATGTGTTGTTTCATTCTATATATCCCACCCCTAAGTATTTTCCCACACGACTTACACTTTAACTTATCTAAGTTATTCAGATCCGACAATAAAGCAAACTCTCATCCTACATCATTTGAACCACACTTCAAGGAAGAACTCTCTACCTCCGACATTGTATTAGATGCTACGAAAGATGACATGTATCACATGGAGAAATGTACCTAAACAAGACATTAACAATTCACAAGATATCATATCACAATTACTATTAATTCACTGTGCTATTAGGTGTGCAGCTTCATTTCATTTTGGGGCTTAGAAATTAGGTCATTTTGAGAAGAAGAAAAAAAATCAAATGTTTTTGTTTACAACCGAGGTGAGAAAAAATTTGCAATGCAAGCACATTCACTATCTAATCGATGCAAAGGGTTAAATGGGGATTAAATTCCCAATATACCTACTTCAAATAGCACTAAGAAAATTGTTGACAATTGCACAATGATGGCGATGCTAGCTCTAAGCGTTTCATCAAATTATTTTTTTCAAAATTTTGTTTATATTAGTATTACTATTTACTAGGTCTCTTCATTTTTTTTTTAAGATTTAAACTCATTGTGTTATGGTCAAATATTTTTTTTAGGCCTTGAAAGTGAATTTGATAATTACTAATTACTGAAAATCAAAGAATCCTAACAAACTAGGGGATAAACCCAATAGAAGACCAGGAGAGTACTTGCAAGTAGGGGTGAGCATCTCATCCCGCAATCCCAATCCCTCACAGTCCCATTCCGTCTCTTTCAATTTTTTCGGGTCTTTTTGTGATTGATCAAACTCATCCCGATCCCATCCCGTCCCGATCTAGAGTGGGATGGGATCAGGATGGAGGTTATTTAATATTTATTATTATTAATTTATTCAAACTACTCTTTGAAAGGAAAGTTTAGGATGTGTTGAAATTAAAACAAAATATCTATTGTTTGAAAATTTACTTGCTTAATTTGGTACTCTTTGTTTAGATAGAAACTTTAGTTTGAATATCTTAGGTCAAATAAAATCAATGAAAAAGTATATTTTTCACATTTTAGATTGGTTTTACGACAATTATTCTTGTTCACATAGATGATGCTTAAGATAAAAAACTGTAAGTTCATTGGACCATAAATTTTATATGACATTTAATATTGCTATGATAAAAGTTATATATACATAAATTAAGCATTATTTGTGTATGAACAATGTGAGATGAAATTTTTTGTTATTCATCATTGGAGGACTATTTAGTACATGTTCATCCCGTCCCGAAGACGTTTGGTATGGGGACGAGGTCAGGATGATGTCTATCCTGTCCCAATCCCGAACGAACAAGATGGGACCACCATCTAGTGCCCACCCCTAACTGCAAGAGGCGATGCCGATAAACCCACTGTGAGAGAATATGAGAGGAGGAGAGGGGTGACACCGGCCGAAAGAATAAACCCACTAAGACGCAACATGCATGTGCTCTTCTTCTTATTTTATTTTTCTTTTTTCAAATGTTATAACTAAACCCTAGATCGAATGGGAGAGAGGAAGACATCACTAGGTGACGCTGGTGAGAGAAATATGCAGCACGAAGGTATTATTTTTTTTTTAATGTTGTAACTAAGCCCTAGATTGAATGGGAGAGAGGAAGACCTCACTGGGTGTTACTTGCACCCAGTTAAGTGTTATTTGCAAACCCCCTCCCCCGTCAATTTTTTTTAACTTGCCCAGACCCCGCTTAGGCACCTGACCGAATAACTTAAAATTCGAGCAGCTCTCAGATGCCTAGCGCCTAGGCGCCGCCTGAGCCATTTTTCAGAACATTGCTGTTAACTTGAAAACTACATCTACATGAGTTAAAAGATTCAAAATTTTATGTTTTTTATAGTGATGATTTGCCTAGTAAGAAGATAGTTTATTACAAAAAAATTAACTTTTAAAAAAAAATTGAAGTGGGTGAAAAATAGGTGCCCGTGAATATATGTGTTTATTTATTTATAAGGGTGTGTTTTTCTAAGAGGAATGGTTGTCTTGGAAAATGACTGAAACAACACATTTTGTAAAAATATACTTTAAAATACTTGTTAAGGAAAAAAATTGTAAATTTTTTATTTTAAATGATATGTCAAAGGTTGAATTAAGAAAACAATTACGATAATGGTATGACATGGATTGTTAAGGGAAAAAATTGGCAAAATGTATCATCCTAATTTTGAATATTGAACAATCTTGGTACACTAATTTGTCATGTTTACAAATATTAAACTGAAATGCTTTATAAGTTTTTTGGTATAATTGTAGTTTCATTATTACAGACTTAGATGTATGATTTAGATTTTAATTAGAGTTTTTCATGAATTTATGCAATTAGGATAGCAACCCAAACTCTTCGATTATTGTTGTTAGCAATCACTTGGAGTTGAACCATTCTTAAGAGTCAGGCCCCTAGCACCAGATCCGCGTCGGAGGAGCCTCAAGAACGGTGATGAAGATGAAAAACAGATGAAGAACAAATGAATAACAGAAGAACAAATGAAGAACATAAGAAAAATAAGAAGAAGAACAGATGAAGAAAATAAGATGATGGAGAGACTTGAGGCTCCTCTGGCGTGGATCTAGCGCTAGGGGCTGATTTTTAAGAATTGTTGTTTGGAGTTTCAATACCAACCACTCATCACTTAGGTATTCTCATGCCAAAGTCGTGAAATCTCTAGCTTATGAGAACTATCAAGTTGAGGTAGTGGAGCCAGTCTTGTTAGGGAATCAAATTTTTACAACTAGGATGATGCAATACTCGAGATAAACATAAACATCTTGATGATTCCATATGCATATAGCCTCTCAGAGATCACACCAAACCTGATTTTCTAGCATTTTTTGGGGAGCCGACTAGCTAGAACTCTGCCACTACAATATAATTTTTAATGAAATATCGCAAAATATGGCAATTTCATAAACATATCAATTGATCTAAATCGAAGCAAAAAATAAAATAAAATTTAATAATGGTTAACTTGCGTGTGGGTCATATAGTTTGTACCAATTTTGAGTTTGTTTCCCAAGTTTTTCCGGTTTGAATTTGGATCCCAAGACCATACTAACCTCTTTGATAGTCAACTTTCTGTTGTAAATATTAAAACTTGAATGCAAAGCTCTATACTAAAGTTAGTATTTTTTTTTTTTTTTTAAATTATTCAATTACTGGACGAGGAGTTAACGGTCATCGTGATCTTGGGACCTAAACTCAATGTTGGACAAATTCGAGACTCAAACTCAAAATTGATACAAACTATATGACTGATACAAACTATATGACCCAAACACAAATTAACCCCATTAATAATAATGTATTTAATTCATTGCACTAGGGGTGGGCATCCCATCCCATGATCCCGGTCTAGAGTGGGATGGGATCGGGATGAAGATTTTCAATCATGCCCATTTCATCACATCCCGAATTTATTTTTTAATATTTATAATTAATAATTTTAATCAAACTATTTTTCTAAGGGAAAGTTTAGGACGTGTTGAAATTAAATCAAAACATCTACTATTCGAAAATTTACTTGCTTGATTTAGCACTCTTTGCGTAGGTAGAAACTTCAATTTGAATATTTTAGGTTCTATTGAACCAATGAAAATTTATGCTTTTTCACATTTTGGATTGGTTATAGGATAACTATTCTCGTAGAAAATAAAGACAAATGATGGTTTGAGTTAGTTTTGTATTATGAGTTATGTATTTTGTATGAATGATATTTCAACTCTTGCAAAAATATGCATGACAGATCTATGAAGGGGTTCCTTTCATCTCCCATCATTCACTTGACAAACTTAATTCCGGTAATCATCCAAACATTTATATGATATTTAATATTGTTATCATGAAATTTATATGTACATAAATTTAACGTTATTGGTGTGTGAGCAATATGAGATAAAACTGTTTTGTTATTTTTCATTGAATGACTATTTAGTTCATGTTCATCCCATTCCATCCCATTTGAAATGAGACGCGGTCAGAATGAATTATATCCGGTCCCGATCCAATTCTGATCCGAAATGAATTCAATGAAATATGTCCATCCCATCCGGTTCGCTCCCTAGGCATTAGTAAAACAAAAATCCCATTTCACTTTTGGTCTGCATTTTCTTACAAAGTTACACACCCTATACATCCTAGGTACACAAGTAGAGTCCAATCCTCCTTTCCTTTTAGATGGGTGCCCTCGGAGACAGCCAGACCAGACCTGCCTTGCCGCCCTACGAACCCTAAACCTCTAATTACAACTAAGTCTACACTCTCTTTAGCCTCTTGTTTACTGTTCCTCTCTTCAGAGCACGCCCACATGCCTTTCCTTCCTTTTCTCTTTCTCAACCTTTATTATCACCACCTCTACCAAGTGTCCCATCTCTTTCTTTCCTTTACCTCTTGACTCTCTTCTCTTCTCTTCTCCTCTCTTCTCTTCCCCTCCTCCTCTATATATACACACCACCCTCCAAGCCAATTTTGCATATCTATCACTCAGTCTTCACAACTTCTTTTCTAGCTATTAGGGTTTCCTTCCTTCTTGAAAAGGGTGCGTGTGTGTCTCCTTTTCATTTCTGTTAATGGTGTTTTTTATTTCTTGCTTTTGAGTGGTCCCAATTCCTCTCTTCTCTTCTTTCGTTTATATTGAATTGTGGGGTTTTGCTTTCTCTTTTTGTTTCTATGTTGGTGAACCCTAACAACTTGCACCATAATCTAATCTTACCTATATTTTCTTTATTTGTTTTGTGGTGCACTGCTTTCTTGATTTTTCTTTCTTATGTAGTGTGATGTTATCATAATGATTGTGTAGCCTTTCTCTTCTAGATTCCATCTTCTCAAATTTTTGTTAAAAATTTTCATTACTTCTTTATGGTTCATGTTTGCTTGTTCTCTTGAAACTCCTACATGGGTATTATTACTAAATTATTGAATTAAAAAAAAACCCTCCTTAACTCTTCTCAAAATTTAGTTGTTTGTTTTCTTTTTAAAATACTAAACAAGTACGGGTTTTTTCATGCCATAATGGGGCTCAAGTCTTATCCTTCCTAGATCTGGCTTCATTTCTTGAAGTTATTAGTCTTTTGTAGAGAAGATGTCAAGGTGTTTGGTTCCTTGCTGTGTGAAGCCAAAGTTTTTGATAAACCCATGTGAGAGATAGTTGACTTAAAGCTTCTCGAGGAAGCAGACTTCATATTGAACGAGTGAAGCTGCCAGCATGATCTAGCTTTGGATGGCTCAGAAAAATAACAACCTTTTATATTAAAATACCAACATGAGCACCAACCTTGGCTAGGTCATGCTCTGACAGCCTCACTTCTTCCTGTTTGGAGTGTCCACAGAGATTCTATCTTCCTCTCCCATTCTTCAACTCTCAAGGTACAAACTACATGGTTGAAGATCAAATTAAGGCACTCAAACACTGTAAGCGGCATCTTCTTCCATCCAATGTTTCTTAATATTTCTAGTTTCACTAACTTTCTTTTTATGTTTGATGCTATGTACAAGAGGGAGCTAGATTCCTTTCAAGCTACACAGATGATTGGAGAGTGGAAATTTTTACTTAATACTCTTTGTTAATAATTTTGTTTGGGGTTTGAAAATGGGTGTTGGGACCGTTGACTAATGTGGATGTGTTTGAAGATGAGGTTTGCATGTTTGAAGGATAGCTAGCTAGACACAGCTTATGTGTTTATGCATTAGCAGCATGTGTTATAGCATCCCAACATTTTACAAGTATAAATTTTATTTATTTTATTGTATCTTCATGTAGGTCCGTCAATATAGTATGTATAATTGGTAAATTAGTATGTATGATTGTTATAGATTAAAAACATGCTTTTCATGGAAGAGTTGTATTATATATTGTCACCACCACAGTATTAAGTTATGGTTACTATTTGGTAGATGTCTTGAATGCAAACTGCAGGCAATGGTGTGCATGGTAGATGTAAGATATATATGATGAGAAGATTGATAATTTGAGTTGTGCAAGGGTTGCAAAAAATAAAGGTTATGATGAAAGGGGGGTGTGTTGTGTTTGAGTTGCTAATTCTATTGCCCCATGTCCGGATTAGGTTCAAGTTGGATGTGAATGTAATGATTGCGAAGTTTTTGGTTTATGCAAAACCAAAATCTCATCAACAAAACGTAAACCCAAATTTGTTGATGACACCACTATGTGCTGAAGGCACAACCAAATTGCCTTTTGTTCTCTACCTGATCTACAGACGAGCGTTGGTACTCTTTGTTGTTTAATGTTAACAACCCATGTGAAGAGAAAATTGATGGAGATATTGAATTGGCTATTAGTCAGAGTGAGCAACATATTTGAAACAGAACACCAACCCTAGCTAGCCTGGGTGACATGTATAGCTCACTCCTGTTTTGGCCACCATCAGCAAAGTGTACCTGGCTCCAACACTCTCTAGCTAAGACTTGATCCAGAGTGTGTGTGGTGGTACAATGTGACAGACAATGCTCGTCATTTGATCACATTTACTAATAACAGCCTATTGTCCTTTTCATTTCTTTGTATTGTACGCTCTCCCCTGCTAGCAGGACATGAGAGATTAAGAGAGTGTACCATAGTGGTATACGAATGCGACTTGTTTTATTTTGGTCTTAATTGTGGAGGGAGGGATTGCTTGTGCGAAGGATGGCAAGACAGCAAAGCCATTTCGTTTGTAGCATTGTAGTAGTACTAGCATGCATGTGTTGTAGTGTCAAATGGTCTCTTATAGCTTTTTCATCTTGTTTTTGTAGTAACAAAAGGATTATACAACCAGACAGGTGCCTTGATCAAGAATCACAAATAGATGAAAATATGTATGCAATGCATCATAGGTTACATTAAATTATCCTTTAATCAAAACATCTTTTAACTAGGTCACAAAGAGCATTATTAGCATTATTTAGTAATTTAATTCTTGGGATCTGAAACAAAGAACACTAATTAGTAAATGAATTATTGGGATCTGAAACCATTTCATGTGTAAACCACATGGTATGTGTTTTATGTTGGTGTTGGCCGACCCCACGATTATAAAAATCATAAAAGGGCTGCTTGTAGTTATTTTTAGTATGAAATTATTACATAGTTTAATATTAAGTTCAAGATTGTTAGTCTTGGTGGTTAGGGTTCTCCCCTATAAATCCTTTAGGAATCATTGGCCAGTTCTTAACATTTGGTATTGTCTTTTAACCAACCATCATAACCCAGCTGATTCAATAAATTACCTAAAGTGTGGAATAATATGACTTGTAATTTATTTACCATACAATCTGTGTCAATAGAGTTGGCCAACAAGGACTTGTCAAGCTAGCTTTTCTCCTCAAGTTTTAGAGGAGTGCTGATTGGTTCCGTCAAAACATAACATAATCAAAAGAAGAAAATTAGGACATAAATGAGCCACTAAGTTGTAATAAAATAAAAAAGTTGGGACTTACTACTAAACCACCTAAATTAAAAGAAATTGAAAATCTGTGAAAATAAAACTATAATTTCATAAGATTTACCATGCTTTTAGGAGTTCAACTGATGTATAAATGCGACAGAGAACAAATCATATTCCATTTAGTGGCTATGACATCAAGTAAGTACTCAAAAGTTTATCCAAACCCTATTTTTATAACTAAACGATTTTCAATTATCAAATAAGTGGCTATGACATCATATTAGGCAAAGCTAAGCATTTGTTTAAATGTCTAATTGATATGTACAAAATCGATTTTCAATTATCCAAAACCATATCAATCAGTTTTGAATGTTTTTATGATTCTAGCTATCCAATCATCCAAAACCATATCCAATCGCTTAATGTTTTTCCTTTTTTTAATAATAACGTTCATAATTTTTCAAATTCGATCATAACAAACTCAAACCGAGTTGAAGGTTTCTTCGTCTTGATGGGTTAGCATCTATAATAAGAAAATTATGTAAAGAGGTCATTAAGGTATTTTTTAGGAGCGATTCTACTTGTCGAGGAAGTGGGCGAGGAAAACAGGGAGGGAGTAAGGGACTGTCCACCCCTTCGGGATGCATGGGGAATCCACTGCTTGGATGACCCCCTTAGGTTTTGTAAAAAATTTATTAAAGTAGTTAAAATTTCACTATTGCCTCCCTTTGAAAATTTATATTGCCCCTCTTGAAATTTCATATTGCTCCCTCTTATAAAAAAAACATCATAGATACCAAATCACAAAAGAAACCGAGCCTTTTGGGTCTGCGCTTGCGTCTTGCGATATCTTTTTCAGTTCTTCTTCATCTCCGTCTGAAACAGGTGAGTTTGTTTGATGTTCTTATTTCTCCATCTCTGACTTGTTGCTCAGGTCTTGCAATAAAAATTTCGATGAATTTCTGAAACCTAAATTCCTGAATTTAATATAGTTTTTCATGTCAACCGATTCAGAGATTCTCCACCTAATATTACAATTAACAATAAAAGAAGAAACAATGACAAACCTACATGTTCGATGAATGTTGTGTCAATAAAAAAAGCAATTGGATCAGCTGCTAAAGCCATTGCAGCAGGCAATACAATATGAAATATCTCCAAGCCAATCTCATCATTCTAGAAAACAATCTCACAATAAGCTTTAATGATATTTCTATTAAAGCAAAAAAAAAAAAATGCTATACATAAAATGTTACTAAGCAATCAATCTAACACTCAAAGACAAACACACCCCATACACACCACATGTACACATTCCACACTACACACATAGTGACATACATAACCTGTTTGCAATGTACAGAAAAATTGAAATTTTTATGCTGTATATCTCCATCAGTTAAACAAAACCCAGAAAAGAAGACAAACTTTGATGCCTTTACTAATTTCTTGGGATTTCTTATACAAAGGACATCTTTTATGTTGTATACCGAGGAAATTTCTTGGAAATGTTACATATTTTTTTGCCCCCCTTTGTCTGCAATTCTGCATCCGCCCCTGTCGGAATGCGTGTCATCCTTTTCCATACAGGCATCCCAAGGGGGATGGATGGCTCCCTCTCTCCCTCCCTCGCTGTTTTCCTCGCCCACTTCCTCGACATTTAGAATTTTTGAGTGTATATATTGTTTTGTTGTTCGCATATTATTTGAGGACGTAGTTATTGATATGTTCACAATAGATGCAAAAAAACATAATGGTTTGGGAAATATGGTGTAAACTGGATTGGGGTGCTAACCCTTTATTGGGTATATCCTTTTAGCAACGCGGCCCAATGCGAGGCTTTTAAGATATGACAAATGGGTGATATTACGAAAATCCTTGCAGTAACACCAAACTGTTCCTGCTAGAATGCTAGGAGCTTTGCTACAGAGCGAGGGAGGGAGGGAGCGAGGGAAAGGGGCGAGGGATGGGTGGTAACCACCCATCTGCCTCGAGATAAGCGCATCGGATTGGAGATGCGCGATTGCGCTTATCTCGGGGCGGATGGGTGGCTACCACCCATCCCTCGCTCCCTCCCTCGTTCCCTCCCTCGACCCCTAGAATTTTCCGAATGCTAGATATGCATGCTGGTGTCCCTTTCACTTTCACCATAAGAGCATGGTAGAAAAACGGGTCATTCAGTGGATCCCTCGTTATAATAGGCCAATTAGAAACATAGAGGGTGTTTGTTTTTGCTTCTGAACAGAGTCAAAAGTCTTAATAAGAAGTTGATCACCCTCTTTAGAGTATTTGCTTTTAGTTATGATCAGAAGTTGAATTGGAGTAAGCAACAGGGAGATGTTGATCACTGAGTGTTGAGTCAAAATTATTTCAATAATAACTTTAATATAATTTTGTAATAACAATTGCTGTCTCTATCTTCTAAAATTAAGTAGGGATAAATTTTGACACACATTCATTCTCTTAATCAAGCATTGTGGTTCTACCTACTTACACATGACTCATTAAGAAACTTATCTCATTTCTTTCTTTCATCTTTATCTTTCTTTATCTGTATTTTCAAGTTTTTCTTCATTTCTCCAACTCTCCCTCTCATGTATATTTTCAACTCTCCTTCATCTTTGGTTATATTTTGATATTCTTGTAATGAAAGGTATTGTAACATTCTTTAGGATTTGAATTACTATTGGGTATGATTTTAAGCACAATACTTGTATCATAAAAATTTTCAGTTCAATGGGGCAAAATTGTCAAACAGTTCTCATTCAACACCTAAAAACAAACACTTTTTAATTTTACAGCTTCTAATCAACAACTCATTCATTCAGAAGCAAAACAAACAGTTTATTCAGAAGCTCGGTCTGTTAAAAGTTAGCAAACGCCCTCATAGTCTCCCTATCTTGACCGTTATGTTCCACATGTGCCATGCACATACCTCCCAAAAAAATTCATAATGCCTAAATTAGCCATATTTTGTGATATGTAAGTGTATAAAATGTATGTCGAGGACAATTTAAGGATTCTAATCAAACCACCTTTTTCATCTTATTTCTTAACCAAACTTTTCTTCTTCAACATCAACTCATTTTGAACTTGAACCACCATTATCATGCCCCCACCCACCTCCATTATTGTCCCCCAACATCATCGACGGAACCGAACCACCAGCACCACTGCAGCTCTGCTCCACCTCCAACTGAACCGCCACTACCAAAAGAGTGATACTTATCATGCCACTGGTTGTTACAATCTCCTTTATTCAGGCTTCATTCAAATAAACAATGAGATAGCAATGAGAGCAAACATCTTCAAGTTATGGTGGCTCTCAATATGATATTAAGATTCTTGTCTAAAAGGTTAGCACCATCTGCTCCCCAACACATTATGAAATACAAATACTAACCCAAAATAAAAATTGGATAATTCAGCTTCTATCATGTAGTGTTCAACATTAGAAATTGGATCAAATACTTAAGGACATTTTCAATAATACCCCAAGGCATGAAATATCGGCAACCACACTGAAAATGACATAAAAAATTAGAATGACATCCCCACTGTTAATATACTTATAGAAAATGCATCTCCATTGTTATAGATAAATTAGTCTTATCCCTTTCCCAGTTTGCTGCCATTGATGCCAATTGTTTCTAATGGCAACCTAACATGCAAATATCACTTCAAAAGCCAAAATATATCGTTCAAGATAATTATAGAAGGTTTCAAACATTACCTTCATACATAGGTATTATTTTACCGCCTCCCATCTTCAACCAAAAAGGGTATTGCTATCACTGTTGGTATGCTGGATTTCTAAAATACTGTGACTGAGGATGGGTGGAAGGAGATCTATAAATAAGGTTTGATAACAATTGATGGGCGGACCTAATGGCCAACGGTCATCTTGACTTGGGTCCAAATTAGCTGTTGGGAGGGGGTTGAAGGGTTGAAAGAAGGGAGAAGGGCGTTTTGGGTCTTGAAAGTTCCTTAGGTAGCAAATGTGGGGGTGTTACTCTAATATGCACAACATGTGCAAGTCACTTGGGATCGTAGTTCAGGAAATACAGAAAATTGGATGGTGCATGTTTCTAGGACGTGCGTTTTATAACGGTCAAGATGGCACTACTTGCATTGACCAAAACATGAGGGGGATCCACTAAAATTTGAACAATTTGATGTTGAACCCTAATTGGCCTATTTTGGTGGAGGATCCTCTAAAGGACCCTAGAAAAACAGAAGGACATGCAAGGCTACTATATGTATTTGTTTTAACTTTGTAATTGCCTATTATACATGCTTAGAATGTTCAAGTTCTGTTGATTTTGTCAAGGATGATCTCCTTCCTACATGGATCACTTCTATAAAATTCAGCACTATTGAAGATTTTGTCTTCTAAATTTTAGTACTTTGTAGATCCAATCTCGTAAATATATAGCACATCCCCTTCCCTTACCTAGGCGATGTGGGACTATAATTTTCCCTTGATAGCTCGCCCAACCCCACATGGGATCCATAGGCCTATTGGGCTTCGCAATCACGGGCCTTTCTCGCACCCTCCCCCTCAGGTCCGCCCACACAAGGGTATCACAGTCCACCCCCTAAGGGAGCCCAACGTCCTCATTGGCACACTTCCGGCTAGGTTCGGCTATGATAGCATTCTGTCACGACCCAATCCACAGAATATTATATTGTTCGCTTTGGGCCCAAGGCCCGCACGACTTTAACACGCGTAGTACTTTGTAGATCCAACCTTGTACATATATAACACTTTCCCTTCCCTCACCTAGGCGATGTGAGACTATAATCTCCCCTTGGTAGCTCGCCCAACCCCAGATGGAATCCACCGACCTATTGGGCTTCGCCATCACGGACCTCTCCCGCACCCTCCCCCTCAGGTTCCCCTTTTACATAGTTATTAGTCCAATAGATAAACCCATATGAAAGTTGATCATTACCATGAAACTATTTTCAATTTGAAGTGCTCAACTTGTTCTTCCACCATTTCTTTTTGCTCTTTTATTTATTTTTTGTTTTTATTCAAAATTAAACACAGTTCAAGTAAATCATTCAATTAATCCAACAACCAAGGATAAATTCTTATTTTAAGTCCTTAATAAATTGGATTTCCCCAACCAGGGTTTGAAAGTTTTCTAATGAACTGTATATCCTATATTAAAAAATGAGATCTGAGAATACATATGTATCTTTGTGAAAATTCTAGCCAGCCTTGTCTTGGCGCCATGTCTCTGCCTAGACCCTCCTGGGCACGTGCGCGTGGAGGGTCTTGGGCACGTGAGATCTGGTTTTGGCTCCAAAAAGCAAAAATCAGAGATCTGGTTGGCTCCAAAAAGCAAAACTTAGATCTTTGGTTTTCGACATCTTGAGGCGTCGTCTCGACCACTTGAGCCTTCTCTCTTGAGCTTTTGAGAAAATCGACCAAGACGATTTGTCAAAAAGCAAATCTCATATCTCTGGTTTTCGACATCTTGAGGCGTCGTCTCGACCACTTGAGCCTTCTCTCGAGTTTTTGAGGAAATTGACCAAGACGATTTGGAGAAAATCAGAGAAAGGTTTGGCATCGAATTTTTGAGTTGATTGCAGAGAGTCCCGCAAAAAAAAAAATCGATCCAAAACCTCGACCTCGACCTTGTGCTGAGAAATCAGATATCAGATCTGAGCATCGTGCTGACTTGCAACCTTGACCTCATGGGTAGTTTCGACCTCGATCCAAAACCTCGACCTCGACCAACTCAAACTCGGCGTCCACCTCGACCATGTTAGAAGTGTTGATTGTAGAGAGTCCCACTTGAGCATCCAAAAAAGACAGGAAACAAAAACCTTTTCGACCTCGACCTCGACCAAGATCTCCATCCATCAACGAAGAGTCACAAAGGTAACACACTGTCACTTGTCTTGAAATTTTTTCTTTTTTGGGTCTTTGCAATCTCAATTGTTCTGTTACATTTAGGTTTCTGATGAGTGTTTGGTCCATTTTCACTAATAAATGGGGAAATTGTGAAAAATGGGGAAATATAATATGGGTTTTTCAGAGAATCGAATGGGGTTGATGGGTTTTGCAGAGAATCGAATGAGGAAGAAAATTCTAACCAGCCTTGTCTTGTGAAAAAATGGTGTTTGGGAGAGAAAGCGGGGGAGAAGTGAAAGGTTTTAGCTTGAATAAAAGGTTTTGTGTTTATTAGATGAGTCGATAGTCGGCACTACTTTGATGCTCTGTCTGTTAAGTGTTTTTTTTCTTCTTGAATTAGGAAGAAAACCCAGTTTTTGAATTTTTTTTTCTTCATAGGTTCATTTTCACTGATAATGTCAATCAAATTCAGTTTAATTTTCAAGAAATAAAGATTTTTATGTTTGGCTTCAACTGGCTCTTAGCTACAGTGTGTAATAATAATTTTTTTTTTTTTGCTAATTTTAGGGATTAGTAAATCTTTTGTGTTGCTCTCCATCATTCGAAACTCTTCTCGAACTCTTTCGATTCCATCTGGATAAATGTAACTCTTTCAGTTTAGTAATATCTCAACATTGAAGTAATTAGAAGTTCAAATTATTTCAGTTAATTAGTGTAATGTTTTACTTGTATTGTAATTATTTCATTGAATTTTTGTTTAGGGATACATTTTGTCATTAACTTGTATTGTATAGTACTTCTATTGTAGTCTATTTCGCCGGAACTACCTGTATAACAACTCTGGTGGATCTTAGTTGCAGCATTGTTCCCCAAAATAGACTATACAAGGTAATAGTATTAATGTTGTTAGCTGTGCATTTATGTTATAACAGTTTTTGTATATTATAACACATATTTCATGAATGGATAATATAGAAGATAATGAATTGATGGAGAAGGAAGAAATTTTAGAAGAGATAATGGATCCTACAGAAGGGATGGAATTCAACATCATTAATGAGTACCGATGTTATTATCATGATTATGGTAATAAAATAGGATTTCCAGTGAAAGTAAGGAATACGGAAAGAGATGAATATGAAAAACCTAAATACATTATGCTTGCATGTGGTCGGTCTGGGCAACATAAAAGTGAATAAAAAAGTGTTGTAAAATTACGAGGTACAACTAAATGTGGATGTTTGGCTAAAGTTAGAGCTCAAATACGCTATGATGGAACAATGTTAGTGACAAGAGTAACACTTGATCACAATCATGAATTGAGCCCCGAAAAATCAAGATTTTATCCAAAAAATAGAGTTATGAGCTTGTATGTCAATAAGAAGTTGAGTTATAATGATAGGGCGGGTATTAGGCCAAGTAAGAGTTTTTCTTCATGTGTAGTTGAAGCTGGTGGTCATGATATTCTGCCATTTTCTCAGAAAGATTGTTACAATTATCTGGATAAAATGAGGAGGTTGAGACTTGGGGAGGGGGACGCGGCGACCCTTCATAACTATTTCCAAAAAAATGCACGCTAACAATGCTGATTTATTTTATATGATGGATTTGGACGATAAAGGGAGGTTGAGTAATGTCTTTTGGGCTGACGAATGGAGCAGAGCAGCTTACAAGGAGTTTGGAGATGCTATTACTTTTGACACTACATACTTAACAAATAAGTATGAGATGCCATTTGCTCCTTTTGTTGGGGTGAATCGTCACGGTCAGTTAATTCTTTTGGGATGTGGATTGATATGTGGTGAGACCATTGAAGAATTTGTTTGGCTTTTCTAAACTTGGCTTGTGTGTATGAATGACAATGCTCGAAACTTAATTTGCCGGTAAGATTTCGTGTGGGTTGCCGATTTCTTCCCCCCAAATCTCATCTCCTCTCCTCATTTTTCTTCCTTTTTCTCCCCTCTCCTTCTTGCTTCAGTTTTTCGTTTTAAAAATAAAAAATTTCAGATTGTGTGGCCTTAACGGTGTTGGCTTTGACTGATCGGATTGCGTAGCTCCGATTAGCCCTTTCGGGGGCATTTGTGCGTCATTTGGAACCTGTAAACTCCACATGCAAGGGTGGTTTAAGGGTTGGCCGAAATTTCAAAAGAAATCAATGTGCATGTCCGTTAGGAAGGTTCTTCGGCGTGAATCCGGGCTTTGGGCGCGTGGGTGAGCTGCAAATTCGTGATTTCAATTGCTCTTGGACCTATTTCTGGCCTGTTGTGTTGTTCGGAGGCGATCAGACCGGAGTAGGATGGGTTTCAGTGAGTTTTCGCGAAATTTTGGGTTCGTCAGGGTGTTTGCCGAACTTAAATTGCCGGTAAGTTTTTTTTTCAGTCACGCGCCGGTTGTTATTTATTTCATTTTCCAGTTTTTGGCTAGTTTGCTCACTTTTGAGTCCGCCTTGCAGTTAAAATTTTTTTTTTCTTTGGTCTCGCATTCGCTATTTTGCGAGTTGGGAGCTTCAATTGGTAGGATTTGGGTTTCGAAAACCCATTCCGCTCAGGTGAGTGTAACTATATTATTTACATTGAGAAATATTTATTTTAAATCTTGAATTTAATTTTTACATCATGCCATCGATTGTGTATAACTGAATCCAAGTCCGAAATTTGGGGTTATTGGAAGTTTCGATAGTAGTGTTGGTTCTTTTGTGAATGTAATATGTATTGAATTTTCTGAAAGCATGATATACCTGAATGAAATAGAATAGTGGTTGAATTTGGGTGTGATTGGGCTTTGGTGTAATGACATTGGGTTTGTATGTTGCATTTTACAGTAAATTGCCGAGTCTGGAGCATGTATGATAGTTCGACTCGAATGAATTTATTGTGGTGAATTGGGTCATGTTGGGACCCTAGCGTAGTCGTGGATTTATGCAAATTTTCCAACTGATTATGGTTACACGTCTGGTACATTTGATTCTGTACAGACTCGTAGTATGTGCATGTTGATATTAGTGTAAGTGTCTTTACCCCGCTGTAATGCATGTTGTGCCGATGCTTAGGAGCTTGCTCGCATCGTGAGTTTGATGGTGCTTGAGATGACTCGCACCAAATATTGAGGACACTATTGCATGTTGCAAGTTTGCTGAGGTGCAGTGAGCTCCCGCATGCACTTGCCACTAGAGAGTGCAGTAGGACGGGTCCCGGAGGACGTGTTTTGGAGATTACTTGCTTTCTCTCCTAGAGCGCTTGAGTTTGATTTGTATTAGGTTGGTCGTGTTAGGCCAATCGTTCGGGATGTTTAAGTTTGTATCCTGGCAGATGGCACCCCATTGGGATACAAACCACCCGAAGTGGTACTGGTGCACGTTGTGGGATGTGTTTGGGTGAAACACATTCGTAGGGTATGCGGATACCTACGATATGAGACACTTATACAATTTATTTTTTGGGTTTTGACTTGATTGCTATACCTAAGAGACTGTGAAGAATGATGATATTGTCTTTGTTTTCATCGCTTGATGTTTACCATGTTTGAATCACCTGTAATGACCGGCATATCTCGTAAACTTGTAGTTATGGTTGAATCTGAAATGCTTGTGTTGGTGCTTGAACTTAGAAATATTATCCTTAGAGACACGGTGTGATTTAGACTTTAGAACCTATATAGGGGCACATTTTCCATTTTATAGATCATACATCTATGATTACTCACTTATCCATTATTGTGTGGCATGAATTTTCCCTGTATATTATTTTGTTATTTGTATTTAGTTCGCTCGCACCAGCTAGTTTTGTGCTTTGCTGACCCAGCAAGGGGTGTGCTTCTATTGGAGTGCAGGCAGTGTTGGCGTTCCTGCTGATCGTGGTGCTTAGGCCCAGTTTTCAGTGGTAGGCTATTTTTGTTGTTTGGTCGTGTCCACCCTGTACGGGTATGTTTTGCTTCCTTTGTATTATCTTGTTAAATACTAGATGTTTGTATATATTGTTTTTGTCGCTATGACTCTGGCGGGGCGAATCGTATACTCTTATTTTGTTCAAATTTTATGGTAGTTTGTATTTCCGTTGATTCTCGTTTCAAGAATGTGTTATATTATGATGTTGTGGCCAGTTATGATCTGCCTGTATTACGGATTAGTTCACGCATCGGCACGCTGCGATTTTCTGGCGGGTCGGGGCGTGACAGAGCTTGGTATCAGAGCCATTGTTTACCGGTTCACATAGAACATCATCGTATGACCCTTTCTTGAGTGAATTGGGTAGAGGAGTTATGATTTTTGTTTTGTTGTTTGATGTATTGTATGTATGTTTTCTTTTACGTAGAGGGAGTGTGGTGATGGCGCGTGGTAAGAGAACACATGATGAGGGATTAGGCACTACTGGAGAGGATGCCTCTCAGGCTTTCATGGAAATGATGACACAGTGGGCACAAAATATGAGACAGGGAAATCAGTTAGATGATCAGTTTACTCGTCGCAACAAGAATTTCGTCAGCTTGGGTGGTGAAAGATTTGATGGTACTGGAGATTCTCTAGCTGCGGATCGGTGGATCTGTAAGGTAGAGCTCATATTTGAGAGGATGATACTGACACCTATACAGCGTACCGAGTTAGCAGCACACCAATTTGACGGAGAGGCTATGTATTGGTGGGATTCAGTGAGGCAGAGTCAAGATGTGTCAGAGATGCAGTGGGATACATTTTACGAGCTGTTTGAACAACATTTTGTTCCTGATTTTGCCAGAGCTGAGATAGTGGACAGGTTTCTACACTTACAGCTGGGATCTAGACCTGTTTCAGAATACTTAGTCGAGTTTACACAGTTGAGTCGTTATGCCACTTGCTTCTGAGATACTACAGAAAACAAGAACAAGAAATTTTTGAGTGGTCTGAACCCGTTCCTAAGGAAACGGTTGATGGTGATGATCAATCGTCCTTTTGAAAGATTAGTGGACGTCACTTTGAGTCAGGAGCGAGTTGAAGTTGAGTGTAAGCAAGAAACTTTGGTTTGACGAGCTAGAGGTTCAGAGCACAGTCAGAAGTTTGGCCGAGGAAGCCAGACAGTTGAGCAGGCACAACAACCAGAGCGTACCGCTGTTCAGCAGAGAGACCCTAGTAGAAGAGGACCAGTTAGGACTGGCAGAGACCGCATAGGTGACAGACAATCCCGAGGAGATCATCGACAATAGCAACAACAGAGACAACATATGAGGGGTGGTCAGACATGAACTAGGAGTGGTTGCTTCACTTGTGGTCAGTAGGGACATGTATCCCGTGATTGTCCTAGAGGTCAGACAAAAGTTTGTTATACTTGTGGGCAACCGATGCACTTTTCCAGAGCTTGTCCTCAGAGTAAGGATGTACCAGCACAGCAGAGGGCTCCTCAGGGACAGTTAGCACTAGCGCCTGGAGTTGGTCAGAGAGTCCCTCTCCCAGCACCGCCTGTTCGCCTCGCAGCTATTCCCGGTCAGGAAAATGTTGAGGGTATGTTACTATTTTTGTTGTAGTTGTGTGTGCTAGATGTAGTAGGATATGTGTTATATGCATTATGCGTAGGAAAAATTGCATGTTAGTGTGCTGTTATGTGACTCAGGATATATGTGTTGTGTGCCAGGTTTTGTGCATTCGCCATCTTCCCAGTTGAGGAATCTTTTCGATACAAGAGCATCTAGGTCTTTTATTTCTAGACAGTTGGTTGTTAGAGATCGCCTAGAGGTAGTGCCTTTGCTGGAACCCTTGTGCTTTGTGTCTCCTTTGGGCAGTTCAGTTTGGTTGTGGGAATATTGTCCCTGTTTCGAGTTTTCTTTGTTGGGGTTCAACTTCGTGTTTGAATTTATTGTCTTGGGTTTTGAGGGCTATTATTTGATTCTAGGGATGGATTGGTTGTTCAGTCATTCGGTAATCATTGATTGCTTGCATAGGTCGGTGATGTTAGCGCCACCTGATGCTTCGCCTCGTGTGTTGGCTTGTGAGCCCGATTCCGTTTCTATGATGTCGAGTTTTCTTAGCTCTCTTGAGATTTCTAGTCTCGACACCAGCTCTGTAGAGGTTGTGTGTGAGTTCTCTAATGTCTTTCAAGAGATTCCTGGTATCCCTCCTCGCCGTGAGGTAGAGTTTCGGATTGACCTGGTTTCTGGTACTGCACCTATATCTAAATCACGTACAGGCTTGCACCTAAGCAATTGGAAGAGACGAAAGTACAGCTTGATGATTTGCTTCGTAAGGGGTTTATTCGGCCGAGCAATTCACCTTGGGGGGCTCCAACAATATTTGTGTCCAAGAAGGATGGATCATTGAGGATGTGCATAGATTATCAAGACTTGAATAAAGTGACCATCAAGAATAAGTTTTCGTTGCCTCGAATTGATGATCTATTGGATCAGTTGAGGGGAGCCGTAGTGTTTTCACAGTTAGATTTGCAGTCTGGGTATCATCAGATGAGAGTTGAGGAACATTCTGTTCCAATTACCGCTTTTCGGACCCGTTATGGCTTGTATGAGTTTCCAGTCATGCCATTTGGACTGACAAATGCACCGACTTTCTTCATGGATTTGATGAATAGATTGTTCAGTCCATACTTGGACAAATTTGTGGTAATCTTCATTGACGATATCTTAGTGTACTCGAGGAGTTTAGAGGATCACAGAGAGCACCTTCGCATTGTTTTGCAGACACTCAGAGAAAATCAGTTGTATGCGAAGTTCAGTAAGTGTCATTTCTGGGAGCCTGAAGTTGATTTCTCGGACATGTCATTTCTAGTGGAGGTATTGCAGTGGATCCCGAGAAAGTCGAAGCAGTGAGGTCTTGGAGACGACTGAGTAGTGTGACGAAGATTCATAGTTTTCTGGGTTTGGCTGGTTATTATTGACAGTTTATCAAGAAATTTTCACTGATTGCGGCACCACTCACTCAGTTAACAAGGAAGAATGTTCCTTTTTTTTTGTCAGAGAAGTGTGAAGAAGCTTTTGAAACTTTGAAGCTTCGGTTGACTTCAGCATCAGTGTTGACTACTCCGACACCTGGTAGCCGACTGGTGGTATTTATTGATGCTTGCGGTACAGGATTGGGTGGAGTGTTGATGCAAGGCAAGAAGGTCATAGCCTATGCATCTCGACAGTTGAAACCCCATGAGAGGAGATATCTGACACATGATTTAGAGTTGGCAGTCGTAGTCTTTTCTTTGAAGATCTGGAGACATTATCTATATGGTGAGAGGTTCGAGTTGTTCACAGATCACAAGAGTTTGAAGTACATATTCACTCAGAGGGAGTTGAATATGAGGCAACAACAATGGGTTGATTTTCTTAGCAGTTATGACTTCAAGATACAGTATCAGCCTGGTAGAGCCAATGTGGTTGCAGATGCCTTGAGTAGGCGACACACAATGATGGCAACCATGATGATTCAGGAGTACCGAACACTTGAGACATTAGTTTCATTTGCAGTTCAGCCTACTTTCAGTACAGAATGCAACATGATAGCAAGTTTAGCAGTTTATCCGTCGTTGATCAGTAGAGTGGTAGAGAGACAGACCTTCGATCCAGTGATTACAAGGCAGATAACAGATTTGGTAGTGGACATATTGGATGAGTGCCCTACCGATTGGTCGATGGGTTCAGATGGAGGGTTGCAGTTCCGTGGGCGGCTTTGTGTTCCGTCTGATGAGGAGTTGCGGAGATATATTTTACAGGAAGCTCTCAGATCTCGTTTCACCATTCACTCCGGTGGAACAAAGATGTATCGAGATTTGAGACGTTCTTTCTGGTGGTGTGGCATGAAGAGAGACATTGGAGAGTTTGTGGCACGGTGTGCGACTTGTCAGCAGGTGAAAGCCGAGCATCAGAGACCGTCTGGGTTATTGCATCCATTGGAGATCCCGACGTGGAAGTGGGAGTATATCACTATGGATTTCATCGATGGACTTCCACGGTCGAGGAAAGGTCATGAGTCGATATGGGTCATTGTTGATCGGTTGACGAAGTGTGCACATTTCATTCCTGTTAGTATGAATCGGATAACAGACAGTCTAGTAGTGTTGTTCATTCGGGAAATAGTCTGCCTTCATGGGTCGCCTGTTTCGATTGTATCCGATAGAGATCCGATTTTCACAGCCCACTTCTGGCAAAGCTTTCAGCAAGCTATGGGTACTATATTGGACATGAGTAGAACATATCATCCACAGACAGATGACCAATCTGAGCGAGTGAATCAGGTAGTGGAAGATATGCTTAGAGCATGCATTTTAGACTTTGGAGGCAGTTGGGAAGATCACTTACCGTTGTGCGAGTTTGCGTACAACAACAACTACCACGTAAGTATTGGCATGACACCGTTTGAGGCACTCTACGGACGACCGTGTAGGTCCCCTGTTTGTTAGGCAGAGATTGGAGAGTCAGTTGTGATGGGGCCGGATGTGATCAGAGAAACTACTGAGAAGATTGAGCTGATTATAGCGCATTTGTTGACAGCCCAAAGTAGACAGAGGAGTTACGCTGATAGGAGGCGTAAGGAGTTAGAGTTTACTATTGGTGACAAAGTCTTTCTAAAAGTTTCCCCGATGCGCGGAGTTGTTAGGTTCCAAAGTCGAGGGAAGTTTGCACCGAGATATGTAGGGCCCTATGAGATTACTGAGAGGATTGGATCAGTGGCCTACATATTGACTTTTCCACAGAGTATGTCAGGTCTCCACGATGTGTTTCACGTATCCATGTTGCGGAAGTGTTTGGTAGACCCGTCGCAGATTGTGGAACCCGCTGAGTTGGAGATTTATGATGAGTTGACTTATCTAGTGAGGCCAGTAGCCATTGTTGATGATGACATGAAACAATTTTGACGGAGGTCGGTGAAGTTAGTGAAGGTCCAGTAGAGCCACCAGGAGGGTGACACGACCTGGGAGCTGGAGGACCAGATGAGACAGAAATACCCCGAGCTTTTCGCCTAGTCTTTCTTGTTGTTGCTTTGTCTGATCTCGAGGACGAGATTTATTTTAAGGTGTGTAAATATCTGTAGATTTAAAAAAAAATTTATTTGGAAGGGGTGTACTCAGAAAAGTTGGTGGAGGCACATAGCCACTCAACCTTAAAAGAGAAAATCCCTTCTCCTTCTTTCTTCTTTTTTCTTACAGGGAACGATCTCCCTTTGGTTTCTATTCTTCCCCAGTGAGATTTCGTGTGGGTTGCCGATTTCTTCCCCCAAAATATCATCTCCTCATTTCGTGTGCGTAGCTCCGATTAGCCCTTTCAGGGGCATTTGTGGCGTCATTTGGAACCTGTAAACCCTACATGCAAGGGTGGTTTAAGGGTTGGCCAAAATTTCAAAAGAAATCAGTGTGCATGTCCGTTAGGAAGCTGCAAATTCGTGATTTCAATTGCTCTTCGACGTATTTTCGGCCTGTTGTGTTGTTTGGAGGCGATCAGACCGGAGTAGGATGGGTTTCGGTGAGTTTTCGCGGAATTTTGGGTTCGTCGAGGTGTTTGCTGAACTTAATTTGCCGGTAAGTTTTTCTTTCAGTCACGCGCCGGTTGTTATTTATTTCATTTTCCAGTTTTCGACTAGTTTGCTTACTTTTGAGTCCGCCTTGCAGTTTTTTAAAAAAAAATTCCTTGGTCCCGCATTCGCTATCTTGCGAGTTGGGAGCTTCGGATTGGTAGGATTTGGGTTTCGAAAACCCATTCCGCTCAGGTGAGTGTAACTATATTATTTACATTGAGAAATATTTATTTTAAATCTTGAATTTAATTTTTACATCATGTCGTCGATTGTGTATAACTGAATCCAAGTCCGAAATTCGGGGTTTTTGGAGATTTCGATGGTTGTGTTGGTTCTTTTGTGAATGAAATATGTATTGAGTTTTCTGAAAGCATGATATACCTGAATGAAATAGAATAGTGGTTGAATTTGTGTGTGATTAGGCTTTGGTGTAATGACATTGGGTTTGTATGTTGCGTTTTACAGTAAATTGCCGAGTCTTGAGCATGTATGATATTTCGACTCGAATGAATTTATTGTGGTGAATTGGGTCATGTTGCGACCCAAGCGTAGTCATGGATTTATGAAAATTGCCCAAGTGATTATGGTTACACGTCTGGTACATTTGATTCTGTACAGACTCGTAGTATGTGCATGTTGATATTAGTGTAAGTGTCTTTACCCCCGCTGTAATGCCTGTTGTGCCGATGCTTAGGAGTTTGCTCGCATCGTGAGTTTGATAGTGCTTGAGATGACTCGCACCAGATGTTGAGGACGCTATTGCATGTGGCAAGCTTGCTGAGGTGCGGTGAGCTCCCGCATGCACTTGCCACTAGAGAGTGCAGTAGGACGGGTCCCGGAGGACGTGCTTTGGAGATTACTCGCTTTCCCTCCCAGCGCGCTTGAGTTTGATTTGTATTAGGTTGGCCGTGTTAGCTAGGCCAGTCGTTCGGAATGTTTAAGTTTGTATCCTGACAGATGGCACCCCATTGGGATACAAACCACCCGAAGTGGTATTGGTGCACGTTGTGGGATGTGTCTGGGTGAGACACATTCGTAGGGTATGCGGATACCTACGATATTAGACACTTATACAATTTTTTTTTTGGTTTCGACTTGATTGCTATACCTAGGAGACTATGAAGAATGATGATATTGTTTTGTTTTCATCGCTTGATGTTTACCATGTTTGAATCACCTGTAATGACCGGCATATCTCGTAAACTTGTAGTTATGGTTGAATCTGAAATGCTTGTGTTGGTGCTTGAACTTAGAAATATTATCTTTAGAGACACGGTGTGATTTAGACTTTAGAACCTGTATAGGGACACCTTTTTCATTTTATGGATCATGCATTTAGGATTACTCACTTATCCATTATTGTGTGGCATGAATTTTCCCTGTATATTATTTTGTTATTTGTATTTAGTTCGCTCGCACCAGCTAGTTTTGTGCTTTGCTGACCCCGCAAGGGGTGTGATTCTATTGGAGTGCAGGCAGTGTTGGCGTTACTGCTGATCGTGGTGCTTAGGTCCAGTTTCCAACGGTAAGCTATTTTGTGTTGTTTGGTCGTGTCCACCTTATACGGGTACGTTTTGCTTCCTTTATATTATCTTGTTAAATACTAGATGTTTGTATATATTGTTTTTGTCGCTATGACTCTGGCGGGGCGAATCGTATACTCTTATTTTGTTCAAATTTTATCGTAGTTTTTATTTTCATTGATTCTCGTTTCAAGAATGTGTTATATTAAGATGTTGTGGCCGGTTACGATCCGCCTGTATTACGGATTAGTTCACGCATCGGCACGCTGTGATTCCCGTGGCGGGTCGGGGCGTGATAGTTGGCCTCCAACTCCTGTAGCTCCAAGTATATTGCAAATGGTTTCTAGATAATAAGCATATGCATTATTTGCTAGAATTTTATGCACTTGCTAGAGGAGTGAATATGTACTTAAACTGATTAGGAGAATTCAGTTGCAGGAATCCATTTGCATCTTTACTAGTGGTAAATGAAGCAACAAGAGAATTCCGTTGCAGGACTCTTGGCTAGAAATTTTGAAGCAACAGGACTATTGGCTAGTATTTTTGAAGCAACACGACTCTTGGCTTGCTAGAAATTGGAGAAAAACAGATGACCCTGACGATTACCAATATGGCGATTGGTTTTTTGTAGTATGTCACTGATCAAATGAAGCAACGGGAGAATTTTTGTAGTATGTCACTGATCAAATGAGCTCCTTTTAAGTGACTGTATATTGCTAAGTGACTGTCATTGATGTAAAAACATCATTCACTAATGTAGATTGCTAAGTGATTGTATATTGCTAAGTGACTGTATGAACTCTAGCTAGCTCCTTTTATGAAAAAACTTCATTCACTGATGTATATTGCTAAGTGACAGTATATTGCTAAGTGTAGAGTTGCTACCATGCATGTTTATCTCCAACAATAACAGGAGCAACAACAGCTCTGTAGAGTTGCCACTTCACTCCGATCTGGTCTGGGATCCCCCCATATGTTTGAGAAGTCATTTTCATTCCCATACACCCCCTTCACATCTCTACCAAAATGGATTCTGTTTCACCAACATACAAATTGACATTAACGGTCCCTATATATGTATGATCATGGACATTCTCAACCATGCACCACCCTAAAACAATTTCACATTGATTGACAACTCTCTCTTAGACCAATTAGCTTAGCATATAATATATAGATACTCGAAACGTATATGCTACCAGTGTAATACCTTGTTTGATATATGAAATAAATCCTAAAAATATCATCCTTTTATGAAAAAACATCATTCCAAGATCCATTGGCAGGCAATGTGTTGTTGAGCTTTTGTGCATCCCACATTATGCAATTTTGGGTTTCAAATTTTGTGAACCGTATGGATGCATCCCACATTAAGCTAAACATTTCGAGTGTTTTTCATGCACCGGCTAGCAAGTATAATAGATGGCAAAATAGGGATTTGATTACCAAATATCTATCAAAATAAAGTAAAGGGGGTGCTTGGAAACACAAATTGGATTGGAATACCAAATATATTCACATAATACATATTTATGTACATATTACATTACACATCATTCAGCCAAGAGCTTAAGAAAAAATAGTACAAGTATCATAATAATTACTACTAATAAAGCGTTGATTAAGTTCCTCGTAAAAGCCCAAGGATCGTTTTTTCCCTTGGGTGTCATTTCTTTGATCATTTACTTTATCGGCTTGATCGTCACAAACACGATCGTTACCTTTCACATCTTCATTGTTGTTTAATGTCTCCCGGTCTTTTCTCGCCACTTCTGAGCGAACGCACAACTCATATGATTCGTATGCTTCGGCGGCTAGCATAAACCCCTTATAGAAAACACCGTTATACCCTGATACCTCAGATAAACATCCTGACCAGTTCAGGTATACTTCGGATTTACGACCACGATACACAACATATGCTTTGAATGCCATCCCTGCAATTAAATAAATATATCAGAAAAAATTCTGAAAAGCAAAGCAACAAATCAAACAATTCTAAATCAAAAGCAAAGCAAAGCCTTGAATTAGTCCCATGTCAATTACCAGAAGCAAAGCAAAGGGGCATTACAAATCGGCCCAATCAGAAAAAATTCTGAATCGTTACAAATCAAAGAATTGAAGAAACACCTAAAATCAAAAAATGGTGTATCATTACAAATCGAAAATGTGAAACGCCATAATCAATACTTGAAATCCAAAAATTGGGTATCATTAAAATATGAAAATCCAAAAAATTTCTCCAAAAACCTAAATGTAATAGGGATGGAATTCAGGTTATTGTCGAATTTAAAAGAGATGAATATGGAAAGAGATGGGACTAAGACAGTGGAAGCAATCTCAATGGGTTTCCATATTCATCTCTTTCTGTATCCTCGATTGCTTTCCCTATTATGAAAATGTGAAACACCACATGCAAATGTAATGTAAAATTTCTCCATATTCTCCAGAAACCTAAATGTAAAAATGGGTTATTATCGAAACTCACACCCTCAACAGAATCACACCCTAAAGACTATACCTTGGTCGAAATTGATTGAGGTCTTCATCTTGTTGAGGTCTTGGCCAGAGTTGATGCCTGGATCTTGGTCAAGGTCGAGAGAGAAACTTAGGTCGAGGTCGAAAGAGAAAATTATTTTCTTTGCTTGCTAGGTCGAGAGAGAACGACTCAAGAGGTCGAGAACGACGCTTTTTGTTCCAAAATTTCTCTGATTTTCTCGTCTTTGTCGATTTTCTCTAAAGAGATCGAGGGATCGAGGAGGAGAAGGCTCAAGAGGAAGATATTCAGAGATTTGGTTTTATGATTTTTGTTCCCTTCCCAACTTTCTCTCACTCTCACGTGCTCTGGAGGGTTTAGGCGCCAAGACAAGGCCGGAAAGAACAACTCGTATCCTTGATATAAACAGCTCATGTTCCATCAAGTAGCCAAGTACAAGACCCAATTAAGAGACAAATTATCCAAGATATCATGAGTGATCATGAAAAACAGAGTGGTTGGAAGTTGAACCCATGGGAGGAACAAATGCATACATAATGTTAATTGTTAATTGTTCCATGCTTATGCTATAAATTACATATTTCTATCCTATGTGTGGGGAGGACCCTACTCATGATTCCATGTACAAAAACTCCAAAAGAGGTCAACTCAAAAGTAAATAGGAAAATTTAAATAATAATAATAATAATGGAAAAAAGAAGAAGACTGTCACCCTCACAATTCTATTTTTAAAACACATCATTTTCTTTGTTTCTTAAATAAGATTGGTCACTTTTCAGACTAATATTCCAAGTGTTACCTAATCCATGTTAATGTCATTATATAAATACTATATAAGTATTTCTTTTACCAATCACTTGCAGGAGTGAACAAGCACTCAACATTTAGCAATCTGTCTTCTCAAGGGTTTGAAGAAAAGATGCATATTACTTAAACTTAGTAAACAAATTAAGAGGTCGGGTGAGACAACTCAACCATATCATCATCACCTATGAGTAAAGAAAGAGAAGAAGAGACAAGAGAGATGGAGTCACACGTTTTTGTTAGGTTAATATAATGGGGTTTCTTTCTTTTTGTTGAACTGTTTTATGTGTGTGAACCTTATGCAGCACCTCCCAAGAAGCCATGCAAAATATGGTCCCCCATTTACACCCTATTTTCCAAGTGTTTGATGCTTACACTTAGAGAGAGAGAGAGAGAGAGAGAGAGAGAAGGGAGGGTGTTAAGGGTCCCCCACCCAAAGTAATTGTGAAATTTAAGGGGAACTCTTCCTTAATCTGTCTGCATGGGTGGTGTTGCTTGGAAGAGGAGTGAAAATGATTCAATTTGCTTGTCACTTGGGACCACTACTACTCTATACTATACTATGCTTTCTACTTGTTTATTTCTAGAGACCCTTTTTCAGTCCCCTAATAATAACAAAATCACTAATAGCTAATACATGAGACAACTCAACTTCCCTTTGATCCCCTTCTCTCTTTCTCCTCTACATCTATTTATATCTCTCTCTGTCACTCAACCCCATCTTCTCTATCAACAGAAAAAAGAAGAAGAAGATGGAGTTCTCTCTATCTCTCCTCTCATATATCATGCATCACTAGCAGTTGAAGCTGCCAGCATGATCTAAACTACTCTCCATGTAGAGAAGATCAGATCATGTGACAGCTTCACCTGTTGATGGTAGCATGGAAAAAAAAAAAAAAAAAAAAAAAAGAAATTTGGGTCTTGGGTTTCATTCCTCCTACAAAATACCCATTGGGGTTTTCTATGAGGAAACCCTAAAAAAAAGGTTTGTCTTTTGATGTTTTGGTATCTTTATACTTGATTTTGGTTCATATGCGTGTGTGGGACTTGTTGAATGGTTTATGCTTATAGTACTTAATTGAGGTGGTTCATGGGTGTCTGAGTGTTGGGTTCTTCTTCTTTTTTTTTTTTTTTTTTTTTTTTTCTGTTAAATTATGTTATGTTTGTGTGGGGAGGAATCTTAAACAGTAGGGAGGATGAGATGCTGTTAAGGTTTTGTGTGACAGAATTTCTCTGTTTCAATGTTGTTGGTGCTTTTAAGATCCCCTTTAGCCTTGAATGGAGAGCCTAGATATCACTGTTTCATTCAATTCCTTCCCATTCAGTTATCTATTGTTTCTTTACTAAATTGCTAGTTCCTTGGTTGAACATTTTCATGGAGGTATATAACCTCAATTTTTAATTTTAGCTTGTCTATATAGAATATAGCTAATAAAGCTCTAATCTTGGTTCATGGAACATGTAGTTCATGAGCTTAAAGTTTCTTCTTCAAGAGATTTGGGGCAAAGATTAGTTTTTTCATATATATGATTTTGATATGTCTACATAGATATAAGAGTTAGTAGAAGATGCTAGTTAATTATCCCATTTGATATCTTGAATCTGCAAATTTGACTCCCTATTGTTCACAAGATCTTAGTTGTTCATTGTCTTAGCTTGCTTATAATTTCCACAAGCTAGCACAAGTTCTAGTATATAAGCCGAAACTTTTGTTTGAGAAAGAAAATCCATATCTAGCTTGCATATTGGCTTTGCTTTGATTGTTGTTGTGAGATCCATGTTAACCTTAAGTTTTGATGTAGTTTCTCCATGAGTTTTTAAAAATTAGTTCTATAATTCATTTCAGTTCTTAGAATTGTGAGGTTGTTTTCTAGCAACAACTGTTTGTTAGGGAGCACGGGGGAAGACAGTGATCATTATGTAGCGGTTAGGATACCTAACAACATAATTTATTTAAGCAGGGATTTGTCAACTATCATCAAAAGCTAGCTTGGATCTATTATAATGAAGATTGGGTTTGGAATATAACTATTGAACTGTATATATATATATATATTAGCTTCTTCTTGCTTTATACAACAACTATACAAAGTTGGAGTCATGAATCTCAACTAGACTATAACAAAAGAAGAAAAGCAAATATTTAGTACTAATTGAGAGATTCTCCTAGTACAGTTGAGAGATTTGATCGGACAAATGAAACTTCACTTTTTGATTTTCTTATAATTTAATGAAAATTTGGATGTATAAACTATGATTTCTATCAAGATCATAGCATATTTCTTATTGGTTTGAAAAAAGGAAAAGAAAGAAGAAACATATTAAGTAAGAAGTTCAGGCCTTGAGAAAATAGCTTTCAAGACACTGTTGCTTTTACTGAATGTAGAAGCAAATGAGAGATCCATTTGGAGTAGTGTTCAGATCTCTTAAAAGCAAATGGCCTTTAGACCCTTGATGAAATTTCTCTTTTGGGAACTGAAAATAGCTAGACACTACCATTTGGGGTAATTGTTTTTTTAGGTCTCTGAATGAAAGCAAGCTAGCAACCCAACTTAATTATGCTTGTCTCAATATACACTAAAAATTAACATCTAAATATTTATGCCTATCTCTAGAGTTCCAGAGAATAGCTTAATTAAAACCCCCATTTGATGTTGTTAGCTCAGAGCACCTCCTCTAACCATCTCCTGTTTTGATCTGATGATGGCAAAAGTGAATTGCCGAGCCCCACTCGCATGACACTCTTAATGGCCTGTGACGCTAGCTAAGAATATATGGTAGAGACCACATTTTCAATGATTTTGGTAAGGTGAAGATTTTCAAACCCTTTTTTTTTTTTTTTTTTGGCGATTTGGGGTCTTGCAATGGAGTGGTTCTTCTCCTAGACTTGTTTTTCCCTACCATTTTATGAATTGAGATCTCTGCTTAGTGATGTTCTCATGTTTTCGTCAATCAAATCATTTAACTTTCTCTTTCTTTTCAACATTATGTTCAATGAAAATATATGACTAGTTTTCTATCTCCTAAGACTGTACAATTTAAAAATACAAGAGTCAATTTCATATGTTCTAGATGTAACTTCCTTGTTGAATTTCTCCAACATTTCTTCCCAGACTTTGAAATTTGCACCTCTCTTTTGATGTTTTATCATCAGCTCACACTAGTTTAATTTTCAAACACGAGTTTGATTTTCTTTCTCTTAAGTTTGGTTGTTGGACTTTTTGGCACATCCTCTTTGGTGGGAAGCTCCATTGGGCTACACTCCAGACTCCTTTTTATGATTCTCTAAGTACCACCCACATCGCCCATTTGATTCCCCCACACCTTTCTAGCTAGGGTCTTTCATTTGTCTTGTTTCATTCATGATGACCACATGGTTCACTACACTAAATTGACATTTTTGTAACAATCCTTAAAACAGTAACACTTTTGAGCTATAATAATTCACAAAACAATTTTACACATTTTCACAAACAAAGTGATAAAATAATTGTATCACCATGAAGAGTATGGGTCTATAAGTGATACTATTAATGGTGATCTAATTTATTGTATCATTTTTTTTTGTAACTATTTTTCATTTTTTTTTTACTAAATCTAGTTTTGACTTGAAATTATTTGGTAGATTGTTATAGCTCAAAAATATTATTATTTTGGGAGTTGTTACAAATATGCCAATTTAGTGTAGTGTGGGAGGAGTTGGAGAATCATTTCTTTGGTTTGTTACAAGCCATTTATGGGTTGTTTCCATGTTGTACTAAAGCCCATCTTAACATGACCACTGTTACAGAGAAGTAGCTAGGGACATTGATAAGGAGGTACCCTTAATAGAGCTTGTGAATAGGGGAGATGATGTGGGTATTGAATATTGATACCTTGGACAAAATAGGGTTGTATTGAGAGGGAAGTATCAAGGAATGGGTACTGAAGATATTTGCTATTTTGAACCAAGTGTTTGATTTTGGAGTGTAAGGATTGAAGAATGCAAAATATTTTTGTCACGCAAATATTATTTATGCATGATGCACTGTCTTGTGTAGCTGTGGATGGTGAAAGCAATATTAGGGTATAGGGTTAGTATAGAGATGGTCCCAAGCTTAGATAGACAGAGAACAACTTGATTTTGGTTGACGGATTTTTATTAAAATTAGGGTCACTTTCATTAATACACCTACCACTGCAATGAACTTTGATTTTGAATAAGCAAAAGAAGGTTTGAAATTACACAAGTTCGAAATTTGATATAAAATTAGGACTTCTTGAGATGGTAAAATTAGTATCCTTCTTTGTACATCTTGAAACTTGAAACCATTCATGACCAAACTTGTACAAGGAAATCCAGAAACTCAGAAAACCCATAAACAAACACAACACAAAAACTATAAAGAAAAGAGATAATATTAGAATACCTATAAGAATAATATTCTACAAACACACAAGTATGCTCCGTATTAAGTCTTGATCCATGATAGCACTTCAAGAAAGGGATGAGTCTTGATCTTTCAGTTGATAACATATGTTTTCTGTATATCTCTCTGTAGAAGGGAATTTCAGAAAAAACAAAACACACGTACAACTAGGGATCATAACCCAGTATTTATAACTGATTGGTTATCAATTATTCTTACTAATTTCTAATTTGGTCCCTCATCAAATTAGAAATTGCTTAAGTGTATCTACACATTAAGCCCATGACTTTTAATATCATAGCCCAATTAACCATATTAGATCACAATTCATTGAGCTATACTTTAAGATAACAATACATATTAAATACATATGTGTGCCTACACATGTTGGATTTTTTCAACAATCTCCCACTTGGGTCACATATGTTACCTTAAAAACGTGTATAACCTAATGAGCTCAAAATTTGTTATCACATATGGAGATATTTTCAAACAATCTCGTCCATTGACTATACAGGTATAGGACTAAAGGATCTTTCGTCACATTTAGCGCAACTAAATCCATCAATAGTCACGTATACCCATACAATCAAATGACATAGATCAATCATGGATGCGTAGCATGAAAATTACATGTAACGCGATCTAAACATGCCTATTTTCAACTGGTCCTACTTTAAACTTTATTGAGATCGAACTTTAACACAATAAACAAGAGTGTGAATAAACTGATTACTTTATTTCTGCAGAAAATACTCAAATACACAAAATGTGTCAAAAAAAAAACCAATATAGAGCAATCAAATATACAAACTCTCACTAAACCAAAATATCCTCAAATGATATAACACCCATATGAGCAGTGTGCTCATGAAAAACCTTGGGTGGTAATCCTTTAGTAAGCGGATCCGCAATCATGAAGTTTGTCTCAATATGCTCTATAAAAATCTGTTTGTTCTGTACTCTCTCTTTCACAACCAAGAACTTTATGTCAATATGATCTGATCTAGATGAGCTCCTGTTGTTGTTGGCATATAGAACTGCTGAGTTATTGTCACAATATAACTTTAGTGGTCTTTCAATACTCCTCAGAATGCGCAGCCTGGTGACAAAATTTCGCAGCCATAATCCATGATTGGATGCCTCAAAACATGCTACATATTCTGCTTTCATAGTGGAAGAAGCTATGAGTGTCTGCTTGGCACTCCTCCAAGAAATAGCTCCTCCAGCTAACAGATAAATGTAGTCTGATGTGGATTTCCTACTATCTTGGCATCCAACAAAATCAGAATCAGAATACCCTATGATCTCCAACTGATCTGATTTCTTATATGTGAGCATGTAATCCATAGTTCTCTGTAAATATCTCATAGCCCGTTTGGCTGCTTTCCAGTGATCCATCCTAGGGTTGTCTAAATATCTGCCTAGCATTCCAACAATGAATGTTATATCTGGACGTGTACAAACCAGAGCATACATTAGACTCCCAACAGCTGACACATAGGGAATCTCTTGCATTTCTTTAACTTCAAGTTTATTCCTAGGGCATTGTTTAAGACTGAATTTGCCTCCTTTAGCTACAGGGGTGTCTCCTGGTTTACAATTTTGCATGCCAAATCTTTTAAGCACATTTTCTATATAGCTCTTTTGCGATAATCCAAGAATACCCTGATAGCGATCTTGGTGTATCTGAATCCCTAAAACAAAAGAAGTTTCACCAAGATCTTTCATATCAAATTTCTTTGATAGAAATCTCTTAGTTTCGTGCAACATGTCTTTGTTATTAGTGGCAAACAGTATGTCATCAACATACAAAACCAAGAAGATATGCTTACTCCCACTGAACTTATGATACACACAATTATCAACTGCATTTGTCTCGAAACCAAACAAGACAATTACTTGATGAAATTTGTGGTGCCATTGACGGGAGCTTGCTTGAGCCCATAGATGGATTTCTTTAGTTTGCAAACCATATTCTTCGGGTCTCCAGATACAAAGTTTTATGGTTGCACCATATAAATTGTTTCATCAATGTCGCCATTGAGAAATGTTGTCTTAACATCCATTTGATGTAGCTCAAGGTCAAAGTGCGCAACAAGTGCCATCATTGTCCTAAATGAGACTTTCTTTGAAACTGGAGAGAAAATCTCTTTATAGTCGATGTCTTCCTTTTGAGTGAAACCTTTAGTTACAAGACGAGCCTTATATCTCTCCACATTACCTTTTGAATCCCTCTTGGTTTTGAATATCCATTTACAACCAATGGGCTTTGTATTTTTAGGTAATGGGACAAGATCCAAACTTGATTGTCTTGCATAAACTTGTACTTTTCATTCATAGCATCTATCCACTTTTGAAAGTTAGAATCCTGCATGGCTTGATGGAAGTTGATTGGATCATTTTCCATCAATCCATCATTTTCCTCATGTTCTTGGAGAAAAACTATGTAATCATCCGGAATAACATTTCTCATTCTCTCGTGGATCTCCTTAATGGAATTTGTCCTTGAGGTTGTTGAGTTTGTTCCTCTGGAACATTTACTTCAATTTGATCAACGAGTTGTTCAACATTGTCTTGCTGAGGTTCCAGATCTGCTTATTGATCAGTGACATGTACAAAAACATGTACATTGTCAAAAACAGTAGTAGGAGTCGAAATCGATTCCTCCTCAAAGACAATGTCTCTTACTTTATTTCTTCCCCCAAACTCAACATCCTAAAAAAATGTCTCAGCTCCAGTTTAAAAAATAGACCTAATTGTTGGATCATAAAATTTGTAGCCCCTTAGATTGCTCTGAATAACCAATAAAATAGTTGTTTACTATCTTGGAGTCCAATTTGTTGTCATTTGGCCTATAAGGCCTAGCCTCAGATGGACATCTCCAAATGTGAAAGTGTTTTAAACTAGGCTTTCGGCATGTCCAAAGTTCATAAGGAGTATTGGCAACTGCTTTAGTTGGTATTTTATTTAGGAATAAGTTGTTGTCTTTATTGCTTCTCCCCATAGTGATTTTGGTAAGGTAGAATGATTAATCATACTTTTTACCATATCCTTAAGAGTTTTGTTTCGTCTTTCAGCGACACCATTCATGCTAGGTGAACCTGACTCTGATACCACTTATTAGAATATCTATAAGAATGATATTCTACAGACACACAAGTATGCTCCATATTGAATCAATGAGAAGAAAACAATTAAGAATAAAACGGAAGCGTACCTTGATTCATGATAGCACTTCATGAAGAGATGATTCTTGATCTTCCAGTTGATAACGTATGTTTTCTGTATATATCTCTGTAAAAGAAAATTTCAGAAGAAACAAAAACACACACAACTGGGGACCCATAATCAAATATTTATAACTGATTGAGTTATCAGTTATTCTTACTAATTTCTAATTTTGGTCCCTCATCAAATTAGAAATTGTTTAAGTGTATCTACACATTAAGCCCATGATTTTTAATACCCTAGCCCAATTAACCATATTAGATCACAATTCATTGAGTTATACTTTAAGATAGCAATACACATTAAATATATATGTGTGCCCACATATGTTGGATTTTTCCAACAGAAATGAGTTTCCATAGTCATGTTATGAAGAAACCTAACATCGATCTCCCTATTCTATCAAGACGTGGTCTCGCTAATATTACGAGGAAATCTTCAATCTTATCATCAGGAAAACACAAAACTACCTTCTTCAGTTTTGAGACTCACTGTATTGCTATCATCAAGGACTAAATCCCTTCTACCATTTTGGTTGATCAATATAAAGGTATGGGGATCCTTCAATATTCAAACCCCTCCTCGCTCTCAACAACAACACAACAACTTAAAAAAAAAAAAAAAAAAAACCACAATTGAATAAACGGAAAAGTTGCCAATTATTTCCCATGGAATGACGAAGCTTCAAGCCTTCAACTTTGGTCTAACTACAATTGAAGAAGTAAATGGTGTTTTAAAAAAAATCAAATACAAATCAAGTTTGCACTTTTAAAATAAGTTTTCGCCTGCCTCTTTAGAAACTTAATTTGAAAATCCACCCAATTATGGTACAGATGAATAAACAGATTCAGAAATCAGTTTAGCAATCAAAATTGCGAACTACTATTTTAGATGATTGTTATCTAAGTGATTTCCCTTTTTACTCAAGGAAAAAAATAACTTATTATACATGTTTTGACACAATTTTCCTGGAAGAAATTCAAATTGGGCTTACACACACATGATCCAGACCATTCTATTGGACCAAAACCCTAGGGCATTTCTTGGACTATAACATTCAGTCTTTATAGTAATGTAGATAAAAATACTAAGTCTTGGTTTATCTATAATTTCAACTTTTTTTTTTTTTTTTTTCTGGAGCTTGCCAAGTCTTGGTTGGAAGACTTTTTACATGGCATTTGAGGGAAGTGCTTCTCAAGCTACGAAATTAGGAAACAAAGATAGGCAGATGAGATTTTTTTACTAAACTAACATTGCAGACCTATCAACCATACATGACTACAGACTACTGGATTTTACAAGGACTTCAAGGGGGACCATGAAAAGCAAAGCACATCCATGATCTGTCACACAACTTCAATCCACTAATTAGCAGTAAACATTACTCTCTTCACATTTTCCTTTAAGGCTGGCAGTGGTCGGACTCCGACCTCCCCACTGTCTTGCTAGCCCTAACTGATGCACGTCCATTGCTGTTTACTGTTGAGCAGTTGTCT